>OW121725.1:2705000-3905000 GCA_933228805.2 Hipparchia semele | reverse complement strand
ATAAGCTACTTGGTGCCAACTGACAGTTATGGATTTGCCAAAAAAGCTTACATTCCTTAAAGAATAATACTTTTAGATTAGACGGCTGCCATTAATTTTATGTATAAAATATGACGAAATATGACTTCATCATCATTTTAGAGTTCCGCACCAAAATGCTAAAGAGGAACACTTATTGTGGAACTTCGTTCACCTGTTCGTCTGTCAAAGCTACTTATTACTAGTGGTTCGCCCCGAACTGAGACCTCGCGATATCCCATAATTCCCAAAAGTTTTAATTATATATTGTAATAATTAACTTTTAACATTAGACGCAATAAAAAAAATAATAGTTGACATAAAACTGTTTTACTGACACAGCGCCATCTATTAGCATTATAGTAAAGCTATTAGCTTCACAATAATGCTAATAGATGGCGCATTAAAATTAAATAATTTCGTTTCTTTATAACATTTATCTAATTTTAGTATTTGTTGTTCAAGTACAGGATATAACTGAATTTTCAACCAAGTTTCACGTTCTAATATTCAGTAATTCAGAAGTTATAGGGCTCTGACAGACATTTAGACGGACACACTTCTCTGTCTAGTAGGCAAGCGCCCTAGTTGACTCAGAGAACTCGCTTCGCTCGTTCAACAATCAATCCTATATCCTTATTTCCTCACAAATATTATAAATGCAAAAGTGTGTTTGATTGTTGGTTTGTCCTTCAATTCCGCTGCAACAGAGCTACGGATTGACTTGATTTTTTGTAGGGAATTGAGGACCTGGAGAGTGACATAGGCATACTTTTTATCCCTGAAAATCGAAGAGTTCCCGCGGGAATTAATAAATTCACGCGGACGAAGTCGCGGGCATCAGCTAGTATGCAATATACGCAATATTTATATAAACTTTGCCTCTGTTTGTTCCAGAAATCCAATCCAAAAGAAGACGATGCGCAACATGTGATATTTGGAAGACAACAAAGGATGCCTCATTAGTTCTGATGAAAGATTTCTTTGACCAATGAGAGAGATGCGCAGGAGTATGGATGGACCATAGAATGCGCGTCATCGCGGCGCTTATACCTTTCATGGTCATTTCATCGCCTGTCTGCGCTTTTATACCTGGTGCCGATGGTCAGTACAAATTTACAGAGATGCCATTGTGTAAGAAAATCGTTAAAAAATTAACTAAACGTATGAGTTAATTTATCAGTTCACTAACTTTTTTCCGCGATTTTGTCCGGGTGGATATAGTTTTTGGGTTCCGTACCGGGGTTATTACGTATCTCGCGATAGGTTCGCGACAGGCGTAAATCGCGCGATCGTTGCTGTCAAACGTCACTTGTCAACCTGATTACGTCAAATTTGCAGTAGTGACAGCAGTAGCAACGCGACAGCAATCACTACGCGATCGGTTGCAAAATGTCACTAATCAGGCCGCCGGAGGGTAACCAACAGGAACCTATTACTAAGCCTCTACTGTCCGTCCGTTCAACGGGCTATATCTCATGATCCGTAATAGGTAGAGAGTTGAAATTTTCAAATAATGTGTATTTCTGTTGCCGCTATAATATAAATAAAAATAGGTAAATTAAAAATTAAAGGGGGCTCCCCTACTAGAAACGTGTTTTTTTTCAGCGTTTTTTGATACGGAACCCTTCATAAGCAAGTCCGACTCGCATTGACCGGTTATTTGAGATTAAAGGTGGCTTCTGTCACTCTCCGATTCCTAAAGTACACCTACTCATGCAAAGCTTTTACGGGAATATCTCACAAACTTGGTTTATCAATTTAAAAAGAAAACAAGCAATACGGTCAAGAAATCTCATTGCTCCCAGTGTAGGTACATACGCACATGATACAAAAGATACGCATCGGTTAAAAGAGTCGTGGGCTACATAATTTAACACTTATATTTTTTTTATTCAATAACAAGGTAATCCTTGACTGCGATCTCACCTAATGGTAAGTGACGATGCAGTCTAAGATGGTAGCGGACTAACTTGGAAGGGGTATGGCAGTGTAAATTCAACCCATACCCCTAATCTGTTTCTACACGCCATCTTTGACGGTAGCGTGGTAAATAGCCACGGCCAAAGCCTCCCACCAGACAAATATAGACTAGCTTTGCAGAATTTAGGTTATTTTGTATGAAATAAAATAACAGATGTTGAAACTTTCAGGGCCAGTTATAGCCCAAGAGGCACTGGAGGGCGGTAACGCTACATTATACTGTGATTCCTCGACGGACATTCTCAATGATGAGCTGATGCTTCTAGTCTGGTACAAAAATGATGTACCAATATACAGGTTTGTTAAATAAAAGTAGTATTGACCTTATTCCGAAATTAAATCACCGAGACAGCAAAATGTGGTGGTGTGTGGTTTTCAACGAGTCAATCTATAATTTTTTTTTAATAATTATTATTTTAAACTGGCAATACTTAATAAAATATTTATCGGCATATGACTTCCTTCATTCTTCTATCGATGTTTTTTCCTTGACGCCTGCTTTTACTTCCTTATTTGTTCTTCAGCTTTCATTCGATTTTCAATCTTTGTATAAAGTTTTTTCTTTTTTTAAAAAAGAATATTAGCCAAGCTGAAGTTGACTAATATCCTCCTCTCCCCTCCAAATAAGTAGAAAGCTTGTGCTAGAAGTGGGTACGACAATAGTGCAACGGGTGGTATTCGAACCTGCGACCTTTCAGTTTTAAGTCCGCACCTTTAACCGTTGGGCTATTGAGGCTTTGGGAAACTGAAGCTATTTGTTTTTTCAGTTACGACGCCCGGATATCGGGGGAGTGGTCTAGCTTGTCGTTCAACACCAGCGGCAGGCTGCTAGCTGATCTGCAGCGACAGCCGACAGTTGTCACCATAACCAACCTGCGGGGTGACGACCAGGCGTTGTACCACTGTCGGGTGGACTACCTTCTAGCGCCTACTAGGAATGTCGGCGTCAATTTGACTGTCATAGGTAAGCTTACTCTTAGGGAGGCCTCCTACGTCCAAGATTGCCGCCAAGTTTGCATGATGCTTGGGGATTCGAAAAAGATCGTTACTTTTGGTTCGATAGCTAGCAAAGCTCCCGAAAGCTGTACCACTTCGTCGAGAGGGATAACGTTATACCTACATCAAGAAAGAGAATACTCGTAGTATCATACTTCATACTAATATTATAAAGCCGAAAGTTTGTATGTGTGTGTGTGTGTATGTTTGTTACTCCTTCACGCCCCAACGAATGAACCGATTTGGCTGAAATTTGAAATGGAGATAGCTCATACCCAGGGTTAAAATATAGGCTACATTTTATCCCGGAAAATTACAGAGTTCCCATGCGAATTGAAAAACCTTGGTCCACGCGGACGAAGTCGCGGGCATAGTCTAGCAGACTATAGTCTGCTTACTTACCAATTATTCGATACTTTTATCTCATCACTAGATTTCACAAGTCAGACATCCCTTAGTAGCAAGAAGCGAATTTTATCAACGTACGTAATAAACCTGAGGTGTGATTAACAGGCGCTATACGTGGCGCCAGGATCGTGACATTTTACCGGACATCCTGTCCGGTAAAATGTCACGATCCTGGCGAAAGGTTTTAGAGCAGTTCAAGTGCTGTCAAATGACCCCTTAATACCTATGGGCGAAAATAGCTCGTTTTTGGTTATTAATAGTTTTGTTTTTCAGAAAGAACCGAAAATAATTCACTTTTAAATTTTTTAATACTTAACTAACTGATTGGTGAATATCATCTTTTAAATATATAAAAATAAAAGGTGTCTGACTGACTGATAACTGACTGACTGATCTTTCAACACATAGCTCAAACCACTGGTCGGATGAGGCTGTTTGGATACAGATATCTATTATGACGTAGACACCCGCTTACAAAGGATTTTTAAAAATTCAACCCCTAAGGGGATAAATAGGGGTTTAAAATCGAACATAAACTGAGCGAAGCCGCGGGCAAAACTAGTTAGTACATAATTATTCAATGTTGATTATCAGAAAATTACTTATAGAGGTATAGGTTAGGTAGGTAGTAAAACATACAAAGTAGAATTCAAAAAGTCTTAGAGCGGTTTGCATTTGAAACGTAATAACAGCAAAATTGGCTAGGTACGCAATTATAGAACCAACCTAACGTGTAATCATTTACTAATTTAGATTATTTCAATCATTGGTTATTACATGATTAAAGTTGAACTACACGGACATTTAATATGAAACGAATTTCTTTGAAATCAAATTGCCTATAGCGATATTGTTGAATAACTAGTTTTTGCTTCGTGCAAAAACCTGACTTCACGCAAGTTAGGTTTTCCCATCCCTCGTGTTTGAGTTGAGAATACCTAATAAAATGGTTGAGTGAAAGGATAGATACCGTCATCCCGGGATAAAGACTTACTACCTTTGTCACTCTCTAGGAATTTCAACCATATCCATTAAAAAATCTTCGTTGCTGCGTGATTGGAGAGCACAAACAATTCATTGCGAAACTCATCCAATTAATTGCTTCTCAATTTCTGGTGTAACACATTTAATTTACTCTGCCAACTTAAGTATATTTAAGTTGATCATTCATTTGGAGTTACATATTTTCATTTTACAAAACACAAAATCGGTATCTATTTAGAAACGGTCGAAAGCACTTTGTAAAAGTTTATTTGAATAAAAAATTATTCTATTCTATTCCAATATTACGAGTATTACTAGTATCTTTTTTACTTTATTTTCAGTTCTGCCAAGCCAACCGTTCTTTCTTGATGAAGTTGGCAATAAAGTCGAAGGAAAAATAGGACCTTATCACGAGGGAGATACTTTAGTCCTTAGCTGCTTAGTCATTGGAGGTACGTATCGAAGCATCAAGCGATGATAGCCTTGGACTCCAAAAAAAAGGTTGAGGTTTAAACCAAGTACGAAAGCGTCCAAGGTTCGAATCCAAGGCAACCTCTGACCTCTAACTTTTCAGAGTAAGGTAGGTATGTGCGTTTTTCTAAATTAATTATTTTCATGCACTTGCTTGAATAATAAAGGAACCTAATGTACCAGAATACCGATATTCCTATAACAATAAAAATTCTATGCTTTCAAAACGCTCCCCGGCAAAATACAAGTATGCCATAGGTGTGACGTGTCCTGAGGAGATTACAAATACAAACATGTGGAACAAAACCTGTGTCTATTCCCAGGCCGACCTCCACCTCGTATCAGTTGGTACTCTGGTGAGGATCTGGTAGACGCTTCGGATGGCGCCAGTGACATTCCCGGGGTGAAAGAGAACGAGCTGTATCTGCCTCTCACTCGCGCTAACGCTGAATCGCTGTCCTGTAGAGCAACCAATACTCCGCTTACTTCGCCTGTGGCTGCTACATTGAAAATTGAGCTATTTCGTAAGTATTGCACCATACATGTTCCTAACGTCTTTAAGCTTCTGAATTTAAATGCACTTGTCATGAAAGTCAACGGCGAGAACATCACTGACAATGACAAAGTTGTTATGACCGAGACTCTAAACATCAATGCAAATCCCTCTGAACCGGAAGACGAAAGCTTTCGAAAACTAGACCGAGATCTATGGAAGGCCAAGCAAGAGACCTTTGTTCAGCAGTGGACGTTTATCAGTTGATAAAGAAGAAGAAGATAACTTGTATTCATATTACATGTGTTCTTTTATCTATAGTGTCCATGTGTATATTTCCAGTATCCGCGTACAACGTAACGATTAACTGGGTGCGCGGGACGGTGGAAGATACTCTGAGCGCTGGTCGGCCGGCCATCGTCCAGTGCATCGCGCACGGCTCCTACCCACAGCCCGAGCTGACCTGGTGGCTGGACCACCGGCACCTCACGCAGCACAGCAACCAGGTATCCATCCATCATCCATATATCAATCAGCTTGCATGAATCCACTGCTAGATTGGAGAAAGGCTTCGTACACAGCAAACCACCAAAAATCCTCCACCTTCATTACCCAGCCTCTTTCCGTCCACTTCCACCAGCTTAAAGTGGATTAGCATGGCAACAGAGAAACGTCATTTCTGTCTCTTTTTAATATGTAATGAGATACTCGTAAACGATCCACTTTTCACACCATAATTGACAGATATACAACACTTGCTTTCAGAGCTGGAACAATGCAACCCGCAAAGCGCAGTCGTTCCTGGAGCTGACCCCGGCCGTGAGCGACAATGGCGCGACGCTGGCGTGCGTCGCCACCAACACTGCCATGGCGCCTGGGAGAGACTCCAAGGCCGACGTCATTATTCTCAATGTTACCTGTAAGTATCCTGTACTTTCCTGGAGCTGACCCTAGCCGTGAGCGACAATGGCGCGACTCTGGCATGCATTGCCTATTTGCCACCTTAGATCATTCAACTCAAGTTGCTAACAACACTGCCACAGTATGCGCTATAATTTGGAATGCCCTTCCGGCTTCCGTATTTCCCTCTAACTATAATTTGGGTACCTTCAAATCAAGAGTGAATAGGCATCTTCTAGGCAAGCGCGTTCCATCTTAGGCCGCATCTTCACTTACCGTCAGGTGTGATCGCAGCCAAGCGATAGTCCATATATTTAAAAAAAAAGTATCTAGGATTGCCGCCAAGGCAATGCAAAGTATTTAACATGCATCAAACGATTTGCCGTATGGCGTTTAATTACGAAAGACAGAAAATAACTTCTATCCCTGGCAAAAGCATACTGGTACTGGCATAGTGTTTAGACAGTAAAGAAAAGTTAAATAGTATTAGGTACGAACAATTTAAAAAAACTGTATCGAAAACTACCAACAATGAAACTTATGGACCTATGTACTAATTACAAACTAGATGGAAGCACCATTGGACGAATGGTTATATTATTAGACTCCCTCCATTCAGAATGGCAGCCGTGGCCGAAATCCGTCAGGAGGACATGAACTGATTTATATTATATTGTTTCAGATAGTCCAATAGTAGAATTATCCAAATTAGGAGATGGAAGACTGAACGAAGTAGTGGAGCTGGACAGCTTGCACCTGGAGTGCGAAGTGAGAGCCAACCCGCCTGTTGAAAACTTTACATGGTATTTTAATGTAAGGACCTTTTACTGTTTGTTGTAGATGATGCCCGAGGATAAATAGGGAGGTAAAATATCCACTTCATTCATCATCATCAGCAACTCATAATTGGCTCACTCCATGCCAGGATATAGAAATAAGACCGCAAAGTTTGTGGGACAGCCAGAGTTTAAGCAAGAATCCAATTTAAATGCCCAAAATAACCCAATCTAATGGGTCTACAGCAAGTCCTACTAGTTATAAGTGATATTATTGTGATGATGATAAAATGAATAAAACTGATTTATTTTTATTTATATCCATCAAAATTTAATAAACTTCTCCATGCCAGGATATAGAAATTAGGCCGCACAGTTTATGGGGTAGCCAAGTCTTTTCCCAAACTCTGCTGGTGGAGGAAGCGACGCGGAGACACGCTGGCCGGTACTCCTGCTCCGCTCGCAACAGCGTCGGAGAAACCAGAGCTGAATCTATCAATATTAGTGTATTTTGTAAGTACTTTTCTCTCTCCCATCGTATTCTTCATGGCTGAGGTTAGAGACTCCTTTCCGGATCACACAATCCTTGATATTTTCTTGTATATAAATGCGGTGGTGCATGGAAATGGAAAGGCTTCTCTCATAATTTTTACCAATCATTATCACAAGAGACCCATTAAAACAAACTCTGAGATTAGTGATAACAACCAAGATTCAAATCTTCGAGATCTTACGACACAGAGGAAACAAAAAGGCCGAATTCGGAACTTCAGACTCTATCACCCATCCAGTTAGATCAATTGAGATCTGTGGTTACTTCGATCACATAACCCACCAAATCCACCAATCTACCAACCAACCAAATAAGCAACCCGGTGTAGTTAGTGTGAATTTTTCTTTAAACATTCTCGTATTTCTTATAACGCCATCTGTTTCATCGTTGTGAGTTTGCTATTTGGTTGCTTGATGTTGATACGGAGCAGCCACAAAATATAAACTATTCCAATCAAATTATTAATATCATCTGATTCGCCTTGCAGATCCGCCAGAATGTCTGGACCACGGCATTACGCTGGTAAAAGAGACGTTGAAGTGCAACGTCAAAGCGCTACCACCGCCGGATACATTTTTCTGGCATATCCAACCAACCGATGAAGATGTACAGCACCTTACCACTGGCTCAGCAATCTTACCGCTTACCCAAATCACCGGCTCCCTGTCGAGGTATCTCGAAGCGAGCTGTGAAGCTGGCAACGGTATCGCATCCCAAGAGAAGCCGTGCAAAAGGACTTTTAGTTTCGAGTTGTTGAGGCCGCCGCAACCGCAGCAGTGCGATCTGACCTATGAATACGAGGAATTCCAAATGAGATGTATTCCAGGTAATTAACCTGTTTATTTTCTATCATCATATAGAACTCCATCATGAACTCTTGATGCCCGTTTTCACAAACCACACTTAAATCTTCCCCTAAGTAGAAGTCTCTTTACGTAGGTATACCCTAAACACAATCCCTTGCCCAATTCCATTCCATGCCATTCCCACTTTCAGGTGCCGCTTAAAGGTTTGTCAAAACAAAATTGACAGATAGCATCACACATCTTATAATTTTTATCTTTGCAGTTGAAAACGCAACGTACTATGAAGTCTCAGTTTGGCGAATGTCAACGTCCAATGCTTCTTTGATGCTAGAACGTCGAGGATCCATGGGATATGGGATGAGCCAGGCTTTAGCTCAGGGTGAAGGCGTCCCCTGGCTAGTGAGGGGACCTCTTGGAAACCTAAGAGCGGAAGACGAAGTTGGCGCGTCTGCTTGTAACAGATATGGCTGTTCCGGCTCATTACTGTTAAGACCGACTGAGATATTATTGAATTCTGCTGCAGTTCCTTGGTGGAAATGTAAGTGTGTTAATATTTTGTTGAAACTTTATCTGAAATTTGAAAATCATTATATACTCCTATGACCTTATGATTTTGACCAGTAGATACATCCGTATCTACTGGTCAAAATCATAATATAATTATCAAATTTACTTCACTTGTAGAGAATTATACAGGAGTGACATAAACTACTTTTGTGTTGGACAATCAGAGAAGGATCTATATCTAATTTTTAACTTCCGTGAACTTAAAAATTTATTTTTCCAGTTCTAGTGGGCAAAGATGTAGGAATATCAATCGGGGTGGTAGTGCTTCTGGCAGTGTTCGTGTTGTCATCAGTCCTGGTGGTGCGGGTCGCCCGCCGCGTCCGCTCCAAGCCTGCCCCCGTCATACAGGTGCTACAGCTTGACGAAGTCGCGCGTGAATATCTTGATAACCTAGGAGGTAGGTAAGGATGCATGCGTGTTTTGTCATCAACCTCATTAGATCTATCATGTTGGTACTGGTCAGAACTAAACCTGCTTTAAAACCTTCCTTGTTGTGTGTGTGTTCCTTGAGTGTTGGCATCCTTGTGTGGTTGAAATTCAATCTTCTCGCAAGAAACGAACTGCTAAGGAGTGGAACGCTTTTCCGGTATCAATTTTTCTGTCACGAACCTTCCAGCCTGCTTTTGAATACCTTCAAGAGAAAGTGAATAGGCCTCTTCTAAGCAAACGTACTCCAACCTAAACCTCATCAGTGCTTTACATTAGTCGAGCACAAGCCTATGACTCAATTTATACTGCGGCGGCATTCCGCCGCAGTATAAATTGAGTGGAGTGACTTCCGCCGAGTGGAAGCGAAGTTTTTTTACAAACCATAGTGAACTTTATGTCATACAAACTAAATACGCGCCAAAATAGAGGTCGCGCGTCTTCCGGGGAATGCTCGCGTATTCTAGAGAGTTCCCTTCTTTTTAGCTCGTATCTAATTTGTACGTTACAGAGTTAGAATAAAACACATTATGCTATGCACAGTTTCGTTACGAAAATTCGCTTCCATTCCGTTCCGCAATATCTCGCAATAAAAAAAATAATATACAGGAGTGGCAGCTCTATGAAGTCGCACGCGAATTAGTAGAGACTAGAGCCAATCTAAGCAAATCTTAGGTATGCATGTGTGGGGGCTGACTCAGCACCGGGAAGCGTGCACGGGGCATCCCGGAATTCTTCGCTAGCTCATTCATCTTGGCTAATAGCTGCGATGGTCGTTGTTGGCCCAAATCCATTTCTGATACTAACTTGTGAAACTGTGCTTCGGCACTTGCCTGGAAAATCTTCAGTAGCCTGTTCTTGAGCACCACGTACCGTTGTTGTTCCGGCGGATTTCCTATTACGTCCCCCACCTGGCTGAGCTCCTCTTTGCCCAACTTACTGAGGACCATATCATATTTAACTGTGTCACTCTGATGCTGCGGTCCCATGATAGCCTCAAACTGGAGAAACCACATTTTGGGCATGTCCGCCCAAAACTGCGGTATTCTTGTTGACAACCCGATCGCCGCCAGGTCGCCTGAAATTCCCCCAGACGCAGGCGATGGCTGTGCCATTTTTCCGGTCGCGTGTCACAAACTTGATGCGGGGTCACCACTGTTGGTATATCTCTGCTACCCGACGTACTAGAGGGAGGTGGAGGGTACTGAAGGCTTTAAATCAAACAACGTGCGTTATTGAGGTCGGCGCGGCAGAGACTGACTCCACGCCCGGTGTGTGCCCCGTGCACGCTTCCCGGTGCTGAGTCAGCCCCCACACATGTTTTGTGATCAAGCGTCAGTAATTGTATCGAGAGTCGTAAGCTGAAGTGGAAATGGGCGGGGCGCATAGTTCGTAGAACTGATGGTTGAGGTAGGGTCCTACATGGTATGACTCCGCACCGGAAAGTCCAGTGTTGGCATGTGCCCCCGGGACGGATTACATCCTCGACGACTTTAGGATTTATTCAATATTGATTCTTATTTTCACAGAGCATAAAGTCCACGCATCTTGCAGTCTGCGTTCTTGCAGCAGCGGATACTCGGATGGCTCCGGCGAAACTGCGCCGACCATAGATCGACGTCGCAAGCCGCGCCTATGGGAATGGGAACCGCCACCGCCAGATGTGACTCTCACTTTACACAGAGAAAGCGCAGTATGAATCTTACTATGACCTAGACTGGTCATTGAAGAATGCGTCTTTGCTAAGGAAACTTTTAGCACACCTTTTAGCCAAGCTTCGGTTTGTCAAATCTAAAACTGAAGTTAGGCTGGCTTGGATACGTAATGAGGAATCATCCACCATTATGCAGGAGACTACCAAATAAATCTCACGAACTGTGAAGCAGCGGACGTTGTTCGATGAAAGATTGAAGTTAGAAACAGGAATTACCGATGTTCTCGATTCAAAACCGGTATTATCTCGGTACCGAAATATATTATATTGGTAACATTAGAAAAAGAAGAACGTACGTTACCTCTCGTAGTTTTCTAGTGTTATGTTGTTCGTATGCAAGGATAGTAGATGAGTAAAAATAAACCCATCTTGATGTTACTGTTGTTATCATAATATCAAAGATATAATCGAAGACAAAAAGACTCCGTGGCATCCGTTACAGGATTGGTAAAATGGAGTGATTTAAATGGACTTTTCATAAAAGTGACAAATAGCTTTTAAGAGACTGTTATTGCTAAGAGATATATAATAAGAGGTATTAAAAGTTTACGTCTTTGGAAGATTACCAGAGTAATAGGTGTCTAAATTAAATTTTATTTTCTTATTTTATTTACCTACATAAAGTCATGTTGAGTAAGTAAGGTACTACTTTGAAATTGTGTTGGGTGGACGAGAGATTATTGCCTCAATATAAGAGATATCCATTACTTAATACCGGTATTAAATCTATATGAATAAAAATAACAAATTAATTCATCAGGATAAATAGGAAAACGGTAAAAAATTATAAACCCCTAACTTTTATAATTAGTATCAAATATTTATTTCATTTTTTCATGTGAAGCCAGAAAAATGATATTTTGTTTTGTTTGACATTTTATGTAAGTTTTTGTACAAGTTTGTCATAAGTTTTTTTACCCTAATTTCCTTAAAATTTTATAAGAAAAAATCAGGAATGTAAAAAATTATATAACTGGCCTATTTATTGTAAATAATATATTTGATATTGACCACTTTTGAAAAAGACGTTCATAAAAACTAATGTAGGTACCATTTTGTAGTTAACGTAAAACGTTGATACTTACATGTTTATTGTTTATCCATGCTGAACAAAATATTGTATGAATATTAAAAACTTATATGATGTTAAATTTGAAAAATTCGATGTAATTTAAATAAATTAAATTAAAGTATTGAAATACATACCTACTTACATGAAGTAATGCTTTTATTTTCCTTATAATTAATAACTAACGATAAACCTAAAAGGAACTTACTTCAAAGCCAAGCCTTGAGGTCTTAGATTTAAGCCTTAAATTGGAACCCGTAGTTTTTATGGGAGCAAAGTTTTTCCACAGAGATATCGATATTATATATAGGTAGTAAAACACAACTCCTCCTTTTCCGAAAGTCGGTTGCAAAAGTAGCCCATGTCCGATAACATCAGCTATCTACCAGTGAAAGTCCCGTCAAAATCGGTCCAGCCCTTCACGAGATTAGTGGCAACAAACAGACAGACAGACATAAAAAATTTTAAATTGTTTTTTGTTATAGCTTACGTAGTATTGACTTAAATATGTATTTAGTAAAAAGCTGTTATTTTTTATATTACAAACAGACACTTCAATTTTATTTATTTGCATAAGGATTATTTATCATTATTAAGACGAGTTATTTTAATTGTAAGCAAATTAATGTAAAATAAAAGACACTATGCACTGACTTGTATGGATTTTCCCGTTCGCGATATTTAATATGACCTCATACGTAGGTTTTGAGGCTACGCAGTACTGTGGACACTGACCGGACACTCAGTGTGTGGAAGGACGCCGAGACGGGACAACCTGCTTTATAAAAACATAATTATATGTTATTATTTTACTACAAGATAAAAAAAAACATTGAACGAAAAATGATTGCATCCTATATATTTTGTGGCCTTGTGTTGTACAGTTGCGGAGTGGCTCGTGCAAGTAAGTTTTAAAGCTAAGATTTTATAAATAAGTAGCGGACGCCCGCGACTTCGTCCGCGTTCCTAAATCACCACAGTTCAGGTTGGCAGAACCCCTTCAGCATCAGGATTGAGAAGTTGGGTCCTGGAATGAAACGATGCAGTCTTTACTTGGTACCTACAATAACTATTCATAATCGACAGTTCCTAAATCCCCACAGTTTAGGAGGGCAGTACCCCTGCAGCATCAGGGTTGAAGAGTTGGAACTCGAAATTTTATGGGAGCATCTTGCAAAGTTTTTGTTTCAATTAAAAAAAGATTCACGCAAATTGGTTAAGAAATCACGGAGATATCGATATACAGAGGTAGAAAACAACTCACACACAACTCCTCCTCCGTTTCCGAAAGTCGGTTAAAAAGTAGCCTATACGATGCCCGATAATATCAGCTATCTACCAGTGAAAGTCCCGTCAAAATCCGTCCAGCCGTTCCCGAGATTTTTATTTATAAAACTAATACTCTGACTTCAAAAACGTATGCCTTTCATAATATTGTATGAAAGTTGTATGGAAGGTTGCTTCCAACCCCTATTCCACCTGCTTATTCTCAAAACCCTTTCTTTGCTGACGCCTACCCTCTAGAAGGAACCTACCTTCCAAATTTCAAGTTTCCAGGTCCGAGATTTTGATGTAGATACATAGGTAGAAAAACGCAAATTATTCTTTTTAGAAAGTCGGTAAAAAAGCAGCCTAGACAGACAAACAAAAACTTTAAAAACGGATTTGGGTTGTGGTTACGTTCAAATAACCCGAGCTTAATAAGGGGCAATTATTTCAAAGATCCAGTTTAAAATTGCAGACAGACTCTTCAATTTTATTTATTAGTATAGATATGTAAAAGCTTGTCCTTAAATATTTTTTACGTTTAATTTATTATATTGATTCTGTATTCTTATGAACTTATCATCATTATCATCGTGCCTTCTTCGAAGTGAAGTTTGGCGGTCAGCATACGAAAAGCTTCTCTACGCAGGGCCGCTTCCTTCAGTTTAGGATAGCTAAGCCCAGTCCACTCCCTCACATCATCCAACCTCTTGCGTCTTTGGCGACCTGGTGCTCTCCTGCCTGCAATTCTTCCTTCCTTATCGTTTAAGTAATTAAGTAGGTAGGTACAAGTTCGATAAAGGTCTCCAACAGCTACATTAATTACTATTACCTAGGTGCTTCTTCGACACAGGATCCAAAACCCGTTTTTTATAAACAAATAAAATCAGCTGGTCTGCTAAAACATACATTAAGCAGGTATGTTAATATCAAGGTGTATCACTTTTAAGTAAATTCTTTTTGTATGCATTACTATTTAAAGTTTAAAAATAGCAGGCTGATCTTTATTACTACGAGTATAAATAAAATAATTTATGTATCTACAATCTACATTATTATGAAAATACCTATTCAAATAATTACTGGCTGACTTTCTTCCGTAAACATAGTGCATATAAACGATCAACTATAATGTACCCACATATTATAGTTAATTATGGTACAAGTGTGGAACATTGGTGATTACCGCTGAGGCGTTATTGAGACCAGAGCCGTTAGGTGAGGGTCTTAAGATAGCCGAGGACGGTAATCATCAATACACACGTGTATCATACGACGTTTTTCAACACACTTGTGAAGAAAATAATACTGAAATAGTACATTATGGTACAAACAGTGAAAACGAATTGTGAAAATTATGTGCCTAATTGCGGTGAAATTGGAGCCACTTTATGAGCAAGTGTGTTGAAAATTTTATTATATTATATAGGTACCTAAATGTTTACCTATTAAAATGTAGGCACTTATAGATAGAATTACTAATAGGAAGGTACTACCATCGATGGGTACTACACAATATAACATTACTATTAAAATTATCGTAATATAATAATCTATGTAGGTACTTAGATATTTATTAATATACGTTAACATAATCACGTATGAATCAATAAGGTTGTTGATAACAGGTTAAGTTCGTTCGTTTTGCTTATTAAAGTAATAATCAGTAGGTATCAGTATTTTTTGTAATTGACGCTACAGATTCCGACCATTTTCCTTATGGTTAACAACCATAAGGAAAATGGTCGGAATCTGTTGAATGACAGAGCATAAACAATTAACAAGATTGTAAGAATTTTTCATTATAATATCTGGTATCCATTCAAACTTATAGTGTACAATATTTTTATATTCCTAACAAAAGTAATAGACACTGATTAGTTCAACCGTTGAACTGGTGAGACTTTCTTTCCCAGTAGTACAACTGTTATAATATAAACGTAATTTTATTTTTCACGAAACCGACTTCAAATGCCACTACAAAGTATATCTATTGTGCCTATAAAATTTGAAGAATTCCCTCGATTTCTCCAGGATCCCATCATCAGATCCTTACCTGATGACAATGAGACCACCTTGGAAGTATACCCTTTCAAACAAGAAAAGAATTTTCCAAATCGGTCCGTGCGTCTTCGAGTAATCGGGGAACATACTTACATAAAAAAAAAGATTCCGAAGAATTAAGAACCTCCTCCTTTTTTGGGCGTCGCGTCGGTTAAAAAGCATTTAGACGCAGTTGTATCTACTTCTGGGATAAATTAATTAAACTCAGGTACTACTTGGTAGCATAAAATGCAGAAATCTATGATGCACAAGAACAATAATCCTATTCATCTGCAATTAACTTTGTGCATTGTAGAGCCGACTAAAGTTGGAGGATGCTCCGGTTTGCAGCGAGTGTGTTTTACAGAATTTGTTTAATCTTGCCAGTTGTGATAGTTTGCTTCTACTTGCTTGTCTGTCATACTTAGGTATGATAGCAGGCCAGAATGCGGTGTATACAGCATGCAGCACATAAACATATTACAATTTTGCTTAAAAAAATTACCTCGTTCGCTCGAAAAATGAGATCATTGTGCCTCACTTCGCTCGCGATTCAATTTTAGAATTCTTGTTCCGGATTCAAACATTAGCCCTCGCATCAAAATCGGCCTTCTGTTTGTATGCAGAATGAAATCTGTTTACACACCCGCTTACTATTCTTTTTCCCCTATTATTTTGTAGAAGAATGCAGCGACTGCGTACCGCTACGCTCGTGCCAGAGAGCCCTGGATCTCGCGATCGTCAAAAAGGACGACGAGTCAAAGCAGCAGTTTAAATCTGCCTTCTGTGGATATGAAGACGGTGAACCTAAGGTAATATTACATACATATAAGGTAATTATAATACATACCATACTTATTACTTACTAGCGGCCCGCTCCGGCTTCGCACGGGTATAAAATATATAGCCTATGTCATTCACTTTTAATGGATGTTATTATATACATATAAACCTTCCTCTTCAATCACTCTATCTATTAAAAAAAACCGCATCAAAATCCATTGCGTAGTTTTAAAGATTTAACCGTACATAGGGACAGAGAAAGCAACTTTGTTTTATACTTTGTATAGTGATATTTAATAGTTAAGTAATAAGTATTTTAGTTAGTCTTACTTTTAATTTTAGGAGTAATTGTTCATTATTAAGTACAGTTAATTGATTTGTTAAACTGAAGAATATTATTACATGTTATAAGTACTTAAAAGTTATAGTGTGGTAATTCAAAAATTACAGTCGATGTATAAATTCAACAAAAACACTACAAAAAAAAATTACTACAGAATATTATGTATTACTTACTAGGTTTTCCTCTGAGTTTGGAGAGTTGGAGTTTTGGAAGTCGCGGAACCTCTGTTCTGGGATAAAAGTAAAGTTTTCAGTAACACTCTCTTGAGGCAAACTATTATATTAGATATATACTTAGTAGTGCTCCCTCAAATTGTACAGTTTTCGCACCATAATATGTTTTAGTTCTACACTTAGACACTTGCAGTTTATGTTTATTTCGTGCAAAGCATGTATGATTTATATTTTTTTGTAAAAATTTGTGTGTTTATAGATTTCGAAAGTATTTTCCTAATAGTCCAGTCAAAACAAGGTTTAACCTCTGGAAAATTGCGAAAGTTTTGAAACTTTGCATATCGAATTATGGGTACCTAGGGATGAATATACCAAAAGTCCTCATGCGTACGAGGCGAGCTCTAGCGGCAATTAGCGGAAACAGGACCCTTTTTTTGGTTTTTTGTTAATATCTCGACAACCTTTGGTCAGAGGTAAAAGTTTACTACTACATAATTGAAGCTTATTAAATTTGCAACAATAATGATTATATACACTTTTCTTGAATTCCTAATAATTACCGAGTTTTAGGCCACTAAAAGATAGCTTTTTCGAAAAATCACGCTAGCGGCGCCCGGTACAATATGGCATTTGTAATAATATTTGACAATCATGGTTTATCATTTTTTTTTTTTGGGTACCAAGGATGATTCAGAAAATAAACTTCACAGTTATGTATAAAAAAAAGACATATTGTTTATTAAACAACTAGCTTTTGCCCGCGGCTTCGCTCACGTTAAGTTAAATTTTTCAAACCCCTATTTTACCCGTTGAACCCCCTTAGGGGTCGAATTTTCAAAAATCCTTTCATAGAGGATAACTACAGCCTAATAGCTACCTGTATGCCAAATTTCAGCTTGATCCGTCCAGTGGTTTAAGCTGTGCGTGGATAGATCAATCAGTAAGTCTGTCACCTTTGCGTTTTAAATATTTAGATGAAATACAGTAACAATAAAAAATGCTATCAACGCACAGCTTAAACCACTGGACGGATCAGACTGAAATTTGGCATACAGGTAGCTATTAGGCCGTAGTTATCCTCTACGAAAGGATTTTTGAAAATTCGACCCCTAAGGGGGTACAACGGGTAAAATAGGGGTTTGAAAAATTTAACTTAACGTGAGCGAAGCCGCGGGCAAAACCTAGTTGTTTAATAAACAATATGTCTTTTTTTTGTACATAACTGTGAAGTTTATTTTCTGAATCAACCTTGATACCCAAAAAAAATGATAAACCATGATTGATTATTACAAATGCCATATAGTACCGGGCGCCGCTAGCGTGATTTTTCGAAAAAGCTATCTTTTAGTGGCCTAAAACTCGGTAAGTATTAGGAATTCAAGAAAAGTGTATATAATTATTATTGTTGCAAATTTAATAAGCTTCAATTATGTAGTAGTAAACTTTTACCTCTGACCAAAGGTTGTCGAGATATTAACAAAAAACCAAAAAAAGGGTCCTGTTTCCGCTAATTGCCGCTAGAGCTCGCCTCGTACGCATGAGGACTTTTGGTATATTCATCCTTAGGTACCCATAATTCGATGTGCAAAGTTTCAAAACTTTCGCAATTTTCCAGAGGTTGGGTCATTTTTTGAGGTTTTTTGACTGGACTACTAATAGATAAAGTATCAGTTTTCTTGTAAAGTTCTTTAGATGGAAATCGTAAATCTCTGTAGATGAAACAAGGTTTTTATTAATTTGTATTATTGCTTATACGTTTAACAGATATGCTGTTCAGATTTTCCCGCGGCCAGTAATGACGAGGATATAGAAAATCATCCGAACTTGGCGCTCCTGCCAAAGGACTGTGGAGAAATCGAGGGCAGCCGTATCATCGGCGGGAGTGTTGCCAAGCTGTACGAGTTTCCTTGGATGGCCCTCCTCTCTTTCCACACACGTAAGCAGCTGTGTAGGAGATATGGATTTACCTACTGAAACGACTCAGAGAGTCGTTTCTTTAAAGTGATCTACTGCTTCGAATTTTTAACATCACTCTTAATGTATAATTTGGAACTATTGAATCATTGAATCTCGTTCCATTCGGTATACCTACGCAAAACGCATGGTCGACGCGCTCGCTAGCTAATACATGTATCATTTGAGCGAAAGAGTCAAGAGATCAGAAATTACTATTTTTGATGCTTTAATGAAAAACTATGACATTATTCTGCCATATATTCTTTTTTTTATTTGACAAAAAAAAACATGACTGTATCTATTAATTATTTAACAGTTAACAACGATAGGCCGTGTTTAATTTAATCGCGCTTTCTGCTTTAGTTAAGAATCGATGATCCAAATGATTCAAATCAAGAGATTCACTGATTCGAATCTATGAACTGATTCAGATTTATGATTTACGTAGGTACCGTCGATTTGATCGACATTCCTTCTAGAAGTGAATTCAAATGCAGCGCCATCAATTTTATAACGTTTTTTCCACCAATCACAATAAAAACGGTTATGACGAGTCACGACACAATTTTATTCATAAACCTGAAGATTAACATGAAGAAGAATCAGCGCCTTTCTGCCCAAACTACAGCCAAAGGGTAAACGAGTGGTCCTTTGAGCACATTTCAGCCAAATCGTTTCAGTCGTTGTGGCGTGATTGAATAAAAAACACCCATCCATCCATACATCCAAACCTTCGCATTTATAATATTAATAGGATTAATAACCCTACAGGTCTTGGACGGCAGTTTCTATGTGGAGGGAGTGTGATCAACTCCAAATATATTTTGACGGCTGCGCACTGCGTGGGTCCCAGCAAGCAGATCGCTGGCGTGAGGATCGGAGAGCTGGACATCCAGAGCAAAATCGACTGTCAGGGGGACCTGGACAATCCTATTTGCGAGTCTAACCTGCAGGTAACCAGGTCTTATAACTGGGAGATTGGGGGTTCGATCCCTGGCGGGGGTAATTTGGTAATTCATATTTTCTAAGTTGTCTCTGGTCTGGTCTGGCGGGAGGCTTTGGCCGCGGCTAGTTACCTCCCTATCGTCGAAAACGTACCGCTAAGCGATTATTAGCGTTCCGGCACGATGACGTGTAGAAATTAATTAAGAGTATGGGTTGAATGTAAACTGCCATACCCCTTCCAAGTTAGCCCGCTACTACCTTAGACAGCATCGTCACTTACCATCAGGAGAGATCGCAGTCAAGGGATATCTTGTCATCAAATAAAAAAAACCTATTCAAATAATTACTGGCTGACTTTCTTCAGTAAACATAGTGCACAATCAACTATAAAAGTTGAAACAACACTACAAGATAGGTATCTAAATCTTTATATTGTAGGAACTTGTAAAAGGAAATTTATAAAGATTGATTTTTTTAAGCTATTGCATATATCGCGGGCCAGCGTGGAGACCGAATCCAGAAATTCAAACGAAAATAACCTGACACGGGACTCCTCTACGGTGAGCCGCTAGAAGGCGCATTTTTATTAACGGCTCACCGCTAGATGGCGTTGATAAAAAATGCTATGCAATAGCTTTACCGCGGCAGTCCCTGAGTGCCACATGATTAACAAAAAACGTTAAACAAATGATCATTTCACAAAAAACGTTTTAAAAGCTAATCAAATCACAAACGTCGTATTCCACAAACTAATCATTTTACAAAAGATCATTTTACAAATATTCTATTCGCAAATGTTTTATTTTGCAAATGTGCTGGATGTTAAAATATCATTTTAAAATTTATTATTTCACCAAATTTGCAATTTGGTGAAATAATAAATCCGCCGTATTACGGCTAGCTGTTATCAAAAACAGGGCCGTTTTGAAATGCAATGGGCTACGCCAGAAGACTCGCTCCGTCGCCCCTTCATTCAGCTTCGCCTACTCGACCTTCGTTTCGCTACGCTCCACTCGGCCTCGTAGGCTCGCTTCATTCAGGACCTCCTTCGCGAGCTTCTGCCTTCGCGCTTCATAAAAACACTCTAGGGGTAGGGCAGACAAGACTACGTGGAGTCGGGGTTGGCCATGTCGGTTCTGGCGTAGCCCATTTAATTTATAGCGAAGCGCAGCTCCCGCCACAGCCTTGAACAGTTCATTTTATCAAAAAAAAAAAAAAAATATGCTACATGTTGTTTTACTAATTAACACAATTAAGAAATCAATTGTTTGTCAAATATTATTTTATGAAATCACAATTTGTCTAGTAATTTGTTTTGTCAAGCGAATTATTTGTGTAACCAGAAGTTTTATAATGATCAATAAATGTTTCATTTATTTTGCTAAACGTTGTTTGTGGAATGACACTTTGTTATTTGTTTTTTGTGAATTGATCGGTCACCGAGTGCCACACGTCTTTTTTTTTATTCAATTATTATTAAATTAATGGCTCATACATAGCTTTTACCACTACATTCCATATGGCTCAATTAAACATGCTTTTGTTTCAGGATAAAGCCGTTGAGGAGGTAAAAATTCATAAAGAATATAACGGAACACTACCGGTACAATACGACATCGCTCTAATTCGACTTAAAACACCAATCGATTTCTCATTCAGTAAGTAATTCTCAGTCATGTATAGTATTAATTAATGTGAAAGTATGTTTGTTTGGTTAGTCCTTAAATCACGCAGCAGCAAAGCCGAATGGGTGATTTTTTGAACTCTCTTATTTTGCGGGATAAAAAGCCTATGGACTTACTAGTCCAGTCCATAATCTATCTCTGTGCCAAATTTCAGCTAAATTGGTTCAGTCCTTGCAGCGTGATTAGGTAACATACATACATCCAAACTTTCGCATTTATAATATTAAATAATAGGAATAGATTAAATATTAATAATAGGATTAATAGGATAATAGGATTAAAGATTAATTAATTTGCAGAGAACGCAGCACCAGTCTGCTTGCCAGTGCCAAAGCAGCTCCGTACTCTACAGATTGGGGGCAGGCCCGGCACCGTCACTGGTTGGGGCTTGACCGAGACAGGCACCGAGTCCACCGTACTGCTGAAGGTGGACGTGCCCGTCAAGACCGGCGAGGCGTGCGGCAGATATTACAACAAGTGAGTAGTTACAATAGGACTTCGACCATTTAGCCCGGGACGTGGTAAGCGCACGCATTCCCCTCTGCCGAAGTACATGTACAAACGTACGGTTCAGCTTGTAAGTGTGACAGCTTTTAAGTTAGTGTGTGTTCATAGAGACATTAAGTATTTACAAGAGTGTGAAGTGAGTTAATGTGTGCTGTACGTGATTTGGCCTAACATACATTGCAAGTTAAATAAAAGCCTGTAATAATAATACTCACCAAATTCGGTCACGGCGGCGAAGCGAAGCCACGGGTACGAGCTAGTTATAATAATAATAAACAATCCTGCACTACTTTCAGGAACTCAAAGCAAGGCACAGACAGAACTGACAAAACCCTTTGCGCCGGTGAAATCAAAAAGGACTCTTGCAACGGCGACTCTGGCGGTCCCCTGGTGATTGAAGAAGAGTACGATGGAGTGTTCCGGATGATCCAGTACGGCATCGTATCCTACGGGCCCAGGCAATGCGGCTCCGCGTTCCCAGGGGTCTACACTGACGTCTCCAAGTTCGTCAAATGGATTCTGGACAACATAAGACCTTAAGGCGTAATTGAACCGCCCAATGCCGGCGCTCAAATCACAATCAGAGAGGCCACCAATGCTTGAGGTGTGAACGAGGCATCGACGCTTCTTCTGGGCCGCTCAGCTAACTTACGCCGGCATATTAAGTTTCTGATGTGTACATCTGTGCAGACTGTCCAGGATGTAATGGGCATGCTAACGAAAACTGGTGAACTAATGCCTACAACAAAATTAAAAATAACACATAACTTATAATTTTTGAGCACGCAATGTATCGCGAACAATGAAACGCGATCAACGAACGCCGATACTTTGTGCTTCGCAAGCGGCCGCGGCGGTTTTTGCTTTGGTGTACCTACCTACTGCTGCTTTGAACTTGTGATGAACAGCTGCTGATCGCGCGTATGAAAGTTTCGTGCATTGCAGTTTTGTGTTAAATATATTCATTTGTTGTTGTTCAATCAAAATCAATTTAAAACAGATTACATACAGAATTCAACAACGTAATTCATAAAAAACAAAACATTGTCAAAGTCGTGAAAAGATCGATGAAAAATTTCACTGAGCGACAGAATCGTTTTGTATTGAAATCATTGATATCAGTTTTCGTTAGCAAGTCGCTAACATCCTGTATAATACACTTTGTACAAATGTTTTTATGCTTTTAACAACATGTATAACTGAACCAGAAAAATAAAAAAACCCGCTTTGGAGGTGGCATTTTTATTTCTAGTCCTGCCCATATAACATTTTATGATGCCCAAAGATCGCATATTTAAATGACACAGGGACAGGACCTATATCAATGGTCAAGTATAATTTAACCGACACGCAATTGGCTATTTAAGTATTTATTTCACGATCAGACTAAGGTAGGTACTACCTACTTAAATAAGCACAATAGAATTGTTTTATTTTAATAATTCTGAATATTTTACGTTATAATCAAAGCATTACAATAGTAGCAGGTCGCTGGTAGCAGGGAATTAAATAAAACTCTTATTTTGGATATTTTTAATTTTATCCAATTAATAAATTATATAGAAATTAAAATCTAATCTCAGTCTAAATAAAATTACAAAGTTTTTAGAATACCTACCTACGGGATTGGCGATAGAAAATTATTTTCTAATTTTGTCTAATATCCACTGCATATATTTAGACACATCTGTATAAACTCCAAATTCGCCGCATTTCCTTGGACCATAAGACACAATCCCATATTGGACGTATCGGTTTGCTCCGTAGTACTGGCTCTCTACGATCAGTGGTCCACCGGAGTCGCCTTGACAAGAGTCTTTCATGTGTTCCCCAGCGCATAGCGTCTTGAAATTCCTAGTGTCGCAATTACCATTCCTGAAAACATTGATACCGTTTAGCCAACAGTAAGTAAGTTAACAGTCATAATGTATTTAAATTTGAAGTAATTACGTTCAGTAATTCAGAAGTTATAAGGCTCTGACGGACGGACGGACGGACGGACGGACAAGTGCAAATACACTCAAGTAGACTCAGAGAACTCGTTTCGCTCGTTCAATGATAAAAATAGCGTGGACATAGCTCGCTACAGCAATAGGTACATGAGCATGACTAACCATACATGGTTACCTATATATTATTTTATTTTTAAAAAAGCAACGCCGGAGTTTCTTGCTGGTTCTTCTCGCTTGGAACGACATTCCGACCCAGTCGTGGATTCATTTGACGATTCGAAAGCACTAAGGAAAAGTTTTTTGATTAAAAAATTAATCTATTCTATTCTGCTATTTGCATGTGACATCCTAAAGTGTAAGAAACTGAAAACTATATAATTATTGTTGAAGAAGTCAGGGTTATAAAACCCTGACATTTTATCATTTGACCTTCGACCTTAAGCGTGGAAATAATAACTTTCATTGCAACCTACTTTGCTTGTTTCTTGTAACCTACTTTGGTCACTATGATGTTCCATCTGACCTTATGCACGTCAGATGCTTAAAGTCAAGTTATAGTTAAGGTGGCCACGCTATAAATCAAGCAAATTAGGTTAGTATAACCTTAACCATGGAAGTACAAAACCAGCCAAACCTCCATGGTTAAGGTTTAGGGTCAAAGAATCAAAAATAGCATTCTATGGGTGTAAAAAACCTTAGTCTAACCGCCTGCCCTTTTCTCTTTTTCCGAAAGGTACCGGTAAGCAGCAGGTTCTTTCGGAGTTATCTGCGTATCACATGCTTCATCAGGGAAGGAAACCTGCACTGTTGAGAGTTCTCCATATTGTTTTCGACGGTGTGTCAAATTTGCCAATTGGCATTAGGCCAGCGTGGTGGACTTTCGCCTATAACCCTTCTCTAAGAGAAGACCCTGCACTCAGCAATGAGCCGTTGATGGGTCGCTGCTGCTGTTGATGATGATGATGATGATAATGCTGATGATGTTACAGCATTTTTTCGATTCAGTAACAGACTTGTGTCTTCGTCAAATGTATACAATGAATACAAACTTTTTGCAAGAGGGATGGCACTTTTCATCCGACCAAATTGGTATTTCAGTTTTGAGTAAAATACGAGACTCAAAGTTGACTTCCGTGGCACCCCATCCTGCTACTGTCGCCTGCTTGCCGGCGAGGCGAGCGTCCCGGAGCTCGCTGGACACCGGCAGGCAAATTGGTTCTGCGTTTCCTGTAACCAAAACAACATAACCAAAAAACATAGTTCGAAGAGCTGATGGTCGATGGAGTCCCAAGGTGCTAGAGTGGCGACCCCGCACCGGGAAGCGCAGTGTTGGCAGACATCAAACGAGTCGCAAGGAGCCGCTGAATTCAGGCGAGACAAGACCGAGGCCTGAGGAAGTCTATGCAAGAGACCTTTGTCCAGCAGTGAAAGTCGGTAAATAAAGACTTCATCATTGAAATCCAGATACCGCTCTTAGTAAACCATAATGCTAAAAAAACTTTACTTACATAGGTACTTTATTAGAATAATAAAAAATCTAGGTACGCCGACGAAGTCGCGAGCATCGCTAGTAAGTATTTAATAAACATTAAAATTAATGCTGACATTCTTTAACAATAATAATATGCATATACTTACTGTAAGTGAAATTAACTGATTCACTGAGACGAAGAAGTGCGATATCCGCATCTTTCGAAGAATTTCGGACAAAATTCTCATGTATAATGACTTCTTCTATAGCTATGTTCTAAAAAGAAACAGAAGAAAATGTATGCATATTCAAATTGCAAAGCTAACTAAGTAGCTTAACAAGAGAAAGATGAGAAAGATAGATATGGCATTCTGAACCAGTGGTAGATTTTATTAGATATTTGGCGTTTTGAAAGCACTTTATAAAAGTTTATTTGAATAAAAAATTATTCTATTCTATATAAGAAATATACCTACAAATTGTAAGAGACAGGCTAAAGAATACTGAGACCTGTCTTCAATTTTTTTATTGTTTTTTTTTAATTCCACCTTGAAATCGTGCAAAAAATGAGCCAGCCAGCCCTTCTGTCACCATATGAGGCAATTAAGCGCGGCGAAATGTCTCGTAAATTATTTTTTTGCATTAAGACTCCATGGGCCTAGGATCACCACAGCAAACGGAAGAAATATGTTACTCTCGATCAGAGAGGCATACTTGCGCCGCTTACAGGATTCAGTCATTTCAGCGGCGGCTCTCGGTTTTGATGCTATCTAACTGATATGACACGGGGCCAATGTGTCGACGCATATCGCTCATTTGCGACAAGGGTGACATAATTCAAAATTCACCAATTTTAGTGTCGAAAATTTTATACTTTTTGCTATAAAACAACATTACTCTAAGCACAAAAAAGTAAGAGCGAGAGAGATTGTGACTTAATGCTCTGTCGTTTTGTTGGCCGCTGTGTTGTTTCGAGACCGCAGCATCCACAAAACATTACTCTCTAACCAGAGAGTTCTCTCATCGTCGATTTTGAATTATGTCACCCTTGTCGCAAATGAGTGATATTGTGTCACACACTGGAGCCTGTCCCCGTTCCCAGGGAACCAGCGTCAAAATCCATCAGGTCTCTTGCATATAATAAAGCAAGAAAGTACTTACCTGAGTTTCGGACTCGCAAATCATAATTTCATAATCGCCTTGGCAGTCAATATCGTTGTCTAAGTCGAGGTCCCCGATGCGGACACCGATAATTTGCTTGAGACCTTCAGTGGGTGAGCGTACACAATGGCCAGCTGTCAGGATATACCTTGAGTTGATAATACTGCCTGCACAGTTGAACTGCGTCCCATCCCCTAAATAATATTAATAATTTAAACGAAAAATTTCTTTTTACAAAACCGACTTCAAACGCCACAATATCAAATTGTGCCAATAAAATTTGAAGAGTTCCCTCAATTTCTCCGGGATCCCATCATCAGATCCTGACCTGATGACAATAGGACAACCTGGAAAGTATACGCTTTCAAAAAAAAAAGAATTTTCCAAATACGGTCCAGGCGTCTTTGAGTAATCGGGGAAAATACATAAAAAAAAAAAAAAAATTTTTTACCATTCTTTTCGAATAACAAGTGTAAATTTAAAATTTAAAGCACCCCCGACTAGGGCTTCCAATACCGGGATCCCGGTATTGGCCAATACCGGGATCCCGGACTTTTTTCAATACCGGTATTGAGGCCTTCCAATACCGGGATCCCGGTATTAGCTAATACCTGGGTCCTAGACTTTTTCTTCTTATTTCAATACCAGTAATGGAATTGAAAATGTGTACTGTACAAAGACTATATTCGTTAACGCGCAGAACGTGAATATAGCTCAGAATATCAGCTTCGTGGCGGCAAGTTGTGATTTTAGTTTAGCGGATTTGGTCTGACCAACGCATCGGGCTACGTCCCCGAGGTCTCTTTCCGTCCACTTTGCCAGTAATCACGATCTTTTCTAAATTGTGTCCCTCCCTTCTGGCAATGTGGCCTAAGTAATCGAGTATCTTCTGGAGACAGGTGGTCGATAGCCTACTCGTGATTTTTAGCTGTTTCAGTATCGATGCGTTGGTTCTACAGAACCAGCATACATGCTGTCCATGGAATTCCCAGCATTCCTCCAGCACCACATCTCGAAAGCGTCAATGCGATGTCGGTCAGCAGCTTTTATTGTCCATGTCTCAGCTGCATACATGAATATCGGGAAGATGAGTGTGCGGACGAGACGCATTTTCGTACTGATGGAAATGTTCTTATCCCTCCAAATCTTGTGTAGCTGAGACATGGCACTTTTGCCATTCCAATCCGCCTCCTAATTTCCGGCTCGAATGACCCGGTGTTGGTTATGTTGGTACCCAGGTAAATAAAGTTCTCCACGATCTCCAGGTTCAGTGAGCCAGTGAGTTCCAACTGTTTGGCGTGATCTATCACCATTATTTTCGTTTTGGACCTATTTATGGAAAGGCCCATTTCTTCGCTGATTTGTTCCATCCTGTTCAATAGAGTTATCATTTCGGCTTCAGACGCTGCTAAAAGAGTTTTGTCATCAGCGTATCGTAGGTTGGTTAGCTTTACTCCACCGATGCTGACGCCGCCTTCCCATTCATCGAGAGTCCGCCTCATGATATATTCGCCGTAGATATTGAACAGGATGGGAGAGAGCACACAACCCTGTCTAACTCCCTTGCGAAATTTGAAGGGCCGCGAGTTAACCTCATCTACCTTTACAGCTCCTTCACTGCTGTAATATAGATTCTTGAGCAGTTCTACTAGATGTTTTGGCACTCCTAATTCAGTGAGGACTTTCCATAAACAGTTCCAGTTAACGCAGTCGAAGGCTTTACTGTAATCAACAAAACACATATCATGTGTTTTGTTGATTGGCGTATTGAATTCATAGGATTTTTCTATTATTTGCCGTACATTTAAGATTTATTCACGGGTGCCCTTGCCTTTAACGAAACCCGCCTGCTTTTGCGGGATTTGCCAGTCCAGGTAGTATCGGATGCGGTTGTTAATGATGTAGAGCAGTATTTTGCTGGCATATGAGATAAGCGCTAGTGTGCGATAGTTGTCGCACTTTCTAGTAGAGCCTTTTTTATGTAGAGGGACCACGATGGACAGGGCCTAGTCTCTCGGCCATTCATCGTTACGCCAGATTAGGTCACAGATCATGTGTAACAAATCGATGCCAGTATCTCCCAGAGCTGTCAGTATTTCGGATGTTATTTGATCTGGTCCTGAAGCTTTTCTAGTTTTAAGAGATTTCATGGCAGTGAGAATTTCTGATCGAAGTATACTTGGCTCCAGTTGCACTCCGCTACAA
Organism: Hipparchia semele; assembly: GCA_933228805.2. Lineage (NCBI taxonomy): Eukaryota > Metazoa > Arthropoda > Insecta > Lepidoptera > Nymphalidae > Hipparchia > Hipparchia semele. The sequence goes on along the minus strand of OW121725.1, from coordinate 3,876,346 downwards.
TTAGCATGTGACGTTCCCAAATCATTGCAATTTTTATATAGCTCTTCGCAATAGTTGCGCCACCTTTCGGCTATTGCGTCGAATTCATTTATGAGATGGCCTTCGGAATCTTCTATCACCCACGTTTTTGGTTTAAATTGTCTAGACAGGAGGCGGACCTTCTTGAAAAGATCTGAAATCTCAAAATTTTGAGAGTGGTGTTCGATCTCGCTGCATATTTTCTGAATGAATTGGTTCTTATCCTCTCGACATTTTCTAAGGATGTCTTTATATACTTATAGTATCGATCTATAGAAATCGTAAAGAGACTGATTTATTGAATGTAGAGTAACTAATTATATATTAAAAGTGTTGATTATTTAATTTACACTTTACAGTGAAATATTTGTACTGTAAATAAAAATAATTTTAATGAAAAATCTGCTCGTTATTTTGCCATTTTTTTCCAAAATAAATACGTACCGTAAGGGCGGGTTACTTTGGCTTTTTTTTCCGTGTATTATTAGAAATCCCTCTGGTGTAAGGACTGTGATTGGTGCCTAAGGGTTATTATGGTTTTATTTGGTAAAGAAGGATAGTAGCTAATCATTAATAAATTATTTTATATCAAAAATATAACAGTTCATTTTTTTTTTATTTTTTTTTATTTGAGTCAAAGTTATTCCTTAAAGAGGGTTACTTTGGCTCGCCAATTTTTTTGGCGAAGAATCTAAACAGAATCAAGCAAAAGACCAAAATAAACCTTTAAAATGAAAGATAATAAAATAATACACGTTTTGATATATAAAATTCTTTAATTTATTAAAAAAATAAACATTCCAACAGCCTTGTTTCTGAAATTTAACAAAAACTTAAAAACTCTTTTTATTTATTATTAAATTACTAAGTTTTAATTCCTATCTAAAGTAAAAACTTTGAAATGTTGCAATAAATAGGCATATATGTCTACAAAATAATCTTACAGCTTCTCTATTATTGAGATTCATCGTATTCAGGCTCATTTATCTTACTAATCAATAAATGCTTAGTTCTAAAATCAAATATAATGTTAAGGAACACTCTTTTGTTTCATTGGTACTAGGCAATCTAACTCAGGTACTGAGAAACAGCCTTTTTTTCAAATTTGGGGGGTCTATCTTGCAGACAATATAGTCCCAACTATAAAGCTGCTCGTCTTTGCAGACTGGCCACCTTCAATAGTTTTCCTCTTTTCATACAGCTCACAAGGGCTCCCTCTTCACTTACTACAGCAGTCACTTGCCTAGGATATTGTCGTAAGTTCCACTTGATCTTGAGCTAATGTTACGCGAATTTATGAGTCAAAGTATACCCATACTTAGTATTTAAAATTTTGCTATCTAAACTTGTAAAAAAGCAATTGTTTATAGCATCATTCTAGTCTTAAATAAATTTCTGAACCTATCTAATGTAATTTTAAACAATACTTACCTTAAAAACTCCGTTACAATATAAAGTTCGCAGACCTACCAAAACACGTTCATACATGCGATAAGTTCGAAACACAAATGGCGCCTTTTTACCTTGAAATAGTTTGGGCAACCAAACAAAACTAAGTGCCAGTTATGTCTTCTAACAATTCCAGCTTAAACTAAATCGATAACTGCGATGGCTGCAAAGAGGTGGGAATTTTAATCTTTTTTTTATTTTGAGCTAAAGTTACCCCTTAGAGCTAAAGTAACCCGCCCTTACGGTATTCATTTACGGATTTTGCACTAAAATATACCATAATAAACACCATAGGATTTTGTTCCAGACAGGATTTTTTTTTCAATACCGGGATCCCGGGATCCCGGTATTGAAAAAAAAACTTCCGGTATCAATACCGGTATTGAAAAAGTCCGGTATTCGAAAGCCCTACCCCCGACATGTGACCCTCCTCCTCTATCATAGATCATCATCTATTTAACATCCACTCATTGAGACCATTCTAATTTTATTTTATTTTATTTTATTTTAATTTTATTTTTATTTTATTTTATTTTATTTTTTTTTTTTTTGAAAAGAGCAACCGCCGAGTTTCTTACTGGCTCTTCTCGGCAGGAAAGGCATTCCGAACCAGTGGTAGATTCATTGACGATTCAAAAGTGCTTGTAAAAGTTTATTTGAATAAAAAATATTTCTATTTCTATTTCTAATGAGCTCAAACATATAGCTTACGAGTATAAGCTCTGCTGTAAGTTGGTGATTAATTGGGATCCCGCAGACTACTTGATGCTGCAGTATCAGCTCAAAGTTATCATGTCTTGGAATTTTTTTTTGTCGGGGGTTAAAAATGGCTTACTTGTTTTATAAGCAATGAGCGTCATCCACGGTAACTCGTACAACTTAGCAACTCTACCGCCGACAATGCGCGAGCCGTCAATTTCTCCACAGAAGTCCGGTAGCAGTTCTACATTTGGATGCATGTCGATTGCATCCACCGTACGCAACGCTTGCAGAGGTGCCGAAACAGACAATGTTATTCCAGCCCAGGAATTCCTCGGAAAATCTGAGCAACACACCTATACAGACATTTTAATGAAAACTTCGTGAATAGGTTAAACTTAATGCCAATAATGAAATTACAAGTGCCAGTTATCTCAAAAATGATGGATTACCAATATTGTAATTTTTGAGTACGCAATGTACTAACGCCGATACACACAAAACTTTCGAAAATACCTATTGCGAGCGTATCGTACGTCTACATTACATGCAAATTGGTTAAAAATTAGGCCTAACTTCACGATTTTTTTTGTCATTTCATTATTTTGTTTCCACTCAGTATCGTCCCTTGAAAATATGATGTAATATTTGCCTTTTTTTTCTAATAATTAAAACTTGATCTACTGCTGTAAAAATCAAATTTGCATCTGAAAATTCACCATTACAAGCGCTCTTAAGGCTGGGCTCAATTGGTTCCAAATGGCCTCTTGAATTACCATCGAGCTACAGATCACCAGGATAAGTAGGCAAATATGCTTACCTTAGGTTCGCGTCCCTGAAATCCACATACAGCTTTAAGAAACGTGTCCCTACTGAAAGATGGGCTTGAGACATGTTTCGAACCAAAAACCCTTTCCGCATAGTCGAGGGCTGACTCACACGATCTTATTGAAACGCAGTCGAAGCATTGTCCTGTAAAAATATTGATATTTTTGTTTCTTCCATCAGTCCTTTTCCCTTACTCCTGATTTACCCGATGGATCTACATGGATCTACAAATCTCTAAATCCCTCGGACTGTGTATTGTCTATCACTCAGTCTAAATTAAGATTAGACGCTTTAGATTTAAAATCTTATGTTACCCATATTCTTGCAAATAAAATATTTCATTTCATTTCATTTCAAATACCTGGGCCTATAATACCATGCAACGCTTAAAGCAGTATTATTTCAATTTTGTTTTGAGATGTTATATTTAACTTGAAAGTACCTCGTAAGTACTTAAGTAAAGACTTTCGCAAGTGAAAACAATATTGAAATAATACTCCTGTAAGCATTAGTAGTATAGACATATAAATTACAAACACCTAAAAAATTATGTACTTAATATAACTCAATGGTTATATAATGATTCTTTGATTACATGATATAAGTACTTATACTTTTTACTTACGTGCATTTTCAAAACCGTTGATCATGAGCACAAAAATCATTATTTTGAGTAAAATCATGATTGTAAGAAGTAAGAACTTATATTATTTATTTAAAAAAATATCTGCAATTCCCATCGATGTTGATTCCCGTACAAAATATAAATAGTGTTTTAACGTCTATGTTATAATCTTCTCAAATAGATTATTGTGTTACACTAGCTTAGATTATTTAATCAACTAGAGAAAATCACTGATGTACAATATTGAAAAGCAACATAGAGCTGAGTGCATTCCTTATTGCATTTTAATATGGAGGTCAAATTGGGTCATCACTATCAGTTAGAGACATAAGGTCGAACAAATAAATACAGTGATAGACAAAGAAACTTAAAGCAAGCGAAAAAAAACTCAAAAATACATAGACAGTACATATTACGAGGTTCATCTAACAATTTATACTGACTTTTGTCCACGTGCCTTAACTAAAATAGAAATCGTTTGTCGATACGGACAAAAGAAGGCTCAGATACTTCATGATGTGGTCAAGAATATAGTTATTTCTCGGTTATTATCGTTAAGTATAGCAAGAGAGTACCGACAAATCAGAGGTGATTGGGATCGTCACATAGATTTTTCACAGCAGGTATCCTATCTAATGTAAAAAATACTACGTTTATGGTAACGAAAGTATGAGGTAATTAAAAGTTGGTTTTAATTAGATCAAATGTAGTCAATAAATGAATTTCTAACATCCCGACTTCAAGCAGTAGCGTGGGCACGAACATTTTAACTTTCTGTCTGCTCTATCATGCATTTATCTTCTCCCATAAACATAGTATCGCTATATAAAGTAAACGTTAATTTTGCACCCAAGAATAATAAATAAGTTCGTTATATATTTAAAATCTTTTATTACATCTTTTAAGGGTACCCTAAATTTATTATCATCAAACGTCGATAAATGTTGACGATTAGAGACATAGCCACTTGAAGATATTATAAAATACCACCATTTCATACAGTAGATGGGTCTTTCGTAATAATTTTACTATAATACAGACAATAGTTTTGTTATAATCGTCATGAAAAATTTTCTGGAATGTCCCCACGGCCGTTTTCTAGTGGGGATTTAAGTTTTCGTCGCCTTACAACTACTCTGGTTGGCTTATTTTTGTTTCCAACATTTGTGAAGGGCGATTCATCCATCGCAACTATAACGCTGTTATCACTTGCACTTGCACTATAGTTATCAGAATTTATTGGTTTTATATTTGTATTAACCCTTGGGATGCCAGTAGGAGGAGGAATATCTGTGCTAACAGGTGGAACAAAGATATAGTTCGACGGCACTTTGTCTTCCATAGCTTTCAACGGTGAAGGATTATTATTTATCGTATCTGTACTTTCATTAACTCGTAGAGTCGACGTATCTTCTTTAGATTTTTCAGTTTGTGATTGAAAACTATCCATTTCCACAACGGTATTTCTTTGTGGCTGGTTGTGGTAGATCATTTTATACTTGTAATTTGTATGCACTGGAGCGGCGAATGTTACTTTCTTCTTAATGTTACTGTCGGAGTTAGTTTTCAATTTGTCGTCTTGGTCTTCAGGTTCAGGTTCTTTTAATCTCAAAATAGGCATTGATTTTAAACGCTCTTCTTTTATAGTAATATTTTTAGTTGCACTTGCTTCGTTTGCTTCATTTTTCGTTATTCTATCATCGATCAAAGAATATTTAGATACATCTACTTTTCTTGATCCCTGAGGAGGCATAACAATATCCTCTTGTAACTTGACAATTGGTTTTGGACGATTTAAAATTACCTCACGCATTCTATTCTGTATGTAAAGTGGAGGTTGTGGCAAAGGCTGCCTCGTTTCTGTCACGATGGCACGAGTATCATAGCCACATGCTTCTAGCTTGGTTACACTAATTGGACATAAAGGTGGTACTATTTTTTTATAAGTCGGTACTTGGCTGACGTAAGGATGTAAAGGTCTACGATATGTAAAATGCTCATACGCTCTATCGTTTCTATATTCTTGTATATAAGGAGGATGATTGTGATATACAATGGGATTATAATTTCGAATGGTTTGAACTGGCCTCAATATTTTTCTAGGGTACAGACCTTCTGTTCGAAGATATCTCATGTTATCATTGATTTCTGTTCGTGGTATAGTTCTAAAAAGGAGTTTTTGATAGGCTGGTATTGTATAAATTCTCTCGGGCTCGTTTTCAATTATAGAAACCGTCTGTATGTTATTTCTTTCCGTTATACCTAATAGCCATTTGAAAATGTTCTGTATTCGTGCTAAATCACGTTTAGGTCTTAAGGTTTCGGCAGATGTTGCAACACTTGCAGCGACATTGCAGAATATGTGGAATGTGATGAATAGCTGAAAAAGTAGAGTTCTTTTATTATTGTTAGGTTAGTATAATATATTTCCCTATATGTTATCTTATTTCCATTTGGTAGGTATCTAATATCTAATAACTCGTTTAATTTCGGCTCGGCAATCTGCATTTTGGAAATCCCATTCGTCAAAATTGAATGACTCATAACAAAATAATAATCTAGACATCTAACATTTACCTTAAAAACCTATAGGTATTATTTAAAGATTTTATCCTCTTATACACAAAATATTGTGTAAGAATTGGAGTTGGTTAAATACCTATTCAAAAGTGTAAGAGGAAAAAATCTTTAAATAGGTGACAAATATGTCAATAAAGGTAGCATTTTGCAAAATATTGATTAGATTATGCAATATACCGACCTACCTGCTACCTATATTTTAACATCCTTTCAAGAGTCGTATTATAAATGAAAAACTTAATAGGCAGGTACGTGTTTAAAAATCCTATAAATATTACTAGTGGTTCGCCCCGAACTGAGACCTCGCAATATCCCATAATTCCCAAAAGTTTTAATTATATATTGTAATAATTAACTTTTAACATTAGACGCAATAAAAAAAATAATAGTAGACATAAAACTGTTTTACTGACACAGCGCCATCTATTAGCATTATAGAGAAGCTATTAGCTTCACAATAATGCTAATAGATGGCGCATTAAAATTAAATAATTTCGTTTCTTTATAACATTTATCTAATTTTAGTATTTGTTGTTCAAGTACAGGATATAACTGAATTTTCAACCAAGTTTCACGTTCTAATATTCAGTAATTCAGAAGTTATAGGGCTCTGACAGACATTTAGACGGACACACTTCTCTGTCTAGTAGGCAAGCGCCCTATAACTCAGAGAACTCGCTTCGCTCGTTCAATAAATGCGAAAGTTTGTTAGGATGAATGGATATTTGTCAGTCTTTCACGCAAAAACTACATCATAGAATGAATTATTCTATACTAGCGGCCCGCTCCGGCTTCGCACGGGTATAAAATATATAGCCTATGTCATTCACTGTTAATGGATGTTATTTTACATATAAACCTTCCTCTTCAATCACTCTATCTATTAAAAAAAAACCGCATCAAAATCCGTTGCGTAGTTTTAAAGATTTAAGCATAAATAGGGACAGAGAAAGCGACTTTGTTTTATACTATGTAGTGATTTTATCGCTGAAAATTAAAGAATTCCCGCGAGAAAACCCTTAATCCACACAGACGTAGTCGCGGCCATCAGATAATTATAATAGAAATTCATAGAAAGTAGAAACTTACCCAAAAGATAGACTTCATTTTAATTTTGAGTTTTTACCACCAGGTTCACTTTCACACTCAACTGTTTAAACTGTACTAAATTACAAAGCATGGACAACGTATCTTTTTAAAGACTATAACTAGTTGAAAATCGTTAAAATACCTTTAATTACCATTATGAATGCATTTCAATGAAAAGCATACGCAGATCAATGAATAAATAATTAGTGAGTTTTGCAAAAAATTATTGCTCATTAAGTAGGTTCGTATCATAGGCGTCATTATAATTAGCAATTACACAGTGTTTAAGTAATTATTAATTAGTAGAAGGGAGTCACAGCTAAACTTAAGTGATCGTGTTACGAAAGCGTTATCAATTCGATGAGTCTACTAGAATCAGGCGATCAAATAATTAGTTAATATAATATTAGCGATTTCTACAATAAGTAGATAATAAAATTATGATTTACTTAATATGTACCTTACCTATATATAAATGCCATAACATTTTTTTTTAATACAGAATATCAGCCAAGCTGAAGTTGTCTAATATCCTCCTCTCCCCTCCAAATAAACAGAAATCTTGCGCTAGGAGTGGGTACAACAATAGTGCAACGCGTGCGATTCGAACCTGCTACCTTGCAGTTTTTCAGTCACATCTTTAACCGTTGGGCTACTGAGGCTATTTATTCATAAAATACTTACCCAACTATACCAGCATCACAATATTGTATTATCGTATTATTTATTGACCGATTGAATCTAACCTATGAAAATAAAGCAATTAACTAGGTAGGTACTTTTCTCCGCAGATAAGTTTTTGATGTTAATCAAAAGACCTCCTTTAAATGTGTATTGTGTACCTATGTTTTATTGTTTTGTTCTCTGGTACTAAATCTATATATATATAAAAATGAATCCCTATTTCCTTGGTCATCGCATCACGCGTGAACGGCTGGTCCGATTTCGCTAATTCTTTTTTGTTGTGTTTGTTATTGTCAGGAGAAGGTTCTTATAAAAGAAAAAATTAAGAAAATTGCGCGAAAAATTAGAAAATTTAAGAAAACTTAACCACCATATTAAATTATTTCTAATGTAACCGCTTTTACAATTCAAACTTTTTGATGTAACCTTATGGCGTTTGACATAACATTGACAGAATGCGTGCTACCAATTTCGTCAAAGAGTTTCAATATTCATAGTTAAGACAGGACAACGTCTGTCGGGTCCGCTAGTAAAGAAATAAATAAAAGATTTCCCATTAGTAGGTAGGTACACTAGGTACGTGCAATTATGTTTTCTTATTTAAATATTGTCTTCTTAATTTGTAGAGTTACCTAGTAGGTAATTCTAATTTTGAACTTGGCCAAATTAAAAAAAAAAATCGTTAATTTCACAATAATATATTAAGTTTACTCACACAAGTAGGTACATAACAACTAAACTTACACAATATCTTAGTAGAATTATTTAAATTACATCTAATTACTAAGTATAAAACAGTCATAACTAATGGAAGACATGATTATAGCTCATATACGTACTTGATATAATAATGATAGGTATCCTGTAAGGGAGAGGACAGACTAGCTACTTTTAGCGGCAGCGTTCGGCGTTTTTAAGCCCTTTTGCAACTCTCAGGATCGACAGGATGCGACATGTATAGACTGTACTCTCACTCCGCTCAGACTCAAGACAGAGTTAAAACGAGACAGATTTAGGTCAGAGCATATTTGCGTCTCGTTTTAACTCTACCTTAAGTCTGAGCTAAGTCAGAGCACTCTATAGATCTCAGCATAAGTCGCTGTATAGTGTCCGGACAGCGACTGAGAATCGCAAAAGGCCATAAAAACGCCGTACGCTGCCGCTTAAAGTAGCCAGTGTGCCCTCTCTCTAAGAAATAAAACAACGACTAGTAGGTACATTTAAAAAAAAACCATACTTAAGTGCGAAAAAAATATGTCATTTCCCGGTTCAACAGGTAAATTGCTGGTCGATTGCGGGGAAGCTGAATTAATAATAATTGCATTAGTCTCAATAGGATGTTGGCAAACCAAGCAACTCTTTATCAAACGTCAAAACGGTGCATATATGCAGCTTATCCAGTAACGCTCCCAAAGCTCACAAATGGAGTCCCACTGTAGCGTAAGTACATGGCACTTATTCCACGGTGGTTGCCTACGTTTGGAGCGGAACTTTGTTAGAAACTTCTGTTCTGAGCGTTACTACTTTTTCGAGATTAAACATAGGTACACTAAATGATCTTTAAGTATTTATTGGATTCAAGCACACCACGGCACTTCGGCGTCGAAGACGTGTCGCGGGGGGTGCAGAGACGGATGCGAGGGGTGGTGCGGCGGCGGGGAGCCGTGCAGCAGCTCGCACATGAAGCTGATGTACGTGATCGCCAGCCGCAGCGTCTCGATACGCGAGAGACGCTTTTCGTATGCGAACGTGGGCACCTGAGGGAAAAACAGAAAAAAACATTTTTGTTGGGGGTATTCATTAAAATAAAACTCACTTTGAAAGCGAACTCACTTGTCAATTATGTCAAACTAGTTTTTGCCCGCGGTTTCGCTGACCTATTTTGTCCCCTTAGGGGTTGAATTTTCATTCTTTCTTAGCCCACGCCCAGTCATAATAGTTATCTGCATGCCAATTTTTTTTTAAACATTATAGGCACACGCTTGACCACTACCACACCTGATGGAAAGTGATGATGTGGTCTAAGGTGTAACACGCTTGCCTAGAAGGTGCCTGTTCACTCTTGTTTTAAAGATACCCAAATTGTATGTATTAGGAAACACAGATCTTGGAAGAGCATTCCAGACACTAGCCGTGCGAATCAGGAATGAAGACTTAAAGCGCTTGGTGCGCGTATTTCAGCTTGATCCGTCCAGTGGTTTGAGCTGTGCGTTGATAAATTAGTCAATCAGTAAGTCACGCAGACGTCGCGTCTGGCACGCTTGACGCCGGGTGGCAAGCGAGCTCTCAGCCGACCTAACATCTCTATCAAAGATCTTTGCCTTCTCGTTTACCTTTCGTCGTAACTTGTCGAAGGCCTCGTTGAGGTTGAACATGCGTCGCCGCTCGCGGATGTTGGCGGCGCGGCGCTGCGCCACGGACGCGACGCGGCGCCGCGGCTTCTTGCCGCCCGGAGTCGAGCGAGCCGACGACCGCCCGCATCCGGCGGCCGACCACACTAAAATATTTCTTTTTATTACAAGATAGGCTTGATGACAACCAGTGATGGAAAGCACTGATGAGGCCTAGGTTTGAGCGCGCGAACATGCCTATTCACTCTTGTCTTGAAGGTACTCAAATTATACGTGGCCGGAAATACAGATGCTGGAAGTGCGTTCCACACCTAAGTGGTTCAATTAATAAAATAATCAAAATTCCACGAACATCAGACAGGGAGCCGATGGTAACAAGTAGACAAAGTTATGGAAGTCCATATAAAAGAACTTTGTCCAGCTGGGGACGTCTATCGGTTGAAGAGAAGAGAAGATCCTAGGAAGGTATTTACCTACCGTATATTACTCATATAAATATCTCGATCTTCCAAAAGTAGTTTGCTACTCGGAGTTGAAAGAGGAAAAACGCAAGTCTGGTGTCTGGTGGTCAATTTTCACGGTATAATATAAAGACGTACTGAAGCGCCATCTCCATGCTTGTAAATTGTAATGTACCTAGCCACCTAGTGAGAGTTGGGAGGAACTTGCGTTACTTGCATGGCAGGGGCAAAAGTGGCAGGACCCTCTACCTCTAACCTTTGAATATTAAATAGAATAGGTATTAGATTGAGAACATCGATGTATTCAGAAAGACTTTTTTTCATCTAGGGAACAGAGACTTTTTTTCAGTTGTATACATGACTTTTGATCTAGGTATCGGGCCAGTCGCACAGTGTGCCGCGTAACAGGATTTTCAAAACAATTTGGCTTCGCCAACCAGCTTCTTTCACATAATGGGCACAAGCCAAGACCGCCGTTAACGGACACGTCAAGGTAGATCACAATTCACATTTACGTACCCAGGTCGGCGGGTGGAAAGGCCAGGATGTCAGGATAGGGCACCGGCGCTGGCGGTCCGTCCCACAGAGGCCCGTACGGTGACACCTCACCACCCTGTGTTGACACTTGCACATTATAAGTAGGTAGAGTCTACCAAATACGACCTCCTGCAGCTCATTATTCAAGGAAAAATAGCTGGCCGAAGACCATCTGCAGAGTGAGCATGGACAGGGGACATATTATCCACGAGGAAAGGATAAAATGTTTATCCCCTCGCTCAGTTTTATCCACCCGTCGCGCATGGGTAAAACGGTGGAAATAGTATCCACAGTGGATATACTTATAGGAATATACAGTATACTTCTCCTTTCCCCTGGTCGTCATACTTTAGCGTAGGGAGACGATAATTTTATCTCTTGTCAGTGGATAAAATTTTTGTCTCCTGCCCATGTTCACCCTGCTGGTCGGAGAAGAATATCATCGCTTAAAAACCTGCGCCAATGGCACGGGAAAAGTACTCGATCATTATTCCGTGCAGTAGCCTCCAAGGTGCAGATAACCCCTAATGAGTGCCAACCTCCGATAGGAGACGGCACTACTAGAAGAACATCATCTCTCTCTTCTCTTTCCGTTAAATGAAAAGGTACTTACGGATAATTAATTTATTTAAATTTTTAATCTTTGAAGAATTTTAACCCTCGCGGACGAAATTAGCATCAGCTTTAAAACTTAGGTCTAGGTAAGTACATAGTTTTAAATCTAAGGCTGATAAAATCTATAGACCGCAATCTCACTCAGCTCAGACTCAATACAGAGTTACAACGAGGCAGATTGATGTCGGAGCATATTTGTATCTCGTTTTAACTTCTTTCTTAAGTCTGAGGTAAGTCAGAGAACGCTCTATCTCGCTAGATCTCAGCATAAGTCTACATACAGACGAGTTACTCCAAATATGCGGCGTCTCGCTACTGTAGGACATCAGCGGGAAATGAATCTTGAAACCTGGCGTTTACACTTCCAAGGAAAAGCTACACTTCACTTCTCTCACTGTACGTCACTTCACTGAACAAGTGATCACTTCAATCAGCTTTTGTGCTACTTTAGGCAGTTGGTGTGCTATCAAGCTGCAGTCAAGACTGAGAACGGAAATAAACTAAATCAAAATATTAAATGTTAATCCAAAATATGAATTCGGATTTTATTAATGTTTCGTGTCATACGAAATGCAACTTTATGTCCAAGTATCAGAGTCGAGTCATCATCTTCATAGCAATATCACCCTTCGGCAGGGTTTCGACAGATTTCTCGCCCGTGATTGGCTGAAATAAGGGTGGTTTAGGGGTGAGAGCTGCGATTGGCTGCAGCAGGTGCAGTAGGCGGGCAATATCGACCTTACATCTCACAAGATATTATATCCTGAAATATGACTGAATCGTTGATAAGCATACCACAAAAATCCTTAATTTTAAGATCAAAATAAGTAATAATACAATTTAACCAACAGCCTATAGGTAGTTTTACCAAGACAATAGAACTCGATAGTTTGACTAAAAAGATTGTAGGTATAATATTCTACTTTGCTTCAGCTGCCCACAAGATAGATAAGCTACAAATTGTAACATTTTTTTTGTTTTGAAAATAGCAACTGCTGAGTTTCTTGCCGGCTCTTCTCAGCAGAAGCTGCATTCCGAAACGGTGGTAGATTCTCGACTTGTCACAAGTTGGCTTAGGTACATGAAATGAATAATTTTGAGTTTGAGTTTGAATATTGCAGCTGGAATAGGTACGCAATATATCGCATTGTCATGAACCATGATAGATATGGACAATCAAACCCTACTTAGTTATGGCACAAAAGAAATTTGACATATTAGCCATATTTGTCACTCATGATGCGAATTAACGGCATATGGAGTAAATCCGATATTAGTTGCACGCTGCACAGGGCAGCCCTAGTGGAGGAAAGAGGGGTTCTAATTTCTACTTAGGCAGAGTAGGTAAGTATTTCTTACTGAAGGAAAACATCGTGAGGAAACCTACATGCCTAAAAGTTCTCCATAATGTTCTCATAATTTGTAGGGGTTCCCTGGTGATTGATAAATAATGATAGTCTGATATAAGTTATGGTCTGGTTATGTATATTGTATATTGCTTAGATAATACACCTTTATGTTGCACCATACTACCCTCACACATCATTTCACTCCTATCACCAATAGGCCGCCTTTGCATGCGTAGTTTTAAGTTTTATTTATTTTTGTTTCTTTCTTGTGTGCAATTAAGTTTTTATCTATCTATCTATCTATCTATATAAGTGAACTGTGTATTTTAATGATATTGATATGATGATCTGATAATAATACTTAAAAACTAGTGATATTGACGCCTCGTAGGGCATATCGAAGTGCACGGTTCTTTATTTAATTCTGAACGCGAGTAAGAGAGTAAGAATAGGAACAATGAAATTGTGCCATATCTTTTCTTGCAAACCTTTTATTAAGTACCTACTAGGTGATGCTCTTTGCTTTCCAGGGATAAAAAGTAGCCAACTACTTATACCCATGCAAAAAATCATGTCGATCCGTTGCATTGATGCGGCGTGACTGAAGGATAAACTAACAAACCAACAAACAAACACACTTTCGCATTTAATAAATTCAAATTAAAAAATTAATTTATTTCATGTAGGCTAACTTGTAGCTCTTATGACACGTCATAAATCTACCACCGGTTCGGAATGCAGATTCTGCTGAGAAGAGTCGGTAAGAAACTCAACAGTTGCTCTTTTCAAAAAAAAATTTTTTTTTTACAAAGCTATGCTATGTATACAGTGCTTCCACAATAAAGCTTCAAAAATGCAAAAATGCATACGTAGGTACACCAATCCAACGCATGTCAAGATGGGCAGTCAAAGCAGACCCATTCCCATTGGTGCCACCGTTCACGAGCATGACGCATGATCCAGCCATTGCTTCGCTCAACAATATTAGTACTTAAAGATTTTCTGTAAGAAATAATTTAATCTCGACCGTCTTAAATGTGTGTCAAATTATGAGATTTAGCAAAACATGTCATCGGAATTACACGCTTCAATTACAAATGGGGCTGATATTAAACGAAAGTCGCGGGAGGGTGCGATGCACGTGTTGCAGTGAAAGGGGACGCGCAAAATATGTTTTGATATGATAACTAACTGTGTATAATACTATTGTCCTCTAATTGGCTTCAGATACAATGTGGCAGACTTAGGAACAAGTATGAATCGGTCAGAAAATCACTCATATTGTTTTGCCAAATGAAAGCTGCCTACTTATTAAAAGCTACCATACTTAAAATTAATAAATACTTAGGTAGCTATAAGCACTTTACTAAGTTTCGTTTTTCTCTCTCTCTTTAGGTCGTACTCGTATGTCATTGGGTAATTTCCGAGGTTTGAGATTCGTTTCCATTGGTAACATAAGGTAAGTTAGGTAGACATGCGCTTTTCTTAAGATTTATTCTGTGGTAGGCTCCTTGCAGATCCTAAATAGATAATAGAGTAGATAGAGAACGGAATTTTAGCTATGTAGTCAAATATCAAATAATAACCAGGTAATCGAAGGCTTAAAAATTCTCTCCGGGTAGGAAGAAAACGAAAAAGTCAAATTTTATTAGTCAAGTTAACTTGACTTATATCTACCTATTATCCACTTCTCTCCAAATAAACGGAAAGCTTGTATGGGGTACGACTGTAGTGCAATAGATGGGGATCGAACCTGCGACCTACCTAAGTCATAGAGAAAATTTTATCTCTGCCTAAGTTCTAGAATACAAAACAAGCATGCTCAGAAGTATTAAATAATATCTTTTGTCCAAATGCAGACGTTGATGCAACGCACATGCATCAAATTGTCTATGGCTTCACGAGCGATTTTCCGCTTTAGCGACGCCAATGCGATAATATAATTTTAATTAAACGGAACCGGAGCTGATGCGTATGATGCGCTTCGAAAAATCACCCCATTTTGAGTTGTGATAGGGTGACTAACAGAATTGTGTAAGATCTGCCTCGTTGGTCTAGCGGTTAGCAAGTTCGACTGCAGATGACGAGGTCTCGGGTTCGATTCCCGGATCGGGACATAAAAAAATGTATTGGGTTTTTCTGTCTAGAAATTCTCAGTAGGTACCTACTAGCCCGGAGTTAGGAAGTTGGCGGTGAGTCACCGCCGTGCCTCGGAGAGCACGTAAAGCTGTCAGTCCTGCGCCTTATCTCTTTGTGTTGTGTCTGATTTCCTTCCCATTGGATTATGAGAGTGAGAGAATAGAGATTACACCTGTGTTTGCGCACACACTTATGCACTATATCTCCCACGCAGATGGCTAATCTCTGTGGAGATTGGCCGCTGTGGCCGGATTCGGTCGTTCGAGAGTACATTACTATTAAGTATTATAGGATCTACCAAACCATAATAAGTAGGTACCTGTAGCAATGATGCTCATCGAAGTAGGAGATTCTACTTTTTAACCGACTTCCAAAAAGGAGGAGGTTATCAATTCGGCCGGTATCTTTTTTTAATCTAAGTGTATTGAATCTCCGAAATAAACCTGAAGGAGGTGAATACGTATGTGCTCATGAAACTGAACAACTTTCCCCAAGGAACATAGGTCGAAATGTGAAAAAAAAAAAAAATGTGGACCTCCCAAACAAAATTGACGATCAGCTGATTGATTTACTATGGGAGGTAAAAAATTTTTTGTCATATTCCATTTCCTTCAGTATTATTTCGGAGTTTCAATACACGTTTTATAAGCAGGTAGGTAGAAAATTCCTACCTACTTAATATTTGCTGTAAGTTGCCGAGGAGCTGGGATCCCGCAGACTACCTACTTGATGCTGCAGCATCAGCTCGAGGTTGAAAAATAATCCGAAGTAACAGTTCACCTTTTAGTCAATCGCACCTGTGAAAGTTTGTAAGATGCTTTGATGAAATAGGAAATGAGCTGATGAAAACTAGCTAAAACTTGCAGAAATTGACTATTTAAAAAAAAAAAAGAATATTAGCAACCTGAAGTTGACTAATATCCTCCTATCCCCTCCAAATAAGCGGAAAGCTCGTATTAGGAGTGGGTACGACAATAGTGCAACGGGTGGGATTCGAACCTGCGACCTTACAGGTTTCAGTCCGCACCTTAAACCGTTGGGCTATTAAGGCACTTTTTGAGACTGCTTAGACGTCGCAAATAAGTAACCAGCACAGCGTTCCAAAATTGACTTGTAAAACAATCTAGGAGACATATTGCTAGAGGCAAGCTAGAGGTAATATTTAGTTAGCTATAAAAATTAAAATAAAAAAAATCACATATTCAATTTGTATTTATTTCGAATCCCAATATCTTAACACAGACACAAAATATATTTACACAAAGTTACAAAACAATATCAACAGGAAGACAATTTCATTCACCCTGAACACACACACTAAAGTCGATCAATGTAGACCAGTATAAGTGTTAGGTAGTATTTAATTCGATTGATTTTAGTCGCATACGATGACATTCGCGTCAAAGTAAAATAAACCTTAAAAGCATTGATTTAAAGTCACGAATTCAGTACAACCAAGTATAGTTTGGAGCGTATACGTAAAACTATAAGAATATATCCACGAAATTGAGCTCTATTTCAATGTTTTTATGGTTCATTTTACATTGACGCTAAAGTCATCGAATACGAATACGATCAATCGAGTTAAATCTTATACTAACCTTACAGCAATAAAAATAGTGATCTTTACAGCAAGGACATTCTATACTTACAAGTGAGATTTACATAAAGCTGTAATTTATACAGCATTTCAGGGCCACTTTACAGCAATATTTTTTTTTATTCTACCACATCGTAACGGCCACAATCATTAGATCTAAAAAATATTATAAATTTAAATGAAAATAAAAGTATTTAGTATGACTACGCGACCAAAATAGATATATATTTTGCACGATCTTTAGAAACTTTGCTTCTATCGGGTTATATAATCACTAAATGATGCCCGCGACTTTTTCCACATAGATTAAGGTTTTTAACTCCCGCAGGAACTAATTTTTAACACACTCACGCGCACGCGCGCAAACTTTCGCCTTTATATATTGGTGTGATAGTGTGATGTTGTAGAAGTGTGACCTTGAGTCGGAATCTCTCGTCTATTTGATTGGTGCGGGTGCCTTGAAGGCGGGCTTCGGCCGGTGCCTGTGTCATGAGCCCTCCTTGAGCTTCCCGTTCTCGTTGACCTTGGTGATGCGCTCCATCACCTCGTGGTTGTACGTAGAGTGTAACATCAAGCCGAGGACACCCGCCCTGTGCAGGACAAACGTGCGAATTATTACTAAAAATCAACCAAAAAAAAAAAAAAACAAAAACAAAATATGGAATTTACGTCGCCGATCTTCCGTCACGGATCTATATAGGGAAGAGATAGATAACCGAATATGAAAGAGATAGGTAACCAAATAGAGAAGAGATAGGTAACCAAATAGGGAAGAGAGGTAACCAAATAGGGAAGAGATAGTTAACCGAATAGGGAAGAGATAGGTAACTGAATAGGAAAGAAATAGGTAACCGAATAGGGAAGAGATAGGTAACAGAGATAGGTAACCGAATAGGGAAGAGATAAGTAACTGAACTGGGAACGGAATAGGGATCGAATTGGGAAGATAGGTAACTGAATAGGAAACCGATTGGTAAATGAATAGGGAACCAAATAGGGAAGAGACAGGTAACCAAATAGGGAACCCATATGTAATCGAATAGGACCCGATAGGAAGATTCCGGATACTTGGGCCGCGACAGAACTCCCCCGTCGGCTCGAACACGTTGCGGAATACGGACACCCGCGCACGTCGTTCACTCTGTACACTGTACCTGGACGCCATGGCGAGCCTGATGTTCCGCTCCTGCTCCACCAGCTCGTCCAGCCGCAGCCACTGCCGCACGCGCTCCATGTCGATCTCGGCGCGGCGCAGCTTCTCCCACTGGTAGTGCTTGAGGCAGGACTTCTTGGGCGCGCGACAGAACTCCCCCGTCGGCTCGAACACGTTGCGGAATACGGACACCCGCGCACGTCGTTCACTCTGTACACTGTACCTGGACGCCATGGCGAGCCTGATGTTCCGCTCCTGCTCCACCAGCTCGTCCAGCCGCAGCCACTGCCGCACGCGCTCCATGTCGATCTCGGCGCGGCGCAGCTTCTCCCACTGGTAGTGCTTGAGGCAGGACTTCTTGGGCGCGCGACAGAACTCCCCCGTCGGCTCGAACACGTTGCGGAATACGGACACCCGCGCACGTCGTTCACTCTGTACACTGTACCTGGACGCCATGGCGAGCCTGATGTTCCGCTCCTGCTCCACCAGCTCGTCCAGCCGCAGCCACTGCCGCACGCGCTCCATGTCGATCTCGGCGCGGCGCAGCTTCTCCCACTGGTAGTGCTTGAGGCAGGACTTCTTGGGCGCGCGACAGAACTCCCCCGTCGGCTCGAACACGTTGCGGAATACGGACACCCGCGCACGTCGTTCACTCTGTACACTGTACCTGGACGCCATGGCGAGCCTGATGTTCCGCTCCTGCTCCACCAGCTCGTCCAGCCGCAGCCACTGCCGCACGCGCTCCATGTCGATCTCGGCGCGGCGCAGCTTCTCCCACTGGTAGTGCTTGAGGCAGGACTTCTTGGGCGCGCGACAGAACTCCCCCGTCGGCTCGAACACGTTGCGGAATACGGACACCCGCGCACGTCGTTCACTCTGTACACTGTACCTGGACGCCATGGCGAGCCTGATGTTCCGCTCCTGCTCCACCAGCTCGTCCAGCCGCAGCCACTGCCGCACGCGCTCCATGTCGATCTCGGCGCGGCGCAGCTTCTCCCACTGGTAGTGCTTGAGGCAGGACTTCTTGGGCGCGCGACAGAACTCCCCCGTCGGCTCGAACACGTTGCGGAATACGGACACCCGCGCACGTCGTTCACTCTGTACACTGTACCTGGACGCCATGGCGAGCCTGATGTTCCGCTCCTGCTCCACCAGCTCGTCCAGCCGCAGCCACTGCCGCACGCGCTCCATGTCGATCTCGGCGCGGCGCAGCTTCTCCCACTGGTAGTGCTTGAGGCAGGACTTCTTGGGCGCGCGACAGAACTCCCCCGTCGGCTCGAACACGTTGCGGAATACGGACACCCGCGCACGTCGTTCACTCTGTACACTGTACCTGGACGCCATGGCGAGCCTGATGTTCCGCTCCTGCTCCACCAGCTCGTCCAGCCGCAGCCACTGCCGCACGCGCTCCATGTCGATCTCGGCGCGGCGCAGCTTCTCCCACTGGTAGTGCTTGAGGCAGGACTTCTTGGGCGCGCGACAGAACTCCCCCGTCGGCTCGAACACGTTGCGGAATACGGACACCCGCGCACGTCGTTCACTCTGTACACTGTACCTGGACGCCATGGCGAGCCTGATGTTCCGCTCCTGCTCCACCAGCTCGTCCAGCCGCAGCCACTGCCGCACGCGCTCCATGTCGATCTCGGCGCGGCGCAGCTTCTCCCACTGGTAGTGCTTGAGGCAGGACTTCTTGGGCGCGCGACAGAACTCCCCCGTCGGCTCGAACACGTTGCGGAATACGGACACCCGCGCACGTCGTTCACTCTGTACACTGTACCTGGACGCCATGGCGAGCCTGATGTTCCGCTCCTGCTCCACCAGCTCGTCCAGCCGCAGCCACTGCCGCACGCGCTCCATGTCGATCTCGGCGCGGCGCAGCTTCTCCCACTGGTAGTGCTTGAGGCAGGACTTCTTGGGCGCGCGACAGAACTCCCCCGTCGGCTCGAACACGTTGCGGAATACGGACACCCGCGCACGTCGTTCACTCTGTACACTGTACCTGGACGCCATGGCGAGCCTGATGTTCCGCTCCTGCTCCACCAGCTCGTCCAGCCGCAGCCACTGCCGCACGCGCTCCATGTCGATCTCGGCGCGGCGCAGCTTCTCCCACTGGTAGTGCTTGAGGCAGGACTTCTTGGGCGCGCGACAGAACTCCCCCGTCGGCTCGAACACGTTGCGGAATACGGACACCCGCGCACGTCGTTCACTCTGTACACTGTACCTGGACGCCATGGCGAGCCTGATGTTCCGCTCCTGCTCCACCAGCTCGTCCAGCCGCAGCCACTGCCGCACGCGCTCCATGTCGATCTCGGCGCGGCGCAGCTTCTCCCACTGGTAGTGCTTGAGGCAGGACTTCTTGGGCGCGCGACAGAACTCCCCCGTCGGCTCGAACACGTTGCGCACCAGCGGACACCCGCACACGTCCGTGTCGCTCACTTTGGGGTCTTTGAAGTGTTCCGGACACATCACCTAACAATAAATAATCTTTCAAAATACGAAAATCGAACTTTCGACAGAATAGAATAGAATAGAAATATTTTTTTTTATTCAAATAAACTTTTACAAGCACTTTTGAATCGTCAATGAATCTACCACTGGTTCGGAATGCCTTTCCTGCCGAGAAGAGCCAGCAAGAAACTCGGCAGGCACTTGTTGTCCCTGTTAAGAGACAACTTGTCAAGGGACTTTAAAAATTATACATATTTTTAACTATACCATTTTGTCTTGACAATTATTTTCAGTACTTTTTAAAGCTTATTTTATCAACCAATAGACGTCCACTGTTGGACTGCATGACTTCCACAGATCCCGGTCTTATGCCGTCTGCGAATCCAGCGGCTCCCTACAACTCATCTGATGTCGTTGGTCCTACTAGTGGGAGGGGCAGGGAGTCTGCCAACACTGCGTCGAAAGTTTACTAGAACGCTACCTTTCTATATGATGACTATTAACTTATTTTATTTATTTATTTTTATTTTTTATGTACATATAAGGAATTACAAGACAAAAAGTCTTAGGTCTTAAAGTGAAGCTTATCTCTTAAAAAAAAAAAAAAGAAATTTCTTCCAGCTCCCCTGGAAAGTGATTAAGGTGAAATTATAGAGTGGTATAGGTCAAAGATGTACCCGCAGCCTCTTGCAGTAAGTCGCGTTGATGGGGTTGTAGTAGTCGCAGAACATTAGAAGAAGTAGACAGGTGAAGCTTATCTCTTAAAAAAAAAAAAAAAAAAATTCTTCCGGCTCCCCTTGAAAGTGAGTAAGGTGAAATTATAGAGTGGTATAGGTCAAAAACGTACCCGCAGCCTCTTGCAGTAAGTCGCGTTGATGGGGTTGTAGTAGTCGCAGAACATGCTCTGGCCGTCGATGCGCGTGCGGTGGCGGCTGCCGAAGGACGCCTGCGCCTCGTACTTGATGAAGCACTTCTCCATGTGCTTGACGGCCGTGCGCGAGTGGATCTCGTGCCCGCATGTGATACAGTACATGGACGTCTCGTCGTCTGCTTCCTGTGAAAGAAAACCTCGTATTATAGGATCTTCAAGATTTTTAAGCTATTGCATAGCTTCTATCGCGGGCCTTGAGCGTGGAGACCGAATCCAGAAATTCCGTAACGAAAATAACCTGACACGGGACTCCTTTCACCGCTAGATGGCGTTGATACAAAATGCTAAGCAATAGCGTTACCGCGGCAGTCCCCGAGTGCCACACGTCTTTTTTTTTTG
The DNA here is from genome assembly GCA_933228805.2 of Hipparchia semele. Lineage (NCBI taxonomy): Eukaryota > Metazoa > Arthropoda > Insecta > Lepidoptera > Nymphalidae > Hipparchia > Hipparchia semele. The sequence goes on along the minus strand of OW121725.1, from coordinate 3,854,451 downwards.
TGTAAAGAAAACTTGTAACGAGACCCATAGCCCTTGGGACGGTTTAAAAGAAATTATAGCACAGCTGTTGACAAATAACAGAACCATAGTGACCCTAGTTTTTTTTTTTTTTTCAATTTTTATCAATAGTAAGATTTGGGCATGAAGGCACATAAAATTATAGTTCTTTCGTGCCACACGAATGCAAGTACAGCACTTGCAGGGCAATTTTCCTTGAGAAATCCCAACCTCTCGCTTACTCATCTTAATGAAAAAACTTAATCACATTTCCCTAATGTCGCACAAAGATGAAAATGTGACATGGTTCACTATTTCTAATGAGTAAATCAATACATCTTTTGGCCAAGAAAACAAATTTCGTCAATAAAACAAGAAAAAAATCTTCACTAAAGAAAAACAAAAAGTACAAAAATAAAATGTTTTCCTAAGCATTTATAACTTCTGACAGAGAAGTTACAATTACATTCGAAAACTTCTGAAATATATGGCTCACGGGTAAACTCCCATTATAAGGCTGCAACTATCATGAAACAAATAACTCAGTTCATCTTTCGAAGCACATAATTTACCTTTTCATCACTTTGCACTATAGTGACATGTTTCGCTCTAGCCAGCAAGTTGTCTAGCTCCACATGTTGCTTGTCCAAAGCCCGTAAAGCTGCCTGTGCACGAGCCAGGCCACTGCGAACCACCTCCAAAGCTTTACGGTTATGTTGTTCGGCCACACAACTTGATAGGGTCCACTCTTGTATCCTCTGAGGTAAAACCTGAGAATGAGAAACAAAAAGTTTTTTAGCCAAGACAAGCTGATGATAACACTTCCTATTTTTATTTTATTTTTCTCAGGTCTTGTCGGATTTCTGTCTTACTGGAATATGAGAGTGAGGGAATATATAGTGCACCTGCATTTGCATACTTGTACACTATAGTATATCACAGAGAGCTAATCTTTGAGGTTAGCTGCTGTGACAGAATTCGGTTGGGAGGACATTATTATTATACCTACCTACACTACACTGTAGTATGTTTATAGAAATAGAAATATTTTTTATTCAAATAAGCTTTTACAAGCACTTTTGAACTGTCAATAAATCTACCACTGGTTTGGAATGCCTTTCCTGCCGAGAAGAGCCAGCAAGAAACTCGGCGGTTGCTCTTTTCAAAAAAAATAAAATTTTTACACTCGTTAATGAAACTATGCTATGTATACAGTGTTCCCACGATGAAGTTTCCTAAGTCCAATACAATACAAATACAACTAAATACAATACAAATACAAATAAATACAATCCAATGCATGTTAAGACGAGTAGACAGAAAGTAGACCCATTCCCGTTGGTGGCACCCGCTGACGAGCATGACGCATGATCCAGACGTTGCTTCGCTCAACCATATTTGTTTTATCTTACAAAGTTACGGGCACTTTACTTGTGGTTACATCGTGTACATGCACATTGTGTAAGTGTGGGTGTCTGTCAGGAGCTTAGGTGGGACGGGTCAGGCACAAGCAAGCTCTTGTTCACACTTACAGTTACAACACACACACAACCATGAGCCAGACGCCATTGTGAATTGCAAGAACTATACCAATACGTTGTTTTTTTTTTTAATCTGGGGTTCATTATTCAACATACCACAAGTAACCATGAACACCTTACTTGATAAATCCTAGCAGTGGCCAGTCGCATCCCGCATTGCGCAGAGCAGTACTTGGAGCCGTACTGCGCCGCGCGGACGCACTGCGGCCCGTAACACTGCCGCGGCTCCACCGTCTGCAAATGAGATATGGACTCCTCTGGTTCGTACACCTCGCGCTCGTGGTGCTTCTTCTTTATACGGTTGCTACTGTGAAAAGAAAAAAACCCGGTCAACTGCGAGTCGACTCACATATGAAGGGTTCCGTACCAAGAAACGTCGAAAAAAAACAAGTTTCTAGTAGGGGAGCCCTCTTTAGTTTTTAATTTATTTTTATTCTTTGTTATAGCGGCAACTGTTGAAAATTTCAACTGTCTACCTATGTTTATGGATCATGATATACAGCCCTCTGATTGACAGATGGATGGAAAGCGGAGGCCAGTAATAGGGTCCCGTTGGCTATCCTTCGGGTATGGAACCTTAAAAATGAGCTGAAATTAGTTACCTTGATAACCTAGATGCCTTTTTGCTCTTGATACACAATCTCTGACGACATCTTTGCTTCAGCTTATTGTTGCCACCGTACTTGAACATGTCCTCACATGCATCGCAGCTATATTAAACAAATATTAAGTATGTTTTATTTAGTTATTTATCAAAATTTTTTTTTTATATGATACAATATGACAGACGTTACAGCCAATTTTAGTCAAGACAGATTTAAAGCTTTTTTGCTTGTTATCAAACTAATTGGGATTGACGGAACTTACTGTCCACAGTCATGGATCTGCAAGCATCCAGGGCAGTCCCCACAGCCATCCTTAGCGGGTCTCTTTGATGATTTATTCTCAGAATGATCTTTCTCCTTACGTTTTTTCTTTCTATCATCTCTGCCTATAAATAAAGTACTAAAATTAGTGTATATTTTTTGACTAAGCATCTTAGAGCCAATTTCACCATTTACTAAGATATAAGCAATGAAGGCCAAATCTCTTTACAATTTTGCCACCTTTTGCTATGGTGCAACTGTCACTAAAAGGAATAATAATAGAAATTATACTAAATATAATAGAATCAAATCAATTTCAATTTACTGGATGTACCTGAGTCCCCATCATTTTCTCTCTTCTGTGGTCTAAACCTTGTTTTGAGGCTAGGATCCTCTTCTCTACAGCGGTCGCAGAAGTAGTTCTTAATATATTTGGCCTCTCTTTCCGATATATTTATACAATCTCCATGGTACCATTCTTCACAGGAATCACAAGCTCTACAAATAATATTAAAATTTTACATGCAAAGTCCAGAAACAAATAAGAAAGTAACTCTGTAACTCTGAAAGTAACTCTCAAAGTATCTCTTAGTAAATGAATACCTCCTTTTTACTGGGGAATAGGTAGTTTACCCTCCAACCCTATTCACTTGGGGGAGTCAAGGCAGCAATATCTAAAACTTATGTACAGTAGTGCATTTGAATCATTGAATCATAAAACGCGTTTTCTCATTAAGGCGAAAAGCCTTCTGAGAAACCACGAGCAGCTGTGAACATCCCTGATACACTACAAATTAGTGGCAGCTCCGACATCAATCAAGAAAGTTACTTACATCATAAACCGTGAGCTATCGGATGAGCGGCAAATACAGTAAGCCTGCCCAGCTTGATTCAATAACGATGTGATCTTCGACTGCCGCTCGGGCAGGTCAAACTGCTTAGCAATATCTGCTTTCTAGAACACGACATCCAAGTTAAAAAATTGACATCATAAAAATAAAAACTCTTTGAATTTTACTTACGCTCTGTTTAGATTTTTTATCTCCCATTTTGTAAGACATCTTTTTACAGATCAATAATTGGAAATGCGGCTTCTTTATATGATCAGGCAAGTGCTTTATTTAAAAATGCCTAAATTAGTATCTACAATAATTAAATTGGAAAAGTAAACCCAAGTCCCAAACCATAAAACAATTTTTTTGACCACAAACAAATAAATTAGCCAAGAGAAAACGGAGTGTATTATATACTCTTGGGCCAAGAACAAGGAGTATTAAACCACTTGAGTAGATCACAAGCAGACCCACAGACGAATACTACGAAATGGAATAACATTATATAAAAAATAATGTACATTTTTTGAATGAAGGGGGGATTATATAGTGATTGATTTGCTGTCTGATCAAGAGAATATAATCCACAAACATATAAGATAATCCAACGCAAGTTATTCTGTGATCCAACCTATCTATATCACTCCGTTTCCGTCTGATTTGGTCTGTGGATTTGGTTACCATAGCAACATCTTGTTTATTTGTGATTTTTGCTTAGGTTAAATATTAAATTTTACAATTTATTTGGCAATAATGGATAACGAAGACACACCTCAAATAATAACCCATATAGAGCACAATCTGAATCACTGTTTATTTGATTGCAAATGGGTTCCGTGTTCGGCAAAGTTTGTTGTAATTGGTTCGTTGCCGAAAGGGACCGGCACATTAGAAATATTTGAAATTACTTCTGGAGAACTTCAGAAAGTGAAGGAAATCGAGAGACCTGTTTCGTTTAAATGTGGAACTTTCGGTGCAAGCAGTGATGTGGAAAGGCGTCTCGCTACAGGCGACTTTAAGGGTGCCCTAGAAATTTGGTAGGTCTTTATCATATTTTATATTTTCTGCAGATTTATCAAGTGGGAGTTTCTTTCTAAACCGCTTTCACCACAGTCTGGTTGTTATTAAATTAACTAGAATATATTATTAGTATAATATCTAAAAATCCACACTGTAGGAAGATGAAAAGGTTTTGGTTGGACTACCAGTTCCTAGTATTTAATTAGCTATAAAAACAAAATGAAGATAATTTGCTGACCAATTATTATTTATCGCTGTGCAATCAAATCAAATGTCTATATTTGCTTTGCATGTTGCATGTTGTAACATGTTTTGTGTTCGCAAATATAGATATTTGACAAAACAAGCTGTACCATGGCTGTACCTTATGAAAATCTTAATATTCTGTTAACTGTTAAATAAATAGCCAGATTTGTTCGTTAAATAAATATTATTATAATTATTATGGTTGTTCTGTTTTTCTTTCAGGGATTTAGAGAAAAGTTGTCAGGTGTATATTACCAAAGAGCACACAGATATCATTAATTCAATTGATGGTATGGGTGGGAATATTGTTAATTGTGGAGCCCCAGAAATTGTCACTGGGAGTAGAGATGGTGAGGATGATAATAAGTTATAATATTAACATAAAATTCTTTTATAACTTCAAATAACACTACAAAGTATATCAAGTGTGCCTAAAAAATTTGAAGACTTCCCTCGCTTTCTCCAGGATCCCATCATCAGATTCCGACCTGATGACCATGGGACCAGCTGGGCAGTATACCCTTACAAACAAAAGAAGAATTTTCCAAATTGGTCCAGGCGTCTTCGAGTAATCGGGGAACATACATAAATGATTCAGACAAATTGAGTACCTCCTCCTTTTTTGAAGTCAGTCAAAAATATGATTTTATTTAAATTCAACATAGTCTAAGATGGACGCAGGCTAACTTAGAAGGGGTATGGCAGTTTAAATAAACCCATACCCTAAACCCTTAGGCCATAGTCCACCTCACTGGCCCAATGCGAATTGGCTACTAATACTTATTTGGAGGGGAGTTTTTCTTATTAGATGACAAGATAGTCTTTGACTGCAACCTCACCTGAAGGTAAGTGACGATGTTGCTTACGATGGTAGCGAACTAACTTGGAAGGGGTATGGTAGTGTACATTCAACCATGGCCCCAATCTGTTTCTACACACCATCACGCCAGAATGCTAAATCGTTTTGTCGCCTGTCCTTAACGGTAGTGGTAACTAGCCACGGCCGAAGCCTCCCACCAGGCAAAGATAAAGGAGAAATTAGTCGTCTTCATATGGGTAATAGGTATTCTGTAAAAAATAAATTACAGGTACAGTCAAAGTGTGGGACCCGCGTCAAAGAGGCAAACCTGTGGCCAACATGCAACCGGCGCAAGGCGAGATAAGACGCGACTGCTGGGCGGTGGCCTTCGGTAACTCATTCAATGATGCGGAGAGAATCGTCGTGGCTGGCTATGATAATGGAGATCTGAAGATGTTTGACTTGCGCACTATGTCGCTTAGATGGGAGTGTAATTTGAAAAATGGGGTAGGCATTCTTATTTCTTTTTACTTATTTTTTTATTTCTTTCTAATTATTAACCGACTTCCAAAAAAGGAGGAGGTTCTGAATTCGTCAGAATCTTTTTTTTTATGTAGGTATGTTCCCCGATTACTCGAAGACGCCTGGACTGATTTGGAAAATTCTTTTTTTGTTTGAAAGGGTATACTTCCCAGGTAATCCCATTGTCATCAGGTCAGGATCTGATGATAGAATCCTGGAGAAATCGAGGGAACTCTTCAAATTTTATAGGCAAAATTGGCATCACTTCAAGGGCCTATTGCCTTCTATGTTTTAGGTATGCTTCGCTGAATTCGACCGTAAAGATATACCAATGAATAAATTAGTAGCTACAACACTAGAAGGCAAATTCCATGTGTTTGATGTCAGAACACAAAATCCTTCGAAGGGATTTGCTCAGGTAACTTCAAGTTTGTTACCTAGTTACTCTATATTTTGGTTCCCGTACTTAAACGTCTTGGCCGATCCGCTCTCGCTATTTGGCTAAAATGCATTTTTGTCGCAAGAACATTATCAATTCAGCCAATTATGAAAATGCAGCTTTTGCCCAATCAACCAGTAGGATTAGTACAAGATTTAATTCGATTGATCGTATTCGATAACGTTAGCGTTACAGTAAAATGGACCGTACAATAATTCAATTAGAGCTAAATTTCGTGCATGCGTTCTTATACGCTTACGTATACGAATAGGCTCTTAATTAAAATCGGTTGTACTGAATTATTGACTTGAAATCAATACTGTTAAGGTTCATTTTACTTTGACACTAATGTCATCGAATACGAATACGATCAATCGAATAAAATCTTATACTAACCCCACAGCATTCAAGAGGCGATGACTATACCTACCTTTTATTGATCACTAGCTGATGCCCGCGACTTCGTTCGCGTGGATTGAGGGTTTTTTTATTCCCGCGGGAACTCTTTAATTTTTCGGAATAAAAAGTAGCCTATGTGCTATTCCAGACTATAATCTATCTCTGTGCCAAATTTCAGCCATATCGGTTCAGTCGTTGCGACGTGATTGAGTAACAAACGTACAAACATCCAAACATCCACACTTTCACATTTATAATATTAAGTAGGATATCTGTGCATACCTACTTACCATTTACAGTCATTATTGTGTGATCAATCAATTTGTTTCAGGTTTTAGATAATTCTTCAAAGAGCGGCACCATATGGGTGGCGCGTCATCTGCCGCAGAATAGAGATGTATTTATCACATGCGCCGGCAACGGCCATGTTTCTCTATGGAAATAGTAAGTTATAGCTCTGCGTGTCAATTCTCTAAAAATGATTGCATCAGTGTGACGATCGCAATGACCTCTGATTGGCTGGATTTATGGCTTTCTTGCTGCATCAATGCATTTTAACCAATAGCGGGAGGGTACCAGCCAATCAGAGGCCATTGCGATCGTTACACTGATGCAATTTTTTTTAGAGAATCGACACCTGATGCCTGTGAATTTTTCTGCATGATATACCTACCTGTGTTTTTACGGATTCCGTGTTTTTTCTAATTCTACTCGTTTGAACTATATAGTAGTACGTACGTAGTGATAATTTACTATATTTCTTTATTGATAAAGTGCTGATGAGTTTCTTGCCGGCTCTTCTCAGTAGAATCTGCTTTCCAGACCGGTGGTAGAGTCGTGACTTATAAGAGTCACAGATTGGCCTATAAGAAATCATTTTGAATTTGAATCAAGACAATAATTATCATGATATACCTGTAATTTATTAGTAGGTATAGTAAGTAAAGTCTGCTTCATTCTCGTAGATTTTATTTTCGAAATCTTAAAGGAAAAGATGACTGACTGATCTATTTACGCACAGCTCAAACCACTGGACGGATCAGGCTGAGATTTGGCATTCCGATAGCTATTATGACGTACTACGTATTCGCTAAAAATGGATTTATGAAAATTCAACCACTTAAGGGGATAAAATAGGGGTTTGAAAAATCTAAATTAACGTGAGCGAAGCCGCAGGCAAAAGCTAGTAAATTTTACCGTGATGCAAGTTGTCATTACCATGTCGTCTAAAACTTTGAGGGGCTGTAATTCCTTCAATTATGAGAATACGAGCGGGCCTCCAGTACAAAGTTCATGTATAGGCATCGATTAAAAGGTACAGGTTACATTCTGTCAAATTATTAAGAAAAAAATATAAAAAACCTTTTTTTTTCAAAATTGCTAAAATTGCATATTTCTCAGGAATTGCCCTAATATAATAAGTACTAGGTGTATTGACCGAGTCCTGTTTATGTCAGCGAATATCCGGAGCAGAGGTTCCACGTGGACGCGCAGGGCGTGGCGACGGGCGTGGCGGGGCGGCTGCGGCGGCTGCAGCGCATGGCGGTCAGCTCGCAGCCCGTCAACGCGCTGGAGTGGAACCGCGACCACCTGGGCCTGGCCGTTGCCACCGCCTACGACCAGTACGTGCGCGTGCTCATCACCACTAAGCTTAACTTGCAGTGAAAACCAAGGATAACTGTTATGTGATAAAAGTTGGTACCTAACCTCACACGTTACATTATTGTCGTGCAGCTCTTAACTCAAATGTTAAGCTTGTTTTATGAAAAAAAAAAAATTAACTTACATAGTTCGTGCGACCAGTACGTGCGCGTGCTCATCACCACTAAGCTTAACTTGCAGTGAAAACCAAGGATAACAGCTATGATTAAAGTTCATATAGTCGACCAAACCTCACCCGTTGCACTATTGTCGTGCAGCTCTTGAGTGTTAAGCTTGTTTTATGAAAAAAAAAAAAAATAACTGACACAGTTCGTGCTAACTTGCAATAACCAAACGATCTTAAAGATATTTTAGATTTATAGAGATTTGGTACTATGTAGTACCTACTTAGTTTTGTCTTTATTGTTCAAGTGGTGGAGGCACCGGGACAACCTAATCTAGGTATACCTATTGGGTGATGTGTGGCACAATTCATAAAATAAACGTTTCTTTCTTTCTTTACTTGCGCGCGACTTCGTCCGCGAGGTGTTAGGTTCTTATATATCCCACGGGAACCCTGTTTTCACGGGATAAAAGTTGAAAACTTTGAGAGTGACATACACTCTTATAAATCCTCAACAATGCCCATGGAAAACACGTCGACGTGATTGAAGGACGAACCAACAAACAAATACATTCGCATTTTTAGGATAATTTGGGCGACATTATACCGAATTTTATCTTACGGTTTAGTAAGTTAGTTATTCTTGATCTTGAGTTATTGTGAGTCAATGAATATTGTATTCCTAAATAATCACAAACGTTTTCATTAAGTGCACTGTACCTACTTAGCACTAGTAAAAACTTTAGAGCGGTCGAAAGACCAAGAAGTAAATTAAATAAAACAACCCATTAATTTTCTAACTCAAAAGAGCATTTTTATTAACCTAGCACTTATTATAAATAAAATTAAGGCTAGCATTCAGTTCTTATTTAGACTAACGTTAGAACATTTGATTTGTACGCTCACCCAAACTAAGTTCGTCCAAATGTTCGATCCGATTATGAATTCATGCTTCATGGTGAATTTAGTTTGGACTGAGCTTAGGATCATCGACTAAACGTCGCTACTCTCTTACTACGTTTTTCAAGGCTGTATTGCATCGAGTCGCAAAAAAAAAAACATGGGGACTGCTCACATAAGTGAAAACAAGTCATACTCAATAGCTACATATGAACGCAGATATGCAATAATGAGTCAACCCACACAACTTATCAATTGAAAAGCAAACTTTATTCTTTTACATTATGTATGTATTTAATTTGACAAAGGTTTGCGGGTTGAATCGTTATTGCGCTGCGTCCAAATATACTGTGACATGTCGATGACGTGACCCCCTACCAAAATCCCTTAACGCGCTTAAAGAAGATTTCACTTCAAAAAAAACCTTATATCGACATGGCATAAAGCTGGAGCTAAGGAAATAGAGCAATTAAAAGAGCTGTCGGTTGTATCTTTTTCATACAAAAATTATGATTCGCATCGGCCTGAATCGCACTTTCCACACCATCGTTTTAGCGTTTTTGATCACAGCATAAACCAAAGAATTAGGTATACTTTATTTATTTTTTAATTTGATGACTTGACTGCGATCTCACCTGATGATAAGTGACGATGCAGTCTAAGATGGTGGCGGGCTAACTTGAATTTGATATGGCAGTTTACTCATATCGGATTCTACACGCCATCGTGCCGGAACGCTTAATCGCTTGGCGGCACGTCTGAAGGTAGGGTGGTAACTAGCCAAAGCCTCCCACCAGACAAACTTACTTCCATATTCCATGGGCATATTAAAAACTTTGTTAAAAATATGATACAACACAACCCTGAGAAACGTACTTTTAAAAACCACATTCTAAATTAAATAATGCTAATTATATCGAAACACGTAGTCAACGCAACGCAATTTACAACACAGTGATGAAAGCATAAGTATAGACAGATATTAAGCTACGATGGCTTTTTATTCTTCATTATTATTATACGCTTTTTCTATTTCAAAGGTCCAAATAAGCAACATTTTGTCTTTTTTTTTTTAAATTAAGGAACACTAGAAAGAATCTATTTTTTTATATTAGTTTTGAATGGATTTTGATTATAAGTATCTAGTTCTTTGATTTGGTAATCCATACTATTAGAGCAAAGTTATTTTTATAAGGCTTCCTTTCCACCAGGAATGAGCGAAAAATGCGCAACGCGGTAAGTGGAAATCCAAACAAAGGATTGTTACATTTTATAGCTCATTACTCTATTCAAATGCTAATAAGCATCTCTCGACTCTTGATTCTTCCCGCTAACTTCACTCACAAATATTATGTTCGTATAGTTCTTGCAATTCACGAGGGCGCGTGGCTCATGTTTGTGTGTGTATCGTGTGTGAGCGAGAGCTTGCTCGCGCCTGACCGCTCCCACCTAGGCTCCTGACAGGCAAGCACACTCACGCAATGTACATGTACATGACGTTACCACAAGTAAAGCCCATGCGCCCTCGTGAATTGCAAGAGCTATACTATGTTACCTTCCCTCTAAATATAATCAAAATCCGTCCAGTATAAACAATTTCTGTCGATAGCGTCAATCTCTCGCGATATGAGGCGAAATGCTTATGATATCGGTCGTTAAAACAACAATAATTATATTTACAAGCAACGTTAATTTATTAATTTAATCCAAATATATATTATATAAAAATGCTAACGGCTGAGTCAAACTTTTATAATTAATTTTTCTTTAATAAGTTATATCATTATTTTTAATTCCATTCAAACTCTTCGATTCTAAAACAATATTTATTCCGCGTACAATGATCAATATGAACTCTTCAGCAAGCGTGCATTTACGCGGGACAACTCCAACGCTTAGTGTCGACGGACTAACATCATTTCGACTGCAAGCTGACTGCAAAATTGCAGTTCAGATGCAGTTCCAGAAATCAAACTTCAAAGTCGGTTAACAGTTGCGATACTGTTATGCCAAATTCAATAGAACATAATTTCCGAACTGCAATTTTGTAGTCGAATTGGAATCCATTTGTCTAAACCTTTACGTAGATTAAGCAATGGTACAAACAAACGATGTTGCACCATGCTCATCTATAACGTATTTTATAAAGCCAAAGGCAAATCTAGTGAAATTCCGGAAGTCCGCTTAGAAAATTCCGCAACAATGTGACACTGAAATATTAGGGCAGTAGCATATCAACCCTGATGTTTTACTGAAATTCGCTGTGGTCCGCCCCGCCTAAATGCGCGTCCGCCAATACAATAACAGACGAATAACGTATTATCTGGCAATATCTCGATTCGAAGACATTAATGTCGTGTAATCACTAACTAGTGGATTCAAATTGTACAAAAACTAAATTTCTCCAATATTCGTAAGCTAAATTCACTACAGTCTATAAAACTTACATATATTTTTACAAGTCGCCCGAACAGTACGAAACGTTTCGGGCACGCGTGTCATCGTGCTAAGTCTTTGCTTATTTTGATGAAGCTACAGTGAGATCGAAGCGAATGGATTGTGCTCAAACAACCTCTATTTTATAACAACTCAGTTCTACTTTTTAATGAAAAAAGTATCAGTTGAGGAAAACGAATCAATTTCACAATATTTATGGTACATAAAGCTTCGGTAAAACTCAGGCTAAGTTTGCGCTTGAAGCTTTACAGCTTACTTCCATTTTCTATGTTCAATTTATCGATACAACTTCAGTCAAATAATAAAGTTGCTGAATAACTTTTCGACAGATTGATTGAATATAGAAAGTATGTATCGCGAATTGTATGTAACGTAAGTTTGTTAATGCAATCGGCGCGAGCGAATCGCTTGCTGTAGTCTAGTGCGAAATTCGCCTCAGTTTGTCTTGACCTCTAAACTTATGAAGACTACATGTAGTCACAGATTATTTTTCTAGGAATAGTGAGCATCGTTTAAATATACTTAGTGATGATATTGTGACTAAAGCCCTATTTCTCACCACCTTCAAGTAAACTTTAACTGATGAATAAATTTAACATTTTGACAGATTGTCCATACAAAAACTCTCAACATGTCAGCTTTATTTGTCGCTTAACGTTTACTTGAAGGTGGTGAAAGAGGTACTAACTCTTTTGTACACACTCTCTAAACTGACAGGGCTAAATCTCATGCTATCTCTGTCATAATACTCCCTGGGGAAAAGGAAAGCACTAGGTTTAGACCTGTCCAATTTAGTTTAATTTAGAGGTTGTATGCAACAGAATTAGGCACAAGGTAATAAGTTAAAAAACGTGTCACCAGAGTTAAGTACTGTAGACTAAGTACGACCATTTTAACTTTCGCCTCACAACAAGGCCTCGAAGGTGGTGTAAATTTTCAAGTTAGCTAAAAGCAGATTAACCTAACTCAGGTGTCATGTTTTTTAATTTGAAGTTACAGTAGAGCCTTTGGCGCCTTAAGAACAATTTCAATAATTTTAATTTATTATTCCGTCAACCTTTCGATGTCTGTACCAGTCCGTGTAAGTCCTATAAATCACACCATACTTTTACGAGAAAAACATTTTTCAACATTTAATTGGTATGTGGTGATGTGTTTATTGCAAAGCGTCAGTGAAGTTCTTATAGTACGTAAGTAATTTTGGTGGGTTAGAACATTTTAATACCATTCGATGAAGAAGTGTCTCAACTGTCAAATCTAATGTCAAATGAAGGAAATGGAAAGCCGTGTGTCAAATGAAATGACGAAAAAACACATTCATTGATTCGATTACCTATAAAAGTCACACAATATCTTCATCGAATGGCATTAAAATATTAAAACCCGCCAAACTGACTTACGTACTGTTAGAACTTCACTGACGAAAGAAGGGTACTGGGCCTATACTTACTAAAATAAGGCAGTATTATTTCACTTTTGTTTTGGCATGTCATACAATGTCAACCTTAGTTGTTAACAGATGATATGTCAAAGCAAAACTGAAAGCGTTGGTACTATATAGGCCGTGACAGATTTTCTGCCCTCCTCAAGCTATAACGTCATTAACCGACATTTATTTTTAACCAAATACGATTTTTTAATGCTATTTATTACTTAGAAAGAATTTCTCTATCGATTCATCTAATGGGTATTCTCCTTACTGCTGTAGTTTTAGATACAGCAATAGAAAAATGTCGTTCATTAGTTATCAAATGGCATCATTCTTTATAAATTCTCGCTTTTTAACCAAAAAGGAGGGGGTTATCAATTCGGTCGGTATCTTTTTTTTTTTTGGATCATAGCAACAAATATGGTTTTGGTAGTTAACGAAACTTTAGCTTTAGGACAGCAGCATTACACCCTGTAACGTCGGTCAGTACCTATTAGAATTCACCATAAAGGTCAAACCACACTATAGCGACGTGACACGCCATATCAAATAGTCATTGATTCATGAACCCAAATATATGACTGTCATAATCACTACTGTCATAATGCGGTTACTGTCAAATGAACCAATAAAAATACTATTTGACATGTCACCCCGCTACTCGTAAACCAAATCGCACGCTACAAAAAAACCCAACATAAATTAATCAACAAATATTTACATTTCATTTACTCTTATACAACTCTATTCATTTCTTATTATAATTTCATTCGATCTATAATATAATAGAGCGTTAAAAAAATTGGTATTACTCATCAACCAAAAGTCTATTATTATAGGCGAAATTATATTAAATAGTTTTTTTTTTTTTGATATTCGTATTTTTCATAATTTTTCTGCCTTAATGAATGCATCAATTTACAAAGCTTTCAAATATATTTCATTATTTGAGCGAACTAAAAATAACCTATCTTTTAGTTCAGTGAATTTCTTATCTCTACTTCATGAAGAAAAGGATTAAAATTTTAATTTATTCATTATAACTTTTTAGTAAGAACAGAAAAGGATAATATAAAGTAATATAAAAAATAGCATATAATAGTGTAATATAAATTAATACAATATATTTAATTTCTAATAATACAATACAAGATTACAAAATAATAATCAAAAAATGTCAGAACTGTGTTGTGACATGTAGCAATAACGAATAAACTCAAATTAAAACCTTATCATTATTGCAAAGGCCGGGAAGTAGGCAATTGCAGGTCGAGTATGAGTTTGAAGGCCGAGCCGTAGGCGAGGACTAATAATAGGGCGAGTATTGTAATAGTAATGTGTATAATGCAATATCAAAATAAAATTATTTTGACTTTCCAATTTAGCGATTATATTAATTACAGCATTTGTAATAAAACCAATGTAAAACATCCTAAACTCATTCAAACTAAATCCTTTGAACTATTTCTATTTAAAACAGATTCACTGAACTAAAATTAAAGTCAGTTATACGATGCGCGAAAATCCCATTTTGACTTTTCAAATCCCTATTATGATTATTCCCTCACATGTTCAACATTTTGTATACACGTATACATGTATTTGAAAAATATTTAATGTAATATTTTTATTTCGTTCCATAAATAAATACATTTTTTGTTTCTGTCAATGGTGCCAATCCAGTTGAACACAATTTTTTTTTTTTTGAAAACAACTACTAAACTGACTGAAAGGAATCTAAATTAGGAATATATTCATAATTCAATAAAGTATTTTTTGTGTCAATCATGTTGTTTCTCCATTAGCCAATGGCCAGAGGAAATTTGTCGTTAACTTGTCGTTAGCTAAGTCGATATAAAACCGGCTAAATAATATATCATTTTTACTCGGATATTTCGACTTTATCGACTTAGCTCGATCTTCTAGAATTTCTTTAACAGTGGCGTGCGCTTCATAAAGACAAAAAGGCACTGCCTACCCTATAAATAAATATATTGCGATTATTACACTAAGGGCCTGTTTCACCTTCCCCAAGATATTAGAACTTATTTATTCATCAGTTAGTGAAATAGGCCCTGAGTAAAATTTAATATTTTTTAAATGGTTATTATGATTTTAGAGCATTCTAGTGTATTGCAGTGTTTTGTTACCGAAAAAAAAATAGTTCCGTATCACTGCCGCCCGCCACTTTTACTACATCATAATACAACTCTAATACATGATACCATACATGGTGATTAATTCATTTTATCATCTTAGAAAATAGGTACGTGTCAGTTCTATAACTTCAAGTTTATTTGTCGGTTAAAGTTGACTTTAACTGACAAATAAACTTGAAGTTTTCATATTATAGTCAATCAAAAAGTCCAGTTGACTTACATGGGTTACTTCTTTCCATTTATTCCACCTTTCCACATTAATACGTGCATTGTTTATTTTTATTAAAATCAGATTTATTTATATGTAAATTATCAAATTGTTTGGTGGCCCAAATTTTTCAATTTATCCATGTCAACTGGCTTATTGCACAGACTGTACTGGCAATCAGTCGGAACGTTTATATTTTATTCCTCGATTCAGGTTAACTTGGGGATAGTGTTATTTTTTTGTATTACTCATATATCCTCCCCCACTTTTTTCACCTTAAAACTATCGTTTACGGATGTTCCGAAACCAACAAGGAGGTTTAACCAACAAGGAGTTCTGCTGATCGATCCCGGAAAACCCACATCAATCATTGCTATAGTCTCAGTTGTGGTGATTGGATGAATTTATGGTATTTTTAACCGACTTCCAAAAAGGAGGAGGTTATCAATTCGGCCGGTATCTTTTTTTTTTTTTTTTTTTTCTATGTATGCCCGCCGATTACTCCGGGGTTTCT
Organism: Hipparchia semele; assembly: GCA_933228805.2. Taxonomy (NCBI): domain Eukaryota; kingdom Metazoa; phylum Arthropoda; class Insecta; order Lepidoptera; family Nymphalidae; genus Hipparchia; species Hipparchia semele. Next base: position 3,838,357 of record OW121725.1, on the reverse strand, counting down.
GGACCGATTCACGCGATTCTTTTTTTAATCGACAGAGGAAGCTCACGAAATGGTCCCATAAAAATTTTTACCTTCAACTCTTCAAGCCTGATGCTGCAGAGATACTTTCCCCCTAAATTATGGGGTTTTAGGAACTGTCATTTACGAATTGGTATGCTTGGCCTAAGCATATACTAGATCTTAGAGCTTCAGGTCCTACTCCTCAATCCTGATGCTGCAGGGTACTGCCCACCTAAACTATGAGGTTTTAGAAACTTTCGCTTGCGAATTGATATTATTGGTATTAAGCATAGCCTACATTGTAGAGCTCACGGTCCTAGCTCTTCAATCCTGATGCTGCAGGGTACTGCCCACCTAAACTGTGAGAGTTTAGGAACTTTCGCTTGCGAATTGATATTGCTAGTATTAAGCATAGTCTACATCGTGGAGCTCAAGGTCCTAGCTCTTCACTCCTGATGCTGCAGGGTACTGCCTACCTAAACTGTGAAGATTTAGGGACTTTCACTTGCGAATTGATATTGTTAGTATTAAGCATAGGCTACATCGTGGAGTTCAAGGTCCTAGCTCTTCAATACTGATGCTGCAGGAGTACTGTCTACCTAATCTGTGAGGATTTAGGAACTGTCGCTTACGAATTGATATTGTTGGTACCAAGCATATACTACATATAAAATTCAAGGTTCTAGCTCCTCAATCCTGATGCTGCAGTTTTGGAGGGATTACGAACTGTCGCTTTCGAATTGATATTGTTGGTACCAAGCTTGGACTACATCATGGACCTCCTGGTCCTAGCTCTTTAGAAATTGTGTGTTGTTAATAAGTACTGTAGGTACCAAGTATAGACTACTTTAGTACCGTAGTGTTGGAGGGAGGGGAGAAAGAGAGCAGGAACAAGCTTAAAAAAAGCTTAAAATAAAAATTCTTTTCAAAAAACCGACTTCAAACGCCACTACAAAGTATAAAAATAATTTTATTTTGTACACGTTTGTTGAAGTCGGGCGGACTTAACTAGAAACGATGAAATCGATGCCCGACGCTTACCTTATGGTGACATATAAGAGACACGCTTATTGAAATCGGGTGAGCATCGCGTATCGGTTTCATCGTTTCTATTTAAGCCGCCCGACTTCAACAAACGTGTACAAAATAAAATTATTTTTATACTTTGTAGTGGCGTTTGAAGTCGGTTTTTTGAAAAGAATTTTTATTGTAGCAACATTCATTCAGCCAATGGAGAGTGAAAATCGACCAATGGTGATGGCAATCGTCACATTGCAACGCCCATTTTTAGGCTGAAATCTATAGACCACACTCACTCTGCTCAGACCCAAGACAGAGTTAAAAGGAGACAGATTTAGGAGCTAGCGAACAAAACGGCGTAATTGCGTAATTTTCTCAAAAAACTTTTTTCATGAAATCGTGTTTTTATCGTACCTCTGCATCTATTACGTGCAAAAAAGTCTGTCAAAACGGCCTAAAAGTTGTATAAAAACGGACTCAAAGTTGACGGTTCCGTTCAAAACGTGAACCTAGTGTTTTAGTATTTAATATCTTGCAATTACCCCTTTTTGTTCGCCAGCTCCTCAATTTATGTCAGAGCATATTTGTGTCTCGTCCTAAGTCCAAGCTAAGTCAGAGCACGCTCTAAAGATTTCAGCCTTAGACAATCCCACACTAGAGTATCATTGATCATTATAAACAAAGAAACAAGGTTTAATAATGGACCTTACATGATGAAAAAAATATTCTGGCCCATCCAGATTGAATAATATTGACATTATTTTTATTTTTATTTGTATGTAAAAAATAACAAAACAACAAAAAAAGTCATGTTTCAGTATAGACTCATTTTTTGTCGTCATTCAAATAAATAATTGGCTCTATACTAAATGAATGTGAGATTTCATACACTTTTTTTATTAGTTGGGGGTAGTTATTAATTGAATTTGTAATCAATAGAAGTGAAGGGAAAGTTAAGATAGAAACACATTTATAACATCTCATTCAACAACACTACGCATTTTGAGTCAAATCAATTCAATACTAATTTATAACACCAGAAACACACTCAACATTCGTCTTTTAGATGTCAAGCCTGTAACACTGCTTGCTTGAACAATTTGCTTGAATCAAACAATAAGCGGCGTCTAAACCCTGTGCTATGTATTTCTAAACCACACCCGATGTCGGTTTTGTGCTTGTGCACAGGTGGTAAATATGTTTCTACCCTAAACCGCGATGCATATTGCATTAATCGTGTCATAAAGCGTATTAACATAAGTCTTTAGCTTTTAGGTACTGCCTACTTGTCGACATTAATGTATTTCCTATATCACTTGTTGTTGTCTCTTTTACACCTAACGCACGCGTCGGTCAATGTACCTGGTGAAAGAGAGGTGAAATCAGTTTTTTGTTATTATATACTAATGTCTTTGTTAAGCAACAGCTATAAATTTCGGCTACGTCGGCCAACCATAAGCGTAGAGTAGTAGTACTTTATTCCTTCACTTCCATAGTCTGTAATCTGAAAGATAATCCGACTCGACCGGCAAGGACTGAAGGAAAAATGATCGTACTTTCTATCTATGGTTCACAGATATATTTATGAGAAAAGTATGGTATGACAGCAATATGTTGTTATTAAACTGTCATACATGAAAGACGAAAAATCCAAGATACAAAAAGGCAGAAGTTACATTTCTGTTTGTTACATTGCAGTTTGAGGCAACTATCTCCTGTCTCCCTCGCTTGTTGGGACGTACCTGTGCGTGCGAGTGAGAGCGCGAGATTCAGTCGAGGTTGTCCTGGAAGATGAGGCGTACGTAGCCCGGCGTGCCCTGCAGCGGTGACGCGCAGAACGGACAGATTGCGTGGAAACCATTTGTGCCGTGCGGTATGTCTACGGTCGCCCAATATCTGAGAAATTATTTTAAAAAAAAAAGATTGTAAAATTCCAATGGCTAGATGTCCGTCAGCAGAAAGTGGCCATACTACCATTTTGGGCAGAAAATTTCGAGATGGCAACTAACGACAAAAAAATCGCCAGACGATATTACTATGCCAAGCGGGTGCTAATTTGCGGAAATCCACGAAACTTGCACTCCTGAGAATTTTCTCAAAGATGTGTGAAGTCTGGGCCAATGTAGTGGACTATGAGAGGAAATCTGAGAGGGTTTTCTCTGTCTTAGTGGCTATCGTTCAGTTGCTTACTAAAACTATTAAACTTGCATTTTGTATATAGAAACGCACGCACGCACACGCACGCACGCACACACACGCACACACGCACACACGCACACACGCACACACACACACACACACACACACACACACACAAACTTTCGCCTTTATAATATTAGTGTGATTTTACATTTTCGATTATAATTAATGAATCCACCTTTTGGCAACAGTCAAATATTAATATGGCGACTCACTTGACGGTCCGCTCGGAGGCCATGTGCCCGCACGGGTTGAAGGCGTAGGTGGGCGGGCCCGAGTCCACGTAGAAGGCGGGCTCGATGCCCATGCACACGCGCACCACGGGCCCCGCCGTCAGGCACATGGGGCAGCGCCGCACGCCCGTCTCGCTGCCCTCCGCGCCCCACGAGTGCTCCCCTGGGGAACGGACACCGAACTATTATTACCGTTTATATCGTCCTCCCGACCGAATCCGGCCACGGCGGCCAATCTCCATAGGGATCAGTCTCTGCACGGGAGATATTAAAGTGCACAAGGGCGCCAACACAGGTGCATTCTATTCCCTCACTCTCCTGGTCCGATGGGACGGAAAATCCGACACGACCGGAGAGAGATCAGGCGCAGGACCGACGGCTTTACATGCTCTCCCGAGGCACGGGAATGGCTCACAGCCATTTAAAGTCCCGCGGGAACCCTTTGATTTTCCGGGTAAACAGTAAAAGTAGACTATGCCACTCTTCAGGTCCTCAACTATGCAAAAAATCACGTCGATCCGTAGCTCTGTTGGTCTACTAGTGTTGAATATCCCGTTAAGAGTTCGAGTTAACCTTGCACGTGTCCTGAATATCCCGTTAAGGGTTCGAGTTAACCTTGCACGTGTCCTGAATATCCCGTTAAGAGTTCGAGCTAACCTTGCACGTGTCCTGAATATCCCGTTAAGAGTTCGAGTTAACCTTGCACGTGTCCTGAATATCCCGTTAAGAGTTGGAGCTAACCTTGCACGTGTCCGCAGTTGAGGTACACGTAGGGCTGGTTGAGGTCCTGGTGCGCCGAGGACAGCTTGCGCGGGATGACCAGCGTGTTGAGCCCCACGGGGCACTGTGGCCGGCCCGCGTTCAGCTCGTCCACCAGAGCTTCTAGGTCGCGCTTCGTCTGACAAATTGGGTATTTCACTACATTTTTTTTATATACTTAAAGTAAAGTTTTTTAATATTAAAACATAATGTCCTTTCTGTTTTTTTAATATCTTAACTAGCCTCGAAAATATAATTTAAGTATCTTGTTAGACAGAGAGAGCGCTACTGACATGAGGCGTCACAAATTCAGTAGTTCCATACACTGAATCTGCAAATCAACATTTGGCTAGCGTGGGTGCACTATGGCCTAAACACTTAATACCGTAGAAAAAATTATCGAAATAGCGCACTCGGTGGATACCAGTTCGAAGTTCCATCGAGAGTACTTTTCGATTTTATTTTATTTTATTTATTTTGGAAAACCAACAGCTTATAATACTACATAAACTTAAAAGTTAAGTCTCTATCAAACGTGTGTGTTAGTTAATTAACACTAATTTACCGGTGAATTTTTAAGCCCTTCTGCGCTTCTCCATAGAAGTGTAGCTCCGCATAAGTCTATCATTGTTCCATCTCTAAGGACATTGGTCTCCGCTTGACACGGCAAGCCCTGGAAACAAGTTATTGAATCTTAAATAACAAAAGCTTTCACTGTGTAAAATTATTTAGATGCTTGGGAACTCTTTAATTTTAATGGAATTTAAAAGAACACCGCCCGGTATGAAGGGAAAATTGGAGTACCTAATTGTTTCAGACTTCAGTACTTTAGATGTAGTTAATCAGCTGATCATAGACTAAGCGCGCACGAGGGTCAACGACCACGCGACCGAGCAGCGACAGACACGAAGTGCAAAGTACCTATTACTATTGGTTCTAGGTATTTTTCTAGTTTTGTTTTCCTCGATTGTAAAGCCATTTTTTATTGTAATCATCTTTTAAATTTAAAAAACGATAGTAATACCATGATCAAATAATTTCACTTCAGGAAAACAACCATTAATATTTCACGGTGTATATTTAAAAATAGATATGAGCAGGTAAATCGTGGGTATTTGTAGTGGAAGCTATACCTTCTGTTGCGCCGAGCGGCTCTCCCGCAAGGAGAACACCGCGCCCCCCACCGAAGTCTCACGCCACGGCCCACAGTTGGCGCTTCCGCCGCAGAAGTCACCGCGTGGGTGCATGATCAGAACCCCGTTTGTCGTCAACCCGTCTATCTCGTGGTTCTCTGTCCATTTTGTCGCTTTCTCCTGGAATAAGGATGACAAAAGCATTTAGTTAAAGTGTTCACCGATTTTTTATTTTATTTTAATTGGACATACTTTTAGGCAATGGAAATTTATGACTAAATGTATAATTTTGAACAACGATCATGAATTTATTCTTCCGTTGTATAATGAAATATAACTTGTCAGTGTACATAATTGATTCCGCATTTCGGCAAATACATCAAAAGGCAGAAAATATTCCTCGCGCATCGTATGCGTGTAATGCATTACTGTAATTTAGAAAATACTGTAAGGTGACCGATAGATTTATTAGTTATTACTATTGTGCATTGTGAAACCTTAAACAAAATGGGTTTTATTTTATTAAACGACGCTGTCGAACAAGTCGCTGGCAGCCGAGGCGTTCAGTAAGACGATGAGATGATGATGCAAACAAAAAGCTTTTGATAAGGAGAAACACCTCACACCAAGGAATACACCGACTTACACCAAGGAATATGTTCCTGGAGGAGTCGAAGCCGGCCGCGTAGATGCGGCAATTGTTGACGTCGTTCCGGTCCGCGAGGATGCGGCACGCGAACCGCGATATCGTGCTCTGCAGCACTTTCGTGTCGCCGCTCTTGTCGCCCGCCACCGTGTCCATCACCACGAAGTCGATTGGAGATTCCGACGATCTACCGATCTGTGGACAAGGAAACGATCACTTAAACATTACACAAACTATGAAATGAAAAAAAAAAAAAGACGTGTGGCACTCGGGGACTGCCGCGCTAAAGCTATTGCATAGCATTTTTTATCAACGCCATCTAGCAGTGAGAAGAGTACCGTGTCAGGTTATTTTCGTTACGGAATTTCTGGATTCGGTCTCCACGCTCAAGGCCCGCGATAGAAGCTATGCAATAGCTTAAAAAATTTTTACCTCCCATAGTAAATCAATCAGCTGATCATCTATTTTGTATGGGAGGTCCACATTTTTTTTTCACATTTCGACCTATGTTCCCTGGAAAAAGTTGTTCAGTTTCATGAGCACATTCACCTCCTTCAGGGTTAACTCACACTTTTGTTACATGTTGTATAGTAATTACATAATAATAATATCTATAATAATATTGGATAGAATCAGGCGGTAATTTGCGGATGTTCATCATTAGCAAGAAAAGGTTGGAATTATTTTCAAAAAAAAAGATTAGACAATACAGCAATCCAAGATACGGATGGATAGCACACAAGCATCCTTTTAGTTGATAAGATTTTATGAGGACGAATTTACTTTCAACGAACTTTATTGGAAATCCAATAAAGTGACAGCTATTAAAAGAACCCTCGCCCCGCTTTCGGCTCGCTTAGAGCGAAATACGCTCTAATACGGAATTTCTCGCCTTGCGGATATCAAAGTTGGCAGTAGGCAGGCTCTTTGTGAAATATCGTTTACACAAATAACAAATTATTATCACTGTAGGGGAAAAGGCATGTTTTGTTGTGAAAGTTCAAGAAAATACGTTTACAAACGACAAAGTTATTTATTTAGGGCTAAGCTTCAAATTGATTGTCCCAGCGGATTATAAGTTTTAAAGGTATTCTCAGATTTCAACCACTAATGTGGTTCTAAGATCTAAACAATTCTAAGATCGTAAACAAGTGGAATGTGTAGAATGCTATAGAAGAACGTGCGAACAAAATGTCTTAGAATTCCGCCAACAGAGTTTCGCGATTTCCCGGGCCCATTTGCTCAGCATAGGGACCACTTAAGAAACTAAAAAGAACTATAATAACGGGTAACTTTAAAATACAAAATAACCATTCCACGTGTAACGGTCTGGCTTGGCTTACAACCTCGTTACATAACTCTAGAAAAGCTCTTGAATAAAAATTGTAAGCACATTCAAGGTCGCTCTCGTCTCACCCTTCCCAAGTAATCAGAGCGACACGAGCATCCAGCAGAACAGTTATGATGTAACACATTACCTATCCGGCTATATTTTTAATCTTGGGAGGAAATATTAATATATTATTATTGAGGAAATATGAGCTATCAAGGTATTTTTATTAGATCTTGCTTTCAGGTCATTATTTGCGTTTTTAATTATGATTTTACGTCGTTGTCAACCAATAGAAGTCCCCTGCTGCCATATTAGAAACGTGTAGTCTCTTTCTACGATCGCTCACGCTAAAAGGTTCGCAAATTTTAATATCACGCTTCCCTTCTGAAAGGATAAAACGTGCGATAAAAAAAACTGGGAGCCCCCACTTAAGAGTTAGCGATCGTAGAAAGAGACGACACATTTGTAATATGGCTAGGATGACTAGTCACAAGTCAGTTGTGAGGACTTTCACACGTTGGTGACATTTGCCGCTTGTGTCTACGACAAATCCAAATAAAAGGACTATGATTTTAGTAGTCTATTTGTATGTACCTATCAATGTAGTTTTATATTTACTTAACTCTACTACAACTTCTACTTTAGCGTTAATAAGTTCGTTATAATTCGGATGAAGGCTACATTTTATATTACGAAAAAATCAATTTTGCGAATGATCTCCTTAGTTGGGTTCTAGTTTTCAAACTTTTTTTCTGTTTTTTTTTTTTTATCAAATCATTAATTACATAATATATAAATCACTGGTACCGTCGTTAATAAAAACAGCAAGTTAGATAGGTACCTATAATAATACAACCGGTAACCTCGCAGCACCACCTTCGAGACGCGGTCGTAACGCGCCACCTAACCAAAAGGCCACCTTATCATTTCAGACGGCTAAGCTCACACCTATTGTTTATTACGTGAAACTTGTATGTTTCTCACAAGTGCGTAATCAAATTATAGTGAAGAAAAATTTGTAAGGTAGAGTCCAAAGTTTCTTTTTGGTCGCACAATTCATAGCTGAAGGTCGTGTCCGTACTTATATTATGAGCCTAGTTGGCATTAGTAAAGTTATAAGCTTCCTATTTAGATTTAAAAGAAGCTCTGTTAACCTAGGAATCAATTTTAGTTTGACACATTCCCACACCCAGTCCTGCTTAGGTAGGTTATCCAAATAAGGATGAAAAATTTTAACGATAATATCATTAGTAACACAACAGTTTGCTAAAAATAAATCCTTCAACAACGAATAATACCAAAATAAACTTGTGAACAAATTTCTTGAGTTGTAGCCAAATTGGAGCGCTCACTGTTTCAGAGGTCATAAATTCATAATACCAAGTGAACACAATATTATTCTTTGTACATATTTTATTTCTTACAATACCTAAATTTAATAATGTGCTTTCTTTTATTGTAAGTTATTAATCTGATGAAAACTGAAAGGTTGCACGTTCGAGACCCACTCGTTGCACTATTGTCGTACCCACTCCTAGCTCCTAGCACAAGCTTTTCGCTTATTTGGAGGGGAGAGAGAAATTTGAGTCAAGTTCTGCTTAACTGATATTCTTAAAAAAATATTTAAAGGATTAGTACTCTCGGTAGGCTAGTTTTATATGTTCTTATTGATTGCGTTATGTAAAATTGCTCCGAAATATGAAAATCGAGAACCTGCAAGTGATAAGGGTTTGGCATATTTCTCGCGCAGAATTAGAGGATCGAAAAGACAACTAAATAAGGTCAAGGTTAAATTTTGGCCCAACCTGTCAAAAACAATATGTTACAAATAATGTTATTTACTTCAAAGCAAAATAAGCAACTTTAAGCAAGCTTATTTAACAAAAATATGTATAAAGTAACAAAGAAATCACTTTCATTCACTGGAACGATATCTGACTCAACACTGCAATCGTAAATTAAAACAAAACCCCAAAAGCACCCCAAATTCAATCCAGATTAATATGAGCCCATGGATGTAAGGAACCATGTTAATCTCCTTTAAAGACCTTTCGGGATCTCAAGTGTATATTGTACCCACCTATAGGAACTATAACAAAGTAGAAATCTATGAAAGACGACGTACAAAGAAACACAAATGTAGGTCATATCCTGGCAGCAACGCTAAAAATTCATAGTTATTCATGAAAACACGTTATACCTTCATTTTTCAAAGACAATATCCGGACCGCATGCCATGTGTTTCTGTCACAAAGAAAAGGTTCACTGCATGATAAATTAAGTGTCTCCTGTAAATGATAATGTGTTTAGGACTAGCATTGATTCATGACTTTGACGTCACAGTTTCCTTTGCCTATATCACGCACAACACAAAGACGATTTGATTTACTATTAAGGATTATACCCTTATTTTTAGAGTGAACAAAATTTCAATCCCAAATCTAATCTCCCACATGTCACATCTTTGCCTTGGCCTTATTAATATAACTTTTCAATACTATAGGTTTTTCCTAACCAGCATTAAGTTATAGCAATATAATTTAGTAAGTGTAGACAACTGTTTTGATCAGGTGAAAGCCACTGACCCATATAGTCTTCAAGGAAGGAAGTTTGTACGTAGTATGGCTGCACAATCGAGTGAGGCAAAAGGAAAATCCCGCTTCTGACACCAAATAGTAGGTACTGTAGCTGAAAATACAGTGTACCTACCACAAGTAAGTACGAGAATTGTTCGTTCCTAAAGCCCCTCCCAAAGTCGGACAGGAATGCAAACCAATTGGTTTTAAATGTGTAAAAATCTTCTTATCTGGACGATCTCTCAAACACAACGCCTCAAAATATTTAGATGAGTAAAATCCTACATAATCCGATCTCTGAACAAGGAGATTGTGTATCTTTAGATTGTCCCGGAACAAAAAAGGGTGTCTACAGATTTTATGTCTACAGATATTATAAGAATGCAGATTAGCGTGATCCGGGCCGCAATGCCGTTGTTGAATAAGGCCGTGTGGCGCCGCGGTGTGATACTTGCGTCATCAAGACTTCAGTGTTGCATGCTAATAATATCAATCCATCGGTGTCCATAAACCATTTTTATTTATTGACAGCCTGTTGATTTCCAGGGTTGATACGAATTCGAAAAATCCGATCGTATCAGAGTCGAAATTCCCTTCCGATTATGTAAAATTAAAAAATTGGTCAACTGTCGGCCGACTGCATTATATAACGGTGACCTTATGCTATCTCGCGGACAGTCCAACTTAGTTGGTCAGTCGCAACGAAAGATGTAAGAGAACCAAGCGCACTCATAATTTTCCCGCGCCAGGACCATCTTACGAAGGTCACCCGATTACTCGTAGCAAATTATAAAGCAGAATAAGGCACAGATGAGGTGCAAAAACGATAATTATAAGTATAGGCTCATCAAAAAAAGAAATATTCATTCTATAGAATCAAAAAACTGATCTGGGTAACATCTCAGTTTAGAATACAATGTCGCCCGTATTTTAATATGTCATTTACTCGTATATAGGATACACCCAAAGTGTACTCATTCTCAAGTATGTCATGCTCTCTTTAAAATTTCTGTGGTGGTGTCGTGTGGTGCGGGTTGTTACGTTCCCTCAAATATGGTTGAGCGAAGCAATGGCTGGATCATGCGTCATGCTCGTGAACGGGTGCCACCAACGGGAATGGGTCTGCATTTGCCTGCCTGTCTTAACATGTATTGGATTGTTTTGCATTTTTGAAAAGAGCAACTGCTGAGTTTCTTACCGGCTCTTCTCAGCAGAATCTGCATTCCGGTGGTAAATTTATGACGTGTCATAAGAGCTACAAGCTAACCTACATGAAATAAATAAAGTTTGAATTTGAATTCGTTTCGATTTTCTTTTTATTAATATAGCAATATAGCATATAATATGATAGCAAGCACACGTCACCGTGCTAGCAACACTGTCACCCACTAAACTGTCAGGTGTCAACCAATAGTGTATACGTTTTGTCGGATTAATTTGTGAAAGTACGCAATTTAGTTGTTCGATAGAGTCGGCCAACTTGAAATTGTAAATCTGCGGGGGCCCTGAAAAGCTGACGAATTCAATCAGTCACAAACAAGCCGACTGATATAAATAGTAATAAACTGGCAAACAAGAGCGATAAATAATCACAATTGCCAGTGAATGTCTTGAATCGATCAATATTATGGATTCACAATCGTTTTTTTTTTTGGGTCGATGATTCCAATCTTGTTTATCTTGCAAGCCAATAAATATCTTTTTATTTATGTTACTTAGCAACAGGGCCATAAACCATCGTTTCGTGAGAGTGCTCAAAGGAGTAGCTAGACATTCGCTGTTATGACCTCTTCTTTCATCTGGACTTCATCATTGCGAAAATTACTCTTATAGGATAAGGGGGCTACTGTTTTTTTCATTTAATCCTTTTTTATGTTCATCTATTCTAAACTAATATTATATGTAAAGAGAAAAGATTCGATTGTTTGTATATTTGTTTGTAAGGGATAAACTCAAAAACTACTTGACTAATTTTATAATTTCTTTCACCTATAAAAAGCTACATTATCAGCGAGTAACATTAGGTTTATTTTCAAAAAATTTATAGTATTTGTGATACCTAAGGCATCAAAAATAAGTCCACCGCCGCGCTAAGTTCGTGTTTGTTGCTGGACGGACCGAACTGTTTGGCATACAGATAGCTATATTATTAGACGTAGGCATCCGCTAAGAAAGGATTTTTGAAAATTCTCTAAGGAGGTAAAAAAAAATCGAACTTAACGTGAGTGAGGCCGCGGGCAAAAGCTAGTTTCTTAATAAAGAGCATTCGACCAGGAGAGGGTGCTAGAGGTGGGTAGTGGAAGCCACCCCGCACCGGTGGAAGTTTATAGTTTGAGGGTATTCTGCTTCATTAATGTTGGTATTATGTAAAACCGTTATAATACCACTACATTAGGAAGAAGACATTTCGGCTCGCAGAAACAACTTCGCATGTCAGAGCTAGCGTGACTTCACTGGGATTACCAATCTACCAGCCGCAGTCACATCGTGTTCTTGCCTTACCAATCATTATTATACCTACCGGCAAAACAAATAAAACCTATGAAATACTGAAGCAAAAAGCCGATTAACGTTTTGCGGTCTTATAAATAAATCTCATTTGAAATGACTAGCGAATTGAAATAAATCATCCGTCCATTTCCTTGTTGAAATTGAGAAACGAAATAAAGTCTAAAAAGCTGTTATATAAATCAACTAGTTGATGCGCGCGCTTTTAAAAATCCCGCAGGAACTCTTTGATTTTCACTTTCCCGGTCTTTATTGTCACTCTCCCGGTCTCTTCAACTATACCTACTACCCATGCAAAAAATCACGTCGATCAGTTGCTTTGTTGCGGCGTGATTGAAGGACAAACCAACAGGCAAATACACTTTCGCTATAATATTAGTAAGGATCTGAATTAAGACCAACGAGATTAGATTTTTCTAAACAATATTAGCAAAGCTGAACTTGACTTATATTTTCCTCACCCCTCCAAATAAGCGGAAAGCTTGTGCTAGGAGTGGATACGACAATAGTGCAACGGGTGGGAACCGAACCGTAAACCTGGCAGTTTTCAGTCCGCAACTTGCCGTTGGACTGTTGAGATCATTCAATTGGCACCAATCGAGAATCTGACCTGAGACCTTCCATTTATAAGATCACAACTTACCACTACGCCAGAGAGAGAGGTAGTCAAGTACCTGGTCGTACTTTGTTCTAGTTAATTTAGCGCGTTAAGCCGATTTAACCTTTAATACCTTGCAAGGTAAGCAACCTCGATTAAAACCTTATACACGCTAATGGTGGGAAATTCTAGTGAAGTATATTTCAGCTTGATTATTCTCTACCTACTGATCTAACCTATTATTAAGATTCCTTGATAGCCTAGCATACTATCGCTAAGGCTAGAGACACCAAAAGGCTCCTCAGCTTTGTTGACAAAACGATTTTCAATATTTTTCTAATTCCCGCGGGGAACAGAGTATCTGTTTTTCCGGGATAAAGGGCTTTTTAAAAACGTTAATCCACGCGGACGAATTCACAGGCAAAAGCTAGTATAATATTATGTTTATGAAAAGAACAGAAACAATTTGGGATACCGTTAAATAAGGTTTGGTAAGTTGCCTAAAATTAGCCGGATATTAGATATTATACCTACAATGTCAATAATTCAATTCAAATATAATTATGCATTCGTTTGTTTTATAACCTCCACTTAGGTAGGTATACCTACCTGTAAGACTACGGAGTAGTAAAATGCTCTAAGTATTAGTATTCACATTGCATAACATTGCTTATTGTACAACAATAGGTGCGTAAACTTACGATAGTATTTATATGTCTTCCTACAATGACACAGACAAGTGACCGCAATAATGAGATGTTCCTATTTAAATTAAGTGCTAATAATGTGAACGCATAAGAACTAGGAAACTATTAACAATTACTACAAGTGCAAATCGAATTTTAAAACAAACTCCCCCGATAATATGTTAATCTAAATCAAAAATGGTTGAGCGAAGCAATGGCTGGATCATGCGTCATGCTCGTGAACGGGTGCCACCAACGGGAATAGGTCTGCTTTGACTGCCCATCTTGACATGCGTTGGATTGGTGTACCTACGTATGCATTTTTGGATTTTTGAAGCTTTATTGTGGAAGCACTGTATACATAGCATAGCTTTGTAAAAAAAAATTTTTTGAAAAGAGCAACTGTTGAGTTTCTTACCGGCTGTTCTCAGCAGAATCTGCATTCCGAACCGGTGGTAGATTTATGACGTGTCATAAGAGCTACAAGTTAGCCTACATGAAATAAATTAATTTTGAATTTTAAAGCGTGTACGATATACCGGACATCCTGTTACCCAGTTTTCTGCACCATCATCAGATCCTTTTCGATCCTTGATCATCATTTATCTAACTACTTATTGAGACCATTCTAATGAGCCTAAACACGCTATATCTGCAGTAAGTTGCTGAGGAGTTGGGTACCCACTACTTGATGCTGCAGCATCAGCTCAACGTTACCGTGCCTTGGAAATTACCCGCAGTAACAGTACACCAAATTTCAAATCAATGGCATCAGTGAAAGTATGTGAAACTCTTTTTTAGCCATGCTCGTCTCATATTTGAAACTAGACTCTCAATGCGAGAGGAGCTAAAGCTAAACTAATGCATAACTAAGCAATGCTTCCTTTGCCAAACCTCTCCTACATTTCCTTCAGACAGCCCAAAATCTAACCTCTGCGGTGCCGTATGATAATGGTTAAAGTTCCGTTGGCCGTATCGCGTGAAAGAAAAGGTTTCTGCTACCATTGTTCGGCAAACACAATGAAAATACCCGTTAAGTACGCGGCGTACACAGACGTTGCTCTAGAGTGCTTCTTGGAAAGTTTTTTATTATGATGCACTAGGATTGGTGCCAGATAAGGGCTGTGTAGTGTGTCGGCTTGTTGCAATAAAAGAACCTTGATTGAATCTGTAATAGTCTCATAAATGTTAAGGTACGTGTAACTATCAAATTAACAATCATAAAAGACTAGAATTGCCTTGCCCGCAACTGGTCCACCTGGTGCTAGAATTTTAAAAATTTCGCAACCTGTATTTTTCCGATATTAAAGGTATATGATGAAGTTCTTGCAATTCACGAGGGCGCGTGAGCTTTACTTGTGGTTACGTGTACAAGCACATTGCGTAAGCGTGCGTGCCTGTCAGGAACCTAGGTGGGAGCGCAGGCGCGAGCAAGCTCTCGCTCACACTTGTATAGATACGACACGCACACAATATTGAGCCACGCGCCCTCGTGAATTGATAGAACTCAACTACATACCCATGCAAAAAATCACGTCGATAGGTTGCTGCAAGATTGAAGGACAAATCAACACACACTTGCGCGTTAACGATATTAGAAAGGATTTTTCTATCACAAAATTGACAGACTAAACAGAGATTAGGGCGCCCGGAGAGGGTAGAGGTCTTATGCACATTCGTAGAAGCAATTATGTTTATAAATATAAACATAATTGCTTCTACGAATGTGCATAAGACCACTACGTTACGTATTTATGTGCATACGTAAATACGTAACGAGGAACGCTATCCTGCAAATAATACACATTACATCCTGAATATCACCTCTCATATTTAATGAAACGTGTTCATCCATGGATAGCCTACAGTTACAACATGCACATAAAAAAACAGCTAACATAATTATGTTAAAATGTCTAACATTAGTTTCAAAACGATGTACAGAAATTAACAATAGTTTAACAGTTATTCTACATTACTTTTAATTACTTGCTAAAATGACTATCATAAAGCGCATATACAAATTCAGAGCAAATGTTGGACTTCTCCAAGTCAATAAACTCATTAGAGCGTAATCATTTCGAGCACAGATTAGAGGCTTGGAAATCTTATAGGCCAAATTCGTTCCATCGTAAACCGTAGGCGGAGTGTGGGCCGCCAGAGTGTAGACGAAATTGGTTAAGATTTGTAGGTACAATAAAGGTTCGTTAATTGCTCAAAGTGCTTTCTTTGATGTAGATATTGGTATTTTCTTTATTGGAGGTACAAAATTTAATTCAACAATACATAATATTAATTGTTGAATTAAAATTTGTGAAATAATATTATTATTTGACTAGGTGATAGCCGCGACTTCGTTCGCGTGGATTAAGATTTCTTAATTCCCGCGGGAATTCTCTTCTTTTGCGGAATATAAAGTAGCCTATGTGTTATTTATTATATTCTATCCTGTGCTAAATTTCAATCGAATCGGTTCTTCACAAACCAAACTTTCACATTTAAGTATAATACATATTAAATAAATAAATAGGATAATAGGATTAATTTTAAACTCAGTTAAGTACGACTTTGACGCAAGTGACCTTCATCTAAATCTACGTCATCACTGGTCTCCTCTTGAATGATCTAAATATTAGGAGTTAAGTCAGTAGTCAGTACTTTCCGTTTGATGAAATAAGTTATTCGTGTGTATTCTTAATTTCCTCAGAGAAGCCTTCAAGCTTTTCATTCTAGTTCAAACGGCCCTCAGTCAAGGAAGCGTATTGTCACAATCTTGTCAGCTGACGAGCTCGGAAGCGAGACGCATTTGTGCCTCCACAATATTTCTCTTCATATTTTCTGTCCCAAATTAACCTGAAATGCTTTTTTTACTGAATATGAGACGTAACTTTTGAGATCTGTAGAGCTTAGTTTTCTTTGAAAGTTGTTCTTTTATTGGAAAGTGTTAGCCCATCAAATATTGGATCCATGTCGGAAATATTGCGTGTTGCATGTCTTGTCATTTGAATATATTACGGAGGTTAGAATCCATCGTATCGTTTTGAGATTGTCATTTATCGTAAATGTTCCTTATTTACTTAATGTTACTTAGTCTCTATTTAATGTTTATACTTTGACAAGAAAAACACAACCCTCTTCCTAGGGTGAAAAAAATCATCCATCTGTGTGTCTGCCAATACGGCGCTTTCCGCACCAGGTGGAACGACGACATCAGACAAGTCGCTAGGAAACGCTGGATACAAGCGGCGCAAGACCAATGGCTGTAAAAGAGACCTTTGTACAGCGGTGGATTTCTATCGGTTGATAAAAAGAAGACGTGGAAAATAAAAGAGAAAATAGCGAGTAAGTAAGTATCGCCAAAATATTTTCACGTTAAATAAATTCACAAAAATAGAACACCTAGCGTTTAAGGGTTCTACAGCTCTTAGATACATAACTACATATCACATGCAGCGCATACATCGGGCGTGCACATTGTACAGTTCGTCCTACGCAGCTACAAAATGGAACATCCTTTGTACCACATTCACAGTGAATTGTTAGCAAACTCTGCGAGAGCAGATAGCACCGGTCCATAAATAAAAGTGAATGCATTCCGGTGGAGTACGTTCCTAAAATGTTGAGCTGTTTATCCCTAAGAAGGAAATTTTCTTCAAAACATTTATACCTACTAAGTGAAACTGTTTTAGAAATCTCATGTTTTTTAAATATCTATTTAACGATGTCCCACTCGAGGGAGATGGTAATATGGGAATAATAATGGGGAACGGGAAAAATAGTTTCTCAATAAAATGGCTACTTCACGAAATGACTGACAGACTGGACAAATCATTAGGGTTTCCTTGTTTTATTACGGAGCTTTTAAAAGAAATGATGAGAAAATAAGATGAAAATTATAAATGGAAGCGAGCGGATAATACTTTTACGAAGCGCTTTTGGAGTGTTGATTCCCGCCTACGGAATATTACGAGCTTTTAACCCTTAATGAGTTGGGAATGAAATGAGATGGGACGAAATGGCTCGGGTGGAAAATGGGTTTTGTATGAATAATTAATTCCTCGCGTGACGCGTGAAAGTCAGGGAGGAACCATATTATTATAAAAAACGAATATTAGCCAAGAGGATTTGACTAATATTCTCCTCTTCCCTCAAAATATAGAAAAATAATAATAATAAGGACAACAACGTTGATGGTACAGTCTCCATTATCGAGAATGTTGCGTATGCACCAGGGTACAACGTACCGATATTAAACTCGCGCCTAGTGATAATGCATGCATGCGCCGTACGTGATATCTGACGCGTACAATCTGGATTCGCTTGGAATGGAATCCCATTTCTGAGTTCAATGGAAACATGAGATCTTCTTGAACTCTGGATTTTCCTTGTTTTCTCATTAGTAAAAAGGGTTTTACCAATTAATTTAACCGAGAGTTGAGAGGAAACACGTTGCCAGAGAAACATTTAAAGTAATTTTACGTAAAAAAATTATTACAATCCAATTCAATAAGTTTTCGTTTTATGAAAACTTTGAAGTGGCTGAGTGAAGTTTCCAAAATGTCTTCTGGTATAGTCATCTATATCGAGTGTAAAAGCTAGCTTATTACAAAAAAGTACACGTCGAACAAGTTACCATTAATTTACCAACCCGCTTACAAAGTTCTACACTCCATACTCCCATGAACAACTATAAAAGGCCATACATCGCTTGAGGTTCAATAATTTGTTTTACAGATTATTTTGTAAATGCATGAGAAAAGACATGGAATTTTTTAATATTTGAATACATATACGCGATCAAAAATGTATCCAAATGTATGTGTCAGCTGACGCGTGAACATCCGGTGGTAAACCCAAAAGGCGAGCAGAATTTCGAAGAACGAAATGGGGAAAATCGTATCGTTGACTATTTAAAAAACCTAACCAGCATGTAATGAGTTTACAAGTCCAAACAATTCACAATTAATCTGTACCAAGTGAGTGATTTCCAGCTTATTTGCATGTGTAAACAATTAGATTATTGAATTAATTATTTCTAGAATGCGTCTCTGCCACACATTAGCTACATAGATATTTTTATAAAGCCCAACTTTAGCTGCTTATTCAGTTTTTGTTGGAAAAAAATTAAAATGAATCCCGTTTATTTAATTAAATATGGCACCTACTCCGCCGTTTCAGTTTTTAGTCGTCTTCAATAACCCATACTTAAAATATGGTTTGGCTACTTACTTACTACTTCTAGAGCTTTCAAGTATTGGATGTAGGGTATTTCGTTTATTTTTTGAGCTGATAACCCTATACATATAAGCTTTTATATATTCAGATTTCGAATGTCTGAGGCCGGCTGAAGACAAGGATTTTTGAATGATTTTTGATTTGAATCTATTGATTCAAACTTAAGAAAATCCCCGTTGAATAAACAAACAAAAATTGTCCATGCGAGTACATGTAGACATGTACCTACTCATCAATGGAATTCCGCAAAGAATCGACGATTGTTTGAATAGCTGCGCAGTGCACATGTGTTCGCACATCGCATCGCCTTGGTCTATTCCCAATTCCCGTCTCCATTGTCCGTCCAACAAAGGACGCAAGATGGCGGAGGAGTACTAAGTGTACCGTGGATCAGTTGTTTTGATGGGAAAACTTCTTTAGGTGTAAGGAGGGGAAAATCTCATGGGTTCGAGCAACCGACGTTCTAATATTAACAGTAGGTATATCTGTAACAAAGAGTATGATGTGTTTTCACTTGTCTGCAGTCCCCATGATTGCCCATATTTTATTTTAATTTGCAGTTCTATATAACCTCCTACTTTTTTGAAGTCGGTTAATAATGCGTACCTTCCCGAAATTTTCACAAGAGATAATAAAAGGATTTAATACCCTTAGTAGGTACAGAAGTCAGGACACAGATCCAATTAGTCTAGCCTTCAGTAATTATTTTGTACCTTACCAAAATAATTACTCAGGATATGGTATTTCAATATCTTTGTAACTAGAGTATTCTGGCGCCTTTACACTGAAAGTAATGAAACCAATCACAGTTTGCTTTTCATTTTAATTGTACAGTAGGTACATAGTTCATACAGTCTATAGAAATTTCCCCTACCAAAACTCGCGCCTAAATAAGTTCACTGAAAAGAAATCATCCCGGACATGTGATAGAAATATTTTAACTCAAATGTGGAAGTCGTAAAAATATTACGTGTAGTAGTATGACTCATATGGGTCGCCGATTTTTTTCCATCCGATGACAAGATAGTCATTGACTGCGATCTCATCTGATGGTAAGTGACGATGCAGTTTAAGATGGTAGTGGGCTAACTTGGGAAAGGTATGGCAGTCTACATTCAACCTATACCCCTAGTCGGTTTCTACTCGCCATCGTGCCGAACGCTAAATCGCTTGGCGGCACGTCTTTGACGGTAGAGTGGTAACTAGCCACAGCCAAAGCCTCCCACCAGAGGAACAACTTAACAAGTACGATTCATCATCGCACAAAATATTTAACTGACGAGAATATTATGCCAACTCATTCTACCTTCACCTTTCTATATCCGGACCACTAGACGCTGTAACCGTGACCTTGGACTTGTATGTAACAGCTAACAGCAGCACTTAAGTGAGATGAAGTTAGGTTACTTGTTTAAAATATTTCTATGGGAAAACTTGATATTTCAAAGAGCTAATAAAATGCAGCCTACTCTACTCTACTCTCGACTTACAATAAAAGTTAGCCGTTTCGAGTACCTATTTGGATTTCATTATTTGCTAACTGTAGAACTTGAGAAAATTAATTGAAGCAATTCAGGTTCTATCCCGGATATGGCACCTCTGACTTTTCAATATCAGGTATGTATGTCTATTCATATCACATGCTCCAACGGTTTTCATTGGGCTAGCGTTGTGGAATATATACATAGCATAGTTTTGTTACGTATTGTAAAAAAAATTTTTTTTTAAAGAGCAACTGCTGAGTTTCTTACCGGCTCTTCTCAGCATAATCTGCATTCCGAACCAGTGGTAAATTTATGACGTGTCATAAGAGCTACAAGTTAGCCTACATTAAATAAATAAATTTAGAATTTGAATTTGAATATCGTTCTAGAGGATACTTGCACTCAGTAGTGAGCCGTTTCTGTAATGGTGATAGTGAGATTATTCCTAAGTCACTCAATAATTTCCTAGATGAAAGTCTGATGATTCATACTCCCGAATGGAAACAAACATTACCACCGACTTTTAACAGAAGGAAGGGCAATAACACTCCAATTTCTATAATCCCTGAGGCGCCAAATCGCATTCACGAAGGCAACGGTCTGTTTCAAATTGAGATTATTTTGGTATTTGGTTGCCTGGTCTCGGGGGCCTACTTTAGAAATGACAGGGGGATTTATCCAAAACTTTTTTAGGCGTAAGCAATCAATAAACATTTTTGACATGTTGACATTTATCCTCAGGCTACGATTTCATTTCAAGATTGCATGAAAGTAGAGCTCTGTTTTAAGAAATTCAACAGAATATACAACTTTATGCATAACTTAACTATGCGAGTGTTTCGGGAGCGAGCTTGTTTTATGCAAGCTCTTTAAGTTAAATTAGCAATTTCTTTGAAATGGAAATCTGATGAATTTTTTTCATACAAATCTTAATGCATTATGGAGTGCTTTTGTTGTTGTTTTTGATTATTTGAAAGAAAACTGTTAATATGGCATTTATATTATTACGAGTTCTTGCTATGACGAGCATTTTAAGGAACCCTTTGTTTTTAAGAAATTTAAAGTAACCTACGTCACTCTACGTACTCAAGTTGACTGACTCAACTGTGTACTGAAAAAAATTCTTCTATCATTAGGTCAGTTTTAGCGTCATTGAAGGACAAACCAACAAATAACACTAACTATCGTATTTATATATACTCGTATATATACGTAGCAGGATATCTAAAATGTTTCAAATAAAATCATTTATTATCAGTTACATAAAAACCACAAAGTAATCCTAATTTCACATTATTGAATCTTAATTAAATCTTAATTGTGTAAATCATAAAAATAATTACGTATTTATCAGCGGACAACCACAAGATAACTAAATACTTACATTTAAATTAATATTTGGTAACAATATATACCTAGGCGATTTTTGTGACGCTATGTGAGGATCCAACAAATTATAATTATCTATAGGTGTCTAGGGAAAATAAACATAAAGCATCTAGTTAATTTACAGGCGCATAGGTTAAGTAGGAGTTTTTTATTAGCATTATGTGAAGGAACTCCATTAAAATCAGGCAATTCATGCCCATTAAAAACAGGCAATTAACGTTTAAGTTCGGCCGCTATCTCTGAGACTGAGTGGAGAGCGGAGACCAATCAATAGTACTCACTTGAGATTTAATACTAATCACAATCCGCATATCACAAGAAGCAACAGAGAGCTATCGAATGACAAATTGAGTCACAAAGAGCTCAAGAGGTCAAATGCATCAGTTAACGGGCCAGTTAAAATGGTAACTATGTACACAATTTGTTGAAGTACCCTACCACTTAATTCGTTCTTGTAATTACATGCGCGTAGTACCGTCATTATTACTAAGAATTTATCAGGGATGTTCTTTTATTTTACATACCAATTAATCTTCCATATAGCAAAGCAATTATAATCTAATTATTAATAAATGAAATAGAAATAGAAATATTTTTTATTCAAATAAACTTTTACAAGCACTTTTGAATCGTCAATGAATCTACCACTGGTTCGGAATGCCTTTCCTGCCGAGAAGAGCCAGCAAGAAACTCGGCGGTTGCTCTTTTCAAAAAAATCAAAATTTTACAATTGTTATTGAAACTATGCTATGTATTCAGTGCTTCCACGATGAATTTTCCTGAGTACAATACAAGTAAAAATAAATACAATACAAATACAATTCAATACATGTTAACACAGGCAGGCAAAAGCAGACCCATTCCCGTTGGTGGCACCCGTTCACGAGCATGACGCATGATCCAGCCATTGCTTCGCTCAACCATATTTGAGGGAACGTAACAACCCGCACCACACGACACCACCACAGAAACTTTAATCTACTATTATCAAAATTATATAAAGTAAGTACTTGACTGTTGGTTTTAGCAATGTTAATGTCAAGTGACCACGCATCATATCGCTAATTATACGATTTTTAAAATATGTTTTGTCGGCAATATTAATAGACTACAGTTTTAGCATCAGTCTAGACATGAGATAACAGTAAAATAAGATATTACCTTCCAACCCTTGGCGTCCGATGAACTGTCTCGCCACATCCCCCCACCCATCGCTTCATAGTAGGCTTAATGAAAAAATATCGATGTTTTGTATTATTTAGCAATATTTAGATCTTATTGATATAAAACGAAATCGACATCCTATCCTATATATATTTTTTTTAATAATAACATTAGGTAACAGATTTAACTCTTCGATACGTCATTATATTCACACACTCACCAACTTTAACTTTGGCAAAATATTGATCTATGGTACATTTGAAGATTTATTTTGCTGTAAGTTTTAATAGTTACAGTGTTAAAATTGCGTTGAAACTGGAGCAAAACATGTCGTCTAATTAACGATTTCCAAACAAAAAATGTACCTTCTACACAATCCACTTAAAACTTTATAAAGTCAAGTTAAAACTCTGCAGATCCTGACGGGATAGAATCATCACCATTAGAACTTCCACTAATTAGGTCAACGCGCAGCTTGATAACAATAAGGCTATGTTCACATGTAACGCGCGTTAACGCGCGTCAACGCGCGATCAAATTTGAAGAGAGTTCAGATGATGAGCGCTAATGCGCGTTGCGAGAGTACTCGTCAGTCTAGTTCGGTAGAACGTAGAAAATGGACGTGGAAGAGGCTATTATTTTGTGGTTATATTATAAAGAAAAATATAGAAAAAGAAAACGTACACATTGGGTTCATCCAATTTTGAAAAATAGACCCAGTTTGTTTTTCAAAATTGGATGAACCCAATGTGTACGTTTTCTTTTTCTATATTTTTCTTTATAATATAACCACAAAATAATAGCCTCTTCCACGTCCATTTTCTACGTTCTACCGAACTAGACTGACGAGTACTCTCGCAACGCGCATTAGCGCTCATCATCTGAACTCTCTTCAAATTTGATCGCGCGTTGACGCGCGTTAACGCGCGTTACATGTGAACATAGCCTAATAAAGGAAACATTAATTAGCAGTCTCCACTCTCTACACAGCCAGCCCTTTGTTCTCACTTCTCGTAGCAGCTTAGTTTACTGTAATACAACTAGTATAAAACTATTCACCATCTATTTATCCTACTAATGCTCTATCCTATCCTACTTCCTGCTTATTGAACGAGCGAAGCGAGTTCTCTGAGTCAACTAGGGCGCTTGCCTACTAGACAGAGAAGTGTGTCCGTCTAAATGTCTGTCAGAGCCCTATAACTTCTGAATTACTGAATATTAGAACGTGAAACTTGGTTGAAAATTCAGTTATATCCTGTACTTGAACAACAAATACTAAAATTAGATAAATGTTATAAAGAAACGAAATTATTTAATTTTAATGCGCCATCTATTAGCATTATTGTGAAGCTAATAGCTTCACTATAATGCTAATAGATGGACTGTGTCAGTAAAACAGTTTTATGTCAACTATTATTTTTTTTATTGCGTCTAATGTTAAAAGTTAATTTTTACAATATATGATTAAAACTTTTGGGAATTATGGGATATCGCGAGGTCTCAGTTCGGGGCGAACCACTAGTTACATAAGTGTGAAAGTGTTTTTGTTTGTTGATTCCTTGGTTTGTTTATACGTTTAATCACGCCGCAACAGAGATTTATTGGTCTCTTATTTCTTATTAGATTGATGATCTTGATTGAGATATGGATCGACTTCATTTATTGAAAGTGTGTTGAGGACTTGAACAATGACATCGGCTTTAGGCTTTTATCCCGGAAAAAAAAAACAGTCTTCTATCCCAGCAGAATTTTTAAAGACTTATTTCCACGTACCTACAATATGTATTTATGTAGTGAAAAGATCTTCAGGTGATACTTCTTCTCATGGGAGTCTTTACTAACAAAAGCAATGAAAGAGGTTCTTATAACAACGATACTAACCCAAATACTTCTAAAATGTTTTGTTCACTTCCTTTAAATAGATTACAAAGTTCTACAACTACGAAAAATTGTACTGGTGAAAATTATCTGAATTAATGATAAATGTTTTCGTAGCTTCTGGAGACACTTAAAATAACAGAAATCAGAGGGTTTCGTTAATTTGAACTGCAATATTTGTGGTTCTCTTGAAACTGTAACGGATATATTATTATATCGATAATAATCCTTACTAATATTATAAATGACAGTGTATTTGTTTGTTGGTTTGTCCTTCAACCACGCTACAAGAGATATGACATAGCTTGTTTTTTATACCAGGGAATCAAAAAAATTTCCGCAGGATTTTGCAAACTAAGTTCACTCAGAAGAAAGTGGGCATCAGCTAATAAATAAATAATTGTATTAATTAATTCCTAATTCCTGAACGTCAAAATGCAAGCAAACCACAGGCCTGTGATCATATTAGTATGATATCGCCACATCAAACAGAATGATTGACAGCTATCGGCGAATGCCATGAGAACCGCACATTGACCTCATTACAACTGTACAAACTCATAAACTACATACACAGATGCATATTATAGCTAAGTAGCTAAGTATAGTTGTTGAGTACAAATGCTAAGAAATTATTTTGAAGAAAATCTTAAATCGATTAAATGTTCATGAGATGTTGACTCTGCTGAAGATCCTCTTCATCTGTTGTTGAAGATGCGCCGGTGTCAGAGTGTATTTTGATGTATTTGTGTGGTGTTGCGTATTGGTGGAGCGTTGTTCCTGTATTTCGAATATACAGTGTAAAGTCGAGTTTGACGGATTATAGCAAAAGAAATTTATTGTACTTATGTGTCATGGAATTTCGCAAAGTACCTAACGCATGCATCTATCCAATATTTCACGCTTCTTTGCATTCTTATGCTTCAAGTCAATATTGCTCTTCAGCTGCATTTCACCGCTAAGCATCACTGGTGCTCCAAGCGTATCATGATTTGTAACAATGACATAATATAAATTTCAAATAAGTTTAGACCGAAAATTACTTTCACCAGTAAAAACGTCTCGTTGGACGCCTGCCAGTATTCTCAGATATATTGAATTGTACTCTTAAAAGGCAACGTTTTGTAATGATGGAAATTGAAAGCAGCTTGAAAGCTTCTTCATTAATACCACTCTTTGTATACGCATTAAGAAATCTCTTAACTAACGCGTACAAGTAAGAAAATCTTAAGATATTATTTCGAATACACAGTTTTTAAGTTGTTGCATAGCTTCTATCGCGGGCCAGCGTGGAGACCGAATCCAGAAATTCCGTAACGAAAATAACCTGACACAGGATTCCTCTACGGTGAGCCGCTAGATGGCGTTGATAAAAAATGCTATGCAATCGCTTTACCGCGGCAGTCCCCGAGTGCCACACGCCTTTTTTTATGTTACATGGCTTTTCGCTGTTTGCAGAGTTACGTAACTTATGTGTCGTAAGATCCGGGAACCCATTATCCCAAGAAAACCCCTATCATTATATGAACATTGTATAGAGGTCACGATCCTCAGCGATTACGAATATCAACCGACACCTCTACGATCGTCTGGGTGTGACAACATTAATTAAATTATTATTATTTATATTCGCGGAATGAAGCGACTCATAAAAAACCGGCAAAGTGCGAGTTGGCCTTTCCCTTTATGACATACCTAAGACATTATAAAATTTAATATATTTATGTTTATGGAGGTATATATGGTTAAAAGTATCATACATAATTACATATACATAAATTAAGTTTAACAATTTATTTGTCCAATCTTGCAGATTTTACTAACATATGAAACAAATCCCAAAGTGTATAAATATAAATTTTGCCGCCGATAAAACCATAACTCTTTGGTCTATCATAAAAAAATAGAATGATTGAAATATGATTGGCGTTTTTACGACTCTGTTGGTCGTTTTGAGTTATATTAATGCTTTTTTTCTTGATAAAACGTTGGTAACTTGTAAAATACTAATAAGTTGTCCTATCACGACTAATATTGTTTTTCCGTTGAAAAGATATGAATCTACTACCTAATTTTGGATACACTTAAACGAAGAGAGTGTTCGTAGTAAGAAAACCAAATGAAGCCTCCTTCACTATTTTCCATCCCGTCACAAATTCTGTTTTTGGAACAAGAAAATAAGTTTTAAAAACTGCAACTTGACCTACGTAGATTTGATGTCATTGATTTTGCCTGTCACCCGGATCAATATAAAAGGAATGACATCTCATTTATCAAAATCAGTTATAAGTAAGTAATAGGCGCTACGTCGGAACATGCGTAAATTTAAAAATTCATGGAGTGTTAAAATGCTTCCTTTTGCCTTTGCCTTCATGGTAGCCTACAAGCTTCTCATTCTAATGCTGAATCTACAGAGCGTGCTCTTACCCAGCTCAGACTTAAGATAGAGATAAAAACGAGACACAAATATGCTGACATAAATCTGTCTCGTTTTAACTCTGTCTTGAGTCTGAGCTGAGTTAAAGTGCGGTCTATCGATTTCAGCCTGAGACGATAGTTGTGCCTACTATTGGGCTGATGATGGTTTCACATGACGACGATAAAAAAACAGTTATCCGACAAAGTGCAAATCTGAGTATTATCGAGTTAGTGCGGTATCGATTGGTGGGCTGTTGCGCGACGGTCGGCACGGCGACGTCCTTGGTAGAGCCGTCTCGCGTCTCCCCGCTTACGTCACGCCCCACCCCCCCATTACGCGAACGGGTTAGAAGTGACGTCACGACCTAACATTAAAGATTGCTCTAATATATTTTTGCGGTAAGTACGATGTCGCGTAGAAACTAGAAAGTTTCAGTGATCAGAAAGCGATCTCTTTCAAGTTAGTCTTGCGATCGCAGTCAATAAACCCTCAATAACCAATTTAAGGTGCGGAGTGAAAACTGACAGGTCACCGCTTCTAACACCACCAGTTGCACTTTTAAGCTATTGCATAGCTTCTATCGCAGGCCTTGAGCGTGGAGACCGAATCCAGAAATTCCGTAACGAAAATAACCTGACACAGGACTCCTCTCACCGCTAGATGGCGTTGATAAAAAATGCTATGCAATAGCTTTACCGCGGCAGTCCCCGAGTGCCACACGTCTTTTTTTCGTACCTACCTACTCCTAACATAAGCTTTCCGCTTATTCGGTGGGAGGAGAGAATATTAGTAAGTTCAGCTTGTCTAATATGATATAAAACCACCGTCAAACTTTTAACATAGTTGACCATGATTAATGCAAATAAGTCTTTTTAGGACATCGTCGGATAGTTCGCAGTATGTCAGTAGAATTTGTCTCGACGTGTCATAAGAGCCACGTGTTGGCCTAAATGAAATAAATAAATTTGAATTTGAACTTGTCGTTGGTCGGCACGGTTGGTGATTAAAATTAAGGAAGCCGTAGGTAAGGTTAACCAAAATACACCATAAAACAAGCAATTTCAATATTCGTACCCCCTGGTACATTATCGCTTGATTCAAGTTTCAACACTCGTAAGCTTTATTATCGCAAGGGATAAATAATAAGATTTCAGGTTAGTAGGTCGTGATTAAGATCGATTCTGCTGTGCAAACACGGAGGCGGAACACAACCATTCATCACAGAGACGAGATCGTTCAGAGAACGCGATCGGCGGCGATTCCATTGCGAATGTTTGCATTCCAAACTTGTTAGACCGGATTTCGTCATTTCTAAGTACCGGCCACGAATTTCCTGTAGTTTGAACCGTTAAAATACGAGCTATTATTTAGTTTGATGTCACAGAACACTGAATATACAAAACAGTTCAAGCACCGGGGTTTTCATCTCGAGCGAATCGAGCACCATATGGACTCCTTTTAACTAGTGGTTCGCCCCGAACTGAGACCTCGCGATATCCCATAATTCCCAAAAGTTTTAATTATATATTGTAATAATTAACTTTTAACATTAGACGCAATAAAAAAAATAATAGTTGACATAAAACTGTTTTACTGACACAGCGCCATCTATTAGCATTATAGTGAAGCTATTAGCTTCACAATAATGCTAATAGATGGCGCATTAAAATTAAATAATTTCGTTTCTTTATAACATTTATCTAATTTTAGTATTTGTTGTTCAAGTACAGGATATAACTGAATTTTCAACCAAGTTTCACGTTCTAATATTCAGTAATTCAGAAGTTATAGGGCTCTGACAGACATTTATACGGACACACTTCTCTGTCTAGTAGGCAAGCGCCCTAGTTGACTCAAAGAACTCGCTTCGCTCGTTCAATAAAGAGTTTAACGGAAAGGACGAGCCAGCAAAGGATTCAAAAAGAATCAAAATGAGCGAAAGTGGAAGTGCCGTGAAGGCTTCTATCAAAACTTTTTTTAACGGAAGTGGTTTTTTTTATTCGATGACCTATTATATCCCAATATAAATTAACTAATTAACCTATTGCTCTTTAGAATAAAATCATACGTATAGAGCTGACATTAAAGTAATACTAGTAATCAATTCCATAATTGAGACCACCCCTACAAACAACCCCACAGAACGACAGCTATTAAGGCTAATAATGATAAAACCCCATAATTGGTAATTAAGGCAATTCTATATGGATTTTTTTGCGTGCCTTTAGCTTATCCATCGGAGGGAAACCTGTCTTAAGCACCTGAACAGTATGGCCGGTATGAAATAAATGCTGACTTTGAGTATGGTAAAAGTAGGAGAATTCGCACTGCTGCTCTAAAACAAAAATATCAATTTACTCGTTTCTATTGCGGTTGGCGAACGCAATTGTTGAAAACAATGAGAATGGCGTCGGGTCGGGTGAAACACTGGAACAGGATGTGGGACGGAGCGACGACCGCAGCACAACGAACTTTACTACGATCCCATAGGAATTGCTGGTGGCTGAGGGAAAGCAGTTTCAAAGTCCGAAGCATCAATAAAATCTGTGTACTACAATAGGGCAACTAGTGGAGATCGAACTGTCGATCTTTTGGTTTTCAGTCTGCGTTATCCGTTGCCTTTTAGTTAGGTACTTCAATTCATAATTTTCATAGCTTTAACCCGTGACTTTGCGTGGAGTTAGTTTTAAAGTCCTTCGGGGGCCTTCTGTTTTTCCTAAATAAAAAGTAGGCTGTGTCACTCTCCAGATCCTCACCTATACCCATGCTAAAAACCACGTCCATCCGTTGCTTGGTGATTGAAGGGCAAACCAACAACAAACACACTTTCGCATTTACAATATTAGGAAGGATAAATACTAATACAATAAAGGGTAAGCGTTGATTTGCATTTGCACTGCGAAATTGTTTGCAAGCTATAAATTATCGGGTACTGGATGTCCCAGACAGAAGATTATAGGCGTCACTCGTGCTATCAGTCGAGCGGCGTATGCCATATGCTCATTGAGA
This sequence comes from Hipparchia semele, assembly GCA_933228805.2. Taxonomy (NCBI): domain Eukaryota; kingdom Metazoa; phylum Arthropoda; class Insecta; order Lepidoptera; family Nymphalidae; genus Hipparchia; species Hipparchia semele. The sequence goes on along the minus strand of OW121725.1, from coordinate 3,808,088 downwards.
CGCACCGATAGGGTCGTTGTCACCCCGGCGGTTGAGGACCAACGCATTGTTCTCGCTCCAGGGGGCACTAACCCATGTGCGGCGATTAGATACGCGCGCCGGGATATGACGAGTAAACAGAAACACACGCTGCCCGCGTAAACACTGTTTACGAAATTCTCAAAGATAACAATCATCTGGCGAACGTGACCGAAATACATTGTTCGTGTTATTGGAACGAAGTTCCTTATCGCGCGTTGTGAAAGGGGACTAGACGGAAAAAATTCTTACGAAAAGTTGTCACGACACTTTTTGCTATAGTAAGCTATTGTAAGCTGTGCGGCGTCGCATGTTTCTCTGTCTGTCTCTCTCTCTCTTATAGAAAGCAAGCCAGATATTTTCATTTCTATTTCGCATTGAACTTCGTTCCATCCGGGTGTCCCTTGACACCTCTCAAGTTTTTTTCTTACAAAGTTTCTTACCTAACGTTTTATATTTTCCGTTTAGTTGAGGATCCTTTAATTGCATTTTTAAAGTGAAAACTTATTTAGGCGCTTTGAGCGATATGGATTCATCGACATGCTAATAATAACAGTAAGTACGTCTGTAACTATAAGTATAAAGTGAACACTTTGTCGGTAATTCCCACGAATGTCCAATGTTTACTTTTTTTTTTTGGATTTTTTTAAGTTGGTACCTTGGATATAGCGTTGAATTTGGAGCCTCGTTTGCGGGGGCTCGTGTTCAAATCCCACTCACACACCTCTTTATTGGAGTTATCTGCGTTTTGAGCAATAAATATCACTTGCTTTAACATCGCGAGAAAATCTGCATGCCTGAGAGTTTTTCACCATATTCCCAAAGGTGTGTGAGGTCAGCTAATCCGCATTTAACTAGTGTGGTGGATTTTAGCCTTAACCCTTTTATTTTGAGATGAAACCCGTGCCCAGTTTAAATATTCAAGAGATTGTGAGCGGTTTTCGCTTAGTGAGCAAAGCGTTACGTTTAACAAATACATCGACATCTACATCATGTTTATACGTCGATGCTATTTGTAAAACATACTTATTGAATTAGACAAGTTAACTCCTATCGGAACGACTTCTTTCCGTTCGACTCCCTTTCGACTTCCTTTTACTATGAAGTGTTTTCCCAGTTTTGTTTGATGGCGTATAGGTACATACGAAAGTGTCTCAAATGAAGCGTGCGGCCCCCCTCCAGCTGATGTAGCAGCGCCATTGTTTGATCACACAACGCATTGTTTAAATGCTCCGTAGAGCAAACACGGGGCGTCTGCTCGCAGATAAGCGGAACAGAATGCAAGAGCACGCGACGCCTTTGACAACCACTACCGCTACATCGAAACGTGTGGGTTGCGATCTTTGTATCGAGCTAAACTAGGGCGTTCGAGTTTCTACGCCTCTGACAATACAACTTTTTTATCGATGACATGTCAGAACTAGTCTGCGATATCATCTCGTCTAAGAACTGCGATCAGAGGGAGGTAATCTAAGGTAATATACCAGTTTAATAGACACGCCAGTCTGTTGATCTATTTACAGTTGTTGTCAAACATAGAAACAAAACATTTATGAGAAAGAAATAAGATATCGCACCGGAAAGCGCATTATAGAAAGATAACATCAGACTAGTCGTAGGGAGCCACTGGACACAGGCGGCGCAAGACCGACCCCTGTGAGAGTCCACGCAAGAGACCTTTGTCTGGACATTTTTATATATTGTATAGTCACCGATTTGCGACTCAGGCCGATGAAGAACCCATAAATCCAAGTCTTACCTGGAACATATCTGTGTCAGGATCCTCCGTGTACTCGACTATGACGGCCTGGCTGCGGCTGAGGGTGTACGAGATGGAGTGCTGGCTCGCGTCGAGGATAGCTTTGCTGCTGTGAGGCGTCTTCACGACATAGTGTTTGGAGCGACGCACGCCGTTCGCCGCCGGGCGTCGGTATAAGACGAACTTGCTGCGGCGTCGACCACGCTCTCCCGCTGGAAGAAACCCGTTGTATCTGGAATCAAACGGATAAGATTACTATTGCTAGACTCACACATTTGCACGAATACGTGAACCCACTAGTGTAGTACGGTTGGTTACTGTACACGAATGTTATCCGTGGCCCTTTGGAGGTCCCGGAGGATAAAGCTGTAAACGAGGTTGTGTTATGGCCGTTATCAATTGAATGGAAAAGCTTGAGGACCGAAAATGGTTAATTTAAAACTATTATTTCTCAACTGAATATGATTATAACAGTTTTCTGATCGGAATGTCCTGGTATGTAATCAGGTCCTGTATCAGAGATTTTTTTTGCATTTTTCTTTAACGATATTATTTTAAAACTACCTAGTAGAAAAATACCCTGTAAATTAGATATAGAAATTAATAATAAGTAAAAGTTTAAGTAATATTATTCTATTACTTATTAGCCCACAGGCTAGATGGTAGTATAAAATAAAGCCACCATCACATTATGGTGCGCTTTATAGTAGGAAGAAAAAAAAAACCTTGTAGAAAAGTAATAACGTGAATCCATGAAAGGCATAATCTAAACGTGAAAACATTTTACAAGGATTTAAATAGGTCTGGTAATCAATTAGCCGGTACAAAAATGGGGTGTGCTAAAAACGATCGTATCAGTATTCAAAGCCGTCGTGCGTGCAAACGGGCGGCTCGCGAGCGCCCGCAACCGTACGTAATTTGATTACCGGCTAAAATCATAGCCACAGCATTATTAGTTCAGTCGTATACAACCTTTTATTCCCGCGGATCATTTAATTACACTCGGCTTGTTAAAAAAATTACGATTATGCGAATAACGATTTTATTTCAGCAGGTCGATTCTGTAAAAGCTTCATCAATCATTGCTGCAGTCTCAATTGTGGTGATTGGCTGAATTTTTTATTGAATTGGCTGAAAACCTCATAAAAGTAAACCAAATCATACATACACGCAAGTAAAAGTTTTAATAGAGCGCGAGTCAAGTGTTAATGAATTTAACGACGACAGCTCTCATATTAACCGCAATAAATACCTCGGCGCCGAAGGTTGAGTACGCCTGAATTTAGCTTTAGGTACACGAGCGGCGTAACATCCATCCACGATTTTCATTAAAATTTAATTAAAAATCAAAAAGTTATTTTTCTGATTAAAAACATAACAATACAGAGTAATGGCAGTTTAATATACAAAACTTAATTATGGACCTAAACAGTTTACTTATTACTTACAATTAATAAACATAATATAACAAAACATACACCAGCAAAGTAGCCATTTTACTCGTATATTTCAACGTTCGATCCAGTTATACGATCCCGTGCATTATCATCTCGTCGAATAATACCAGTAATATAAGCTACGCTACTCTAAAACATAATGGAAACATTGGCAGTTTGGATCACTGAGACAGGAAACTCATGGCGAGCGTAATGTGCTGCATAACAATAAGGAAATGATAAGTTTCAGGGCATACCAACGGAGAGGCGAGGCGCCGAGGGGTGGTCTAGCAACCATAACAACATGAGATGAGTTTATCTTGAGTTCTAAAAGCTGTTTAAGTATCTATCATAAAGTCGCGACACCTCGGCACCACGCGCATCAATGGTGGCCCGCCACAAGTACATAAAATTAACAGGTTCTCTGTCCAGACAGTAGACACAATAGTCCATAAGGATAATGAGTTTTTTAAGCTATTGCATAGCTTCTATCGCGGGCCAGCGTGGAGACCGAATCCAGAAATTCCGTAACGAAAATAACCTGACACGGGACTCCTCTACGGTGAGCCGCTAGATGGCGCATTTTTTATCAACGCCATAAAAAATGCTATGCAATAGCTTTACCGCAGCAGTCCCCGAGTGCCACACGTCTTTTTTTTTTTTAAACACAATACTAGCCAAGCTGAAGTTGACTAATATCCTCCTATCCCCTCCCAATAAGCGAAAAGCTTGTGCTAGGAGTGGGTACGACAATAGTGCAACGGGTGGGATTCGAACCTGCAACCATTCAGTTTTCAGTCCGCATCTTTAACCGTTGGGCTATTGAGGCTTGAAGTTTAGTTAAGTTTAGTTGCCTATTTCTTGGACGTGGTTTGAAATAAGTCCAGCAGCCACAGCGTCCAGGCAAAGTATCTTACACTTATACGCAATTGGCTTGATACGTACGTTGTATACGTACTTGGCTTGATGACATGCCGTGATTAGTCGTTACGACCTGTGCACTTTGCTAGCTTTCGCTTAATCGTAATATGAGCTTATGTGGCCAAGGTGGCGACCACGACCAATTACATAAAAGCTACATCAATCAATGCTTCGGTCACAATTGTGGTGATTAGCTGAATTTATCGCGTTCTTTCTAAAACAATGTATTTTAGCCAATAGCGAGAGAGTATTGGCCAATCAGTGGTGATTACAACCGTCACACTGTAGCATCGTTTTTTTAGCAAATCGAACAGCTGGTCGTGGTCATGATCGCGTGTTGCACGAGATCCCTTACCGAACATTTCAACTTTGCCGGATGTCGATTACGTACGTGCGGCGCGCCGTCGACAGTAGACACTCGACGCGTTGAGTGATGTCATGCACCGTACGTTTTTGTTTAATTGTCATAACGACGTGAGACAGTAACGGCATTTCTTGCTTGCTGTTTTTGTTCATTTCGTAGCGAAGTGCAAACATTATTGCTGCCACTGACAGTTTAACGATCATACAGTAGTTGAAAGCGCACGGGCCACGGTAAAGTGAGATAACACAACACCGAAATCTAAGGCTGAAATCTAGACACTGCACTCTCAGCTCAGACTCAAGTTAGAGTTAAAACGAGACAGATTTATGTCAGAGCATATTTGTGTCTCGCTTTAACCTCTGCCTTGAGTCTGAGCTGAGTCAGAGCACGCTCTATAGATCTCAGGCTGAGTCCGCATTCCAAAATAGAAGAGACGGCCGTGTAAAATAACTATTTGAGACTTCAGAAAAATTTCATTGAAGTCGTACGGTCTTAGCTGGACCGCAACGTTAGCACAGGTATAATATTTAGGTTAGGATATTGACAATGCCTCAAGCAAAGAAAAATCAACAGGAAAGCTGCATATTAAAGAAAAAAAAAGACGTGTGGCACTCGGGGACTGCCGCGGTAAAGCTATTGCATAGCATTTTTTATCAACGCCATCTAGCGGCTCACCGTACAGGAGTCCCGTGTCAGGTTATTTTCGTTACGGAATTTCTGGATTCGGTCTCCACGCTGGCCCGCGATAGAAGCTATGCAATAGCTTAAAAATTTACAATACACATCGAATATGAGCTGGTTGGCGCGACACAATTCCAAGTGAAATATTAGTTCGATCGCTAATGTAAGTAAGCGTAACGCATAACTCTATGAGGTTGAGGATTTAGCTACGCGACTGTTTGGTTGCTAAACTGCGCTACTAGTGGGCAAGAAATGGTACAATGTCGATCCATTCGCCTCGCATGGGAAGCCGAGCAAGTGCAGCTATTGTGAGTTATTGTATAACCTCGCGTAACTGCGTTGACATAATATTATTATGTTCCAACGTTTTGTGTATTCCGTTAAGCTAAGCGCACATTGGCTACTAATCGCTTCTTTTCAGCTGCCGAAACGGCTTCTGCTTCGGTCGCAGCTCGGCTGCACGGAAGCATTAATTGTTCGAGCTTCTTTTTTCAACGCTATAGATAATTGATAGATCAACGTTGGAGTAACCAGCTCGCACCAGATAGCACAGTGGTGACTGTTGACGGAGATTTAAAAATTGCCTATTACCAAATACATACTTTCAAAGCCATCTACCATAAAGGATGAAAGCGATAAAAATAAACTTTACCTAACCACTAGACAAGTTTAATTAACTTGTTGTTGAGACTACATTTTGAAGACTAGTAATAAATATTATATTACCTATGCAATCATAGAGAAACGTTGAAAACTCGACGTTAGACGATCTGCACCAGACGGCAGACTGAAAGCCAGACTTGTTGAAATTTAAAACTAACTGTACGTGCATAAACATAAATGTAACACTAGACTACCGAATAGAGATGTAACAGAAGGTCGGCTCGATACGACTTGCGGTAGCAGGCGAACTCATACACAGATAGTGTGACAAGTGACAACGAGCTCAGCCTATTATGACCGTTTCACACAAGTGTAATCGCTTCTCCCCGAGAGCTCGACACACACACACACAGACTAGTGTGACAACGGAGCTCAGCCTATTATGACCGTTTCACACAAGTGTAATCGCTTCTCCCCGAAAGCTCGACACACACACACACACACAGACTAGTGTGACAACGGAGCTCAGCCTATTATGACCGTTTCACACAAGTGTAATCGCTTCTCCCCGAGAGCTCGACACACACACACACACACAGACTAGTGTGACAACGGAGCTCAGCCTATTATGACCGTTTCACACAAGTGTAATCGCTTCTCCCCGAGAGCTCGACACACACACACACAGACTAGTGTGACAACGGAGCTCAGCCTATTATGACCGTTTCACACAAGTGTAAACGCTTCTTCCCGAGAAGCGTTCTCCTTCTCCATGTGAAACTTTCAGCACTGATATCAACAATTTACTTCTACGTCGTATTGCATAGCTTCTATCGCGGGCCTTGAGCGTGGAGACCGAATCCAGAAATTCCGTAACGAAAATAACCTGACACGGGACTCCTCTCACCGCTAGATGACGTTGATAAAAAATGCTATGCAATAGCTTTACCGCGGCAGTCCCCGAGTGCCACACGTCTTTTCGGTTTATGCGAAATGACAGAATTTCAATAATCCCAACATGCACAAAACTTACTTTATTTACTTACGGGAATCTTTTTTATTACAATAGTTGCAAGTTACAACTATCGTTCTTATTCCCACTACGTCCTTTTCCTGTTTGAATGCTTGCTGCGGCTTATTTATTTGACAATGTCTCCGAGGCAGTTGTGACTGTGACAGTACAGCAAGTAGATTGTGTTGTTTATGGTATTGCTAAAACAAGATCAGAGCGAAGGAGTGCAAGTGTGTATGTATGTATGCATCCATAAGTGAATGCACCAGTTATCGTCCGTTGTACTGAGTGGACCATCTGTTACCTGTCTATTCTGTGACTATATCCTAAAAATTCAATAGCCTACGAGAATGTCTCCGACATTTCCGCTTGGGAAATACCAGATATCCTTTTACCTTTTACTAGGATTTTTTTCTTCCTATTTGGGAATTGTACGGTACAAATAACATTTGGGGAAATACTTGTAATTGTATTTTGTTTGCCTATGGGCAGTGATAAGGCCATAGGCCTGATTTTAATCGAATAGACAAACAAAACAAAACATATGTCTGCAACGTTACAATATAGTTAATGTCGTTCTTTGAATAATAAATAATAATAATAATAATGTGAGTTAGTAGTAGCTACTGCCCAACGTGAACAAAGCATCTTAAGTTTGAACAAACTTCCTGTAGTGAAGAGTCTTTAATAGTATTGTATTGCCTGAACATGACGTAAAATGTGTTTTTTTAAGACAGTAAAACTATGGCACGGGGTTGCCAGATTTTTTTTCAGCCTATAAGGGACAAATGGTTAAATGGGCAAAAAATACGGGATTTCAGTTTTTTACCCGGGACAAATAAAAATATTTAGTGTAATTTTTTTTATACATTTTTCCGAGGATCGAGTTAGTTTTAACATATTTTTATACGTTTTAACATATCTGTGAATATCAATACAATTATAATCGTAATTAAAAACAGGCATCAACTCGCTATTACGAACGTTACGTGTGTGAATACTTGGATCGATTTCATAATGAAAAACGAAGTACGGTTCAAATATGGGACAGAGTCAGTCCCGCCGGGACATTTTAAGCTATGCCTAAAATACGGGACGTCCCGGGAAATACGGAACGTCTGGCAACGCTAGTCACGACGTTCAGTCTTAAAGTGAGCAGCACGTTTACTTGAAATAGATATTATAATCGAATTAGTGGTAAGGGGAGGGTAATAATATAACCCTAGCCAAGCCTCACAACTGAAAGGATCGATGTAAGTATCTTGTAGGCATGTGGGTTTAAGGATGCCTTACTAACAGTATAACTCCATCTACTGAACTTTGTAGCAATAGTTTTTCCCTCACTTATTTAATTATTTTAATACATAGTTTTCTGAACAACAATAGTGACGACATACTGCTGCATATAATATAATACCTACTTACTTATTTTTTTTTTTTTAATAGAACTTGCATGCATGTGAACGCCTCATACGAGTAGATTGTTTGAAACATAACATGACAAGCCAAAATTACTTAAATCCATCGATTTACCTAACTCTTAATCATTGGGTTTTTATTGATATCGTCAAACTTAATAAATCATTATTATAATACTTACCGACAGTTACGAAAATAAAATCGATTATAAAGGCTCTTACCGCAATATTTGTCATGGTCACGTTAATTTCGAATTTCAAAGTAATTACGTGGGATGGGCCGTGGTTAATTGTAATTTTAAATGGATATTAGGGAAAACTAGATTTCTTTTATTTTTTTATCAAAAAGTTACAATATCACTTTATTTATACAAAAAAAAAGAAATTTGTAAATCGACCTTAAAGTAAATAATGTACGATGTATTTTAAATGCGGTGGTAGGGGTTAGTATTATTTCTTGCAATTCACGAGGGCTCGTGAGCTTTACTTGTGGTAACGTTGTGTACATGCACATGCGTAAGTGTGCGTGCCTGTCAGGAGCCTAGGTGGGAGCGGTCAGGCGCGAGCAAGCTCTCGCACACATTTATATAGATACGACACATACACAACCATGAGCCACGCGCCCTCTTGAATTGAAACAACTATTATACCTACTCTTTTTCCGCCTCCGGATTAAAGCATAAACTGCGAAAGTACAAAGACTAATAATAATCTGGATTAACTTATTTTAGCAGATAAGTATCAATCATCAACGATATACTTAAATGATAACAATGTTGTTTTTTTTTGTACAGACGCAAGTACCGCGAATTTCAACGATAACCTAAATCTTGATTGAAGGATTGCTATTTCCGTATTTAAAAATTCATTTGTTTAGAAAGATAAGCAAATTAAAGTCATTACTACGTTTTTGGCTTTATCTTCCTTATCCATAGAAGATGTTCCGATTAATAAATCAAAGAATGCCGACTGCCGTCGAATGAAAACTATCTGTCCTGCGATTTCGTCCGCGTATTTACCTAATCATTTATGCTTCAAAGCGTCTGTTTTACTTTCCTACTAATATTATAAAAGCCAGTTTAAATTTGTGGATGGATGGAAAATAAGAGAGCTCCCGAGGGAATTAAGGAATCAAAAACCTCAATCCACGTAAACGAAGTCGCAAACACCTTCTCTTCTTTTGCTAGTCTTTTGTATGGTCCAACGTTAGATATAGGTACGCCTCGTTACGTGCACGCCATTCCCTTCGATGTTCTGCCAATCTTATCCATGTCTTCCAAACTAGCTTGATGATTAAGCACGAGTCGATAGGTATATTATATAGACAAGTATCACATAGGCACGTGTGAAATCTAACGGTACCTACAGTTGAAGGAGGAAAAGCTCTACTGTTCAATACAAATACATATTTTCATAAAAGTACCTATATTATTGTAAAGTGTCATTGAACCAAGGTTACCGACATAGCTCAGCGAGCCGCGAAGCTGTAATGAAAATGGGTGGGGGGGAGGGGACACTTCCAAGTAATCAGTACTTGGGCTGCCGAAGTTTGGCAGATCTCTCACAAGATGGAGCGACGACGTCAGCCGAATCTTAGGGAGACGCTGGGTACAGGCAGCGTAACACTGATGCCTGTGGAAGTCTATGGAAGAGACTTTTGTCCAGCGGTGGATGTCTACCTTGTTTGATAACGAAGAAAAATAAGCCACTGAACCTTCGCCGTAATAAGCATGTCCTTAATTTGTTAACTAACCCTTGCCGTTAGTTGCCGAGAGTGCCAGGCTATTGAGATGTGTTCTAATGGATTTTAAATTGAATTATTTCGTACTAGCGTACTGACTGAACATCGAAGTGTGTCTATAGTTTAATACGCATCATCGATGAAACCGTAAGCATCAAATTTTCCGTGAGCTTCCGCATAATTTAGTTTAGTTTTAGCCGACCAATAAAAAGGAACCATTAATGTGGCTTAAAAATCAAAATAAAGATTCTACTCATAGTTACCCCATACCCATAACCCAAAGATGGTGTAGATAACCCTTCCGTCTTCTATGGCATCTCTCTGTCGCGAGGGAATGTACAGTCGCGGACAGATAATGTTTATCAGTTTTCAAAGTAGATTCTATATCACATTGCGTGCAGTAAGGTCTATAACGCCATAGAATATCGAAAGCATATCGACTGTCAGGCATAGACGTGTGCATGTAATTATGAATCTTAAGGTGGTAAACATTTTCTGTCCGCTACTGTACGTATTCAATGATCAAATCTAAATGAAGAATGTCTCTTTGTCACGCAGTTGGATTACATCAGAGCACCCGTAGCGGAAGAATGCAACGTAATGAAAACTATCGTAAAATCTAACACGATAAAGTTATATGGTAGTTACTTTTAGCAAGTAATTGTAGTGAAAGCAAGAGTTACTTGTTACTAAATAGAATAATCAATCTAGACTCGAGCAGATATAAAAATATTATCATACGATGCTACTATTATAAGGACAGAGGACAATTTAAATGCGTTACTTCGAAGCTCAAGTCGACTAAAAGTTAAAATTTTAGGAAATTTTCTGTCAGTTTCCATTCTGCTTATGAATATTTGATAATCTAACTAAGCATGATTAAAAAAGATTCTTCACCTAGCAAAAAAAAATATTACGATTTACATCAATTTTCTCTACATCAATTTTTTTAATAATAGGTATATTAAAAAAAATATATGATATAATAAATTAGGAATAGATATAGATTATTCAGAAAATTACAACACTATTGCAGCTTTCTATTCCCTTTTGAGTAGGTACCTACGCAGAACCAAATAACAATCGCAAAAGGAATGTGATTCGCGATATAGGAAGTCCGCAATAGATTAGGAACTCAAACAAACGTTATCAAAGCGACAAGGCTTGCATTCTTCGATAAAGGAATAGAATACGTAGAATAGGTGACAAAGGAAAAGAACAGGAATAGAACTAACGTCGTTGTATCTGCACAGAATCAGTTCTATTCCTGTGGTGAGTGAGAAGGGAGTGAGGATGCTTATGAAGATGAATGTTTTGTGTTTTTCAGATTAGGGTACGAATGTAAGAAAATCTAATTTTAAGGATGCGGATGAGGACGAAGATATTAGGACTTATATTTCAGAATTTTACTGCATTCAGGAGACGGTCATAGCCTACTCTTATCCCGGGAAATCAAAGAGTTCAAGTGGATGAAATTACGAGCACGGGCGGAATAAACCTCGATAAACAGACGACAACACCAAGATTGTAGGGAACTTTGGAGAAGACGCGCTCGTCATCAAGAATGGCAAGTGAGGAGGTCTATGCCCAACAACGAATAAGAAAAGGCTTATGGTGAAGGTATTCCTGGGACTCAAGAGTTCAGAAGTGTTTGTCATCGCCAAAAGTATGATTTCCAACAGGTTTCTATGTCTCGCGCTCAGTTTGGCATCTCTACAGTTGGACATAAATGATACTGGCACGCGCCCAGCCAATTCTTTAATGTGTAACATATTAGCTCGCCCATAAAAACGTCCTAAAATAAAATGAATATAATCATATTGATTTTGGCTGTGGCTTCCAAAAGATATTCCAAAGTATTACATAAAACAAATGCCATGGCGTGACTTACTGGCGTACTGTGCAAAACGATTTATTGTCGGTTAGCTAACGTTCAGTGAAATCGGGAACTGAATGTTAGCGATTTACTACGATCCCACTGCATTATGGTGTATTTTACGAGATACAAGAATGAGATATTGCTACCTGGATTAATGGTTAGAAAACCCTGTTAGTCCGTCTGTTCCTTTTTAACGCCTAAACAGCTGAACCGATTTTTGTTATATGTAGACTAGCACTTAACTGCGATCACACCTGGTGATTGAAAAACGGTAATCGGAAGAGTAGTGGTACGGACCTATTCGCAACGAGGAAGCAAAACGTTTCATGCGTACAATTTAGACCGCTTTTCACCAACTATACCTAAATCATGCCCTAAGTGGGAACCTCTTTACTTAGGTAGACCCTAAATTCAATCTCTTACCCAAAGTCATTTCCACTTTCAAGTGTTCCCTAAAGATTTGTGAAAACAAAATTGACAGAAAGCGTCACTTACCTTAGCTTAGGTAGCCCGTAAGTTAGGGAACGTTGCTGAAAATGGGCATTAGGATACTATTATCCCGGAATAACAAGGAGTTCCGACGGGATTTCCCAAAACCTAAAACAAGACGCGGGCATCGGCCAGTATCGTAAAATAATTTGAAAGCAAGCAGCGCATCCGTTCATCGCACCATTATATCCAGAGGTTAAGACGGTCGGACGTACGGTGAACCGTAAACAATCCATCTTGTCCTTCCTTAACCGTTCCCTCGCCATATACGTGAGACATTACGTGACGTTAAAAGCAAACAGTACGTTGATGGATGAATACTAAAAGCGGTATTGTACACAGCAGATACAGCCGCACGCGCCTAGCGCAACCGAATTTTCATCACTGGAAACGAGACTGACGTCATTTATCCCATATGACTTAGCTTAGTATGACTTTGCGTATCTAAACATCATCAGTCGAGTATCGTTAATCGTATCCCCATAATATCATAGCAAAATAGACTTTAAATTTCGAATTCTTCTGTACGTAAAAAACGCTACAACCCAAAGCATTGCAAAATCTTTAGCAACTAGTTAAAATACTACAGATTTTTCAGTAACGATACAGTGTTCCGAATTTCCGATAGTCGAAATCCATGATTGTCGAGATACGCAATATAGAATAACATGCTATAACCGTAGCACGATTTCGTCTATATATCTTTAGCACTGTCTTGTAAGGTCTAGTGAACACAAGCACGAAAGAACTGCTTCTGGTTAGTTTATGGTTAGGAAATAAATGAAGGGATGATGCTGAAGAATCACTTGGCTGAAACCTAGTAGATACTTCCTTCGTTAATTTCCTGAACTCTGTTTACAAAGCGAACAGACGAACCACTGCGCTATAAAGGTCAAAACCGGTAGTTTTATGATAACATCATTAAGTATTACGCCACCACGATCATATTTTACGCGTAATAACTTAAAAAATTTAGTTTAAGGTCAGACATAATATTACGTAAACAAATATAAACGCTTGACGAGCGCCTATCAAGATCGCTTTGATGCCGAAGATCAGCTGTGGCATTGTCTAAAAATTATTGAAACTTATGGCGTTCTTGCTGCAATATCATCATCATCAGCAACCCATCAAAGGCTCACTACTGAGCGTAGATCTCTTCTTAAAAGGGTCCACTCGCTGGCTCATTGCGCATTGGCAGACTCCACACACCTTTGTGAACATTACCCAGAATTCTCAGGTGTGTTGGTTTCCTCACGATGTTTTCCTTCACCTCACGATGTTTTTCATGCTTCTCTTGCTGCATCAAAGCTTTTTAACCATCGATGTATATTGTACATGGATATGCCTGTCCCATATAACTGTGTCTACGAAAATGCGCTTGAATATGACTTCAATGAACACCGCGCGTTCCCCGCATTTCGCTTTGACAGTAGTGTCAACCAATCACGTTCGAGGAGTAGTCACTCCTTATTAACAAGAACAAAAAATGGAATGAAGCGACATTAGTACGTTTTTTTAAAACTTCTTTTCAGACAAGAGAATTTCGCAAATTCTGTTGTCTTTTGAGCACGTTTTTTTTTTCATCTAGAGGCCTATCCAAATACATCGACGTAAGAATATAGATAGTAAAAAACAGAAATTAAAACTACTTACTGCTAATTATATTTCCGACTTATAAATATCATACCATCTCAAACATTATTGTTCTCTATCACGGTATATCTACGCAATATTATCACATAATGATCTAGTTTAAGGTCAGGCACCTATTAAAAATTAATGAAGGTTCTTGCACTCACCCGAGTATGACGAGTTCGCCATATTTGACGAGGGGCTTCGGCTTTTGTTCCGAGCCACTCTCGCCAGCCTCCTCCAGTATTGGTGAATCCGCACTGTCCGCAGCACTGTAAAGAAGAAATATATGACTTATCAAAATATGCCATAGATCAGAAACACGATCGCTAACTCTATTGTCCTCATGAAATAGCTCACTCAGCGGGCGTTGGAGAGCCAGGCTCAGAGTATCCCTGTGGGAGCAAATCATTTGTATGCGGAATAGGAGTGTAATAAGCGCCAAATACGTCATGTATTCTATTAACTCGTAAAATATTAACTTTTTTTAATTTCATTATTTTATGTGTTTACTTAGTATCGTCCCTTGGAAATATGATGTAATTTTTGCCTGTTTTTGTTCGGATAGTTAAAACTTGATCTACTGCTGTAAAAATCAAATCTGCATCTGAAGATTTACTAGCCGTTATTGGTTAGGAATCCCACATAAAAAAAAACTCGGTCGGTCAGAAAGTCATATATTTTTAGAAGGCCCTTTGCTCGAAGTAAAAATAAAATCAGAAAATTAACGAGAATACATGCATAGCCATTGTAACCGAAGGAATACAAATAACTAAGTTATAGATAAGTGTCTACGAGTATTTCCAGAACAACATAAAGTGACATAGTTTCCAGACTTTGAACATTTTATAGCTAAGTATGGTTAGTTAATATTTAAAAGGCGTAAAAACCCAAATGAATGGCTTATCTCGTTTTTCACGTGTATTGTAGAGTGAGTACAACATACACTATTTAAACGTTAAATCATTGTTGGTCAGCTATAATTTTTTTGAGTACGAAGGTTACTTATAATAAGCTATTATTAAAATAGAATGTTTATGATTATTTATTATTTATTAATACCTTACGAATGCAATAACCCTTCAAAGAAAAAGGGGATTTCACTAAGATTTGGGAATTGAATTGAAGATAAAAATAAAATACGATAGCTGATAGAGTTGTGAGTGTAAAGGCTTGTACAGACATGATTACGTCGTGTCAAACACAATTTTTAGAAGTGTTTTAATACAAGGAACTGCGTTGAAGCGTTCACACACTGCCGATATAAGCTCGCGAATCGCTACGATTGCGCCTGCTATTCACGTGACATTTCTATGCGACAAATATAATATTGTATGTCCCTTTCCACTTGCAAAGTTTTCACAACCTTTCGCAGGCTTGTCAGATAATGTTATTTGTACAAAAAATATTATAACCAGTACCTACTCAGCATTGTGTAACACACCAAGCTTTGTTAAGGGATAGTCGCTTGACTATGGTCACGTAGAGTGACAGCGACGACACTCTACGAAGTCTGGTCGGTTGTCCCTTTCTGGGGCTCGATGTGAACAGCGTTTTTATTTTATTTTATTCGATGACAACATAGCCCTTGACTGTGATCTCACCTGATGGTAAATAACGATGCAGTCTAAGATGGTAGCGGGCTAACTTGGAAGGGGTATAGCAGTGTAAATTCTACACGCCATCGTGCCGGAACGCTAATCTCTTGGCGGTACTGTACTAATCGAACGTTCTGCCACGCTGTTGCCATTGCATTTATGTGTGTGCAGGCCTTAATTACCGCCCACCATTTCACTTCCGCTCCAAGTTACATTGAAACGAGCGCGGGTCAAGACTAAGATCTTTATGGAAACTGGTTTGAGACAGCTGTGGGTCAAGATTCGAGATTAGTGATGTAAATTATTATGACCATTGGACAAACCGGTTGGGTCATATGCAGCGGAGTACGATGAAAAACCTATTTCAAACAAACAAAACATGGACTACATGGCTTTATTATAGTTGTTTATCTACTCTTGTGTCCTATTTAGAGCTTTTATCTTGTGCATTGGTCACAAGTTTAAAAATGTACACATACAGACTGGCAGTACACATTTCAACACACTAAACTGCAAACTAAATGGCCGCTGGCGCTAGAAGAATCCCTTTTGATATAAAAGAAAGGTACCCATATTATAACTTGCATAAAATTGAAAGGGCTTTCCAAATCTGCATATATAAAGACCGTGGAAACAAATCACTAATGCTGAGATCTGTAGAGCGTGCTCTACTCAGCTCAGACTCAAGATAGAGGTTAAAACGAGACACAAATATACTCTGACATAAATCTGTCTCGTTTTAATTCTGTCTTGAGTCTGAGCTGAGTCAGAGCACGCTCTATAGATCTCAGCATAAGGGATGATAGATTTCAGATTGATTTTGTTTTTCAAAATAGATGCACTAAGGTCTTTCAACAATTAAAATATGCCGCACAGCAAATCTAAAATGTACAATCATACAGACAGCATGTTACATGTCAGATTATAATGCATGTTGGACAGCAGGTACCCAACCCAACTACATATTATAATTGCGCACAATTATATTGACCATATCACACAGCGCTCGTTAGTTTTGACTCTTAACCCGCGTGTTAACAAATGTGACCCATCGATAAATACAAATTTTGTATTTATGGTCACAGCTTTATTTCTCAACTGTCTATTGTGTTGTGTGTATTATGGTCTGTCACTTTTGTAACTTTTCTCAAATGAAACGGGAAAACTCTTTTAACCTATCCTACGTTGTTTTTTATTAGTCGCACTAATATTATAAAGGCAAAGTTTGTATGCGTGTGTGTGTGTTTGTTACTCCTTCACACTACAACGAATGAACCGATTTGGCTGACACTTTGAATGAAGATAGCTCATAGCCAGGATTAACACATAGGCCCTACATTTTATCCCGGAAAATTAAAAACCTTAATCCACGCGGACGAAGTCGCGGGCATCATCTAGTATGTATTTAATACTTCTTTATTTATAGTTTCGAGTTCGATTCCTGGCGGGACCGATTTTCTGCCACTTTCAATGATCTGGACAGCTTTCATCCAAAATCAAACTCGTCAATAATTTTAATAATTTTTAAACAAAAAGATAACTTATCGTTTAAAACTATTCACGAGCTATTAAGTGCCTTGGTTTTAGGAATGTTTACTTTTTTATATTAACGTAAGCAGTTAATATAACTAATTTTACTTTTACTTTATTGTTGAGGGTAGAAAATGTCAAACAAAATGATGTCTGGCCCAGTTCTTGAGCTAGAAGGACAAAAAGTAGCATAGTCAGCGTAAAACGTTTGTAAGAGGTGTGGCCTTAAGAAATGAAGATAAGTGAAAGTGAAAAGTAGGTTCGCATTATCCAGGTTGTAAAATGCAATTTGTTCTCATAAGCCCTCGTACTTTAAGTGGTTTATCGATCGTAAATGCGATAAGCTATCGGTCTGTCCATACTGCACACGGTCCACAACAGAACTGGGTCACCCAAGCACTAAATACATGTCATATATCCACTTATCTGCTCATCGTTTAAGTAGAGATTGACATTAATAACTTAGTTGTTGTGTTTGCGAAAGAACCAAACAAAGGAGGGACGAAGGTCTTCTTTGTGATTGTTTTTGTCGCTAAACGAAAGGGTTATGATATTAGCAATCTATGTATGTGTTTATATTCCACCGTAGCTCCTAAACTACTGACCCGTTTTGATGAATAAAATCAATATGACGTTTTGAATGAAACGAATTTGAATGAAATTTGGTATAGTCGTAGCTGATACTCCGGGTCAATATATAGAATACAGTTTTTATCCTTATAAACAATAAGGTTTATCCGGGATAGGGGATAAAAATTTTTGTTGATTTTATTCCATAACTTCGTCAAATCTAAACCGAAATTGATAATTCTTTTTTTATTATAAATTGTGTAATATTAGAAATATTTTGTCCAATTTTAGTGAAGATCTACTAAATATTATCGTAGAGGACATAACTTCTCGCAGACAGTAGCAAGTCACTCTAAACTTTTTCCACGCAGACAAAGTCGCGGGAATCAGCTAGTTTATTATAAAAAAAACTATTGATTAAAATGCATTGATGCAGCAAGTAGGTACGCTATAAATTCAGCCAATCGTCCCACTGATGCAATCATTTTTAGACAATCCCACAGCCGCATAGTCCGTTATCTTTATCAAGATGTCCAGATACTTTAGATTTCTCATTCGCAATACCATAGTGCGGTTATTAGCCGTAGCTGCGAGGTCGTCGAGGCTTTTCCGCTACGCTTGAGTGACTAAAAACTAATTTCGACCTTATTTCTAACCAATACAAATGTCGCTGGGAATTCAAATAACTATGGAAGATAAAATGAAACCGGCCAAGTTCAAGTTTGTCCCGCACACGATGGGTTCCGTACCATTGTATAAGATTTAACACCAGCTAATATTAAGATCGAGCAATAACAAGTTTATTTTATGGGGACCATATGGGGACCCACTTTTTTTTTAAGAATATCAGCTAAGCTGAACTTGACTTATATTCTCCTCTCCCTTCCAAATAAGCGAACAGCTTGCGTCAGGAATGGGTACGACAGTAGTGCAACGGGTGGGGCTCGCCGCTCGAACCTGCGATCTTTCAGTTTTCAGTCCGCACCTTTAACCGTAGAGCTATTGAGGCCATACCACTTGAAAGAGGCCACTAGAAATTTTAAAACCTTTATTATTTGTTGTTATAGGGGCAATAGAAATGCAAATTCTGTGTAAATTCCCCGCTGACAAACAGACGGACAGACGGATAGCGGAGATTTAGTAATAGGGTCCCGGTGGCACCCTTTGGGTATGGAACTCTAAAACGGCCGCTCTGCCCATTTCTCCGGCATGCCTCAACGAAATTGCCTTTAATTACTGACTATGCCGAAGACAGCCGTTATACTATGTGATTATAATGGAGGGGCAATATTTCTGATTACATCTTTCTGTAAATCAAAATGTACCATGAAATGAAGCTTTATATTTAAATGAGGATGCTTTTACGTGTTGGACTTTTGTATTTGCCACTGCCATGCACTTTCCAAGTTAGCCCGCTACGATCTTAGACTGCATCGTCACTTACCATCATGTGAGATCGCACTATCTTGTCATCGAATAAAAAAAACAGAAATACGTCATGGCAATCGCATCGCAGCGTTTAACATTAATCCATTCAATCAAATTTTAATGCGTACGCAATAGATTATTATTGACCTTTAACTCCATTTCCCATAATATAGATAATGCTGCAAGTTTATAACGTAAATTAGCAAATGTATGCATAAATACTTAAATAACAATGTAGTACATATAAAGTAACTACGTCATACTGTTAATGTAAAGCCGGGTTTTCACTATACGAGTTGTCGCGAACAGAGCCCACTCATATGAACTGGATCGGATATGAGCCCACTCGGAATTTGGTTTTCACACGTACGAATTTCAGCGTCCAAGTAACCTAATATTTGTCTGCGCTTTGTTGTTTTCCTTAGCGGTCGTCATTTTTGTTTTCTAAAACCATCCGAGTCAGCTCGTGAAAGTAGAGCACGAGTCGACTCTAATCGGATACGAACGTCCGAGTGCGCTCGAATCACGTGTTTACATAGTACGAGACACGAGTAGCGTCCGAGTAGTCATCCGAGCGCACTCGGTCCGAGACAACTCGTGTAGTGAAAACCCGGCTTTAGAATTACGCAACCCCTGATCGCAGCATACAGTAATAATAATTGTAGCCATTTACTGCATTTACGTGTACGTCATGCAGTTAGTTCTAACTTTTAATTGCATCGCTCGTACTTGCCTCTAGTCTCGGCTTTGTCTGCTGCCTCTAGCTTCAATTAGACCGTTTAAGATTACTTAACACAATAACCACGGAATTGTTGGGCGATCAATTTCTATCTTTAGGAATTAGGATGCAATAGCTGTACCAAATATCAAGATCGTTTCAACGGTTATGCCACGAAAAGGATTTTTTTTACTGAATTATGACTGAATACTAACAACTGAACATCTGCAGAACTAGAGACGCGTTGCAAGTTCTTGAACAATTTGTTGGCACATCTAACTTCTACTAATCTACTATAATATTATAAATGAGAAAGTTTGAATGTATGGATGTTTGTCAATCACGCCGCAACAGACCAAAGACAATTCAAAAATTATAAATTCCTAAATTGTCCCCGCCGGGAATCGAACCTGAGACCTCCCAGTTATAAGACCACAGCGCTCTCCACTACGGCAGGGAGGCCGTAAAAATCCATTTTAATCACACACTTACTTTCGTATTTATAATATAGTATAGTGCAAGTTATTTATCCCGCGTAATAGGAATACCTATTCCTAATGCTAGGCACAAGTACCTACTTGTACCTACCATTAAGTATTCAGTGAAAATACTCATTTCGATGAAAAGTAATCTAATTCACTGGAATCATTGATTAACAAGAACTACTTTTGTATTAATCATGCTATTAGCTATTACATTTGAATATCAATGAATGAACGAACTAGTTATTTACGAACAACTACAAATACGAGTATATTATCAGATCACAGACATAAAAAATGTTTGCAGTACATATATACTTTTCTACTTCCAGGAAACACTACGAGCTGTGAATCAGTAACTACGTCATCAAATGACACGTCATAGCGAATGATTTGATTTTGTATGTATGTCTAGATTTGCAAGGACTGAAAAAATAATGACTATTATAGGCGAAAGTTTGTGTGTGTGTGTGTGTCTGGGGTGTGTGTGTGTGTGTGTGTGTGTGTGTGTGTGTGTGTGTGTGTGTGTGTGTGGTGTGTGTCTGTATTTGTTACTCCTTCATCACACAACGAATTAAAAGATTTGGCTGAACTTTGAAATGGAGATAGCTCATACTCAGGATTAATACAATTATTACATAGGCTACATTTTATCGCGGAAAATTAAAGAGTTGCCCCGGGAATTAAAAAACTGTTATCTACGCGGACGAAGTCGCGGACATCGTCTAGTTTAACGTAAATATCGTTGTGACTACGTCGCGTAGCGGAGTCGTATTTCGATATCGATATTTCGTCGTGCACGCACGCACAACTCTCGATATTCAAAGGAAGATAAGGCTTCTTCGCGTCCGGTCCATCGGAATCGCCTACCTGTTTGCGGCAACAACGGAAGTTTACGCGAAATCACACCTACACGACGGAATTCCTTTGACTCATCATGACGTCGGAAATATCGTTTCGTCGGTACTTCGTACAATTCGTATCATACAATGTGTCCCAGATTTGTTGTTTTTATAGAAACTTTTACCTATCAGTAAAAATAATGTTGCTTTATTTTCATCTGTAGGAAGGGGACGTTTCACATCACATAGTTTAGTTTAGTTACATTTATTTTAACTTAAGTTATGTTACTGTACTTATATATGTTTCTGTATTTATGTGGTGTACAATAAAGTGTATCCATTTCATTTCATTTCATTTCATAGTTCAATAAACTTTAAGGTATAATATCTTCCTTCTATTATAAACTTGACATTTGACAAGTTGTTTTTAAGTATTTTGGATTTTAAGCATCGAGACATGAAATATAAAAGTTGTAGTTGCTCGTTCGGTTTGTAGTAATAGTAATTCATTTCGATTTGGTTCATTTCGATCCAATTTTTTATTTGCACAAATAAGGGCATGTCAATATATAAAGATGTTATGAAATATAGCTGAGTATTTGCAAAAAATTACATTGTAACTAGGTAGGTACTTTAATATTATGCGAATTTAAACGAATTTACCTATTATCTTAAATGTGACTACACAAACAATCGTAAGTTCAGCAGTACAATACAAGATGGTTGCATAACCTACAATCCCTTGTTCTTGTACTTTCCCCGTTCGCACGGTCACGATCTTGAGGTAATTCGTCTAGCCTCACTTTCTATCTAAATTGCGGAGTAGGTAGTGTAGGTACCGGTCGATTAGACAACGTTCAGAGGTCCCACTTATCAAGTAAACAAAACTTGATCGTACCGTAAAGGTCTGCTTGAACAACGACGTTAATTGCGACTAAAGCGTCTGACGCAAATGTTTGTACCGTTCACACATAGGATATGACAGTTTCGCTAAACGGGGTGTCGCAATAAATGTTGCAAGCTCAGACATTTTTGTTCATACAGAGGTTAAGGCCAGAAATAAATAAATAATGTCCTCCCGACTGATTCCGTTCACGGCGGCCAACCTCCTTTAGCTCCAGCCTGCCAGCGCTGAATTGAATGATGTCACGTGAAACGACACTTTTCAGTGACAAAGTTAGCTGGCGACTGTTCAGTCACTGAATCAGTAAAAACTCACCTTAAGGTTCGGTGATCAGCTAAATAGAGCCGAAAGAAGATCATTTTATTCAAAATCTATTGGTCATAATACTATGAAAAAAAAGGGAGTTACAATTGATCATATTTCTGGCCTGATGCCTGTTTCCAAAACACAATGACGTAAACTTTTTTCAATAGAAAAAAATTGCAAAGTTGCCTCTGCAAATACATGAATTCCCATTTTTCTCAGTTACCATACATTAATTTTTGTAAAATTTAAGTACAATTTGTTTGTCATATTTTACTACAAAAAATGGCAGTTTTAGATTTTTTTTACAGCGACTATTATAATTTAATCTTTTTTTATCACAATTTGTGTCTTGGCCGTTTTATTTCCCAGTAGCGGCTTCTTTGTCACTCGTACTCAATTAGACAGTGATCGCTGAGGCGTGCTGCTAGACGGACCTGCGCTGCACTGCTCTCGCTCGGCTATCAAATAACATCGCGAAATATAATAATTGAAAATTGTTTTTGTTTTATGTTGAAGAGTATTTTGTATATTTTAGTGAAGTCAAATAGAGTGTACCTAGTTATAAGTTTGTATACAATATATTGTTAATAAATAAACCATAATATAGTTGTAAATAAATAAGTTACTAAGTAGTAGAAATTTTGAAAATGAGTCCGAAAAAGAAAATGAACAAAATAAGAAGTCGGTTAAAAACAACAAAAGCAGATGGTGATAGTTATAAGTGTCTACCTACCTATTTTTAATTTTATCGTACAGTACGTAAATGTGACGTAAATCGGCTAATCAAATTGTTGTGTGGTACTTTACTATAATGTACCTTATTTTCGTCATTCTTTCTAGTAGAAATTTGGCTCAGTTAGTTTGGTCGCGATTTGATAATTAGAAATTGCAGGTTCGAATCTCATCTACGTTCATTTTGCATTTTCTAAAAAAAGGTTTAATGTTTTTTTTTTTAGGACAAGTGTTTTTTTTTTTCAAAATTAATTATAATAAGTAAAATTGTTTTTGTTTTATGTTGAAGACTATTTTGTATATTTTAGTGAAGTTAAATAGAGTTTACCTATTATTTTGTAAAGGTTTTGCATTATGTAAGGGATCATGAAATATCAATTTCATCATCAATTTTCAATTACTTGAAAAAACGTAATAATTGTGAAGAAATTACGTAACTTACGTAATTTCTTCACAATTATTACGTTTTTTCAAATTACCTGCGAGATCAAATCAGAAATGAGGAGATCCGTAGGAGAACCAAGTTACCGACATAGCTCTGCGAGTCGCGAAACTAAAGTGGAAATGGGCGGGGCACATAGTTCGAAGAGCTGAAGGTCGTTGGGGTTCCAAGGTGCTGGACTAGCGACCTCACACAGGGAAGCTCAATGTTGGCAGATCCCCCACTAGGTGGACCGACGACATCAAACGAGTCGCATGGAGCCGCTGGATTCAGGCGGCGCAAGAACGAGATCTGTGGAAGTCCACGTAAGAGACCTTTGTTCAGCAGTAGACGTCTATGGGTTGACGAAGAAGAAGGTAAGTATCTAATAATAATGGTGTAATACCCCAGTTCGTCGTACAGTTCGGCTTATCAAACTGTAGTTAGCTTGTTAGGTATATCTATAGTTAGGTAGTTAGGTATAGCTATACTAGACCTTATTTTCGTCGTTTATAGTATTAGACGTTGGGCTTAGTCAGTGTAGGAGAGAGTTGATAGCTAGAAGTTACGGGTTCGGTTCTTCTACCGTGTTTGTTTTGCATTTTCTAAGCGCATTTTTTTAGGACAATAGTATTTTTTTTTTTCAAAATTAATTATAATAAGTTATATTTAATTTTCAGTCGGAAAAAACGTTTGAAGCTCAGTTCTGAGGAACCATCAACATTGCAAGAGTGAGTAAAGCCTTTGCTCCGAATCTTGCGGGCAGCGGTGCGGCGACGGCGCACTATGGGACGAAATCATATAAACCGTCTCGAAAATCAATAACTTTTTTGTTTCTTGACATTTTGATTTGAAAATTTGTACACGTATTATTGAATGTATAAGCTACTAGAAAAATGAAACACCAGTATTTTAAAGATAATATTTATTTCGTGAGAGCATGTCAAAAATCAAATTATTTAATTTTCCATAAGTACTAAAAATTGAATTATAATACTTAAAATTATTTCATTATTAATAAATAATTATTGTCATTTTAGTTATTTCATTAAAAATAAGTACTAGTTAAATAATAAGAATGATCTTATTTACATAATAAAAAATTTTTTTCACCCATGGTTTCGTGTAGAGGACAAAAATTCATTCGGAGGAAAAATATGGAGAGAGCTGATGATTGAGGATTTCGGAGACGGTTGAGGAGCACCGGCCAGGGTATCGAAGATAGGTAGGGGGTGTTCAACCAAATGTCACTCGAAACCTCATCCAATTGGCAGAGAGCCGAACAAAAACTCCAAAATGGAAAATTCAAGATGGCGGCCATACAAATTTCGTCGGTGCCTATCTCGGAGACTATAAAAGATGGAAGAGTGGTTTCTTGGAAAAAGATGATCAGTACTTCAAGGTCTACTTGATGAATAGAAAAAAATTCAAGATGGCGAAATTAATTTTTTTCATATACAAAATATATGCAAGACTGTTAGGATTCTTTTTCAGAATTACCGATGATTTCAAATAGGACAAAAATTCATTCTTAGAAAAAATATGGAAGAAGCTGATGATTCAGGATTTCGAAGACGGGTGAGGAGAACGGCCAGGGTATTGAAGATAGGTGGAGGTTGCTCAAACAAAAATCACGCGAAACCTCATCCAATTGGCAGGGAGCTAAAAAAAAACCAAAATAGCGGAATCAAGATGGCGGCCATATAAATTTCGTCGGTGCCTATTTGACAAAGAATAAAAAATCGAAGAGTGGTTTTTTAGTAGAAAATGATCAAGCCCTGAAAGTCTAAGAGCAGAAAAACCGCGGTCCACTGCAGCGGGCCACGCACCCACGCGCTCTACTAGTTAATATATATATAGCTACTCGTGCTGATTCACTGATTCACTCACTCAGTCACTGACTCATTGATCACCTCTCCTGTAAAATTTTGTATGGAAAAAAATTTTTTCACGCATGGTTTCGTATAGAGGACAAAAATTCATTCGGAGGAAAAATATGGAGAGAGCTGATGATTGAGGATTTCGGAGACGGCTGAGGAGCACCGGCCAGGGTATCGAAGATAGGTGGGGGGTGTTCAACCAAATGTCACTCAAAACCTCATCCAATTGGCAGAGAGCCGAAAAAAAAACCCAAAATGGCGGATTCAAGATGGCGGCCATACAAACTTCGTCGGTGTCTATCTCGAAAACTATAAAAGATGGAAGAGTGGTTTCTTGGCAAAGGATGATCAGGACTCAAAGGTCTACTTGATGAATAGAAAAAAATTCAAGATGGCGGAATTAATTTTTTCCATACAAAATATATGCAAGACTTTATGCGGCGCCTTTTCAAAATTTCTGATGGTTTCGTATAGAGGACAAAAATTTATTTGGAGGAAAAATATGGAGAGAGCTGATGGTTGAGGTTTTCGGAGACGGGTGAGGAGCACGGCCAGGGTATCGAAGATAGGTGGGGAGTGTTCAAACAAAAGTCACTCGAAACCTCATCCAATTGGCAGGGAGCTGAAAAAAATCTCCAAAATGGCGGATTCAAGATGGCGGCCATACAAATTTCGTCGGTGTCTATTTCGGAGACTATAATAGATGGAAGAGTGGTTTCTTGGAAAAAGATGATCGAGACCCGAAGGTCTACTTGGTGGACAGAAAAACCGCGGTTCGCTTTAGCGAGCCGCGCATCCACGCACCCTACTAGTTACTATATATATAGCTACTCGTGCTGACTCGTGCTGATTGATTAAATAATAAGAATGATCTTATTTACATAATAAAAAATTTTTTTCACCCATGGTTTCGTGTAGAGGACAAAAATTCATTCGGAGGAAAAATATGGAGAGAGCTGATGATTGAGGATTTCGGAGACGGTTGAGGAGCACCGGCCAGGGTATCGAAGATAGGTGGGGGGGTGTTCAACCAAATGTCACTCGAAACCTCATCCAATTGGCAAAGAGCCGAAAAAAAACTCCAAAATGGCGGATTCAAGATGGCGACCATACAAACTTCGTCGGTGTCTATCTTGGAGACTATAAATGGTGGAAGAGTGGTTGCTTGGAAAAAGATGATCAAGACCCAAAGGTCTATTTGATGAATAGAAAAAAAATTCAAGATGGCGGAATTTATTTTTTCCATACAAAATATATGCAAGACTTTATGTGGCTCTTTTTCAAAATTTCTGATGGTTTCGTAGAGAGGACAAAAATTCATTTGGAGAAAAAATACGGAGAGAGCTGATGGTTGAGGATTTCTGAGACGGGTGAGGAGCACGGCCAGGGTTTCGAAGATAGGTGGAGGGTTCTCGAACAAAAGTCACTCGAAACCTCATCCAATTGGCAAGGAGCTGAAAAAATCTCCAAAATGGCGGATTCAAGATGGCGGTCATATAAATTTCGTCGGTGCCTATCTTGGAGAGTATAAAAAGTGGAAGAGTGGTTTTTTAGAAAAAGATGATCAGTACTCGAAAGTCTACTTAATGAATAGAAAAAAAATTCAAGATGGCGGAATTTATTTTTTCCGTACAAAATATATGCAAGACTTTATGTGGCTCTTTTTCAAAATTTCTGATGGTTTCGTAGAGAGGACAAAAATTCATTTGGAGAAAAAATACGGAGAGAGCTGATGGTTGAGGATTTCTGAGACGGGTGAGGAGCACGGCCAGGGTTTCGAAGATAGGTGGAGGGTTCTCGAACAAAAGTCACTCGAAACCTCATCCAATTGGCAAGGAGCTGAAAAAAATCCAAAATGGCGGATTCAAGATGGCGGTCATATAAATTTCGTCGGTGCCTATCTTGGAGAGTATAAAAAGTGGAAGAGTGTTTTTTTTAGAAAAAGATGATCAGTACTCGAAAGTCTACTTAATGAATAGAAAAAAATTCAAAATGGCGGAATTTATTTTTTTGATACAAAATATATGCAAGTCTAAGATAAGGTTTCTTTTCCAAACTGATGGTTTCGCATAGAAGATAAAAATTCATTTGTATGAAAAATATGGAGGGAGTTGATGATTGAGGATTTCGCAGACGGGTGAGGAGCACGGTCAGGGTATTGAAGATAGGTTGAGGGTGCCCAAACAAAAATCACTCGAAACCTTATCCAATTGGCAATGAGCTGAAAAAAACTACCAAAATGGCGGATTCAAGATGTTGGCCATACAAATTTCGTCGATGTCTATCTTAGAGAATGTACAAGATGAAATAGTGGTTTTGGAAAAAGATGATCAAGATCCGAAGATCTACTTGGGGAACAGAAAACACGCGGTTCGCTTTAGCGAGCCGCGCACCCACGCGCCCTACTAGTAATTTTATATACCTAGAACTAAAATATTTTTATTTTTCAACATTATTCATAAAGGTCCTATTATCTGAGTATATTAATCCATGGAAAAATCTTTGGAATAATAACATTCGTCCCAACCATTTATGAGACGGTTTATATTATTTCGTCCCATAGTGCGGCGGCGGCACTATGGGACGAAATAAAAATTTTCTCTAAAATTGATAGTTTGCCCGAAATAGTTATTTGTTCAACAAGATAGCAAAGTTTTTTTGTTGCGAGTGCCTAGTTTGAATCCCGAGCGTGAGAAGGATTCTAAGTTAGAATCATAAGAGTAGTGAGGGATTCAAAGGCACAAGAAGCAAAAACTTTGCTATCGTGTGATACTTACAACTTTTCACCTAAATAGCGAAAAAATACAACATGTAAGAAAAATATTTATTAGAACATTTTATTTATTTTTTATTCGATAACAAGATAGCCCTTGACTGCGATCTCACCTGATGGTAAGTGACGATGCAGTCTAAGATGGTAGCGGGCTAACTTGGAAGGGGTATAGCAGTGTAAATTCAACCCATAACCCTAGTCGGTTTCTACACGCCATCGTGCCGGAACGCTATATCGCTTGGAGGCACGTCTTTGACGGTAGGGTGGTAATTAGCCACGGCCAAAGCCTCCCACCAGACCAGACCAGAGACAATTTAGAAATTATAAATTCCTAAATTGCCCCCGCCGGGAATCGAACCCGAGACTTCCCGAGACCTTTTTTGAAAATCGGTTAAAAAAGTAGCCTATATTACTCCTACCATCAGCTATCTGCCAGTGAAAGTCCCATCAAAATCGGTCCAGCCGTTCAAGCGTGATGTTTCGACAAGGGAAATAGGGATTCATTTTAAAAACTAATCCACGCGAACGAAGCCACGGGCATCAACTAGTAATTTATCAATATATCAATATATAGAATATAGATTAAAAAATTAGGTAATAAATTAAAAAATACAACACCTAACTTAAAACACTATTTATTCAAATTATGTACTTAAGAAAATGTAAGTAATATTGAAATACATACTATGGTAAAAAAAAAGCTAAAAATGAATAAGGAAATTAAAAGAACAATGTTACATTACTGGCTAGGAATCGAACCTGTACTCTGTCTCTGAAAATAAACTGTAGCCATACCAACCGAGCCATATACGTTACAATATGATTGACGAAAATAAGTTACAGTACAGACCTAATATAGTTTTGTCAGCCGGACTGAGTCATTTCTTGCCGCCACCTTGTCGCTATCAAAGCTAATATTTCGCGCTCGCCCTAAATTCGTCCGGGGGCCCCCCGCGGTTGGCGGGACTAATACCGCGCGCTTTCCTCTGCCGCACCCCCTCAAATACCTAAAATTCGTCCAGAACCTCGTCTTAATGACAAAAATTAACACCGTCAAGTAAGTTCAACTAACCTAGTTGACATAGGGCATTGCCTTCTAAAGATTTGTTTAATACATTGGTTAAAAGTGACCAAATTGTAAACTGTGAAAAAATATAAATGTTTTTATATTCATAATGAGTAAATAAATGGATCATTATGAGCTAACTGCGCAATAGTTGGTTAGCGAGTAACGACAGTTAATTAGTGAGGTATTTATATATAAATTAATTCTCCAGATAATAAAACTAGTTTCTTTGATTTTTCAATATTATAGATTTTCTAAATAAATATAATAATTATTAAATCATAAACAAATAAACATTTGTGACGTTGACCTAAACCCCCTGATTTTAAGGTAGCCATGGTAGAGTTGAAATAAAAGGTAGGTACCTACGTAACTAAAGGGAGTAACATACGCTCGCTGGCAAACAACCTACTTTCATTTCTGCTCCATTTATACTCTTAAATCGATCAAATCCGAAACGATCGTTTAGAGTGATTAACTGCCAACAGCAAACACATTTTGTTACGTGATTAGGTCAAGAGACTTAGGAATATTAAACAAACTTACCACAAGCAAAGAAAATTGAGTGAAGCTTGAACTTAGTACCTACAAATTAGTAGGTAGTTACTACACCTTGGGCCTAAATATATTTAAACCAAAGTACGACATATCTACAATCTACTAGCCAATTTAAATACGAGTACAATTTATAGCAAACAAGTTGAATGTACTTTAATTGTACACCACGTAACATAGAGAATGAAAAAAATAAGAATTTTATTAATTCATTCATTAATCACAAGTCTCAATCTATTTACGGTCGGCCCAATGAGTAGAGGAAAAGGAATTGCGTTTTTCTACCTATGTTTATCGATATCTCCGTGATTTCTAAGCCGATTTGCGTGAATCTTTTTTTTAATCGATACAAAAACATTGCGTGATGCTCGCATTTCGGGTTCCAACGAAGTCGCGGGCGTGCGCTAGTTAGTAATATAATATGTAGTAACGATAAATGGAAAATATTTAGCTACATGTTAGAAGCAAATTGCATCGTCACTTACCATCAGGTGAGATCGCAATCAAGGGCTATCTTATCATCGAATAAAAAATAAAAAAAAATTATGATCCTTAGTCATCACCATCAGTCCAACGGTCAATTTTTTTATAAGAACGCCGGAAATTAAAGCTGAATCAACGCTCAAACCGAATCCGGATACAAAGCGTTTAACGAACTTTAACGCTCGTTCTGTGCTTGAAATTGTTTATTATTTATATTTTTGACGATTTCTCATTCGCAGTATATAGATATTATAGTGCACAAGTGTGTGCGCAATCACAGGTGGACTCCCTATACCTTCACTCTGATGCCGAGATCTATACAGCGTGCTCTGACTCAGCTCAGACTCAAGATAGAGGTTAGAACGAGATACAAATATGCTCTGCCATAAATCTGTCTTGTTTTAACTCTGTCTTGAGTCTGAGCTGAGTGAGTGTGCGCTGTATAGATTTCAGCCTTATAGTCCGATGGGACGGGAATCGCCAAAAAAAATTTAAAAAAATATACGCGGCGAATTGAGAACCTCCTTTTTTTTAAGTCGGTTATAAAACCCAATACATTTTTTGGTAAGACCCAAGATTAGAAATTTGCAGTCGAACATGCTAACCACTAGTACAGCACCTACGTTTATCTCACGAAGTTACGGGCGCTTTACTTGTGGTTACGTTGTATACATGCACATTGCATAAGTGTGCGTGCCTGTCAGGAGCCTAGGTGAGAGCGGTCAGGCGCGAGCAAGCTATCACTCACATTTATACAGTTACAACAAACACAAACCATGACCCACGAGCCCTCGTAAAATGAAAGAACTGACTAACAACCAAAGAGGCAGTTAGGTACAATACAAATACAATAAACTAATTAGTTATTGATAAACACCAATATCCTTGGATCGCCGCGCGTATTCCATGTATTAAGGACAAGGCCCGCGATGTTCGCAACGCAATAATGGTCGCGTGCGGAGGATGTATTAAATTCCTCGGAGCGTATGAAATTCTAATTCTTGATCGTTGCGTTGTTACTGCGATTCGTCATTGCACATTTGGAGCGCTACATAAAACGTTTCAGACGGAACGAACTTTATGTAACAATAAGATCTAGTAAAATAGCAAAATCAACTTCAGCTTGGCTAATATTCTTTAAAAAAAAATACTGCTTTTATTTTTTCAATATTAAAAGGCGTAAGCAAAAACTAAATAGCTCGTGCTGTAAAAAAAGCTGATGGCACTAAAACGTAAATCTTTTTTTTAAACGGTGACTAGATAGTCCTTGACTGCGCCCTTACCCTTGAAAATTCGTGACGATGCAGTCTAAGATGGTAGTAGACTAACTTGGGGCTAAAGTTTAGTATGGAAGTGTAGATTAAACCCTACCTAGCCTAATCAGGTCCTACATGTCATCGTGCCGGAATGCTAAGTCGCTTAGCGGCACATCGGTGGCGGTAGAGTGGTGACTAACCTCAGCCAAAACTCCCACCAGAGCAGGTAAACCTCAATCGAAGTAGTAGGCATCGGCTAGTGAGCGCAAAAATGTGTCATTACAATGACAATATTTTTAATAAAACTATGTTGGCAAATTAAGCTATTGCATAGCTTCTATCGCGAGCCAGCGTGAAGACCGAATCCAGAAATTCCGTAACGAAAATAACCTGACACGGGACTCCTCTACGGTGAGCCGCTAGATGGCGTTGATAAAAAATGCTATGCAATAGCTTTACCGCGGCAGTCCCCGAGTGCCACACGTCTTTTCTTCACCATTGGTAATATGAGCCATATTAGTAGCCATACAGGATTTCGAGAACCTTGACAAAACCTTGTAAAGGGACATCTTAGGGTCTGCGCATACACGATGCTTTTAGAAGCAGTGGCAGGCATTTGCGTTCGAACACGACATGCAGGTTCAAGTGATAAAAAATCACAAAAACCCCAATCACAGCTGTTAAAAGCATCGTGTCTGCCCTGGCCCTAAGATGCATGTTTACGTCAAGGTTCTCCAAACCCGATATATGGCACCTATGCGTATGGGTACCAATGAGGACAACCAAATCGCGGGTCATTGAACTCGTAATTCGTATGCGTACTCGTTGCACCGGAGGGTTGACCTCCCGATTGCACGACCAATAAAGTCATCTACGTCCCGCTTTCAAGAATCATGGAATCGGGGTGTCTTTACAATCCGGTCGGGTAATGTTCAAGGCACGTGCCCCGAAGAGTTCTAAAGAGGGAACGGTTTATTGAATAATTTATTAGGATTCCTTATAGTGACGGCTTCGGAAATAAGTATAAGCGTTGGGGTCCGTGGTAGTTTTTTTTTTAGTATTTGTATCGATCGCATCACATTACGTTACTTACCATAAACAAATTATTTATTGAAAACTAAAAGCAATTTTTTTTTATTCTACGACTCACATTGATGACAATTTTGATGATCATGTACAAAAGAATCTCTAACCCAATCTAAGTGTCTATCAAAATCAATAAAGTCCATATTAAGAGCTATGTAACTTTTTTCTTTTTTTTATATTAGACATGCTGAACTTTGACTAATATTTCCCTCTCCCCTCCAAATAAACATAAAGCTTGTATCAGGAGTGTATACGACATCACTGGTGGGGATTGAACCGTCAACCTTTCAGTTATTCAGCCCGCACTTTTAACCGTTGGGCTATTGAGTTGACGAACAACAAATAGATTGAACATAGAAACAGGCCGTAAGTCAATGTCGATGTAATTATATTATATCTCGTATCCCATTCCCCTTCAGTGTAAGGGATAATAGTCGTACGCCCGACGGCACATCTGCTGTGCAGGTGGCGACCGGCAGGGAAAGGCAGGTGCCGTTCAAACTTCAACGGATGTTACGTCACCTGCGGCATCGCCGAATGTGCTGCTAACGGATCTACGCCTAAGGGCTCAGGATGTTTCGTTTGTCGGCCTCATATCGGCACATCTACGGCAAACTTACGAATCTGCAAAACACATTTTACAGGGGAGCGTTTTGGAGGCATAAAAAATGTTTTTTCCTCTTTTTTTTTTATTCGATAACAAGATAGTCCTTGACTGCAATTTCATCTGATGTTAAGTGGCGATGCAGTCTAAGATGGTAGCGGGCTAACTTGGAAGAGGTATGGCAGTGTACTCATACCCCTAATCGGTTTCTACACGCCATCATAACGCTAAATCGCTTGGCGACACGTCTTTGACGGTAGGATGGTAACTAGCCGTGGCCAAAGCCTCCCACCATACAAATAATTATACTTTTGTATAATGGTACATTTTGACCTCACGAATCAAAGCAAAATACCAGAATATCAATACGCTTATAAAAAAAAAAACATTTTTGTATGCTTTCAAAACGCTTCCCTGTAAAATACGTCTTTTGCTGATTAGCAAGTTTGCTCTACATTTTTACAATAGATGTGACGATATATTATAACAGACAAATTATTATTTATTTATTTTATGAACCTATTATGCTATTAACCAAGCAGAACTTGACAAACATTCTAATCTTCACTCCAAATAAGCGGAACGTTTGTGGAGATTTGATGTATTATGTATTGCTATGAATTGGATATGGAAAACTAACCAATTTTCTAGGAATCCCCACACACGACTCAAGTTCTTAAAGTGTCATACACATAACATAACCGTCCGTTTTCATCCAATTATATTGAATCACCTTTCATTATCTCGGCGCGACAGGCAGGGGTTTTACGGTTGGTCATAAAACCGCGGGCTTCTATAAAAACTTTGCCTACGCCGTAACGTTCAAAGCCTCGTTGCGATAACGTATTGAATGCGCATCTGCTTCAACTTGAGGCAGTAAAGATTTTATTTATCATCTTATATGAGCTTTTATGAATAATATAAAAAAATCTTTTGTTCAGCGTATGAATAGGTCTTCCCGTGCCGGTCACAAGTCTGAACGGGGTTTATGACTGCGTTGCTTTTGTTTTTTTTTTTTATTTTTAGCGAGCAAACCGCGGGCGGCGGGTCACCTGATGTTAAGTGATTACCGCCGCCCAAATTATAACTCTACATTTGAGCGCTTTCAACGTGCGTTTCAAGTTTCGTTAGGCGCATGCGCTAATTACCCATACCATACCAGACCATATTACCAGATGCCTGTGCGCATGTCACATGTATAATACTGGTATGTAGATCATGTTGGCAGGCACATGTCAGCGCATGGGTCGACGCAAGTTAAAAGCGGATTAGTGCAGCTAGACCAACTAGCTAGTAACCTAGTACTCATGTACCTATTACGGGTACATGTCACCTGTATGAAATTGACAAAAGTAAAACCGACATCCTACTAATATTATAAATGCGAAAGTTTGGATGTATAGATGGATGGATGTTTGTTACTCAATCACGCCGCAATAACTGAACCGATTTGGCTAAAATTTGCCACAGAGATAGATAACACATAGACTACTTTTATCCCGAAAAATATTAAAGTTCCCGCGGGAATTAAAAAACCTTAATCCACGCGAATGAAAACGCGGGCATCAACTAGTAAAATATAATAATTGAAGTTGATTAGTGCACTATTTAGTATTCTTTTTCAACGATTTTTAACGAATATTCGCAGATGCCTTTGTATAAGATGCGCCGCGACTCACGAACAAGCTTTATGAAAGTTTAATAAGAGGGTTCCGCGAACGACGCCCTTTATTCAATGGCAAAGGTTAAATTAAATATAAAACATCAGAAGTGGAATGCTCAGGTTATTCTTGTTTTCCAAACTTGTGTAAACTATGCATACAATATAAAGCTATTAGCTATCTACCTAAAATAAATTAACCTTTAATGTCATTTACAAACTAAGGTCAA
This sequence comes from Hipparchia semele, assembly GCA_933228805.2. Classification (NCBI taxonomy): domain Eukaryota; kingdom Metazoa; phylum Arthropoda; class Insecta; order Lepidoptera; family Nymphalidae; genus Hipparchia; species Hipparchia semele. Next base: position 3,773,008 of record OW121725.1, on the reverse strand, counting down.
TAGCATAATTTGATAGATTCTGATATGAGCCTTATGAGGTAGAAATTATGAGGATTATTTCCTCAATAGGTTCTAGTCATACTATTATGTATTTATTAACTTCTTACTTTTGAGATATCCCAATACTACTAATATAATAAATGTGGTTGGTTTGTCCTTAAATAACGTAGTAACGGACGGGGGTGATTTTTTTAACCTACTTCCAACAAAGGAGGAGGTTCTGAATTCGTCGTAATCTTTTTTAATTTAATTTTTATGTATGTTTCCTGATTACTCGAAGACACACGGACCAATTTGGAAAATTCTTCTTTTGTTTAAAAGGGTATACTTCCCAGGTGGTCCCACTGTCATCAGGTCAGCATCTGATGATGGGATCTTGGAGAAATCGAGGGAACTCTTCTTTTATAGGCATAATTGATATACTTTGTAGTGGCGTTTGAAGTCAGTTTTATAAAACGATGTAATAATCATCAAAATCGAACCACACGTTTGATCTCCAGAGCGCCACATACATACATAGACTGATAAACACATTACCCTCTTTTGCGTCGCGCAGTCGGGTAAAAACTGAACATACTAAGAACCAAGCTATGTTAATAGACTAGCATACCTATGTATTGCATTGAACAAAACAGTGATATTATACTGTTATGTAAATGAATATGTTACATAAAATAGGAACAATTAAAAACAAAGGAATTTTAATATAAAAGCAGTAGGGTATTATATAAAACAATGAATACAGATACACACTAGCAAGATACATTTTTCCAAAAGAGTCTTTTTCAATAGCTTTGTGTTACCTTTGTAACCCCAGAGTTAAATGCTATCAATTGAAATTCTAGAGTAGCTGGAACTCTTTCACTTTAGCTTAAATATTGTATAGTCTTATCATTGGTCCGATGTGGATGCATTTTTTGCAAAGTGATTTAGAGTATGCTAGAAAGCAGACACCTAGTGGAATAAAACTTAGTTTATTTTTATTCAAAGAAATGTTAGCTGTTGTCAGCAATCTCACATTGGTTAACCTCACGTTAAAATGGAACCAGGCTGAATTGGAAGGTGTAAGGCAGTCTGATTGATTATACCAGAGTACTAAATTGCTTCACAGCACAACTTTGTTGGGTGATGACTAATCCCACCAAAAACCTCCCACTAGACCAGACTGTAAATTCCCTTATTACCCCTAATGGAATTGAACCTGGGACCTTCCACTAATACGACCACATTTCTTACAATTGGGCCAGGTAGTTTGTAAATAATAAAAATGATCAAGATCAGATTTGGACATCAAGCAAAGAAAAACTTTATTAACAACACATTTTCTGCTCTAAAATGCTTAATATTTCTTATTGTTTAATGTTTCATAGAAATAATTACAGGAATGTGATCAAATCACAAAATCGATTTTGTCGACAAAACCAAATGTAAACAAAGTAATCTATGACACAAAGAAAACTAAGAAAGAATCACAACAATCTAATGAGGGAGTGAGGACGATTAGTATAAATTTTTCGAATATTCTGTAAACAAAAACATGAAACACCTAAACAACTTTGTAAAACAATGTAGGTACTTTGCTGCTACGTATAAATGAGACGCCACTAGTTTTTTTTTTTTTAAGTTTCTCGGATATTCATACTTTGCCGTTATAAAAATATCGATAAAATAACAGCAAATGTATTCATTACATGACTGCAAAGCGAGCGTGATAGCAAAACACAAGGTTTTTTTTAGAAACACCACGTTGTAATGATATAAAAACTTACCGTTTTACGACCATGGTAGAATCCGTCTCCTCGGTTGTGGACCCTATGATTCGAACTATAATTTACAAACGACACTGACAATATTGGAAACACCATGAATTATATGAAAAACACTATCAATTCAATTCACACATCGCTACAAAGCGATAAATACACTACTCTCCATTATTCCACTAACTCCGTAAAACTCGCACTTCACTTTAGGGGACATGAATTAATATGTCGAGTTTCGTTTGGGTTTCCAACTTGGCGTATTCAATAAAGAAATTGTGCTGAACTGCTTAAGGGAACAATACACATTACACTGAAACGTGTAGTAGGAAAGATTTCTCGTAAACACAAACTAAAATACAATCGCTGTAAATGTTGTACTTTGTGACATCTTTGTGAAATAAACTGAAGCTAACTTCGTGTTATTCAAAATTCGAACACAACCACAGACAAAAAACCGTGATGGAACCACAGAATGAAACTTAAAATCCATAGAGACTTAGACCATAGCCATAGAATAAGTATGTAATAGAATGCGTAACAGCGTATATCCATAAAGAATTGAATAATAAATAACTTTTTCAGTACGTACACTTGCCTGAAAAAAATGCACTCGTGCAGCGCGTGATATACATGCACGTGGTATGCCAGTTTCGAAAAAATTAAAAACACTTCTACGTTCTACGTACGTAACGTTTCTAAAAGTTCACAATATGAATATTTATAAAGAAATAAATAGTGTTACAAATCATCTCGCAATTATATTAGACAAAAAACAACAAAAACAAGATTTGTACTTGTAACAGGCAATACAAATTTCTCGTCCCACTTCGGTTTTGATTGTAACTGGCATGCTTTTGTGCGAGTAACTAGCATGTGTATCACGCACTTTAATTTAGCAACTTTCGATAACCTCTAAAATTCATTGTTTTAAGATATCTACATAATAAAATTTTTCTTTTGCACTAGAATAATACAACAAAACTGTATGAATAGGTTATTGAAATAATAATATCTTGTCTAACGTTTTATATAGGATGTTAGAACCGTATACCTATACCACACCTATACAAGTTATTCTCTGTACAGATTCTGCTACATACATCGATGAGCTACATACCTACCTATTTTATGAGAAATATTAAATAAGTTTCTGAACGTAACATAAGAACCATTTCCGAATCCGTTTTTAATTTAGCGGGAAATTAAAAATATCCCATTATTATACAGACACGTCATCAATACAATTATAATTTTAGTAAAAATTAATTTAAAAACAAAATTTAAATTTTCTTACATTGTGGGAACTATAAAATTGACTTCAACTCACCGTGTTAGAAATCGTTTTCTCTGGAGCTCCGCCATCAGCGTCCAACAGGGAATATACCAAGGAATTGTGCCACATTTGGAACGTAAATAAATTTCTAATCGCAATAATTCTATCAACTTGTTACTCTTTAGATTTTTTTTCTTTCTATCTTGAGTGGTGCACATAAAACCCATAATATATTTATTTAAATCACTAAATTTAGGAATATATTAATTTGAAAATAAATAAAGGAAAAAATAATACCAACTAACTAGGACTAGAATGTTTCATCACGAAATCAGCGTACAACTCGCGGAATCACGACGTATTCGAATGTTTTTATAGTACATTTGACTTGTATCTTGTTGGATGATTGTTTGGTCATACTTGATACCCGAGCCGCGCGCGTGTCCCGACATGTCCGCGCGCGCTTTTTGTAGTGATGTTCCTTTTTCGATAGGACTTGTGATTTATGAATCATCACTTCTGCGTATCCAATAAACAGTTAACTATGTAGGTACATACTATAAATTTAATCGTCATTGCTCTATCATCTTACTAATATCCTACCAATATTATAAATGTGAAAGTGTGTTTGTTTCTTGATTTTTGTTTGTCTGCAACAAAGCAACGGATCGAACTAATTTTTGATATGGATATAGTTGAGGACCTGGAGAGTAATATAGGGGTAAATTATCCCGGTAAAAGTTCCCGTGAGATGGAAAACCTAAATCCACGCGGATGAAGTCGCGGGCATCCACTAGTATTATTATATTTGTAGGATGAATAATAGTAGGTAATAGACATTTCTAGACTTGAACTCCAAACGTCCAAACTAACACACATTTTTTTTCACAGGCTCATCCGCTAAAAATCATAATGATCTGCCGCACACCAAGATTTTCTCCCGCAATGTCTTGTCGATATCAAACTCATGAGCAACACTAATGTATGTATATTCTCATACCTATCGCTGCAGTAAGCGTACCTAACAAAGGTAACTTTTACTTATACTACGTAGTATAGCATTTGTGTTCAAGTTTCAACTTGCATGCTTAATATGCAAGTCTTAAGCTCGCTGCATACGTAACGTGCACGGGACGTGGACGGGACGTGGCCCGGACGTGGTTAGTAAACACGGACGGGAATTTTTAATGCATACGCAACGTGGCAATAACTCAGAACTAACGTGCTAGTGATGTGAACAAGGAAAGATGGATTTTTCTAAGATTGTAGCGAGCTAACTTGGAAGGGGTATAGCAGTGTAAATACAACCCATACCCCTAATCGGTTTTTACACGTCATCGTGTCGAAACGTTAAATCGCTTGGCGGCACGTCTTTGACGGTAGGGTGGTAACTAGCCACGGCCAAAGCCTCCCACCAGGCCAGACCAGAGACAATTTAGAAATTATAAATTCCTAAATTGCCCCCGCCGGGAATCGAACCCGAGACCTCTCAGTTATAAGACCACAGCGCTCACCACTGCGCCAGGGAGGTCGTCAAAGGTTGATACTATATACCTATTGATTTGAGCATAAAAAGTTCAACTGTAATTATTATTACATATTAAAATATAAGGAGAGATACCAATGCAATAAATTAATAAAATAAATCTGACCGTTTTCAGTGAGTGATAGTTCGACTGCAATTTTACGCCACAGATAATTTTTATAATTGGTGTCTAAATACTTTCAATGATCGTACACACTCAATTAGTTTTTCCATTCGTCCATTTTTGCTTCGTAGGTAAATACACAAACATCACTACTTAGCTCTCCGGAGCGAACGGGGCGACTGTGCATACGCAGCGGAATCACGCACGGGACGGGGCACGTACGGGACGGGACGTGCTAAACATCGTCGCCGACGATATTTTTCCCGTTCCGCGCGTGGCACGTTCCCGTCCCGTCCGTGCTCCGTGACGTATGCACAGTCGCTTACATTTTCTATGAAACGATGTTTCCAAAACTCCACGTCCCGTCCCGTCCACGTCCCGTCCCGTCCCGTGCACGTTATGTATGCAGCGGCCTTTAGAAACCAGTTTATGTAATTTTGTTTATTTATTTAGTATTCATCTATCACTTACCATATTCGTCACATCTACAACGTTGAATAATTATGTACTACTACTACTACATGTTCACTACAAGTTGGCCGTTCCTTGCGTCGCGCTTTCCCGCGCCGCACCTCAAGTCAGAACCGCTTAGTAGAGATAGCAACGTACAACTCGCGATTGTCACTACCGTGGTTTTTTTTTTGAATTTCTCTTATTGTAAGTTTTTAATTAGTTATATATTGTTTTTTATTGATTTTGTGGTTTAAAAATTGGATGGATGTTTGTTCCTCAATCACAATGCAACAACTGAACCCATTTTGCTGAAACTTGGCACAAAGATAGATTAGAGTCTTGAATAACATATAGGCTACTTTTTATATCAGAAAATAAGAGAGTTTCAGTGGGAATTAAAAAAACCTCAATCAGAGGACGATGTCGCGGATAGTAAAAAATAGAAATGGAAGAAATAATAAAATATAATATTCATACATTCATTTATTCGATAATAAATAAAAACTAGGTACATACAGCATACTTATAACAATTATTATAATCTGTCCAATATCTGAATAATAATAGTAATGTTCCACTTGATCTAATATTAGCTATGGCTCCCAATGGACATTTACGCATGTCAAGCTTGGACGCGAACTATACTAGCGAATATTAATTTCATCATGTTTACAAATCATTTGTAATTTATTATTTACAATTTATTTATTTATCAATTACGTAATTATTAACATACATTATGGAATACTGTTTAAAGTAAACGATTATATTGTACATCAAAAAATCTTGTTACAATAAATTAATAAAATCATAATTTGTTATAAATTAAAAACAGAGACCTAATTTACATACATATTTATATTATTCATTTTCATCGCTGGCGTCGTCGTACTGACCACGGATCTCCTATTAGGCCCATATTACACTATACTATTTATAGGATCCTATTTAGTACCATAGATTATCATCCTAGAAATATATATGATTAGCTGTTGCCCGCGACTTCGTCCGCGTCAATTTCTGTTATTATGATCGCGATTAAGAAATTTTTAAAAGAATATATTTTAAATATGGATTCCACGCTTTTGCAACATTTTTCACTGATACTGCGCTCGTATTGGTCGCAGCGTGATGTTATATAGCCTAAAGCCCTCCTCGATAAATGGACTATCAAACACAAAAAGAATTTTTAAATTCGAACCAGCAGTTCCTGAGATTAGCGCGTTCAAACAAACAAACTCTTCAGCTTTATAATATTAGTATAGATGTTCTATATTATGAAATGGTAATCTATCGTACGAAATAGGAAAATATCCTATAAATAGTATAGTGTAATATGGGCCTTAGGCTGAAATATATAGACCGCACTCACCATCAGGGCCCCGAGTCCGCTATTTTACATGTCATTGTCAGTGAACCGCAATGCCATTACAATTCAATTATCATTGGTCCAAAATTTCGTAGTCTACTAAATTCACAATGGTCGGTCGATGTTCTTGTAATTGGATTGTAATTCAATGATCCTCGGTATTGCCATTAGCTAAAAAAGCGTTCGCCGAAACGAGTTTATCGTTATCAAAAACGTTATACGCTATCAATTTATGTTTTTAACCGACTTAAAAGTGTCAGTGGCAAACCATCGGAAAACAATTGTAACGCCATTGAATTAGTGGACTACCAAAATTGCTAAAAGTAGCAATTGGGCTGTCATTGATGGACAATTGAACTACAATTGCAATAGCAGACTTGGGCCCCAGCTCGGATTCAAGACAATTAAAACGAGACAGATATATATCGAAGCATATTTGTGTCTCGTTTTAACCTCTATACTGAGTCTGAGCTGAGTCAGAGCACGCTGTATAGATCTCAGCATTAGAATGAAAGGGCTTAGGCCCTAGTCCATCACGCAGGCCAATGGATTGAAAGATTTCCTATACCTTTGAGAACATTATAGAGAACTCTCGGACATGCAGGTTTCCTCAGTGTTTTCATTGCTTAATTTTTAAGCTATTGCATAGCTTCTATCGCGGGCCAGCGTGGAGACTGTATCCAGAAATTCCGTAACGAAAATAACCACGGGACTCCTCTACGGTGAGCCGTTAGATGGCGTTGATAAAAAATGCTATGCAATAACTTTACCGCGGCAGTCCCCGCGTGCCACACGTCTTTTTTTTATTTCTATGTTTGATTAAAAACATAGGCACACATAATTCAAACAAAATTCTTCTTATGTGTTCACGTAAATAAAATTATGCTAAAAGGAAACAATAAAAGAGATCGCATTTAACTGCATAGGGTGCACTGTACCTTACAGATGCCAACGCGATTACCTTATATGCGCCTGTGCACGCTGTAAGGATTCCTAAATACCAGATACGATCCTTACCTTTACATACCGATACAGCCTAAGATGGTATCGGGGTAGCCTGTGGGCAGTTTTTATTATACGTCATCGTGCCGGAACGCTAAATCACAGGCGGCACGTCTTTGACGGTAGGGAGGTAACTGACGACGACTGAGGTGACGGCCAAAACCTCCCCGCCAGAAGTATAGGATTTTTTGCCATATTTTATAGCAATACCACTTTGGTCCTAACCCCAAAAGGGTGATAAAGCTTACATGATTGCATTTAAAACCTAAATCCACCTAAATCGCAGTCGCATTGGCTAGTATTCCTCGTAATCGTAATAATCTTCATCGGCGCCATTTTGCAACATGGCGGCGAGGGACAGTTCGCCGCTTGCGTCGGGCACCTCCGCTTCCAAGTCCTCGTCGTAATCTTCCGGGGCATCTGTCACAAGTTGGAAGTTAACTTTATACAAGGAATAACAAACTTATTTGATGGATGTGATGTTCTATAATAAATTCCACAGTCGATTTCAGACTTGCCTTTACACAACTAAAAATTTATATAAAGGATAGACGATGCCCGCGACTTCGTCCGCGTGGATCTAGGTTTTTCAATCCCCATGGGAGCTGTAATTTTCCGGGATAAAATGTAGCCTATGTTTTATTCCTGAGTATGAGCTATCTCCATTTCAAATTTCAGCCAAATCGGTTCATTCGTTGTGGCGTGAAGGAGTAACAAACATACACACACACATACAAACTTTCGGCTTTATAATATTAGTGTGAGTGTGATATTCTTTTCAAAAAAATTTTTTTGAAAAGAGCAACTGCTGAGTTTCTTCCCGGCTCTTCTCAGCGGAATCTGCATTCCGAACCGGTGGTAGATTTATGATGTGTCATAAGAGCTACAAGTTGGCCTACGTGAAATAAATAAATTTTGAATTTGAATTTAGTGGTAGATTATAGAAAAATATACAACGAGGATCACGAATGTCAGCAATGAGGATTACTATAGTCTGATTTTTAATTGCGTGGAATTCTGACGTATCTTAATGTTACCAGAGATTAAAAAAATCCCACAAACAAGATAATAAATTGAAACTTGTACAAATAAAAATCAATTGCCACACATAGATATTTATGACAAACGCCTGACAGATAGTTTGGGGTAAAATCGAACTACAGGTGGTAATATCCATTTATAAAATGACAACTGTCAGAATTCCACCGAATTAAAAATCAGACTAAACGAAGATAGGGAGGCGGTACATTAAGGTACCTTGTATCTGCGAGGGCGTGGCGGGCGCCGGCGTGGTGGGCGTGGCCGGTTGGGGCGTGGCGGGCGCGGGGCTGGCGGGCACCGTGGTAAGGACGGGGGAAGGCTTTTTCTTCTTCTTCCGGGGCACGGGCGAGGCAGGCACTGGGGTCTCCACTGGAGTCGTTATTTTTGGTCTGCAGCAAAAGAGAACAAATGCTTCACCAATTCAGTTTTATAGCTAACTAGCGGACGCCCGCGACTTCGTCTGCGTTCCTAAATCCCCAGTTTAGGTGGGCGGAAACCCTGATTGAGGAGTTGGGTCCTGGAATTCAACGATTTAGTCTTTACGTGGTACCTACAATGACTATTCATAATCGACAGTTCCTAAATCCCCACAGGTTAGGAGGGCAGTATCCCTGTAGCATCAGGATTGAAGTTGGAACCCGAAATTTTTATGGGAGCATCTTGCAAAGTTTTTGTTTCAATTAAAAAAAACATTCACGCAAATCGATTAAGAAAGTACTATGCCCGATAATATCAGCCATCTACCAGTAAAATTCCCGTTAAAATCGGTCCAGCGGTTCCCGAGATTAGCGGCAACAAACAGACAGACAGACAGACAAAAAATTTAAAAATTGTTTTCTTGTAAAAAGCTGTTCTTTTGATATTACAAACAGACACTTCAATTTTATTTATTTGTATATACAATTTATTTAAAGTCTCAATAGTCAAACTGTTAAAAGTGCGGACTGAAAACTGAAAAGTCGCAGGTTCGAGCCCCACCCGTTGTACTATTGTCGCAAATTCAAGTTCATTTATTTCAGGTATTTTCACCCATTTGAATTTGAATTAAAAAAAGACGTGTGGCAATCGGGGACTGCCGCGGTAAAGCTATTGCATAGCATTTTTTATCAACGCCATCTAGCGGCTCACCGTAGAGGAGTCCCGTGTCAGGTTATTTTCGTTACGGAATTTCTGGATTCGGTCTCCACGCTGGCCCGCGATAGAAGCTATGCAATAGATTAAAAATAAATTACTTACTCAGTATCACTTTGAACCGCTTGAACCGGCGTAGCAGGCGTAGCGGGCGTAGCGGGCGTAGAGGGGGCTCGTAGAGGTGTCCCGGGTTGATCCAAACTCTTCAGTATATCATAATTGATCTTCGTACTCATCTTCCTTTCCGCCAGCATCTTGCCTATCGCCTCTCCGGCCGTGGACGCGTTCAATGCAACCTTTTTTTTATACGAGCCGCGTATTTTGCGCTTTCTGTCTTTCCCCTCTTCCTTTTCTCTTGCACGTATTTCCTCCTTAACTGTAAATAGAACAATATTTTTTTACTTTTTATGCTCTTAAAGTTCTTGTTTATGCTAGATGTGAGTGGACTAAAACCTTTTTTTCTGCGATTGAAGACTAAAACTGATTTCCTTGCTCTTGTGCATTTAAAGTGCTCATAGGTAACATTCATGTTGGCAGCACTGAATGTTCAATATAGCCAGTGTTATAATGTTGGTGTTGAAGAGGTAGGTACAGAACTTTCATAACTTTTTCTTTGTTTTTTTTATTTTTATGGAAGTCACGTCTCGTAGTAACCTATAACTTAGATGATAACATACTCAGGGTAACTAAACCAGGATCTGACGGCAAGGTAAAGAAAAAGTTCGCACTGTATAGCGCGTTTTGCCATACAGATTTTTCTGTTAAGGAATACTACTTTATCTTTTAGTATCAGGGAAATCCGCAAAGTAACGCCTACGAATCTAATACGTATAAAATTGAAAATATTTAGAGTTCCTGGATAAAAAATAAAAGTTTGATATTGGCTATTTTGTTTAGCCGCAGAACCGGTTTTAGAGCACCGAAACGCACCATGTATTTCGGACGCACATAGGATTTTTATTCCAGGAAATTAAAGAGTGTCTGAAGGATTTTTAAATATCCTAATTAGGTACACGCGGAGGCGCAGATGTAGTTTTATTTTAAATAATACAAATACAGGAAGAAATAAACAAAGAATAAACCTGTTGATTTATTAAAATATGAACATTTTGCTTTTAAATTGTGAACATTAAAATAGACAGAACAAAGAATACAAAACTGCAAAAACCGTAGACAAGAAGATTAATCGTTTTTTTTTCGCAACAGTGCATTCTTGATTTGCATAAATGCATGAATTAGATATTTATTGGCATATACGATCATTTAGACGTGATTTCCTGTCGATAAAGATTACGGAAAAATATACTTGAACGCAATTTGAAACCACTCGCATATCGTCGATAGTGCAAATCCGCGTAACTAGCATTAGTACCTTAAACTCCATTTTCATATGTTTGTGGTCAAATCAAAACCGCGTAAGTGTCGTAGCGACTAAATTCATCACTTTAAAAGATATCTATTTTCATCAATACATAGAACACATGAATTATTACTCTCTGTGTAAAAAAATTAGCCCAATAGCGGTAGAAATAAGAAATTTATTTAAAGTTTTAAACTTCCCTTGTAAAACTGTGACTAGTGTAGATCCGCGGTTTTTACCAAATGTACATACGCGGTTTTGCACTATCCCCGACGATATATTTTATGTTTTCCATCGTAGTGGCAGAAATTTTTACTGTACAGAAAATGTGGCAGAATAAGAATGACAACAGAATAACCGGTATACACAATTTCTAAATTAAAATAAATCGATAAATCCAAATCTAATGCTATCCTTTTCTACAGGGGACAATATGAAAGGGACAGCTTGAGATTGTATGTATTTGATTTGGATTTGACAAAAACAGAGTGGGTATGTAAAAATATGTAAATGAAAATGCCATCATGTCACGTTGATCTTAATACATTTTATGATATTCAATATTTACTACATATTTTGTATGAATCAATTAATATATTCAATTCTATAGTTGTTCTTTGAAGAGTCCCATCGTTCTTTATCAAATTCAGGTAGGATTCAAGATTTTAATTAACCTTTAATTATTATTGGATAGAATACTACAATATTTTTTGGTAGAGGTTTTTCAAAATCCCTTTTTTTGTCCATGGAACCCACTTTTTTGAATCCTCGACGGAAAAGAGGTGTGTTATAAGTGTAACGTGTGTATCTGTGTGTTCACTCGTAGCTCCGTAACGAATGGACGATTTGGATGCGGCTTTTTTCTGTTTGAAAGCTAACGTAATTTGAGGTGGATTTTAGCTATAATTTATGAAGACCTGCTCAGGCGTTTGAAGATAATCAGCACATTTCCTACTTGATTAAAACTCCGTAGCTCTGTTGCAACATGATTGAAGGACAAACAAAGCAACAAATACACTTTCGCATTTTTAATTTAAGTAAGTACTAGATGATAGGGAAAGGTTTTTAATTCCCTTGCGATTGCGAGAACTTTTTAATTTCCCGGGATAAAAAGTAGCCTATGTGTTAATCCTGAGTATGAGCTAAAACTTTAAATTTCAGCCAAATCGGTGCATACCTAGTGACGTGAAGGAGTAACAAACATACACACGCACGAACGCACACACACACAAACTTTCGCGTTTATAATATTACTGTGATGTGAAGTGTGATTAGTGTGATTATCTTACCTTTTTGATCCTTCAGATAGTCCGCATTAATGTTATGCCACATTCTAGTCTTATTCCGCGCCTCCTCATCACTCATAATGAGGGAGTCTATGTAATCTTCATCGGCAGAGCTGAGGAACAAGTCTTCAGCGTTGTGCAGGTCTTTGCTGAACGGCTGTTTCACTTCAGGCTTGAGGAATTTGTCGCATTTCTCTTCTTGCTGGCTTAGCCCTATGACTGCTAGTTCAGGCCCTGAAAGTATATTTATCACACACAATCTATATAATAAGTTACCAAATAAACTTAAAGAACTTGGCATGCTGCAATTTAAAAAAAATCTATTTAATTACCTCCTTGAAAATTGCTTTTATTCAATAAAAGGTTTCCTTAATTCGTAAGGAAGTCTTATATTAATAACATTAAATATTTCAGTTTATGTATTAGTTAGTGTTCAGCCAGTAGGTACTCTAATTTAATTGATATTTGGACGTCGGTTACGACAAAATATGCGTGTTTTATATAATATTTTACCAACTTTTTTGTACCATATTTTACCAAATAAACACTTACTTTACTTTACACTTGTATTTTTATCAAAAAAAAATCTAGAATCGATTAGGATAAAGTGGATATGGACAGATTCATTATAATTCATAATTTATCCACGGAAAGCCCAACGCCAAAATCTATGAGGAACATGAGAGGGTTTATGGTTTATGATTTTACTAGACTTGCAACGAATATTCGGTTACTATTCGGTATTCGGCCTATTCGGCTGCTTTTATTATATTCGGCCGAATACCGAATAGTTAAATAATATATTTTGTCATAGAGAAATAATTGGTAAAATGAAAAATTAAAATCGATTGATTACGTAGATATTCATATTTTCATTTCTGTTATAATCATTTAAGTAGTCATTGGTGCATAACACAGGTACATAATCAATTTCTGAATTGGAAAAATGGAGGATTCTATGTACATATTTGAATTATTGTGGTTATCAAAATTTAGAAGGGTAAGGTTCTCATTTCTTTTATAATCATTTATTAAGTAGTCATTGGTACATAAAACAGGTACATAATTTAATCATTTTCTGTATTAAACAAGTTAAGAATTAGAACAAAACAAAGGAGCGCGAAACAATCACGTCTGTACAAGTTTTTGGCGCTAAAATCCAGCCGAATACTTTTGCCTAATATTCGGCTATTCGGTCAGGGGCCTCGCCGAATATTCGGTATTCGGTATACTGCCGAATATACTATTCGTTGCAAGTCTAGATTTTACCCGTTTTAACGGCGGAAAAAAACGGGTGTCATAAGTTTAACGTGCGAATCTGTGTGTCTGTGTTTAATTTTCAATTTAAAATTTATGAATTCTCTGATACATTTTAAATTCAAATAATGTCATTATTTTTGGCTTTATCTAAGAACTAAAGTGTAAAATTGTGTTATAAACGCTGTTGATTACCAATAAATATACAAATAAATAAATAAATAAATAAATAAACTTGTTTCTGTTATTTTTAGAGGAGAGAGGATACGTACCAAGTCCCTTCTCCAGCTTGGCAGCATCATTGCTCGTCACTGTTACGGATTTGCTCTGAGCGTCTCTGGCGATTTCACCGATCAAAGACAGCGTATCTTGCGCCGCGAATCTGGAAGCCTCCTCAGCCTCGGCCTCTGTAGCCTCATCTATATAAATAATAATATAAACATACAAATTATTTGTACAAAACCGACTTCAAACGCCACTACAACGTATATCAATTGTGCCTATAAAATTTGAAGAGTTCCCTCGATTTCTCCAGGATCCCATCATCAGATCCTGACCTGATGACAAGGGTGCAGGTGTCTTCGAGTAATCGGGGAACATACATAAAAAAAAAAGATTCCGACGAATTGAGAACTTCCTCTTTTTTTGAAGTCGGTTAAAAATCAATTGATGTTCGTTTGTCTGGCTAAAACTCAAAAACGTGTTTATTCTTTAACTAGTCAATGCCCGCGGCTTCGCTCGCGTGGATTTAGTTTTTTAAAAATCCGGGATAAGAAGTGGAAAAAAATTCTATTTGGTATAGTGATATGATGTTATTGAACTATGGTTTAAAATATTTCTGAGTAATTTCAAATCTCTATGTCCTGGAGAATAACGTAAAAAATAATATTTTATTAATGTAGATAATATATTTTTAAAGGTTTTATCGTAATAATTATATGCGTAACTGTATGTCGTGTAGGAAAAATGTGTCTGGAAACACAAGCGCCGATTATTGCAACCTTCAGTCATTGTTTAATGTTTTTATTTCTCCTCGTTGACAGCACGTGTTGATTAAACGTGAAGGATCGGATAGACGCCCGTATTTGAATTTATATTTAAAACACTAGCTGATGCCCGCGACTTCGTCAGCATTAATTTAGTTTTAATATTAAAATTATTTTCAAAAACTGACTTCAATCACCACGAATGTATTAATATTGTTAAATCTATTGTGAGGGACTCGCTATTCGCGAGGAGTTTTGATCTCTCCAAAATTGGATAAAACTTGTACACAGCTGCCACCCTACCGTCAAAGACGTGCCTCCAAGCGATTTAGCGTTCCGGCACGATGGCATGTAGAAACAGGGGTTTTTGTTAAATGTACACTGCCATAGCCCTTCTAAGTCTCACTCATCTCAAACTCAAGACAGAGTTAAAACGAGACCGATTTATGTCAGAGCATATTTGTGTCTCGCTTTAACCTCTATCTTGAATCTGAGCTGAGCTAGAGCACGCTCTACAGATCTCAGCATAAGCCTGAATAATCACTTACCATCAGGTAAGATCGCAGTCAAGGACACTCTTATCATCGAACTAGCTTTTTCCCGCGGCTTCGCTCACGTTAAGTTCGATTTTTTTTCGAACCCCTATTTTATCTCTTTAGGGGTTGAATTTTCAAAAATCCTTTCTTAGCGGACACCTACGTTATAATAGCTATCTGCATGCCAAATTTCAGTCTGATCCGTCCAGTGGTTTGAGCTGTGCGTTGATAGATCAGTCAGTCAGTCACGTTTGCCTTTTATATATTTAGATAAAAAAAATCTATATTCAAATCAAGAACATCACCGAAGAGAGTCACTCGCACAATCTGCGTACATTTGGTAGGATTGATCTTGGCGACTTACCAGCGACTGGTTCAGTTGAGGCAATGGCCATCTTCTTCTTTTTTCTGCTGCAGTCTTTTTCTAATTGAGCGTCTATCTCCTTCTGTAGTTCAGTCATTTCTTTTTCACCGTCCTCTTCTTCCATTAACTGCCACAAAGAAATAATCGCTCTATGAAAATGGAAGCAAATGCTTGCTTTGATAAAATGAATATCAACTTTCCTATCCTATTTATATTGTTAATTCGGAAGTTTGTAAGGATGGATGGATGTTTGCTACTTGTTCACGCCGCGGAAGAGATAGCTCATATCCAGGATTGACATAGTTAATACTAGCTGTGCCCGCGACTTCGTTCGCGTGGAATAGTGACTTTTCGGGCAGCATATTTTGAATTACATATACCGTCGACGCTCAGGCGCGAGGCGTGGAGTACGTACTCTGTACGTTAAAAATGTCCGCCGTGATTCTTTAAATTGACATAACTTTTTTTTTATGAACCGATTGACATGAAATAAATACTAAATGTTAAGTGAAGCTTACTACAATATATTAGTGAAAACCGTATCTAAATCGAATAAGCCGTTTCTGATATTAGCGTGCACAAACACACAGACAAACAGACAAAAAAAATTAATTACAATTTCGGGTTCGGCATCGATATAATAACAACCTCTGCTACTTTTTTTTATATATTTCCATTGTACAGACACCACTTTTCTACAATTTTATTATATGTATAGATTTTATCCCGGAAAAGTAAAGAATTCCTGCAAAAACCGTTACAGATAGATATAGACAAGATAAGAAATAATTTTTTTAAGTCGAACTAGCTATAATTTGCTTCCTCCTTTTTTGAAACTCGGTTAAAAACAAAAAACAAAGTTAAGGAAAAGGAAGTTAACGAACTGAATGCAATTAATTATATAAAAAATAATTTGTAAATTACCAAGTGTGAACGACCTACGAATACCTTCGATGATTTCCTTCTAGTTAATAATTAATAAAAGTTTATAAAAATGCAACCCGACCACGGAAAATTGCATTTAAATCTGTGTGTGGGTGATTTTTCTATATATTCTAAGTAGTTTTTGTAAACCTTTATGTAAATAAATAAATAATTCCACGTAGTGATTATCTGTGGTAGTAGTCTTTAGTGGTAAATCTTGAGATCATATTGGTTTTTTACTTGAGCAGGCCGATATACAGGACATCCTTTTACCCAATTTTCTGCACCATCATCAGATCCTTTTCGATCCTCGACCATCATTTATCTAATACCTACTCATTAAGACCGTTCTTATGAGCCCAAACACGCTATATCTCCTGTAAGTTTCTGAGGAGTTGGGTATCCCACAGACTACTTGATGCTGCAGCATCAGCTCAAGGTTACCATGTCTTGGAAATTATCCAAAGTAACGGGACACCAAATTTCAAATCAATCGCAGCATTGAAAGTTTGTACGACCCTTTAATCAAGTAAGAAATGAGCTGATGATCTTCAAACGCGCGAGTAGATCTTTATAAGTTACTAGTTGATGTCTGCGGCTTCACTCACGTGGATTTAGTTTTCAAAAATCCCACGGGATTTCTTTGATTTTCCGGGATAAAAAGTAGCCTATGTCACTCTCCCGATCCTCAATTATACCGATGCAACAAATCATGTCAATCCGTTGCTTTCTTGCGGCGTGATTGAAGGACAAACCAATACACTTTCGTATTTATAATATTAGTAAGGATAGCTAAGATCATCTCGATCAAGTTAACTTTGCTCCCACCTTCTGTAACCGATCTTTGTCCCTCTTCCTGGCAGCTTTGAACGCGGGCGGGTCCTGTTCTTCCTCCAAGTCCACAGTCATGAACTCGTCAAGGGTGAGAGCGCTGGAAGGAGTTTCACCGAACTCGAACAGACGTTTACGTAAAGTCGTCTCGTGGATTTTAACTATTCGCACAACGTCCGCTGGTGTTCGCGAGAACTCGTGCAGACGAGCCGCTATAAGAAGTGCTGGAATAGGTACAAGATTTTTTTTAATCCGATGACAAGATAGCCCTTGACTGCGATCTCGCCTAATGGTAAGTGATGATGCCCTTTAAGAAGGTAACTTGGAAGGGTAAGGGTGCATACGACCCATACCCCTAACTACAATGCCAGGGAGGTCATCAAAATGATTTTTGATGTAGGTATAAAGGCAGATCTCGTCAATCAAATACGGAAGCAACACTGAGCTCTATAATTTAAATTTTAATCTATGATTAACACTGGAGAGGTTGTTGTCCTATCTGGTTTTGAACCTAATTGATTGACGCCATGTTGGCGCTGTAAGCACTAAGCAGAGACGAGAGTCTCTGGAACTAATAGATAATATTGCAAATGGCGCATCGACCTCAATAATTAATCTATGATTTCATTGTTGTTGCTGTATGATTGTTATAGACTCTTTACGAATCTGATGGCTAGAAGTTGTCTTACCAGCGCCACATATCCCTGAAGGTCGTCGGCCCGAGTGTAAGGAATCCCTTTTCATTCTCTGTACGAGTCGCAGCGCAGTCATGCTTACTTCGTGCTGTTTGTCATCGAATTTTAATTGTGATGCAAATCTGAGTATGTAGAGGCAAGGATCTGCAACAAGATATATTTTATGAGCTACGTAACAAATACAGGTTTTCACCAACCATACCTATATCATACCAAAAATATTCAATGTAGGAATCTCTTTACGTAGGTAGGCTCTAAATACAATTCCTTATGCAATATCATAACCTAAATACAACACTATAGTAAAATAATTATCACTATAGTAAACTTTAGGTAAACACCTAGTTTTTTAAGTATTAATATTTTTAAGACCTTTTTTTTGTGCAAGAACTAATTAAAAAGCTTGTGCAGTTTTGAGAAATTTTGCAAATTATAAAAAAGTAGGTACTCTTCGGGGATTTTTCAGAAGAGGGGGTTGACAAAAATGCAATTTTGTTACATCAAAAACATTTATTGAATCTTTATCTTTCATTCTATATCTGATATTTTGAATTAAATGTCCAAGAATTTAGGCGTTTCACACCTCTTAGCGCCTTAAGTATTCTGTGAAATAACAGTCAACAGAACTGCATCCCGAAGATTATAAAATTTACATTCAGATCGTGCGGGGACTATTTTTAACTCAGTGTTTCAATTGGCCCTGGTGGGGGCAGGGTTCGCCGTGACCTACATCACCTTATATCTACTTACTCGGTGAAACATGGATTTCGTGTGGTTAATATTTATTTTACTTATTACATCACATGCATTATTGCAAGGCTCCATAACTTTTACGATTTTTTGCATACTTGTACATTAATGTTAATAATACCTGCCGAACCTCCCTCCCTCTTATAATTCGGTCGGGACCGAATCCGGCCATGGCGCGGCGCCAATCTCCTCAGAGATTAGCCAGCTGCACGGGAGATATTAGAGTGCGCAAGTGGGCGCGCAAACACAGGTGCACTCTCTATTCCCTCACTCTCATAGCCCGATGGGACGGAAAATCCGACACGACCGGAAAGAGATCAGGCGCAGGACCGACGGCTTTTACGTGATTTTGCGTTGCGACGGACTCAGCACCGACTTCCTAATGAAAATTTCTTAACAGAAAACCCATTTTTGGCCCGACCCGGGAATTGAACCCGGGACCTTGCCATCCGTAGTCGAACTTGCTAACCACTAGTAGACCAACGAGGCAGTTAATAATAAAAAGTGTCATGGTCTGCAAAAATCACAACCATTCTTTAGTATGTGCCGTAGTCGGTAAAATTGCAAATGTTACAACGATAGTCTTGTATAAGCTAAACACTGAAGTTTTATTAAAAGGCACATTGTAACCAGTTATTCGATCCAAACCGAAATGTAACCAGTTTATAAGTTTATGAATCTCATCTTCGATGGTAGGTATGTCATCGTGGTATTTTAACGCCGCTCATCATCTTTATTTTCTGCTGGTTTTAAAAGAAAAAGACTGGGTGATTGTGGTTCACATGAATAATCTCATGGTCATCTCATCCACTCATTTTCACAATCTGCGTGTGAGATTTTATAGTGCACAAGTGTGGGCGCATACACCTTCTCTGAGATGGAGATTTGCACTCAATAATGAACCGTTCAGCGAGAAAAAATGTTTTTAAGCTATTGCATAGCTTCTATTGCGGGCCAGCGTGGAGACCGAATCCAGAAATTCCGTAACGAAAATAACCTGACACGGGACTTCTCTACGGTGAGCCGCTAGATGACGCATTTTTTATCAACGCCATCTAGCGGCTCACCGCTAGATAAAAAATGCTATGCAATAGCTTTACCGCGGCAGTCCCCGAGTGCCACACGTCTTTTTTTTTTTTAATTTTTATTTTAGGAGATTGGTCCATAAGGACTACGTCACTCCATTTGACCTCTAATAAATTTGTTTAAATAAAATACAATTCGTCTACTACACTTTCTATACAGCTGCACCAGCGTTGTAGCCTCATCCGACAGAGGATGGACCAGAGCGCTGTTACAGCCGCTGATATGCCGGAGCATGACAAACCGGACAAAAGTGTCCCATCTCTCGGCCTCGTTGCGGACACATTCCAGCAAGACATAGGAAAAAATGTTGAATAGCAAAATGTCTTTAGCTGTAGGTATGAAGAAATTGCGCGCTCGTTAACACATATGAAGTACACTTTAAAATATAGTAAGAGAGGAAACCGGTTGCATAACAACTTTCACATAATTATAGTTATGTATATTGAACAGGTTGGTAATACTCGTGTAGCTATGTATTTTTAGCAAAAAATAGTTTTTGTTACACAAACCATAAGGAAGAAGAATGACGAATGATCTTTAATGGAAAGTGATCAAAAGGTTCATGAGTGTGTTAATATAATATATTTATGTCGTGAACTCGGGAACCATTTGAAATTTGGTATATGTAGTGCTACTTCGGATTATTTCGAAGGCACAGTAGCCTTGAGCTGAAGCTGCAGCATCAAGTGGTCTGTGGGTACCCAACTCTTCAACAACTTATTCCTCACAATATTCTCAAAGAGTAGGTGTTACATTGATGATGATAGAGGATCGAGGAGAAAGATCTGATGATGGAGCAGTACACGAAAAAGATGAGTATGAGGGATGTTATATTCAATTTTCTGTAGTGGGTTTTTGTTTTATTATTATCTTAAGTTTTAGGGGACTTTCGTCCGACACGGACACGCCAGCCCCAGAAACAACTAGAACCAAATTCACCGCTTGTGCAGATATATCTCAACAATCGACTTAAAGAAGACTTAAAGCCTTCTGTTGCAAGTAGACAGAGAAGACTCGTAAAAGCACCTACGTCATATTTAGTGGGTTTGTTTTTTCATTCTTATTTTTTGCACTTATAGAGGCTATGGCTAACTAATATGGCTGAAGTTTTAGACCTTGTTTTAGGTGTGGATCTTCAATAAGATTACATGGCAGGCCTACACGGGCTGCAACCTACTTCCGACAGCAATTAACTAATTAAAACTACAGTATTAATATGGTCTAGCTATGCGAGGAACTCAGTACTGTGCATTACATAATATAAACTCTACTATTATTAACATAAATAATATTATATATATAACACGGGAAAAACTAGACACCTAATCATTTAAATATAGGGTAATTAAATTAAAAGCAATTCTATTCTAGAAGAGTGGATCGGGGATCAATAATTGTTTTGTTTATAAAAACAGAGACTTTCGTAAAATTCTAGGCCACTTCGTTAACTACCAGAACTATTGTATAACAGAAAAGCAATGAACAGTGGATAAATTTTTCACCTTATGCCCATGTAAATGTAGCGAAATGGCCGAGCCACATATTTTGACTAAGGTGTAGAGTTTGTGATGTTAGGCCTTGTAGAGATAGATCGTGAGAGTTAGAAAAAGTTTGGCTCTACGTGAGATCTGATAACTTTTT
The DNA here is from genome assembly GCA_933228805.2 of Hipparchia semele. Taxonomy (NCBI): domain Eukaryota; kingdom Metazoa; phylum Arthropoda; class Insecta; order Lepidoptera; family Nymphalidae; genus Hipparchia; species Hipparchia semele. The sequence goes on along the minus strand of OW121725.1, from coordinate 3,751,611 downwards.
GACAGTGCGAGTCATATGGTCTCGTCTTGGCAACACTTTACATGAAAATGTTTTTGGTGGGATGAATTTCCATAAGTTCCTATGATTTGACATGATTTGACATCTACATACTAAATACCGAGTTATCGACCTCTGTTAGATTTCCAATGCTTCAGTACTTAATGCTCTGTTACACTATTTAATTGCAGACTCTGCTTTTTATTATGCTCTTGGAGTAGGTACGTAAAGCCCTTGCGTAACATTGGCTACCTACTTTTGGATTTATTTGGAGCGATTTTGTAATTCCAAGTGTTATTTACATACAATTAATTGTGACGACCTTGCACTTTCATTAAGTACGTGTATTGCATTTGATACTGTTTCCTCAGTTTCCTATATTTAACCCGGTTCTCACGGTCACGCGAAATTCTATTGCTGCGTATATACCTTATATACGCAGCAATAGAATTTCGTATATATTTGCCAACCTATAACGGTACCTCTGTCGCCTTTGAATAACCATGAAAAGTTTACAAAAAAGCAAAGCCAATGTATGTTTGTATTCACTTATGTTCCATCGTACCGCCTATTTTTTTTATTCGTGACAAGACAGTCCTTGACTACAATCTCACCTGATGGTAAGTGTCGATGCAGTCTAAGATGGTAGCAACTAACTTGGAACCGGTATGGCAGTGTGCATTCAATCCATACCCCTAATCTGTTTCTATAGGCCATCGGGCCTGAACGCTAAATACCTTGGCGGCACGCCTTTGACGGTAGGGTAGTAATTCGCAACGGCCAAAGCCTCCCACCAGACCAAACCAGAGACAATTCAGAAATTATAAATTCCGAAATTGCGACCTCCCAGTTATAAGACCACAGCGCTCACCACTGCGCCAGGGAGATCGTCAAACTTTCATACAATAATTTATTTTTGCTCGATCTTAATAATAGCTGGTGTTAAATCTTGTACGGAACCCTTCGTGTGTGGGTCTGACTCGCACTTGGCCGTTTTTTTATTTTCGATCATTGCCTCGGTGTCCTGTGCCGCAGGCCGCAGTCTCTTTCCTCATTTTCCCAAGGTTATTTATCACTGCACTCATTAATTTTTGGTGCATTTAAAAGTAAGAATAAAATCTACATAAATCGAGGCCAAAGTATTATTTTTTCTGACGATGGGTTCAAATTCACTTCCCAGGCAGTATGTCACTCTTTCGTAAAATAAAATAGAAACTTTTGAATTGGTTTTAAATGAATACCTATGTTTGTAATTTTCTGTTGATTCTTGTTATATAAAAATCAAGTATACCTACGTATATAATATTTTGTCAGAAACAAAACGAGTATGAACAAATGTTTAAGCAACATTTTCTCGAATCCGCTTTTTGTTGCTGAGGAGTTGGATAGTCCGCAGACTACTTGATCCTACAACGTGAACTTGACATTACAATGCCTAGGAAAAAATCCGAAGCAATACTAGGTACACCTTTCAAATCAATCGCACCAGTGAAAGTTTGTAAGATCCTTTATTTAAGTAGGAAATGAGCTGATGATCTTCAAACGTCTGGATCTTAGCTATTTTATGAAGATCTGCTATCTTCATAAAATAGCCAAGATCCACCTCGATTACTTTATCTTTCAAACAAAAAAAAAAACCGCATCATTTGTTATTGATGTCATTCATATTATATCCTGAACGATAAAAGTTTTGTTGCTCAAATCTTGAATATGAATTGGTGTGTAATAATTCGTGTATAGCAACGGCCTTGCCTTATTGCAAAACCGATCATATGGCATTCTTAGCGTAGTCCAAATATTATCTTTGAATATACATTCCAGGTCAATATATACGTGATAATTGCGTTAAGCTACAGCCTACAGGTCGTTACCAGAGGGCGAGGAAGGTCGCACATGCAATGGACCGACCAAGTATATATCTATCGGCTATATAACGGGGAGTGTTCTGAAGAGCTATTTGACCTTATTCCACCGTCTTTCTTTACAACCGAACCGCTCGTCACAATTTCACCCTCACAACCTGGGACCATCCGTTGTGCCAGATGTTTTGAAACTGTGGAACCAACTTCTTAACTAACTAAAACTTTACAACATGGGGTTATTCAAGGGGCGGACCAACAAATTCCTGAAAAGTCGGCAACGCATTGGTGGTGCCACAGATGCTACAAATGTTCCTGGGCGGCGGTAATCATTTAACATCAGGTTATCCGGCTGCACGTTTGCTCGCTAAAAATATAAAAAAAAAAAAAAGTCTGCAGTGGGATCACATCACTTCGCTAAGAGTTAAGATCACGATCGCTTTGCCAAGAGTGCAGTGGTAGAAGAAGAACGCTACATCTACTCTACTGTGGCTAGCACAAGTATAAAAAACCGCATCGAAATCTGTCCATTCGTTAGGGAACTACAAGGGAACAGACAGGCACATAGATACACATTTTAACACCGTTATAAATTTGACGTGTTTCTCACTGTGAGAAGTTTGTGAGGGCACTATGCGGAAGTCGAAATTGTCGTATTATACTGTTAGGTTAGACATATTCTGATAATCCTCTAGTAATCTGATAATAATCATTATTTATCTTATTTCATGCTTCATGCTTGTTAATTTGTGTTATTTTATCTTTGTTAATAAGTAATATCCATTTAATATTATAAGTTTGACGTGTGTACACTTTTTCTTATGTGTGATAATATACACCCTTGTTTAACTTTTTGTGGTAAGGCCGATAGGCTTTAGTGTCATGGCCCTATGTGGTCTTGCGCCGCTAGAATCCAGTGGCTGCAACTCGTTTGGTGTCGTGAGATCGTCACTTGTCTATCCGCCTACTTTACAAGTCAAAGCACATTATTTCTACAAAATCAGGTTTCGGTAATGAGTTTTTGCTACGCATAAAGGATATAAGAGTTGATTTTTTTAGGGTTCTGTAGCTAAAGGGTGCCAACGGGACCCCATTACTAAACCTCCCCTGTCCGTCCTTCCGTCCTTCTGTCTGTCACCAGTTCTTCTGTCAATATCTCATCATCCGTAATACATAGATAGAGAGTTGAAATTTTCAGAGAATGTATATTTCTGTTGCCGCTATAACAACAAAACAAATAATGAAAATAGAATAAATTTTTCGGCGTTTTTTGGTACTGAACCCTTCGTATGCGAGTCCGACTAGCATTTGACCGATTATTAGGCCATCCCATAGCCGCCGTTCTAGTCATATCCATCAGCCGTGCCTGATAGAGACTGCATTTATTCATTCCTCCTTATACCGACGAAGCGTGCGCGGCACGCATACTAAGCAGGATTGGTTTGTGCGTTCGTTCCACAATCGTGCATAGTAATCGCATCGAGACAATACAAATAAAGCTGAATTGTTGTTGTTGTAGGTACTTTATTATACCCTAGATACCGAAACAATCGTCCGTCAATAGAACATTCCGTGTTATTTCGGTCATCGGTAACATTGCCCAACTGCCATAGACTTAATTATTATGTTACTGCAAATGTACAATCTTTTTCTTTATTGTATGACAGTTCTAGACTGCGATCCCACCTGGTGGTAAGTGAAGGTAGCGCGCTAACTTGGAAGGAGTATAGCAGTGTAAATTCAACCCATACCCATTTCTACACGCCATCGTACCGGAACGCAAAATCGCTTGGCGGCACGTTTTTGACGGTAAGGTGGTTACTAGACATGGCCAAAGCCTCTCACCAAGCCAGACCAGAGACAATTTAGAAATTATAAATTCCCAAATTGCAAATTGGTAGTTAGGTCGTCAAAAACAATCGCTTTTTCTTGCCATATGTTCCGATCAAAAGAAAAATTCATATAGACCTGCGGCTCTTATGATAACAAGTCGAGACTCTACCACCGGTTCGTAAAGCGGCAAGACATGCAGAAGAAAATGTTACAATTATAATATTATGTCAGCTATCAGCGTAACAAGTTATTACACTATCTTATGGGGAGTAAAACATATTGCTTCCATGCAACTTTGTCACTAAGAATTTTTTTTTAATTGTGTAATAACCTCGACATACTATACGTGTGTTTACACCACGTTTACACAGTCATTGCTTAAGTATAGTAATGACAAATGATATTTCGGAATTATAATATCAAAGAGTTTTCATGAGATTTAAAATTGATTAAGTTTTTGGTCTATAATAATAACTTCCTCTTTTCAAAAAGCAAGGTGAAACAACAACATACATATATAAATATCTTTTATACTAGCTCTTGCCCTATTTAATTTTGTAAAAATCGTAGGATTTTTACAAAATTGTGGCGACCTTGTTCAGTGCCACATGCAGGGGACAGGAAACCATTTAGTGTACAGTTAGGGACAGATCCCGTTAGAGATCCTTTAGTTCTTTTGCACAAGTTATTGCCATTGTTATTAGCATGCAGTAACGAATCTTTAGATCCTTTGCGCAAGTAATTTTGTTAACGTAAATTGTTATTGCTTCTATTGTAATTCTATTGTAAAGAGTGTAACGTATTGTATTAAGTAGGAACTAGGCACTAAAGCTTTCTTTTTTATTGTTAGCCAGTAACGTTTATTTTTTAAGTTATTCCCATGTTCCCCTACTCCTCAACTCATTGTACAATTTTGTTTATAAGCCTCGACTTTGGATTGTTAAAGATATACTCGCAGATATACTCGCAATATACTCACGGTAACACGCATCGAGTTACGAACACGCGTTTCATTTTCTCTCCGCATCAACCCTAAGTGTATAACCCAGCCAGAGCGCCGACAAAATTAATAAAAAAATTAGGAGGAAAAAACAAGGTACCCGTAGGGGTACCTTGTTTTTTTGAGATAAAAAGTAACCTATGTCACTCACCAGGTCTTTAACTATGCCCATGCAAAAAATCACGCCGATTCGTCGCTCCATTGCTTCGAAACTCAAGACAAACAAACACACTTTCGCATAAATAATATTAGTAGGGATTCATTAGGTAAAATCTTACAAAGTAGCAAACAAAGTTTATCATTACAATAAAAACTTAATTGAATGCACGGCATCACCATTAAAACTATCTTCGATGGTGTGCTAAGATTTTTTCCTTAACTCAAGGCTATTCCTAATTAATTGCATTAGTCACAAGATAGGTAATAATAAAAAACCGTGTAATCTATCAGTTGAAAGAAGTGATAGGTATTAACTTCGACCATTTAGCCGGGACGATCCTTTACGCAGATTTAGTACTGAATATATTCTGCCACTTTCTTTCACCTTCGGGAAAGGGTAATCACGTACAGCACACATTTACTCACTTCCACACACTCATGTTAAAAACTTAATGTCTCTATGAACGCATACTAACTCAAAAGCTGTCACACTTACAAGCTAACACGTACGTTTGTACATGTACTTCGTTAGAGGGGAATTCGTGCGCTTTCCAAGTCCTGGCTAAATGGTCGAATGGTATTAATGTCCGAGCGAATCTTCGTTTTCGGCTTCGGCCACTTTCGGCCAAACCTTCGGCTTCAGCAAAAGTGGGCCGAAGTTTTGGCCGAAAGCGAGGATTTCTATTCTAACTTGAGCCGAAATTGAATGAACTGTTTCGAATGTGAGAGGGTGATGGAAGACGCGACGCTCGGGAGGCAGGGGATCGCCAGTATAATTATAACCAAATCGTAACATTATATAAACGTAAAAATTCTTAAAACCGGGAAGCGCAGTGTTGGCAGACCCCCCACTAGGTGGAACGACGACATCAAACGAGTCGCAGAGAGCCGCTGGATTCAGACGGCACAAGACTGAGACCTGTGGAGGTCCATGCAAGAGACTTATGTCCAGCAGTGGACGTCTATCAATTGATAAAGATGAAGAAGAAAAAATCTTTTTACAAAACTGACTTCAAATGCCACTACAATGTATGAGTATCAATTGAGTCTATTTGAAGAGTTCCAGGCGTCTTCGAGTAATCGGGGAACATAGATAAAAAATAAAAAAAAAAATATTCCGACGAATTGAGAACCTCCTCCTTTTTTGCAAGTCGGTTAAAAACATACTTCCGCATTTGTTAGCAGTCTTAAACTTCTTTACCTCATTATAGAAACTATTAATACTTTGTTTATTTAAACATGTAAGTATGTACCTACGCGAGACGTGCGAAATTATCAGCATCGATTGAGATTAAACTTGGATGAAAACCTATAAACTAGAACTTGATATAGCTTGACCCTTGCACAAAACCTACAAGATATAGTAAGGTATAGTACCGGTAAATACGTGTTCCTAGAAGATCTCGTAGCCAATACGCTCTGAGAGTGGCTACCAAGGGGGTTTTTACAACATCGACCGCAAAAAGAGACAGTATTTCAGCATAGCCTTCATAAAGGGGCAAAACGGGCGGGCGGAATTCGCCTACTTGCGGAAACAAGTCCCAGGAAGAAGAGTCCTAAGTATTACCTAACATTTGTCATTTCGTGTGACAGAGACCAACCGACTCCAACTTTCAAAACCTCCATGTTTAATGTTAAAGCAAGACTTAGAACTGAAATGTTTACACGTGCAGAACTGCAACATCCCAACGCAACAGTCCAGATAAAGACCTGTTTCATAGTAAGTAATCGTAACACTTTTGAAGTTACATATTACGATAACGGTGTGACATCACTGCACTTTCTCGATTCACTTTGCCGCCAGAGACAGGTGTCCCTCGACGACCTTGCGTAAGAGCCATAGAGTTAGTACGAGTTTGACAACTCGATAAAGTATATAAGCAATATGACGTCACAGTGAAATGGATCTTAACTGCCTGCGTGCCTCGTTTTAACACTCACATTCGTTCATATATCTAACCCAAGCAGATTTGCGCTATTAAAATCGGCAGAAGTAAACGAATTTTTCATCGCCGAGTAAATCCCCCAATCACTATCGATGGTAGGTACGGGTTTCGGAAAATCAAAAAAATCCTACTCGCACAAATAATCTGACTTCTTCAAAACCGATCCGAACCGTGCAGAGCAAGGTCTTCGGACTACGCCAGTACCACCCATCCACTTTTTTCACTTCCATTCCACTACTAACACAAATATGTATTCAGTGCCACACTACCTTAACTATTACAATAATAATAGTATCAAATCCAAAAACAAAATCTTCATCGCCGTACCTGCTCAAACTACAACTTCAAACACTTATTTTATTTCAAAGTTACGACGTGATTTTGTTTCGATGCTCGATACCCATCGACGTAAGTGAAACGTACAAACTCGTACTAAGGTGCCTACTGTTCTTGTATGGGCGGCTGAGCACAGAACGGCTGTCAGTCGTGTTCGAAAGCGCAGGCGCACGGTGTAGCCAATCTGCGTTTAAATCCGTCTGATATACAAGTTTTAGTGCATCTGTGATCTGTGTTGGTGGAAACATTTGGAATGGACATGCTCGAAATTAGTGTCCAAAGATGAAATGAAGGGGAGAACCGCGCGGTCGCCCAGGATATTGCCTGTTATATTTGGGAAAATATTTTTGCGCTGGGTCTTCACTAAGGCAGACTTGGTGTTTTTCATTTACCGGTTCGTTTGTCACATTTTACTTTAAATTCAAGTTCAAAAAACTATTCATTATTTAAAAACCCGTTAATACTATTGTATCGGTTATAGGAGATAGCTTAATGGTTACTTTGGCCTCATTCTCAGGTGGTCTGAGACTTGATCTTAAAACTATACTCACACTCAAGACAAAACGAGACAAATTTATGTCCAAGAATATTTGTGTCCCATTTTAACTCTATCTTAAGTCCGAGCTAAGTCAGACCAGAATCTATAGATCTCAGCATTAGACACACATCTTTGATTCTTCGGAGTTATCTACGGAGAAGGGAACATCACGAAGAAACTTGCATGCTTGTGAGTTATTACTTCATAATATTCCCAAAGGTGTGTGAAGTCTGCCAATATGCATTTGGGCAGGGTGGTGGACTATGGCCTAAAACCCTTCTCATTAGAGTGGAGACCTGTGCCCACTGCACAGTAGTGGGACGGCGATTGGTTGAGTTGAGCTATAAGCCATCTGACTGCCGCTACCACGCGTGGATCCCTTGATATTCTGTAGCGATTATCGCGAAAGCATTTTACAAGACAAAGTATCCTATGTCCTTCAGGATGCAAGTTATCTCTTTGCCAAACACAAAACGATTCTCGATCGAACCGTATGCGCGTGAGCACAATAGCCATAACACGTTTAAAACTTTCTAGTCCATTATTAGTGCATCTGTGATCTGTGTTGGTGTAAAAAGTAAGGGACATTTTTGAAATTAGCGTCCAAAGATGAAATGAAGGGGAGAACTGCGGGGACGCCCAGGGACTGCTATATTTGGGAAAATATTTTTGCGCTAGGTCGTGACTGAGGCTGACTTGGTGTCTTTCATTATTCATTTAACGGTTCGTTTGGCATTTCTGTTTTCATTAAAATAATTACTTCTGAATCGTCTGATGCACTTTAAAAAAAATTTATCTTTAATTAAACTTCTATACTTTAAAAATACCACCTCGGACACCCGGTTCTTAATCAACACTAATTAATACGCACTTATTAATAAATTATTATTGATGCGAAAGTAATCCTGTCTGCTCGGTCGTTTACCTTTACATGACTCAACCGCCGAACAGATCTTGGCGAAATATCGCAAAAGGATGCCTTACATCCTCCATCATAGTACATGACTCGGCCACGGGATACTTTTTATCCCGGAAATCGAGGTGGTCCAATAGGATTCTTAAAAAACTTAAATCAATGTGGACAAAGTGGAAAATGATGATGTTGATCTTCACAAGCCTAAACAGATCTTCATAATTTATTTCAAACAGAAGAAATGGTATCAAAATCGGTCCATTCGTTGAGAAGATACGAGAGAACAGACAGACAGACAGATACACAGATAAGAGTTAAACTTACAACACCTCCCTTTTTTCGTCGGGGGTAAAAAATTGGAGAAGTACTTATTAATGCGCGTGTTTTATTTAATTTCTAGTGTAATTTGGTATGCGTTCCAATCCCGGTCATCGATGAATAGCAGCGTAGACTTTTTCGAGAGCCTGATCGACGAAGACGGCCGTTTTGCCGAAATCAACTGCCAAGAGACTACGCAGCGTGTTCACAGGCGACGGAACAACGCTGTCCAACGGGCTAGACCGTTGGTGCAAGGTAAACATACTAAACATATTGCAATAGGACACCTATGCAGATACCTGTATCACTACGCCTCATCTATGTTCCCCTTTGTAAGAGATACTAAGGCAAAAATACATATCTAGTTACACATTATGGAAATTTAAATTTTAATGCTTTTGGACCTTACGTAAGTACTACTCGTACAATTAAAGAATGGGTTTGAAAATGGCGTCGCTTCTGTTCACCTCTCACTCGCACACTGTCGCTATCTATACTCACACTCGCCGGTACGGACAACAACAATAAACTGATAAAATGACCGTCTTTATTTATTTATTTATTGGTAATCAACAGCGTGTACAACATAATTTTACAAGATTATTTTAATCACAACACACTAATATTATAAGTTTGTACGTGTATGTGTGTGTATGTTTGTTACTCCTTTGCGCCACAACGCATGAACCGATTTGGCTGAAATTTGGAATGGAGATAGCTCATTCCCAGGATTAAAACATATGCTACTTTTTATCCCGGAAAATTGAAGACTTCCCGCGGGAATCAAAAAACCTTTATCCGCGCGGACGAAGTCGTGGGCATCATCTAGTTCTTAAATAAAACCAAAAATGATTACATTATTTGAATTAAAAAATATATATAACGTTTATATTATTTACTAGTATGTATATTATAATTTATTGATTATTAGCAGATTGTCGCTCGCTATAGATCCCGTGTATGCTGACAGTACCGGCATAATGAGCCGCCATTTCTAAAACCATTCTGATAGTATAGACGATAAAGATCCCTCCCCCCTCCTACATATATATCTAAGAAAAAAATAAGTCTTTTTGGATCCCCAAATAATTTATACATAAGTATATTTTTTTTTTAATTAAATGTAATTAATTTAATACATTAAATGAACAGTCCCAACTAACCCGAACCATAGAAGACCCAAACCTATTATGTATTCTGTGCCCCAGCCAACATTCACGCATAGGAGAACACCGACGATTCCTACCCTACATCGGGATGTTGAACTTTCCCCAGCGAATTTAGGTAAACGCTTAAAAACGCACTAGGTATCTACTTTTCATCAACATTCAATTCGTGTTCAACATTTAATTCAAAATAAGTATTTTGACATTACTTCATTTGAAAAATGAAGTTATGTCAAAATACAGCCAATGAGCATTGAGCATAAGGCAAACACAATAATATAGGTAATTAAACATAAAAGTTTCAAGGTATTTTTATCTTTACTGCTATTAGTATTTTAAAATTAATAGAACAAAGAACTATGTACACACATGGCAACTCAATTGCGCGATTGTCGAAAAATGATTGCTAGATTATGACGATCACAGTCACGTCTGTTGGGCCAACACTCGTTTCCTAATGGATAAAATGTGTTGTTGCAGTAAAAATGCCATAAACTCAGCCAATCATCAAATTGAGACTGTATCAATCATTTATTCATGCAGCTTTTCCGCAATCGACCAGTGGTAACACTATAATGTTGGCAGCATTGACTGACTTGACAGTTTGAAATTTGTATCTCGGACAAAATGGCTGCGGGACGTATTGTTTAGCGCTCAAGTTTTTGTTTTACACATTTAAGAATCAGGAAATAATAGTGGAAAGGGTAATAAAATGTCTAATTTGTGTTCGAGAATCGTTTCTAAACCACCGAAAAGGCCAACCGAGGCCAGGGATAGCATGTCGGTAGCTCAAACCAATGCATGGATGAATGGTAAGGATAACTGGATAGGAATTTTGTAGTAAATATTGATTTATTCAAATCATAAATTAGTATGTTTGTCACGTATTATACGGAAAAGAAACAGGTTATTTCGTAAATGCACGAGTGTTTTTCCATTAACTTTTAAGTGTTTCAAGTCTGATTTGATAAGATAATTTTTATTCAATACACATATTATATTCATATCAAATATTTTATGCTACAGTAAAAGCTCTTTATTCGCGGGGGATACGTTCCGTAAATATGCCGCGAATACAGAATCCGTGAATATAGAATGGTAATTTATATGGGATTATAGGGGATACGTTCCTAGATGACAAAATAAAAAAACATTAACTTAAGTTTTTGACCATATTTGATTAATTATTATTATTTCCAGGTTTAGGCAATGCTTTAAAGAATTTTGTAATTTTTTTTTGCTTGAAGTTTTTTAAAAGCTTCTTCAATTCAGACTGATATTCAGCAGTGGCATTAGCAATTTGCCTCTTAAAAATAAGACTTTGTTCTATAGACGGATCAGTTTTCATAAAAAAATCACAAAGCTCATTTGCCATTCTTAAACCTTCACTGAGATTTTTCAATTATTAGTCCATTTGACGACGCGTTTACAAAGGATATTGGGCTTGATGCCTATTGGAATCCTTGTTATGTTTACCGATGAACCGATTAGATCCGCGAATAGAGAAATCTAGCCGCGAATATAGGAATTGGGTCACAATTTTTTAATCCGCGAATAGTGAAAACGCGAATGAAGGAAGCGCGAATAAAGAGCTTTTACTGTAGTTTAGAACCTTCTATAATTCGTTCCTGGTTACTGCTAACTCGCAATTTCTTCTAAAATATGCAAGTTTCCTCATTCTTTTTTCTGCAAAACTACTAAAAATATCTCAAGTAAAAATCCAAGGCCTCTAATCACTAGGCAGGCACAGCCCTTTCTTATTACATGACTCGCTGACTTGCTAACTTTGTAAGAGAGAAATAAGTTTATTGCAAGTGAGTTCTATTCTTTTTAATTGAACTTGATAAGGCATCCTATTACATCCTCAGGTAGTTTATATGATTTATGAATTTCGTTTCAATTATTGTTATATTTCTTGCTAATTAATTATTGTTTACAGCGGAAAACATCAACAATGGTGGTGGTTTGTCACTGTCACCTCCACATACAATATCACAACGAGAGACGGGCACTCAAGTATCACAATGTTATAGTGGGCCACCTTCCCCCTGTGGGTCATCAAGCTCTGCCCCTTCACCCACGGTGTCGCCAACCCCTCCTCCTGGGACAGCAACCCTGGACCCCAACTGGCAGGCAACCAAACCCACAGTCAGAGAACGAAATGCAGCAATGTTCAACAATCAGTTAATGGCAGATATCACATTCATAGTCGGGAGTCCAGGTATTTAAAGCTTTTTTTGATTCTACTATTCTAAAATATACCTATCAAACTTTTTTTTAGTGTTTAAACAACAATCATTGGACTGAATGAGTTTAAAAAATGATTTATGAATATTATATCACTTAATTAATATTCATAAGCTGAATATGCTGTGACAATGTACTATTTCAACTTTTTAGCAACCTATCTTGCTGATATACCTATTGTTTGTATGTAGAACTTATTCTTAAGGCCTTTGCTAACCTTAAAGGGCAAATCAAGTTACAACAGTCATATTTTATGTAGATATTTTGTATTTAACCAGTGATTAGTTAGAATATTACTATTTTAAATTTCCTATCAGAGAAGTTAACAGCAATTTCAGAATGTGTTTAATTGATTTATGACAGTAAAATTGTAAATAAACAAAGTATCATCTACCTATAGAACACTGCAATGACTAGGTACTGATTTGAAACAATTTCTTGATAATTATTTTTAAATTAGGATATTGAGAAGTGCACTAAGGACATTTTGCAATTCCATCTTTTGGTAAAGATTGTACTAAGAAAAATTATTAACGTATGAGCATGGAATGGGGGTTCTAATGCATAAAAGTTGAAAATACATTCTTTATACACAAAATTTTTGTTTTGTTTTAAATTAAATTTATTTACTTTCCAGGGCACACACAAGTTATACCAGCACACAAATATGTTTTGGCGACTGGTAGTTCAGTATTTTACGCTATGTTTTATGGCGGCTTGGCAGAGTGTAAGCAGGAAATAGAGGTCCCTGATGTTGAGCCATCAGCCTTTCTCATATTACTAAAGTAAGATGTCATTTTAATTACAAAATAAGCAAATTATTAAAATAGAATATAAAACCTGACTGCTTTAAAGAATAACAACTGAAAATTTAAAGCCAGTGTAACTCAGGATGATGTAAGGATTGTAACCATACCCAGTACATCCAAATCTGTTCAGACATTTAGAAGTTATGGTGGAATAAAGAAACATATACTCATACATGAACACTGAAAACCACTCCTTTTTTTGGTTGTTTAAAAAATGCATTGAATATTTGTGTGAATTACAGATACTAAACATAATATTCTTTTTTTTTTACAGGTATTTATATTGTGATGAAATTCAATTAGAGGCAGACACAGTACTGTCAACATTGTATGTTGCGAAGAAGTATATTGTACCACATTTAGCGAGAGCCTGTGTTAACTACTTGGAAACTAGTCTAACAGCCAAAAATGCGTGTTTACTCCTAAGCCAATCACGCCTGTTTGAGGAACCAGAACTAATGCAGAGGTGCTGGGAAGTTATTGATGCACAGGTATGTGAGTCGACAGAAAACCTAGCTACCGTCTGCTTAGAACCATCGTCATCCTATAGTAGCTTATTCATGGATCTCTCTGAGTCTTCCAGTCGCAATTTTTCAAGTCCCGAAAAAGAGCTATCAAATGATAATTTGCACAACTTATACAATTAATTTCATTAGCAAATTATAAAGTCAATGTAATACTCATTTTTGGTTGTGATTTAGGTTTAAGAGTGACAAAAATCTCAGTTTCATTCCAGTTGCAGTGTCTATATATTATCTAGTCATTTATTAAATTTGAAAACAATAGATAGAGTTCATTGATTATTGAAGTAATATTATTGTGTTGATGTAGATTGACTGCAATACATTTTGTATAGTTGTGTTATTTGCATGTATAATATGAAGCATGTAATACCTGTTGAAATGATTTATGAACTTTGTAAAATCTTTATTTACTATTAAATAAGTAAATAAACTATTGGACAATTTGTATTGCAGTTTTATTTGAATCACAAGTCTCATTTAACTATTTCTATTGTAGGCTGAGATGGCACTCACATCTGAAGGTTTTGTTGACATAGACGTATCTACTCTCGAGTCTGTGTTGGCGAGAGAGACACTAAATTGCAAGGAAATTAATTTGTTTGAAGCAGCATTAGCTTGGGCTCATGCCGAATGTGTACGTAGAGAGACTGACATTACTCCAGCTAACAAGAGAGCCATGCTCGGCAATGCAATATACCTAATCAGATTTCCAACCATGACATTGGAGGAGTTTGCCAATAGTGCAGCACAACTTGGCATACTAACACCTCAAGAGACGATAGACATATTCTTACATTTTACTGCAGCAAGTAAACCACAATTATCCTACCCCACAAAAATAAGGGCTGGTCTAAAAGCACAGGTAACTGCAACTTATTATTTATCAATATTCAATGAAATAGATATACTTATTGTATAAGAAATAAGAGATTAATTATATTTTCTTTTTTTAGATTTGTCACAGATTTCAATCTTGTGCATACAGAAGTAATCAATGGAGATATAGAGGCAGATGTGATTCAATACAGTTCTGTGTTGATAAAAGAATATTTGTCGTCGGTTTTGGCCTTTATGGATCGTCAAATGGTGCAGCTGATTACAATGTGAAGATTGAGTTGAAACGATTAGGACGAGTGTTAGCTGAGAATAATACGAAATTCTTTTCCGATGGGTCAAGTAACACTTTCCATGTGTACTTTGAGAATCCCATACAAATTGAGCCTGAGTGTTTTTATACAGCTTCTGCAATATTGGATGGAAGTGAGTTAAGTTATTTTGGACAAGAAGGACTGAGTGAAGTGTACATGGGTACAGTAACATTTCAATTCCATTGTTCCTCTGAGAGCACAAATGGAACAGGAGTTCAAGGAGGTCAGATTCCAGAACTTATTTACTACGGACCTACAGTTAATACTTCCATGACCAATACAAATACTAATGAGGACTGACAACTGATATGCAGATTGCGACCACTAAATTATTATTCAGTATAATATTACAAAATATTGCATTTCATTGGAACTCTAGACAAAGATGTCTAATCTAAATATCTATAAAGGTTTTAATATTTTAATTATTCCTATGTTAAATTATTGTTGATTGTAAAATTCCTGTGTATATTGTTGAAAAAGGATAGAAGTACCTTGAGAATGTGATATGGGTGTTGTAAAGCTCTCTAGAAATTCGTAGATTTAGAAAATTAATTAATAATGATAATTATACTTGAAGTTAATTGCAATAAATATAAAATAGCTTAATATTTTTGGTTTTATTCCACTCTGTAGAATTTTTTTTTACTATAATATACAAACTTGATTTTCACAATGATGTAGCCAAAGCTAGAAGATGGAAAACTAAGTCATTTGGTATTTTACTTCGGTAAAATCATTTCAGTCTATAGTAGACTTCTAGACTTTAATTATTAGGAATGAGTGCCTTGCAGTACTCTCAATTGCTTTCGATTCTGTGCCACCCTTCTCAATATAGAAAGGTTCAGTTTGACAATTACGTAATAAGAAAAAATAAAACGCTAAAATGTTACTGATGGTGAAATCGACAAACTATCGTATATTATATTGCTTTGGTTCATCATACCTATTTATTTCTAGAATGAAAATAAAAAAATTCTTAAAATCAATTTTAAAATAGCAAATTTTTAAAGTGTTTTAAGTGTTTGTTGTGAAGTTCTAATAACCTCTGGTAGGCATAACATCTTAAGAATATAATAACAAGATTTAAGCAAGCTTTGTTCTAATTCTTACTAATATTATAAATGCGAAAGTGCTTTTTTTTGTTGGTTTGGCCTTCAATAATGCTGCAACAGAGCTACAGATAGCCGTGATTTTTTGTATGGGTATAGTTGAGGACCAGTGACATAGACTACTTTTTATCCTGGAAAATCAAAGAATTCCCTCAGGATTTTAAAAACTAAATCCACGCAGACGAGATCGCAGGCTTCTTTAACCCTTCTCTGTGAAAGATAAGTAACCAATAAGTGTTTAATTCAATTTTAATCACTAGCACTTACCAGTTGGTGGTATGTTGATGCAAAGTGCCCGAGACAACTTGAAATAAGTGCGTCCTAGTTGGTAGCAGCACATCTGTATTGCGTCGCTAACATCTATTAAGAGGTCTGATCAGATTTGTTAAGAATAATATTGTTAACTTAGGCAGAAGTCACATCTGTCCCCATCACACGAATCAATTCAGATTTTTGCATATAATATCAGTTACAATTGTACACATACTGTGTCGAAAGGATGCTTCCTTTCGTGGTATTAACTCATATAATTTATCACAATTATGTCATTAAACCACGAATCAAGTCTAAAATCTCCTACTTAATTTATCCAGGAACTAAATTGACAAACCTATCCTTTTCTGCAGAGAACAATGTGAAAAGGCTAGCACCATTTTTCGATCTGTCACTTTAGCCTAGAAGACTGTGACAATGAATGTGACTGTGGCAACAGAATTAGCACAAATATGGTTGTAAAAAAAGGATACGTGCAGTGCCTTCTGTCCTGCAGGTCATGTAGACACAAGCAGCCTGCGTAAGAGAGGCATGTCGACCAATCGTCAAATGTCTTGTTAGAGCCATCTTGAAGAAATTGCATGCAATATCAATGCACTGTTGGTTCAGACGCAGCTGCTGGCACAGTGATGTGATGCCATCCCTTGCTTTCCTTAATGTCACTTCACGAGATTCCTGTCCAATGCCAGCATGGAAAGCTGCAAGACAATTATACAAGCAATTAAAAGAGATTAAAAAACCCGACTGCTTTAAAGGAAATTTTCAATTGAAAATTTACATCTTTAAATTGATCGTAAATGGTCATTCAAAATGAAAAATGATCAAAGAAACCTAACAATAATTTTCAAATTCCTATTCAATGATACCCCACTTAACATAGTTCATTGACATTCAGTTTTCTGCTTTTCACAATATAGGATCTGGTGGTCACCTTATTACTGTCATGTCTTTAGTGACCAAGATTAACACAAATCGATTGATCTAAGAATCATCAAAATTGGTCCACGCGTTTAGTCTCCAGCGTACCACATACATACATACATAAATAGATTGATAAATACTATACTTTGCGTGCCGCAGTCAGGTAAAAATGAAAATGGATTTATCATTTCTCATACCACCACATGCTAGAACTTTTATCTTAGTCACAGAATATTCAACTATTTCCATTATCTAAAAATTTACTTAGTTTCATTACAGTGGGTGATTATGATACCACTGTTAGAGGTTGGAGCTGGGCTCTAGAACTCCTTGATAACCTTAATTAAGCAGTAGCTGTCTTAACTCTGTGTAAGATGTTGCAGTGCTAATCTATGTTTAACTAATAAAAGTGATCTAATTTCACCTAAAATGTTAAATGCATGCTCCTGAAATAACTACTTAGCTGATGCCCACAATTTTGTCTGCACTACATAATTTATAACTTCATACAAACTTTTCTCATTTTTAGTAATGGAACTTTAAAAAACTCCTTCGTATTGCATGTTTAGGGAACTCAAGGAATATTTCTTCCAAAATTAAATTCCCTCGACTGGTTTAAACTGTGAGTTATCTGTCAATCAGTTCTTGTAGGCCAGCTGCATATTTTCAGAAATTGTCTGTTAGAAATATTTTTTCTAACATGCTGCAGGTGTTGTCCATAAAAAAAATATACGAGCAGAGTGAATTCAGAGGGGGCATCTGAATTTTTCTGACAGAAAATGACTAGTATGCAGCTGGGTTTAAATAGGTATAAATTTATAATCTACCTCTTCCGAAACCTGAAGCACCTCCTTTAGTCTCCGCAGACACGAACTGGCCGATTGCCGAAGCTCCACCATGTGAGTTTTCCTGGAACTCTATCTCAGCAACTATTATATTGTCTTCCAAAACTGAACCACAGTTTGTACACACGGCATCGCCTCGCGCCGGGTCTAATTCGATCTCCGAGGACCCACAATGATTGCATTTCTTCCCCGACATGGCTTTACCACTTTTTAATTCATAAAACCTGTAAGTTTCCGCTAGAAAGTAAAGACTTTTAAAGTGTAATTTTAGAGAAAAAGAATGGCTTCATATGCCTTAAATCTGTAATACCTACAATGAAAGGTGCTGGTTAAAAATTTTGAAAAATAAAACGCAATCACATCATAGCGCGTAGCGCGATTTCAATTTTCAATCTAAAATTTTCAAAATCACTCAGTCTGTTCTGTACCCCATGGGGCTGATTCTGTAACTCAGTGCGTATCACCCAGTACCCACAGAACATTATCACCGACGGTAGGCATTTTTTAACCATTGAAGGTTTACTATGGAATAGTAAATGACATTTCTCTTCAAACCTTCAATGGATAAAAAATATATGTCAGTGGCTTTCATTTTTTGATAGGCACTGAGTTACAGAATCAGGGAGTATGTCCACGAGCGAGTATTTTCAACTTTTTTATTTATTTATTCACGGCCTGGATTCTAGTTCTTTGAGTCTTTCATTCCAGATTACAATTTAGATACAGTATTTTTTACAGAACACTATTTAAGCGCGTGATACACATGCTAGTAGATGGCATCGTAGGTGCTTGTAAACTGGCACGCAAGGTACTGGCAGAATGTCAGCGCGTGATATACATTGTAGTGAATGGTATGCCAGTTTCTAAAAAAATTAAAAAGACTTCTACGTTCTACGTACATAACGTTTCTAAAAGTTCACAAAATTAATATTTATGAAGAAATAAATAGTGTTACAATTGAACTCGCAATTATATTAGGCAAAAACAACTAAAACAAGCACAAAAATCAAAAAGATCTTTGCAGATAGTTTTGAGAGTTGTGATTTACTAGCAACACGTTTACGTTACGATTTGTTTCACGTACTTGTAACAGGTAATATGAATCTCTCGTCCTACTTCCCCTCAAGGGGAAAAAATCAAACGGCTTGCAATCTACTCGTGTATGTATACACCTGGCACGTGAGTTACTGGCAGAACCTCGATACACATACGAGTAGTTCGTTTTTGCTTGTTACATGCGACTTTTGTGCGACTGACAAGCATATTGTGTATCACGCAGTTTACACCCGGAGGTATTATTTTTCGGTTCAGCCCCCTGCCCCCTGATTCTGTAACTCAGTGCCTACCAAAAAATGAAAGCCATGACATATATATTTTTAATCCATTGAAAATTGACTATGAAATAGTAAAGGACATTTCTCTTCAAACCTTCAATGGATAAAAAATGCCTATCGTCGTCGTTAGGCACTGAGTTACAGAATCAGCCCCATTAGCTGCCTTTACACTAGACGCTCATTCGCTCGCGATTGGAGTGTGTTGGGATCACGTTGGGATCGTGCACGATGGAACGCGCGAAAGCTTGCACGCACAATCATGAGTGATTGTTAATAACCAATTTTTGGCTGTCGAATCATTCGCGCGCGATTGTCTGCGTGATTTTCATCCGAGAGGAAAGAGTGCTCGTGTAAAGGCTAATCGCGCGCGATTCATTGCGGGATACTTTCGTGTCCTGGAGTGTGTGAAATTCACGCACTCCACGTTAAGTCGCGTATGTTTTTTACCGATTTCCAAAAAAGGAGGTTCTCAATTCGTCGAAATCTAGGCACTATGATTTACTTTATATTGATGTTTTTGTAAACAATAAAAGTTCATAATACCATAAGTTAAGTTTGTAAATAGCATCTGAACCTCTTCCACTGCGCTGACTGTCTGATACTTTTTTTAACGCCTTACGAAATGACCCTTTTAAGCTTTGAATTTTGTTTACCACAAAATCTCTGTTGGCATGAGCGATTCCGTTATCATTACAAAACTTAACCAATTTCTGGTAAGCTAGTTCCTTTATATTTTTATTTTTATACTCATCAGATTTAATTTTCCACAAACATGTATGAGATTTATAAATTTCCAAAAACTCTGAAATAAGATCTCTGCTCCATAATCTTATGTCTGTCATTTTTATGAGACTGAACAAAAACGGGCATCTAAAGGCGAATTGTCACGCAGACTTGCATGATGGATGAAGCACGTGGTAGTCTCGCGAGGCGGTCGGCGCGTAAGCGGATTCCCTTTTCCTTCGCTTGCCTTTACATGTGCGCTCTTTCTCGCACGAAAGCCGATTCACGCGTTAAAGAGTGCGTGTATAAAGGCAGCTATTCTGTAACTCTGCCTATCAAAAAATAAACATGATTAATGACAGTTGGGAACTTATTTTTCAACAGCACCCTTCTTTATTTTTGTCATTTTTCGTGATCTGCGACAAAGGTCCACGAAGTTTCACGAACGCTTTTAAGAAATAATTAACTAACCTGCATAGAAATAAATAACTACTGACAACGTAGACTGACAACGAGATATAACATCATCAAAAATAACGTCAAATTTAAAACAGAATAAATATGTAACAGAATCTGCATCTATACCGTAGACAGAGAAGAAATAGACCCAGTGACGATTTCTTTCTCACTCACACTAAAAAGAGAGCAGAAATAAAGTTATTAATGTGATAAACAGAGACGCAGCTACCCAATTTTTTGTCGCTCATCGTGTAACCAGTTTTTTTCAAGGTCGCCACACTTTTGTGCGAAACAAACTGACAGTTAATAAGAAAATTTAGTATCTATGTGTGTTGCCAGCTTTAGGTACCTATACAATGTCCCGATTTTCCCTATCCTACTAATATTATAAATGTGAAAGTTTGAATGTATGTATGGCCATCCATACATACATCCAAATTTCAGCCATATCGGTTTAGTGTGGCGTGATTGAGTAACAAACATCCATATGTTTGTTACTCAAACACGCCACACTAAACCGATACGGCTGAAATTTGGTACGGAGATAGCTCATTCCCAGGATTGGCGATGATTAAAGTGTATTCAGTTAGATAGTGTCGGTTACTGTTCTGAATCATCCTGAAGTTTCGTTCGAATGTCCATCGACCAGTCGAGAACTGTTGGCGATCTTAAGAATTATTTTATTTGCAAAGTTCTTAATTTTTAAAGCCATTTTTAAATAGCTAGAGGCAGACTTTTTATGTTTTTTTTAAATAATTATTAACTTAAACTATGAAGAGTTGCAGTTTTATATGACTGCCTGAAAAAAGGAATATACTGTTAATTTCATTAATGATGATTTTGATGACTAAATATACAATTTTTGTTGCTTTTAATTCAATAGCATTAGGTACTCGATCGAAGGAAAATTTTAACTGTTCTGTACAAATTATTTTGTGTAACATTCTTACTAGTAACGAAAAAAAAATTTCCTTTGTGTTACATACATCTTTTTTCAAAATGACTCACATATGCTAAATTTCTATTCGGCATTTCAATATTTTTTTTAAGGAGCAAATAATTATCTAGTGAATTGGTCCTATGAAACTACATTAAAAAACTTTAATATAAAAAAAAATATTTAAAAAAAACCGACTTACGTGTACAAACTAAAATTATTTTATACTTTTAAGTGGTGGTTGAAGTTAATATTGTGTGCAATAAAGAATAATAAATTCTTTATTGCACACAATATTAAGATAATTATATGTAAAAAATAGAAGCTTACCCTAATAGGTATGTCTCTCCCAGACAACCTTATATGTGTAGGTATGTTATTTAAAAAATAAAACAGTTCAGCATCTGTTTTGTCGTTTTATTTAAAAATCCTGGGAAGAATTTTCCATCTAATTTGGGGTAACAGGGGAGTGCAGTTATGGTGGCAACATTAAACTCATACTTGTCATGTGACGTCATCGTTACGTCATGTTATCTCTATTTCAGTCGCGGTTACACAGTACCTTCGTCTATTGCCTTCTCTGTCTACGATCTATACAATATTTTCCAACCTTTGAGTAACTTCCACCTTTAACTTTGTTTACCATCGGTGACGGTTTAGTGGTGGCAGCATAATAAGTATAAGTATTATGTATAAATACTACCACAGGATATAACGTTATTTTATTATAACCTAACCTTATAAATAACTAATAGACAATATTATAAGCTATAATATCATGTTGGATATTATTTCGAAAAAGTTGTGACGGTTCCTTGCTCATTGAACGGCTTGCTTGGAAAATAAATATATTTATTTTTTGTAGACCTAACTACGGAAGTACGGAACCAAGTCTTATGCATGTTTGACACACGCTTGACCACTTCATTTTATCTATGACGACATATTAAACGAAGCTTGCCATTGGTTAAATATCACGCCATATCTCCGTTTATAGACGATGAGATCACCCTGCAAATTGTTAAGGCCAAAGTACACTATACATATATGCTGTATAACAAGAAAGTACTTTTGTCAAAGTTATAACGCGGCAGTTAGGACATTTCGCACCTGATAAAAATCTTAGAAATTCTCAGGAGAAGGGCATCCCCAAAGAGTCGTTGACGTCATCGAACTGAACTGCAATGATGAGTCATCATTGTTGTGCTCTCGTTCATGTTTAATTTCTTTTCAAGCGCTTTATTTTGTTATTTCTGTCATCAATGAACTGTCAATTAGAACGTAAATAATTTGATTGGGATCAAATAGTTGTGAATGTGATAATACCTAATACGTTCTCGGAACACTTACGTAAACTTGTTGTGTTGTTTTTTGGACATTATTTTCAAGAGAACTAATGACGATGAAGCTGGAAATGAGTGATAGTCATTCCAACCACTCGGACTTCTCTTGTGACAGCCAATCTTCACAAGGATCCTCTACAAATGATTTCGTATCTTCAATTCCGACTTCAAGATCGCTACTCACAGTAAGTCAACATTCCAAACTCAAATTACGACTCTAGAATTTTCCTTCCAGCCGCTTGATTAACTATTTAAATAGATTAATTACAAGATAAAAACAAAAAAATTGATGTTCACTATTATTTAACCTTTAGTTGTTAAGTTTAGAAATTGAGTAACTATATCTAAATATATACTTACATACTTAAACCAAACCACTCTACTTTATCAGTGCTATCAGTAAGATCTTTCAATGTCACACGGCCAATATAAATTTTGTACTAAGAAATAATTAATGCTATACTAATTATAAGTTTTAAGTACTAGCTAACTGAAGTTTATAACATAGCAAATCAACAAGGTTTTTACCTTTTAACATGTCAAACATTTTGATCTATGTATTATAAAATACATGGGTAGTTCTACGATAAGAGGTAACTTGTGCGGCAATCAGTTTAAAATAAAAATTTTACTCTATATGTTGTTATTTTTTGCAATGAAACACATCACCTAAATGTACTTTATTAAATAACATCACGATTCAATGCCTAATTAAAGTATATTTTTCTGAAATTCCTTATAAAGTCTAAAAAAGTCTGTAACCTGGCCTGTCCCTCTGACGGTTTCAGTTTAATTTGAAACGATAAATACTTTTTTTGTATCAGTTATTAAACTAAAGTATGTTAAACACAAATTTCAATAAATGTATTTAAGTATTGTTAAGGAAAAATAGAAAAATATTTATTTATTTGCAATATATTTTAAACTTTACTTTTGTCCCACTGTTTTTAGGTATCTACTCTAGAAAATTTCATTCCGCTACTACAAACACAAATATAAAACGGCCATATTCCAAGAAGTGCTCAAAGTCATCTACCGACGTGAAGTTAGTAATGTGTGTAAAGTGAGCCGTTAAGAGCGCCGTCATTTGTTAGTTGTTGCGACCGTTGATTCGAAGTAGTCGTTTCGCGAGGTCATTGTGTCTCTCACCTGGCAAGTCATAAAAGTTATATTATTCATTCAATTTATTTGCATTTACTGGTCTAATTTAATAATGATGGACTAGTGAAAGTGTGATACATAATGTACCGAAAAACTTCTTATGTCAATTAAAACAATACAATTTATCATGAAAACGTCTCTCACCTGCCATATTTCACCTGGCAAGATAAATGTCAGGAGAGAAACTTGTTGACCAGGGGAGATAAGGTTAGTGCAAACAAACAAAGTCAAAAAAGTCAACAAAGTCAAAAAAAGTCAAAAAAGTCAAAAAAGTCAAAAAAATAAATAAAAAAAAAGTCAAAAAGTCAAAAACCGTCAAAAATGTCAAAAAAGTCTTTTTTGACTTTTTTTGAATTTTTTGAATTTTTTGACTTTTTTTACTTTTTTGATTTTTTAATAAAATATGTATAAAGTGACTTGCCCTTACGTGAAAAGATAAATAAATAGGACAAAAATCGTAATATAAGTGTTTAATGAAAAAACAGCTACTTTTCTCCGTGGCCGTATTCTCTATGGACTTATTACCTCTTATCGTAGAATTACCCACATAGATGTTACTTTGATGAACAGTTATTTGAATAGGTAGGTTGTTACAAATACAGATTTTATTTATTGAAACTATAAACTTACATCCATCATCCTGGATATTGGTTGTTAATTTCAATTTTGAAATAGTTAACCTCATGGATTTTAGGTAACTCTGACATATTTATTCTATTTACGTCCTACTCAGCCTTGCGTACAACTTCATCTCTAGATTGAAACTTATATTTCCATGAGAACTCTTTAATTTTCCAGGATATTTCTTAGCCTATCTCTAGGATGCAAACTACATCTGGCATTTTGCCAGTAGTTGAGCCATAAGAGGTAATAAATTGACAGGCACACTTATGTATTTATAACACTAGTAAATATGGATTATTTAAATTGGCAGTGATTTCCATATATATGTTTCTGTTTATCTAAATACATAAAAGAAAAGGTGACTGGTTAACTGACTGATTTAGCAACACACAGCTCAAAATACTAGATGGATTGGGCTGAAATTTGGCAAACAGATAGTTGAGCAATAGGATATTTTCTCTTTTTTAATAATTGTTAAGGTGTTAAGGTTTTCATGTCGAAAGGGGATTGAACCGATCTGGCTGATCTGCTGGTATTTTGATGTTTTTTAGAAATCGTGGCCCATGATGAAAGTAGTATGTATGGATAAAGGACTCATAGTCGAACAAGTCAAGTAACATAGTGCCCCAAAGTGTCACGTTACCTCATGGAGCTATAGCCAAAAAATTTGATTCCTTTGAGCGTTACCTAGATATTTGGAGGTAAAGATAGACTTATGAGGAAAAGAACAATCATTAAAAATAGACTTATTATGTCTATAGGCATCAGATTGTATCCAAATAATATCATCAAAAAGTATCATTTCCTGGTTGATTATTATTACTACTGGTTTTAAAAGGTCTCTTACATAGACTACCACAGGCTCTGCTGTTGCTCCACCTCTATCCAGCGATTTCCTGTGACTCGTTTGATGTGGTTGGTCCACCTACTGGGGGGGTATAGATAATATGAATTTGACAATTTTGTGAGCTAAGTATAGATAAAAATTTTATTAAAATATAATACTATGATCAGCAAAATTCAACTGATATCTTTATCAACTTGAATTAAAAATAGAATGATAAAGGATAGATTATCAAAAAGTATCACCTGATGATAAATGCTTACTACTTTCATTAGTCACATAACTATTTTAATGAACCAAGTCAATGTTATGTTAACAAAAAATTCTTTAAGACATACATATTATACATACTTTCAAGAATGAATTTTTATATAATCTTTAATTAACAAAAAAATTTTGAAGGCATATGTTTTTACTGTTTTCCGTATTCTATTGAACTGCATTATAAGTTGTGGTGTTATTAAATATGGGGTAGGTGTTACATATAACATAACATAAAATGTTATCATAATTTTGTAATAATTGTGCTATGTTTTTGTTCACGGCAACACGTGTTTAAAATCATATACATGTTATATAATATTATAAATATAATGTACGAAAACACAAGCGATATTGATATCAGTTTGTTATAATAACCAATGTTGTTTTGAGTACAAGTCAAACTCCATGTCCCTTATATAACTTTACGTCTACCTATAAGTATAATTTATTATTATTTTATCATTGTTCCTGTTGAGGAAAATGTAGTTAAATATATGTATACCACATAATTCAGAACAGGGTTCACATAATTCATATTCACTAAAATAAAACTTACTTCAAAAGCAAACTCGTAGCACCTTAGTTGGAAGAGATCATATACAGGGTGTGCGGTAAAATGTTATGATCTTGTCGAGAGATTGTATAGGAGATCAACTGCTATCAAATTATCCCCTTCCTAGGTAATACCAAAGGGCGAAAATGGCTCGTTTTTTGAATTATTGACAGTTTTGTGTCAAAAAAACAAAAGTTTCTTTTAATTCACTTTTAAAGTTGTGAATCCGCGTTATTTTTTCTGAAAGACACAAAACTATACGGAACGGAATCGTGACGTTTTCAGGCCATCCTGTATATAAATAGAAGAGATAAATAGGGTAATAGGGAATGGTTAGGCATTAATTACTATTTTGTATTAGGACGAGTGTCATCACCGTTCCCGTCTTCTTTATCTCTTCCGTGATCCGTAAACAAAGGTGAAGTGAGTTTTCTTTCGAAGTGAGTATATTTTTCTGAATAGCGCAGCAGAAGTGATAGAAAGGTCTGAGCTTGTCTTCTTGCTTTATATTGACTAGTAAAGCATCATCATCAACCCATCAACTGATCACTGCTGAGCGCGAATATTCTCTCAGAGAAGGGAAGGCTATGATAAGACTGTGCCTAGTAGTTACTAGCAATATACGAGTAGGTTACCTACCTATTAATTGATCGTTACATTAGTACAGACTATGGTTCAGAAATCAATTTAAAGCCAGGTTTAAAATATAGTATGATAGGAGGAAAACACGAACCGAGGAAGGCGATGACCGAGCATAGCTGACGTCATAGTTTCGTGGAAAACTTGGCTTGCCCACGCGCACAGTTGTTCACATACTCTTGTATTACTAGAGAAGATACTATATTACTCGAATTGGTCCCATTATAACAGGTAATTTACTGCATTTATGCGGTTTCCCGGTATGTTTTGTTTTAACCTTATTTTACTGCCCGTCGCTTGATGGCAGGTTTTCTGTCACTACGAGTATTAGTTATTATGACTAGACTAGTTGTACTGAAACTTTCTGTACAACGGTGAAGAAAATTGCATGTCTGAAAAAGAGTCTGTTTCCCATAAGGATTTCGAAAGGTGTCTGTAGTAAAATGCATGTCAGGCCACGCGCAGTGTAGGGTTTGCGTAGGCACTTTAAACTTTAAAGGGAGTACTTATATATATGTAAACTGTATTTTTTTACATTAAATGTATTTTTTTTACATTTTAAGATAACGTTACAAAATTATAATGATTTAAGATAAAACGCCTAGATTTTAATTAATAGCAAAAACGTCACTGGACGTTATGTAAAAAAAACGCTTTAAAAAGCTGTAACTAGAAACTTGATATTTTCACAGCATTAAGAGAGCATTGACCTTTGTAGTCGGTATACCAATCAACTTAGTACCTCACGCCGTTTTTGAGAAAAAAGACCTTTACAAACGGACAGATGGACAAACAGACAACGAAGTGATCTTATAAGGGTTCCGTCTTTTTCGCAACCTTAAAAGTACATCGTTTTGATATGATCAGATGTATGGGTGTTCGAAATTCGGTCAGGAGGTGTAAACCATTAACCATAACCAACCACCACCAGAACTTGGAGTAGTTTATGTAAAAGATAAATAATTACTTTATATATAAAAGATAAATAGGTAGTTTAATAGTTTCTGAGAAATATCTAAAAGTAAATTTTAAGTTTTTTTCTGGTGAGAGGCTTTGGTCGTGGCTAGTTACCACCCTACCGACAAAGACGTGCCACCAAGGGTCTTTGACGCTTACCTTCAGGTGAGATCGCAGTCAAGGACTATCTTGTCATTGAATAAAAAAAAAGTTCACTTTACAGAGCTAATAAGTTAATTTCAATGTACCGATGACCGTGAGTTGATAAATAAAAATATCCAAGAGGTAGGTTAGTTCCAATTCTTTCAAGAAAATATAGATTTTGTTGTAAATAAGACGGAACAAAAAACACAAAAACCCGGCGATATAAAAAATGATTTTATCATAAAGGTACATTTTTCAGCGGCCTCGTTTCTGCTGTCATGCCTTTCAAGGCTGTAAAAGTGAAAGATTGCGGTAATGAGCTTGCTGCCGGCATAGGAACATTTTCTTAGTTCGCCGACAAAGACTTGAGTATTCGGAACGCTAAATTGCTTGGTGGGAAAGCCAGGCAACTTTGAGCCAGAGAGGATTCTTCATGAAACAGAGATAATTCTTCATTTTGACGACCTCAGCACTGTGGTCTTATAACTGAGGGTTCGATTCCCGGCGGGGGCAATTTGAGAATGTATAATTTCTAAATTGTCTCTGGTCTGCCCCCCGATTCAGACCCTTCCGATAACTTATTTGTCGATCGATTCGGTTTGTTAATATATATTTCGCTCGCTCTGAATCCACACAACAAAAAGAGATAGATATCTAACCGTATCGACACGGTATGTTATCGAACAGGTCTGAATCGCCCTGCTGGTCTGGTCTGGTGAGAGGCTTTGGCCGTGCGATCTAGCGTTTCGGCACGATATGGCGTGTAGAAACAGATTGTATGAGTTGAATTTACACTGTATAACTCCTTCCAAGTTAGTCCGCAACCATCTTAGACTGCATCGTCACTTACCAGCAGGTGAGATCACGGTCGAGGGCTTATCATGGAATAAAAAAAAAATTAATAACTCAAAGAGCAACACTTCTGTCGTTAGAAGTGGCAACTTACATTTAAATGAATGCTTACCAAGCTTACAATTTCACAAATAACATAATCCGACATTTGTTTTTTAATAAAATAAAAAGTATATATTCTCCTCTTTGAAAAAATGAGAGGCTGAACGTCACAGCTTTTCGTCATCGACATATTCCGTTCTTTCGATCTTCACTGTTTTTTATCCTTTCTGTTGAATGAATGCCTCCTTTACTTTGTTTTCCTTTCCATTAGATACCTTTACCACAGAGAAATTAACTAAATAGATAGGTATTGGATTATTGTTCTAAGAATTATTTATTTAATAGCAGCCATTTGGATCGCCTTGACCTTTATATTTATATAGAAACTGTGTCAATCTTGAATTAAATGGGAGGTACACACACATCTGCAACCAATAAGTACCTCATACATGTACTCAATCAATAAGTAATAACAAAAACCTACTAACCTAAATAAAAAGTTAGGGATAGTTGCGGATACTATATATTGAATAAAATATGTTGTTTTGTGGTTTTTCGATGAATGGGTTAGAAGTCCCATTTTCCGAACCAGTGATGTAATTTTTACGTCAGTGCCAATATAGGTATTTTAAGAAATACCTGTCTAGATCTAACACAAGCTCTGGGAAAGGGGATGCATCGGTAGAGAGACTTTTTAGAGAACCATAGTTTCGCCCAGTTCGTTCGTTTTACCACAGAACTGCGAGAAGTCGTGAGCTTTGGCATCCTTATTTGGTAGAAATACTACCTAACGAAACGCTTTAATTCAACGTTTCTGATAAGAACCACTAAGGTGTCCAACACTCTTCCAGCATCCGTGTAATATATATTTGAGTACCTACCTTCAAGGCAAGAGTGAATAGGCATCTTCTAGGCAAGCGCGCTCCAACCTAGACCTCATCAGTGCTATCAAGTATTGATTGTCTTCAAGCGCAAGCCTATTTCGGGTAAAAAAAAACTCTGTCAAAGGCACAGCTTTAGAAAATTGTTAAGTATGCCAATTGTAAAAAATTTTTTTTCAAGGTAGGTATATTAACCAGAAAAGTTAAAGTTGTAAAGAAAATTTATACATTGCCCCTTGAGTGGGATATTTTAAAATAAATATGAGGTTTCTAAAACAGATTTTAGATAATAACTGCCGCTTACGAAATGATAAGATCCAAAGTGGCAGTTTTACCCAAGCTGGAAATCTTTCGTAATTTGTAATGTACATTTAAAATTTTAGAATATTAGCACAAATTATAAAATTATACCACAATTATCGTTAGGCAAAATATCTAACGATTAGAGTCGACTATGATAGTGAGATATGAATTGTTTTAAAAGTGAAGAAAAACATCATGAGGTAAACTGCATGCCTGAGAGCTCTGCATTATGTTATTGCCAAGCATGGTGGACTATACTAACTATACTGCTATGGACTATACCTAGTCTAACCCTTCTCATTCGAGAGGAGACTTATGCCCAGTGGTGGGCCGAAGATGTATTGTGATGAATGAATGAAAGAAAGATAATGCGTAATAATTCTTGTGGACACGATCTGACATGCGGATCACCCAATGAAAAATACGAGCACCTTTTAAAATGCTCAGATCAATTAAGAAGTTATAGCAGTAACGGTGACTATCTCTTATTAAGTACCTACTTGTAAATTTTCTATGATTATGTACCTGCCAGACCTTTTTCTCTTATTAGTCTTTACTTCATTAATATTCAGGACTTATGTTAACAAATAAGCTATTTTCAACCATCTTAATTACGTTTTTCCAAACTTCCTTATTGATTTTAAAGCTAATTCTCGCTGTTAATGATTAGTTGTTGTTCACGTATGCTAATTAGGATTTAATTTTAATATAATGAATGCTTAAAATTGAAGTCTCCTCCATTTACAATTCTCGTAAACTTGGGCGACAGACTAAACTATTTAGCATTTATGAGTATAAACTAATTTCTTCTGACTATAATTATTTTGCTCTTGACAACAAGATGGATATGCTCTCATCAGCACACAAAAGAAGACAGTTCCAATCCGAGGCATCCTTGGACATGTAAAAAGAATGAAAGAGGTTTGTGCTTCGGGAAGAGTTAAACTTATGCTGAGATCAGATCTCTATGGATTCTGTAGAGCGTGCAATAACTCAAGACTCAAGACAGAGATAAAGCGAGACAGATTTATTTTGGAGCATATTTGTGTCTCGTGTTATCTTGAGTCCGAGCTAAGTCAGACCACGCTCTATAGATCTCGGCATTAGATTGTCCAATAAAAAAACTTCTTGTTGGACGACCTACGTTTCACGGGATGGTGTAAAATAATCAAACACATTGTTCCGGTCGATAAACGAATTTATCAGTGTGTTTGTAGAACCAGCATTGTCTTTGTGTAATACCGGAGATGAGAGTAGATGTTAAAGAACATGTTACCGGCGGCTTCGATAAAGGTTTTTTTTTCCCGCGGAAACTCTTTAATTTTCCGGAATAATGTGTTAATCCTGGGTATGAGCTACATATCTTCATTCCTTTCAGCCAAATCGGTGAAAGACACACATACACACACACGCACAATCAAACTTTGGCCTTTATAATATTAGTGTGACGACACCCTGCGAAATTCCCCCGTAATAGATCTAATGAGTTCTCTTTTGCGTTTTTGTTCGTTTTTATAGTTGGTCAGTGGTCTTTTGCCTGGGTGATCCATGGGTGATCACTAATTACTCGTATCTAGTCAGGGATCAAACACGTCAACATAGTAGCCATGGCGACGGTTAGTGAGACCACGTTTATTATCGTGTATGATCGCATAGTCGTTTCAGAGAAATGGGGTGAACCTGATCGCGTGTTCGTCTGTCTAACGCGAACTGTCCTTGAACTGCTGATGAGGCATGTTACACGTTTGTTTTCATAACGCCTTCCACTCATTATGGATAGCCTGACTTCAGTTTGCACCGCAGTCCCAATTACTTGGGACGGGTAATTGGGTATTTGATTAATTTTTTTTATATACTTAAAATAAGGGTTGTTAATAAAATAACCAACAAAATAACACAATGTCATTTTTAGCATAGCTATCTATTTAATTTTTTGAATTATTTAAAGGTTTGAAGATTTGACTAGATGAAGGTTTACAAAAATTGAAACAATTATTTGTTTAGGGAATTTGTGGGCTTTTATGAATGGTGCAAAATGCCCTTCCCTGATTTGTTTTTAATACATAGTAACTTCACACATTGCAACGCAATTTGTTAATATTTGTTTAAGACGATAATAATGAAATGCTCCCCAGATCTTCAGATCACAAAATTCCGTATGAATTATTATTATGTAGGTGTCCACAGGGTAATTATACTAAATCGTTAGATTCTTTTGAAAAATGAACTTGAACTCCAGGATTTATATTCTAGTTTCCATCAAATGTGGAGTTAGAGCATTTAAGTGAGTTACAACTAACAACCCCATTCTTATTTATATAAGTAAAATCAAATATTATTTATATTTACTAACTTATTCACTAAGTTTTTCTAAAATTCGATTTCGAATATTAGTAGGTAAATTATTTTCCTCAATACTAAACTATATGTAATTGTAAATCTATTTTTTTATCACTGATAACAAGAGGAAATCCGTCAAGTATCTATTAAACTTCGCTATCGTTTTTGGAAACATTTGATACACTTTCATTTAATTCCCCGTAAAAACGGTGTTATCCGTGGATGACATCACGTACTTACTACAACGTGTAATAACTTGTAGTATGACTGTCAGACAGCGTGGCTCCAACTTTTACTATTAACTGTACTCTGTTCAAGTAAAACCTTTACCTTTTTAAGTAATTTTTCTTTTTTCCTCTATTTCTTCTACGTCTTTTGAGCCTTTAATGCAAGTTCTTGTTATTATTTTGCACGTCATGTTTATTATTACTGACCCGTAAAATTGTGTATTTTCCTTTGGCATATTGATCTATTCTTTTTTCCTTAGCCTAAACCAAAAAATGCTACGCAAAAAGAACCTGACTTAAGAAACACCTTAACCTGTACAGTATCCTCGGTTATATTTTAAGATATTCATAGAATTAAATTTATTGAATCATTTTATATTTATTATACCAACATTCATTAATCTAAATATATAAAAACAGGAGAAGGTTATTACATTTTGTCAAGTTCTATTACTTTATATTCTTCAAAAAGGGTTCACACGTGTTGGATATAGAATATGCCTAATGTGGGTTTTAAGTTTTTATGTAAGACATTATCGGTTATTCCACCAACAATTTGGCACTATACATACAATAAACTCTTCACCATACGTTTATTCTCATTTGAGAATAAAGACGTCTAAAGCATCTAGTTTATTTCAGCTGGATCTGGGTTGGGTTGGTAATTAGTATGATAGGTGTTTAAAGTAACAAGTATTGTTGATTGCAGTAGTTTATGAGTTGACTTTTTTTATATTCGTTACTGGTGGGCCCGCCTCTTTAGTTTTTGTTATAATCAATATCGTCATCTCTCTTGTTTATTTCAGTAGGACTATTATTTCTTAATAAAAGAGTATTTGTATTTATTTACTAACTTAATGAAATTAAATAACTAAATGTCTTCTCTATATTCAACTCGCTTGTCCACATTAAATACTTTACCGATACAGTGAAATTCAAACGACTTGGTTGGAATTTCCTTTTTTTCTACAACTGTGTTTCTTAATCCCATTTGGCAAACGCTTCATATTTTTCTTCAACATAAATCTCAGCATTTATTGAATCAAAATATTTACACCGCGCGCGTGTCATGGAGAAAGTATTCATTGAATCATTGAGTGTAACTAACTAATTCAAATGGGCAAAAAACTTTTGGCCCAGCTAGCGAATTGTTGGAATACTCGGTCACATAGGACATTTCGTTACCGAAAAACCGTTTCGCGCCTGCGCCGTACGCTCGCCGCCGATCATACAAAACCAGCCGCGACCGTGCTAACTGACTCAGTGTGATATTAAACATTCTAGCTACGCGAACGTATTTGATAGAAACCTACGCATGAGTCATACTGTTATCAAGTAGTGTTACTGAATAGTCACGCCGCGCCTGAAACTTTTTGGACTTTTTGGACTCTCTTTGTTTTGATCCCTCACACGTGCTTGGTTGTGTTGATAGTTGTGAAAGCATTCTTCATGTCTCAGTTGGTGCCGTACCACCTCCTCAGCAGCGAACAGGACGACAGTCTCATGTTCGCCACCATGTTCGACTACCAGATGGACGATTACAATAAGCCAAAGGTAAGTGTTGATACTTGATTTTCAATTAGACAAACGTCAGTGTTGATTTTGAACTTTGGGGTCGGCGGTACATCCGTGACGCGACTGGTAAACAACTTTCCCAAGTTATTTGTCTCGCCAAAATTTGCAAGTTGAATTACCTATAGTCGTTTATTACAATTGATTCTTTATTTTTCTTCACTTCTATAGATAGGTTTGATTATTTTGAAAGGGACATGGAAGTTACATTTAATTTGATTTTTACCTTGACATTATGTAATAACGTCATTTTTAATTCGAAATGTTGAGCAGGCACATTTTCTTATCTAGGCTTTATCAAGTTTGCAAAATTAAATATAATTGGCGGAGACCTAAAAGTTAAATACTTGTATTAACATACAAACGATGTATATTTACTAAATACTATTAATACTAATATGCAATTACAACTTTTTACCTAAGACTTGGTTCCATTTCACTAGAGTTATGCATTGCCTTTTTATGTGTTAAAATATACTTTCAAATAAATAAACTATTAAAAAACTTTAGGTATATTTTATGTAACATTAAATTAAATTAACTAAACTAAGCATTTCTGTGTTTCTGTGTTCTATATGTTCTAACTGACTACCTAAAATATTCTTACAAAATCTCGTTAGATATAATTTTAACTTTAAATACGCTCATGTTATTGTAATGTTAATTTAATTAATATTTATAAAATAAAACTTAATCGTTATAATTGCATTTATATACTGAGTTAAAAAAGAAACCTAAAACTTTTATTTAGTAAAAAGTTCACCTGATTGCCAATAGATGGCGTTATAAGTCTTGAAAGTCGTAAGCAGACCGTTGATAACGATGTTCTATCTGATAACATGATAAAGTTTATTGCGTCATAATAAATAATTGATGTCTTTTATGTTAGGAGTTTTCAACTCCTTAAACTATTTTAGAATTTAGACTTCGATTTCGTCTTACAAGCAAAAATGTCTATCGGCTAGTTATTTTTTGATATCCAATATTTTAAATGCTTTATTTCATACGTTCAACTTTATATCATACGTTTTGACTTTCGTCTTCTTGTTCTCTCTTTAAATGATACTTAAACAAGGTACCTACTACAATTTTTCTCATTAATCTTCACCTTTAATTTCATCATTACAATAAAGTAATGAACAGATCATATTATGTATATGAATGACAATGGAATAAACAAGTATTGGCAGGTGCGAATTTGTTTTGAACGGTAAAACATAAAAACTAGAAACGTAACAGTTCGTGCCAGCCGATGACGTCACGCGATGGCGTCACAGTTCCCACTCTATAGCATATTGAGAACTTCTCAGAAGTCTGGCGACTGAGCGAGCTACTTAAATTAATTTATGGCCATCCATACACAAACTCAGGACAGGTTTAACTGCTTTTTGTTATATGGAATTGGAGTTTTCTTATTATAATTACGCAGCGTTTTTGTAATAAACGTATTTTTCCTCATGCCGCTCTATGATATCGAATTTCACAATACTAAGTGTGAGTTTAATCACGTAGCCATAAAGGTAAATGTAATTGTTGTTTATAATATTATTGGGTCTCTCAGACCAAATGGAGGCTATAATTTAGATTGCATCTTTCGCTAATTCATTGTTTGTCTAACGTTCTGATTTAGGAATTGTAGGTGTTACAATTTGTGTAACCTAAAGCCTCTTATTTTGTTTGTAGTATTTTCCATGGAGTTAACCTACCTCAACAAAGTTGTTTTTAATTTTTCCATGATAAACGGCACGTACTATCTACCTAATCGAAGAGTTATCAGATAGGTAAACCAAATTTCCTGAGAATCAACTTTGATTATAACCATTTATTAAGTTCTTATTCCACATCTAAAAGTGCTTGTCGTTTGCTTGTTATTCAAATGATGTATTTATAAAACACCTGTCTAGCTAATATTTTACTGAAAGCCGTTTTAAATCGATATTCATTTGTCTATCAAAAACTTAATAGGCTATTATTCCATCTAATGTTATATTAATTTAATAGGTAGTTCAACGTTACCGGCCACAAGCCTATTTATTCTTTAAGCACGTTTCGTAGGTATCAATGCTGTGCATGAATGAAATCCTTGGGTATTACCAATGTGGTGCAGCTTAGACGTATAGACACATGACCTTTAAAAATCATTATATATATAAGATTTACCTTGTTTTTTATATTAATATATCTATAGTCTCTTTTTCACTTCGTTTACTAAGTATTTTCTTAATTTAATCCAATCTAACTTAGTTAACTGTCCCTGGTATGTATGACCTTATTGAAGGTCAATTTAAAAATGTTTACTCTTAATTTCTCATCTCATATCTTCATTAGTGACCTTTATTATTTATTCTTTGTCGGTTTCATTATCATTTCTGATCCACAATATAAAAATTGAGTATTTTATCCAAACGTATAGTAAGTACAGTGTATTTTTCTAACCAATTATAATAGAATGCAACCTCAATAAGCGGATTGATTTTATTGAGATGCATTTCTAGAAGTGAGGTATGATTTTGCTCTAAAATTTAATCCATAGGACAATAGATATCGAGGACAGGATCAATTTGGTCATTCTTTGTCTCGCCATTTCAACTTATTGCATTGGTCGCTCTAGAACAACTGATCTTTTAAGATCTGATAAACGAGTCTATCAGTTGCGCAAGAGCCCAACCGGACTTGTCGGTAGCGGCGTGCCGGTAGCGATGTTAACCTTTGCGAGGCGAAAACCTCAAGTCCGGCTGACTTGACCTACATCGCGCTTGTGAAATTTCTCCTGCACTGTATTGCTTCCAAGAACGCACGTCCGCCTGGGATTCCCCACACGCTATGCACAACAATTTCGATTTTAATTGCATTTCAGAGTTTTGTTTCCTAATATCTAAGTCCTTGCTTGCTTCATACAACATTTATCACATCATTTATTTAATTTCCACAATGTTGCTCTTTCAAATAAGTTACTATACATGTAATACAGTAATAGTACATTATGGTACAAGTGTCAAAGTTGGTGATTACCGCTGAGGCGCTATTGAGACCCGAGCCGTTAGGTGAGGGTCTTAAGGTAGCCGAGGACGGTAATCATCAATGTACACGTGTATCATACGACGTTTTTCAACACACTTGTGAAGAAAATAATACTAAAATAGTACATTATGGTACAAAACAGTGAAAACGAGTTGTGAAATTTTTTTCGCAATGGCGGGAAAAATTAATGTTGTTCTTTTGTTCGCCCTCTGGGCAGACAAAGATCGACAACCATACAGCCTATTATATAGACTATTCAGGTGTTTATTTGATTTAATTAGTTTTCCGGAATGCGCGCGCACCTTTAATGACCATAGACTAAAAGAATGAGGTTTCTTTTTTTTTTTGGCTTTTCTCTTATAGCCACGTACAAAATGGGGAATTTCCAGTTTTCTTTATTACAGAAAAAACAAAAGTTATATTTGAGTGACAGTTTTATTTATTAAACACGTACAAGTTGAAATTATCTATTTAAATACGAAGTTGTATGAAATGAGCAAGCCATAGGTATCTTGGCAATAGGTAGGATCTTTTTTGTAATAGAAACTTTTTTAAGAACAAAGCAACTCAACCAATAAAATTAAAAAAAAAAAATTCTATAACTCACATTGTGAATAATAGTAATCAAAAGTCACAGTTTGAGTTAAAGGTGTCATTGTGTGCCTAATTGCGGTGAACCGGAAGCCATTTTATGAGCAAGTGTGTTGAAAAAGCTCTTTATTCGCGGGGGATACGTTCCGTAAATATGCCGCGAATACAGAAACCGTGAATATGGAATGGTAATTTGTATGGGATTATAGGGGATACGTTCCTAGGTGACAAAAAAAAAAAAATTAAGTTTTTGACCATATTTGATTAATTATTATTTTCAGGTTTAGGCAATGGTTTAAAGAATTTTGTTATTTTTCTTGCTTGAAGCTTTCTAAAAACTCCTTCAATTCAGGCTGATATTCAGCAGTGGCATTAGCAATTTGCCTCTTAAAAACAAGACTTTGTTCTATAGACGGATCGGATCAGTTTTCATAAAAAAATCACAAAGCTCATTTGCCATTCTTAAACCTTCGCTGAGATTTTTCAAATATTAGTCTTAGTTAGTTTACAATTTAGTTAGCTTAGTATTAGTTAGTTTACAAAGGATATTGGGCTTGATACCTATTGGAATCCTTTTTATGTATGTACCGATGTACCGATTAGATCCGCGAATTGGGTCACAATTTTTTAATCCGCGAATAGTGAAAACGCGAATGAAGGAAGCGCGAATAAGGAGCTTTTACTGTACGATAACATATAATCCTAGTATACTCAATCACGTAGCAAAAATGCAACGAAATCGACGTGATTTTTTTCATGGGTATTGTTGAGGACTTAGAAAGTGGCATACTTTATTCCCGAAAAAGAAATGGAAAGCCAGTAGGTAATACTTCTGATGCAGATAAAAAACACTTTAAAGTGAGGTAATGTGTTCTGAACTATGTAACAAAAGACATGTGAGCCAATTCGTAAGTTCCTATTAAATAGTAACCTGATTATGACATGATTGGACTAACTAGTTGAATCGAGCAGATGGGTTTGGTTGACCGACACCTATTAAACGGCTGCAGCCAATAAAGGCCGGATGTGGACAATTTGTTCTAATTGTAGGCGACTTCGAACTGACCACGTGGAAGTACTTAGTCAAGAAATTTTCTAATAAGTATTAGAAGAAATATGTACAGTATGAATTTGAAGTCCGAAATTCAGAACGAACAAATGCTGTAGATTAATTTGACGATCCAATAAAAGTTATGTAACTGGAGGATAGGTATTCACTCTAAGTTGTAAAGTCTATATGAAGAAATTATTAATACATTTTACTTTTGCCATTTGCTGAATTTTTTAAAACAATAATTATAAAACTTCTGGAAAGTAAAAATTGTTTTCTCCGTTACTCGACAATGCTTTAGTGTTCAAGACAAAGCGTTTGACCTTGTCAAGCATTTAAGCCTTCATGCCTTTTGAGCATACGATTAATAAAAGTATGCCATCATAAGATTACCATAATTATTATGTAGTAAGTAAATAATCTTTATTGTGTATGCGAGTTCCTAGAAATTTTCGTGAGTCATCGACGACTTAGCCAAGTCGGAAGTAGGTATCAAGCCGATGCCTTTTGTGGATTTTAGTTTTTTTTATACACTAATAATAATAATTAATTAAAAAAAAATCATGTAGATATATATTTCTTGTGTTTCTTCTAAAACATATTTCCATTTATAAGGTTGTGAATTGCGATGATATCAGAATTCTGCTGATATTGTAAAAATATCATTGAGAAGTAGTTACGCCAGTTAATTATTTTCAAATTTTGAGATGTTCCTTTTGTGACGTAGGCAATATGTAGGCATCCACTTAGTGAAAGTCCTACATTTTTCAAGTTATATCCATGAAACTTGGTATTTTGCCTTTCGATTACAAAACGAAGAAGTACCTAAGTGTTTTTGAAAATTCCACCCAAAACCTATTTCCACGCGGACGAGTTCGCGGGGGTAAAAGCAATTAGGTATATTTTCTTTCATTTATATCGATTATGTACACATATCTTAATAAAATTATTACTGCTTTTATTCACTAAGTACATATGTAGCTATTCGGCAGCCAAGAAGACTACAGACTATAATACTGTAGTTTTATTGCTGGGAATGTTGGAATCCTACATTCCCCACAGTAAAACTGGAAAGGGCCAGGACGAAGCCGCAAACAATAAAATATTTAAATAGTGGCACGAAAGTGGTAGCGGTGGAACTTCGGTGGAAGCACAATAAACTTAGTCTTCATTTAAGTAGTTGCACAAGTCGTAACAATAAAGGTCGGGATTGACTTCTTTATTGCCTCCGTCGAAGATAACTTGACCAATGTTATCCATTTTGGTCCATTACATAAAGTGTTGTCCATTGTCTCCCGTACAGATTTCTCTGTTTTCTTTACAAGTTACAGCCAGTAAGGCCCTTACAAATCTTAAGTGATTGTAGACCGCTAAAAGCTCTTTGTTATTATTAGAGAAACCACTCGACGGGTTCCGTTGTCCGGCAGTGGTAATTTCAAATTTGTTCAGCGAGTAATTTATGCAGCTTTTACTTCATGTTTTGACGGCCTCAATTAAGAAAGGATTAATTATTTCACTTTAATTACGTCTTTGGTATTTTCGACTCATTATACTTTATACTTCGACTCATTATACTTTATTTGGTGTGAAATAAACTCCTGGTATTTTAATTTATTAATTAACTCAAGAGTTAGGCCGATGCCACACGGCGCGTTGTCGCGTCGCTCTGTCGCTTCTGCGGCGCCGTTGCGGTGTCCTTATGCGTCCTGCGTGTCCTGTGCCAAACGGTGCGATGCGGTATGTATTTGCGAAAGCGTGACTTCGCACCAAGCCGTATAGCATATATTCCTACAAAATCAAACGTTACGTCCGAATACTTTATACATAGTAGTATCGGTCTTACTCTTAAATATTCATGGTCCATAAAAGCTCGAAAGGCGTTTTAAAATTTATTTTTTGTAACGGAAAAATCATAGTAATTAGTCTCAATAAGTGTAGAGTTCAATAGTTTGTTAATGGTCTCATCAGTCGTTTTTAAACAGGAGTGGCCTCTATATAGGCCCTTTTAACATTTAAAAGTATTGTCTGAACAAATGGGAAATTATTTACGGTCATAACTTAGCTCTCACGGTTTGTCAGGCTTTGTTGGCTGCCAGTGTAGATCGCAGTTTTTTTTTTTAGTATAAGAGGCATGGCCTTTGCCTCTGGCGCGCATTCTTGATCAAGAACGATTGATTTTTGCTAATGTATTTAGCTGTGTCGTATATTTTTTTTGTAACTGTACATATTAATAATAATAATTGTCCTTTAAGAAATGTTTCTTGCGCATTCATACATCTGACGACTAAAGATACAGCCATAGACTGCCAGAGACTATGTAAATGTGTGGGCCCTGTCAACTATTACACCACCCACGTCGATTTGATAAGCGAATCTGTCTTTACATTTGTCCATTTTATCTTCACATTTAAAAGTGATAAAAAATAAATCATCTATGACTTGACAAAATTGATCAGTTTTCAAAAGTTTTAAGATTTTGGATTAAAATTATCTTTTTTGAGTTAGGTTTTTAAAAATCCATTTATTTGGGATAAAAATTCCTCCTTTGTTGCTCCTTAGCTGCATGGTTTTTTACAAGTTTTCTACAAGTGTCTACATTGTTAATATTAATAAACTTAACTTCGCCATTACTATTATTGTCTACGTAAGAATGTTTCTACGGTATAAAAATATTTTCTCACACAGACGTTTATGTGCAGATTACGATATAGGTTATCCGTTTATATATTAATTATTTATTAGTCACTTTGCGGTGTGTATTTAATAAAATAATGATATTATTTAATAATACAAACAAAACACTTGGAGATAAAAGTATGATAAGGCATTCCTGGAATTTCGTATTCAGATAACAAAGACTGAACATTAAAATCATTTTACGTTCAGAAGGTCAATTCGCATTTGATTGATGCTCCCGGGTTCGTGCATTTTAGTCACGCCTGCTTCCCAGCGGTCAAACAGACGCAGTTAGAATTTAAAATACCCATACAATACTACGATATTTGACTTATGGTTAACAGTTCCATGAACACTTTGTCTATTGCTAATTTTTATCTTCTACCATTGTCTGGGTCGTATGTCGGCGCTTTCGGCTCTATTGTACTTTTCTCTTTTTTAAACATCACAATAAAGATGTCACGGGAAACTACCGCAAATATTTGTAAAGTTGTCAGACTTTAACGGGATGCCATTGAAATTTTAACAATTGCGTCCCAAGATTTCGGTAGGTCCGTTAAATGTAGTAAGCGGTGAGCGATTGGGGGTCGAGACTGTTCAGTGACTCACAGAGCTGGCATGTAAGGCATTTGTCGGACATACAAAACATGCCGCCGACAACTACTGATCTTTCAACATTAATTATAAAACTTACCTACGATTTTTGGAAAGTTGTCAGCCAAAAGAAAGAAATTTTGTTGCAACAAAGGATTCCTCGTAACGTGTCGCGAGCTCAGTTTTCTTTGTTGCACAAAGCAATAACAATTACGTCACAAATAATAAGCATGTTCAAGTACCGATATTTACCACAGCTGCTAAGTCCTTGTTCCGATTATGGTCATGAATCGTGCTTACGGCTCCGCAGATTACTGACATTTTCTACGTTTCCGTCTTGACTGCCTTATTAAAGGATGTCATACTAACTGCGAGCGCACGTGCGTTTGATTATTGTTATAAAGTTCTATGATATGTTGTATGTATTTGACTTTAATAGAATTCTACGTAGGCCTCGTAAGGTGCACAATGGAATATTGCTATAATGTGCTAGAAAGACAAAAATGCTATTACGTACACTTGTTATATGTGTACGTTCTTAGGGCTACTGATACTTTACATTCTTCCTTTACTGGGCAAGTAAACTTAATGTTGTCAGTCTTGGAACAATGGGCTGTAGGAATATTATTGAAACACGTATTAAATGTTGTGTATTACTGCGTATTAAATTGTACAAACAAAATCCTACCTACGTTTTACTTTAAAACGTGTTTTGGTCACGTATTTAATAGATAAAAAACATATTATCTATTATAACTATAATATGGATTGAAAGTTTTGTCGTAGTTCTTTTTAGTCCTCAGAGTTTACATAGGAATCATCACAAATCAGATTCCATTGGAATTTATATTGAATATAAATATCGCTCCCATCTACAACAAAATTTGTGATAGATGGTACAATAAGCGCACTTCCAATACCAACGCCATTATTTAATGAACCCTCGTCAGATGAAAAGGTCAAATTATTTGAAAAGATTAATCTCGTAAATTATGTCGGCCTAATGCGTCTCGCCAGATTTCTCGGCTGACGGACTGCTTTGTATGACATTGGTCTCATGTATCACAAAAGGTACC
Organism: Hipparchia semele; assembly: GCA_933228805.2. Classification (NCBI taxonomy): domain Eukaryota; kingdom Metazoa; phylum Arthropoda; class Insecta; order Lepidoptera; family Nymphalidae; genus Hipparchia; species Hipparchia semele. The sequence continues at coordinate 3,708,459 of OW121725.1, read as the reverse complement.
TTATTATATATTTTTTGTGTTCGACCCAGAAATCTGTCTTGCATTATATTTTAAATATTGTGATGCTTCTTGATTGGGTCATTGTGGGTAGCGCTATAACGTTTGCCTTGATCGAGCCTTGCATTAAATGACTTCAAAGGCATGTATAACAAATTGTCGGGTCCGCATAATTTGCGCGGATGTACCAGTTTGAGAGTAATGCACTCGTAAAGGTTTACGAGTGTGGCTGCGTTTCAACGTCAATGTTATTTAAATCATTTTTAAGATTCCCCTCCACCATCCCGAATAAGTTTACATCGCGGGTTTTATTGACATACGATAATTCAAATTTACGATTCTCCGTTGAATTCACACGAATATTATATCTTCGGCGCAGTTTATATTCATGTGTTTTGTTCATTATTTAAAAGAATTCGGCGCGAATCGGTCAGTTCCAAGGTCGTTTTAGTCTTAACACGTTTATTTAGCATCAGATATGCATACATATAGACCAACCGTACTAGGTAAGTACCTATATTATACTATATTTAGAGTGAGATTAACGACTTTAGAACTGATATTAAATATGAGACGCTGGTAGTATTTGCTGCAATTCTTCGAAACCAATTTCGCATTTAGCTACTCCTACGCATATATAATTTTTATATGATTGCGAAAGGTCAGACGACTCGAGTTCTTTTGAACTTGATTGCAGTTCATTTCAATTTTTACTTGTATGCTCCTTTGACAACCAACTCGCTAATTTATTTTTTGTTATCTGTAGTTTGTCCAAGATAGTTTAGTATTGAAAAAATACTTAACGATTTTACATTATACGCTTTTTTAACCGATTCTAAGTGTTGTGTATCGCTTCAGTCTACTTATTTAGGTTGCCACATTGCTCAAGTTTTTTTTTATTTACTATGTTATTATGACGATCTCGTCACGCTGCACTGCACACTTAATTTAATTCTATCCTCAGTGTATCTCTGTCTGTTTCCCATTTGCGGTCGATCGGTCCGTATGGATGCAGTATATCTATTTATAAATAAAATTGTAGGACATTTAAGGATCAGTTGATGCTGGTAGAAGGTCTTCTTTGAAACGGAAATTAATTTTCAAGATTTAGTTCTAAGTATTTGAGTTCAACTGCGGGTTGGCGAGGTTAACTAACATATTGTTTTGATTTACCTGGTCTATATTATCATCTCCTAACCACAAACCTCTAGGGTTGTTTGTGTAGCCACGCTTCATTTTGTGGTCACTTATGTTATCATTCTGAGGTTTTACTGTTTCATGTAAACATTAGATTTCAACACATTAGGTGGTCAATGTTAGCGGCTGCTCGCGCTCAACATGTCTGCACTAATTTAATTATTCCGTTTATGTAGTGAACGGATAGCGTTGCATACTGAATTTCTGTTCGCCCGACGTAGTTCGGCCCAATTAGGAGGACACTAAAAAGGTTCTGCGTTTGTTTGCGCTTCATTGTTCTCATCGGTATCTGGGCTGGCGGCGAGGTTTCGCAATCGCCGCTGTTTCCTCGTCTTTTTATGGAGTCGAAAGTCGTCGATTCTGCAGCGAGGCGCCTCGCGATGCAGTTGTGAAACTGTGCGTGGGTGCGGTGCATATTGCGTCGTGCGGGGGCCCGTCTGGCGGCGGCGGTGCTAGGGGCGGCCGGCCGGTGGTGTGCAGCGACGGCGCCGAGTGGGGCGTAGGCGTCGCCGGGGGGCGTCGCGCCAGGCTTATCAGACGGCGGCGGGGCCGGCGCGCGAGCCTCACTGCACGCTCCACCGCTGACCGCGCTCCTCGTGTCAAACACGCTCACTGCCACCGGTTTTAGATAACAAAAACCTTTGTCCAGTCGAAGCATAATATTTACAATCCGCGTCCTCTGCGCTGCGTACTTTCTGAGGGGTTTTCCGACGCCGACCCAATCTGTCAGTGGTTTGTTTTCGTTGCGCGCACGCGTATCGCGCCAGTTCCGACGAGTTACGACAAGTTTTTTGAGATACCACGAGGAAAATACGAGTACCTAGTAAATAGTTGTTTGTGAAGTGTGTTACTTGGATTGCAAATTGCAGCTGCTGGAATTTGGTAAGTGGGTTTGTTTCGACATACATAATTATTGTTTGTAATTACATGTCAAGTGGTGTCATTAAAGTTCATTAAACTTAGTAGGTAAATACAGATTTTATGTCGTGCAGTTTTGTCATTACAACGGATTGCATCATGGCCTGATATCTAACACTTCCCGCGCGAAATCAGATTCCATAATTTGATTTTCGACGAGAACTTCTCATTATGCAGATATATTTTTTTGATTCGGAGTGCGACGTTGTCTTTTCCTTTTGTGTGATCTGCTGCGAGAGGACTGCGGAGTGCGGGCGGGCGACGCGCGGGCGCATGTGACGCCGCGACGCCGCGCGCGCCCCGTGTCATCGCTCGCGGTCAGTTGAACGAACCCTCGGCGACGTCAACCTTGCCATAATCGCGATTATTTGCATCACCATTGTGCCAACTGAGGCCTGTGAGCCTCGATTGTCTCTCTCAGTAGACGGATGAGCACCTTCTAGCTAACATCAAAAAGCCAATAGCCATGCTTTGCAGACATTGCAGACACAACTGCCGCCTTGACTACTTAGGTGTTGCATGCCTTATTTTTCGCGGTCATTTTAACAGTTTTACAACAATCTTGCTGTTATAGCAATTACATATTTACTTTATGATTCTGCCAACTGTGGCCGCAATAATCTCTAAGCTAAATGGATGGTATACAAGGGTATCTGTATTAAAAAAATTATGTACGTACAGGCTGCAGATTTCACACTTGAATTAAAGGATGCTTAATTTTTTTCACGTACCCCCAGTCAATCTATCGTGATTATTTACATCACTATTGTGGCCTGAAGGCCTGAGAGCCTCAATTGTCTCTCTAAGTAGACAGATGAGCACCTTGCATCTAAGATCTATTGATCTGACCAATAGCCATGCTAAGAACATTACAGACTACAGGTGTCGCTTTGACTTCTTAGGTGTTACCATTTTCCTAATAAGTCCAGGCTACAGGTGCAGCTTTGAATGATGGTATGCTTCAGTTTAGCGGTCAGTTCTCAGTTGAAGCCATATTCCATGGGCCATAGTTCCAAGTGAGGCTTGTCTTGAAGACGGATAAGCTGAGGCTCTTTTGCCCGTTTTCAACCATTACCTAAATCATCCCCTAACTACGTAGATAGCTCCTAAATATCCCCTACCCAATGTCATTTCCATCTTTAGGTTTTCCCTAAAGGTTCGAGAAAACGAAATTTTCGAGAACGTTGGTGATAACGAGCATTGTAGATACTTACAGCGTTTTGACTAAAACTTTTCATATCAATTCAATGTTGACTTTTTATGAAATTTTCCTTAAAAATAAAGTTGCGTTATTGAGGTAATTATAACCTTGCGGTCTTGTACTAAACCTGAGGGTATTACCCATAGGTAACGTTTAAAGTTTGTTATTCATCAATGTTAACAAACTTGATCCAGCTAGTTTATGTCACAGCTTGCTGGATCTTACAGTTTATACTCTCATGTCCCTCCTCTTTATCGTTTTTTCTTCTTCTAACAATCTAGTTTTTTATTCGCAAGTTGTGGCAGTTTTTAAGTGGGTCTACAATATAACATTAATATGTTTTCATTTTTTGTTTAGTTTTATATGAGTTATTGTAACCTGTTGATTATCCATTAAATAAATAAATGTTAAGTTTTTGTATGGAATTCATAACTACGTAAGCAATAGACAATTATATCAAAACCTGAAAAATAGGTAGGTCTTAACACAATTTGTGATTTCCGGAAAGACACCTATCAATCTCTATCAGCTGTAAAAGATTTCATAATATACTCACATAGGCACATACGCCCAAACATTCTTGTATCTTATCTAGGTATTTGTTACCAGATTTCCTTTTTAGGTAGGGCTGCAATTTAATCCTACTACATCAGTCTACAATAACAGCTAGTAGATAATGTCTTGATAATAATCGATAAAAATATTCCACTGAAAGCAATTAACTAATGAGTGAGTTCAGTAATTCCCATTTCTTTCTGAATTGAATCTATTAATTTATTTATTTAAACAACTTTGATTAATATATACATATTACATAGAGAGTTAATGTGGTACATGAATTAAGTAAAACAAAAGGTTATATAAGCTACATATTGTAATTTTTTTTGTTTTGAAAAGAGCAACTGCTGAATTTCTTGCCGGCTCTTCTGAGCAGAATCAGCATCCCGAACCGGTGGCAGATTCTCGACTTGTCATAAGAGCCACAAGTTGGCCTACATGAAATAAAGTTTGAATTTGAAAGTCAAGAGACCCTGTCAGTCATCAGTGGACGTCTATCTAGTGGTTGACAAAACGAAGAATGATATTGGGGTTGCATGTCCTTTAAATTAGAATGTGCATAGATATTATCAGCACATAGCTTTCAAAATACTTGTGACGTACCTCATGCTTGTTATTATCGATTGATAAACACAATTATTATTAGATAAGATAACACGTTACATACTTAGGTCGGGCTCGTATTAAAAACAATGGACTTGCTATGTAGGAAGGTCCTATAGAATGATAACGACATAGACTTTAAAATTCCGAGTTGTATAGCACTTGAATAGAACAAGTTGCATATTTTATATACCGTTTCTTGTCCGAGTAAGAGATGCTACAAATATTGTTTTTTTTATTCGATGACAAGATAGTCCTTGACTGCGATCTCACCTGATGATAAGTGGCGATGCAGTCTAAGATGGTAGCAGGCTAACTTGAAAGAGGTATGGCAGTGTAGATTCAACCCACAACCCTAATCGGTTTCTCACGCCATCGTGTCGGAACGCTGAATCGCTTGGCGGCACGGCGGTTGTTTCTATATAATAGGAATATTATGAATTATAGAAAAAAATAACTAATATGAACTTTTATGAGATAATATAAACGTAAAAATTCGCGGTCGAAGTCACGGGCGTCATCTAGTTACTAAATTGTTCTAAGTTATCGAAATTAAATGTCTTCTCTAATTTGTATTTTACGCTATAAGAACATTTTGCTGATCTATTTAAAGAAGAAAGAAAGAGAGAAAGACGTTTATTTAAAAAAATTGTGCCACACATCACCCAGTAGGTAAGTAGTATTAGGTCATTTCCGTGTGTTTTCCTCGTATTTGCTTAATAGAAAATGTTACAGGTTCTTAGACTATAATGTTTATCAGTTGCTAGTCCTAGATCTAAATCAATACGTCTCTAAAACATGCTCGTTGTTTCGCCCCAACAGGATTGTAGTGTTGTACTTTCATCGTAAATAGACACCGATATCTATCATTATCGGGTTTCTTGATAACTTACCAACACTAAGGGCCTCTTACATTTTACTAAAGAACTTCGGAAAAGACGTCAGACGTTCAGTATCAACCTTTACGATTACCACTCTCGAAAATTCATGGTTTTGTAAGTGTCGATAATAGTCAGATTAAAATGGGTTTGTTTTTAAAAGTTTTTTTAAATTACATATCAAATTGCATGACTTTACCTTATGAGAGTAATCGCTGAAAACTGAAAGGAGTAATAAAACTAACTCTGAAATTACTGAACTTTAATCTATCTAGTATTATCCTTTTTGCCTTCTGATTGCTCATGAGAGTGAAAGTATTTATTAAAAATGATTCATCATCCACAGCAAAAATACATGGCGATTTTTTAGCATAAAATATCCATATAACCAATTGATGAATTGTCCTTTAAGTAGGTACCTATCGGCTAACTTTGGCGCCTCTTTTCATGCTCTTTATAAAAGTTTCTTTATAAAGCTTTTCATACAAAGTTTTTTGAGACATAAAATTCTGTATGCGGGCGTATTGTGCGTGCGTTAAACATGTTCCAAGTTATTATTGTTAACGTCTTGCCTTGACGACGCTATAAAGGGGATCTTTTTAATTTTTATAGGCTGCCATAATTTCAGAAGGGTAACGGAGTTATATTTAGTCTATACCTATAGTTTTATTGAGTAACAGACATCATTTTAATATTATCATGTATGTTCACTTATTAATATTTGAACCCAAACTCTACATTTTTCCTTATAAATGGTTTGCTCGGCCAAAAATGTCATTGAACGTATTTTGTATGAGATAAATTGTGTTAGAAGTCAGTAAATAAAATGATTGGACTTAAAACTCAATCCTTTTGCGTAGAGAGTTAATGTGAACAGTAGGTAGGTATGACAAAAGCTTTTAAATCTTTAAAAGTCCGTCTTCTAGTAGGAAAAAAATTTGCGGAGTCAGTCTAAGGCTGAAATCTATAGACCGCACTCTCACTCTGCTCAGACTCAAGACAGAGATAAATCGAGACAGATTTATGTCAGAGCATATTTATGTCTCCTTTTAACTCTTATCTTGAGTCTGAGCTAAGTCAGAGCACGCTCTACAGATCTCAGCATTAGTGCTTCCGAATAATCTTTAACAAAAGTGCTTTTGAATCGTCACGTGAATCTTCTACGGCATTCTGAACCAGCAGGGTTAGGGGAGGAGATAAAAGTTTTATCCCCCGATTTTATCCACTGACAAGGGATAAAATTATCTTCTCCCTATGCTAAAGCATGGCGACAGGGGAAAGGAAAAGTATATTCCTATAAGAATATCCACTGTGGATATTATTTCCACTGTTTTGCTCATGTTCGACAGGTGGATAAAACTGAGCGAGGGGATAAACATTTTATCCTTTCCCCGGGGATAAAATTTCTCCCGCCCATGCTATAGCTATGCAGTGGTAGATTCACTTGACGATTCGAAAGCACTTTGTAAAAGTTTATTTGAATAAAATACCTATGAAATATGACATTTAGACATTTGCTGTGTGAACAAAAAGCTAACTTTAATAAGTCTAAAAAGCACCTCTTAACTCTTTTGGTTTACTTGACAGTATCAAGGACCTTAATTAATCTCTTGCGATTTTATATTCTTATAGAATCGCTTTGGGATTATCTAAAAATGATGGATCAGTGTAAATCTTCACACTGCGATCTCGCAATCACTTCTTACTGGCTGGTACTCGGTACTCTTTTGCTATTGGTCAAAATGCATTGATGCAGAAAAGACCCCATAAATGCAGCCATTCAGAGTTGATTGTGACCGTCAGACTGATACAATAATTTTAGACAATCGCACAGCTGTTTTGTATTTAACGATGAAATATATCTACTTATTGAATTTAAATATTGTTCTTATAATAATATTGCAGTAGAATTATATTATGTTCTGTCCAAGATCCTTGGTCTCTTGGGCCGCGTGCCAATCTTCGCGTTTGTTATACCACGGATACTAGTATCTTTCATCGTACAAATGATCATTATAATGCGATACTCAAAGGCTTAAGATAAATTCTATTGAAAGTGGTTCAATATATTTCATTCCAACTAACGTCAACTGAAAACCTATTTTTCATGCTGTCTCACACAATGTGTGTTTTCAATTTTCATATGATAAAAATGTTAAAACGCTTCTGTTGTACGGAGTGGTTGTCCTTATGAATTATCTTATTTTGAACACCTCAACAACAGCTACTCGGTTTCTACACGTCATCGCTTCATCGCTTGGAGGCATGTCTTTGACGGTAGGGTGGTATGTGGTAACTAGCCACGGCCAAAGCCTCCCACCAGAACAAACCAGAGACAATTTAGAAATTATAAATTCCCAAATTGCCCCGCCGGGAATCGAACCCGAGACCTTTATAAGACCACAGCGCTCACCACTGCGCCAGGGAGGTCGTCAGAATGTACGAATAGATGTAGCGATTGTAAAATATTTAGCGATAAGTGCAAGTGTTTGTAGACGATTTCGTGGAAGCGTGATAAGGTTGGTTGTTGGCAGACGTTTCGGACGGCCGGCTATCTGCCGCGATAACGAGCGTGTCCTGCCCTGCTTGCGCCTTATCCGTATTTTGCCTAGCTAGTTGTTATCTAGCACTATTGAATTGTACCCATAACATTGAAAAGTTCATTTTTATGCTCGTAATTCGGTTATGGATAAATTAAATATAATCTAACCTTAGTAAACCAACGGTTATAAGGTTCGCAGAAAACCGAAAGTTCATCAACGTGTTGATTCCCATCCGTTGCACTATTAACATATGAGCCTAACAAGAGGCAGTTAGTTCGAAATGCACAGACTTCATTCAGCTTTATTTTTTTGTACTAGTTGATGCCCGCAACTTCGTTCGCGTGGATTTTTGTGATTCCCGTGGGAACTCTCTTATTTTCCGGGATAAGAAGTATAATTATAATCTATCTCTATGCCAAACTTCAGCCAACTCGGTTCAGTAGTTTTTACGTGAAAAACTCAGCTACCTGTATTGACAACATTTTTTGTGATTGTAACATTATTGAAAAATCTGTTATCACTTATCTCAGATCTGATCATTGCGGTCAAATGATATCTATTCCAAGCAGTCAACAGAATATAACAAAAGTAATAAAATACAGGCCAGTTACCACTAAAAAAGTAAAGCATTTTAAACAAAACATCTCAGCTGGATTGCCGACGCTTGACCTTGCACAGGATGATCCGGATGAAATTTATACAAAGTTTTTTGATTTGTTAAGCTCACAATATAACTCTATCTTTAAGGTGATGGAGAAAAGACTGTTTAAAGATCTTAAGTTTAGTGACTGGGCAACTGCCGGCATCTATAAAAGTAGAAATAAGCTGTTTGACTTGTATGCAGAAAAAAAATATAATTATTCCCCCGCGTTTATTGAATATGTAAGAAATTATTCTAAATTGTTTAAAAATGTGTGCATACAAGCAAAGTCACTTCACATAAAACAAAAAATTGTCAATTCTGATAATAAAATTAAAACAACATGGGGCATCATCGGCGATGAAATGAATAACCATAAGGTGCATAATAATAATAAATTGGAGCTTAAAATTGATAATCATGTAATTAACTCCGATATAGAAGTTGTAAATACATTTGAGAACTTTTTCAAAAATATTCCAATTACCACAACCAGTTCTCTAAATTCCTCGCCGGCAGAAGCCTATCGTCTTCTAAGAAGCAATGTCTCTGAGTGCAATAAGTTATTTAGGTTTGAACACGTTACCCCATATGACATAGTCAAAACATTTAAATCTTTACAAAATAAGAAAACAGCAGATCTATGGGGGATATCAGTTAAAATAATTCATAATGTAATTGATATTATTGCGCCGTATCTTGCTTTAATTTTTAATAAATCAGTAGATTCTGGATCTTTTCCAGATCTTATGAAATGTAGTAAGCTAATACCGCTTTTTAAATCGGGCAGCAAAAGTGACCCGAATAACTACAGGCCAATTTCAATTTTGCCAACTCTCAGCAAGATATTCGAAAAAATAATGCTCAACCAACTGCTTTTACACTTTAATTTAAATAAACTCCTACACACTGAGCAGTATGGTTTTACAAAGGGTCGATCAACAACCGATGCAGCCGCAAGGCTATTACAACACATATTCGATGCGTGGGAGAACTCACAGAATGCCATTGGTATTTTCTGTGATTTGTCAAAGGCATTCGACTGCGTTGATCACGAGACTCTTTTGCTTAAACTGAGCCACTATGGCATTAAAGATTTTGCACTTAGTCTCATTGCGTCTTATCTCAGCAACCGAGTCCAAAGAGTATGTGTCAATGATGTAAAATCATCCGGATCAGCCTCAGTAATGGGTGTACCCCAGGGTTCTATTCTAGGTCCATTCATGTTTTTGGTCTACATAAATGATTTACCACATTTTGTCCAAAATACTTGCGATATTGTACTATTTGCTGATGATACGTCTTTAATTTTTAAAGTCGATAGGATGAAAGACAATTTTGACGATGTAAATAATGCATTATCTCAAGTTTCTGAATGGTTTACGGCAAATAATCTCCTTTTAAATGCTAAAAAAACAAAGTGTGTTGAGTTTTTATTACCTAACACGAGAACTGTCAGTAAAAATTTAAAGATAAATAATGAACCTTTGAAAACTGAGGACTCCACAGTGTTTTTGGGGTTAACCCTGGATTCAAAGCTACAATGGGGCACCCATATAGCAACGCTTGCTGGCAAACTTAGCTCTGCTGCTTACGCTGTTAGGAAGATTCGACAGTTGACTGACATAGAAACTGCAAAAATTGTTTATTTTGCATATTTCCATAGTATTATGTCATACGGTATCTTAGTATGGGGTAAGGCAGCCGATATTGGAAAAATTTTTGTTTTGCAGAAGAGGGCAATCCGCGCAATCTATAATTTGAGGCCGCGGGATTCCCTTCGAGAAAGATTTAAAGAGATAGGCATTCTTACAGTAGCTTCACAATATATTTATAACAACATAATATTTGTCAGACAAAACATTTTGAGTTACAAAAAAAAGAGTGATTTGTCCGATAGACCAAGTAGAAATCCAAATAGGCTCATGTTTCCTGGGCTGCGCCTCAAGAGGGTCCAAAAGACATTTGTGAGAATGGGCGTGACGTTTTACAATAAAATTCCACAGTCAATCTTAGACTTGCCTCTACACAAGTTTAAGAAATCAATTAAATCTGCTCTCATGAAAAAAGCATATTATACAATTGAAGACTATGTAAATGATAAAAAAGCGTGGATATAATTCGCTCCAGTGATTCATAAGACAGTAATAACTATCCTGTGTTCAATAACAATTGTAAATTTTTTATTTTTTTTGAAAAGAGCAACCGCCGAGTTTCTTACTGGCTCTTCTCGGCAGGAAAGGCATTCCAAACCAGTGGTAGATTCATTGACGATTCAAAAGTGCTTGTAAAAGTTTATTTGAATAAAAAATATTTCTATTCTATTCTATTCTATTCTATTCTATTCTATTCTATTCTATTCTATTCTATTCTAAAGAGTAACAAACATCCATCCATCCATCCATACTTACAAACTTTCGCGTTTATAATATTAGGTAGGATTTATAATATTAGTAGGATATATTCTGGGAGTACAATTACTTTACTACCTACTTACTACGAGGAGAAAATTGAAACGCTTGGGCACAAAAGGAATGCGCGGGCGCAGAGGCGCAGATGAAAGCTCGCCTTATCAGGCCAGCTGAAAGGCCGCGGCGACCCTGGCACGGACGGCACCATCCGAGATAATACCACACGCCACGCCCGCTCCGTTTACGTCACCATACGAAATTAGGTTGCAATCAAGGATGGGGCCGGTTTTCCCCTCAGTGTAATAAGCTGTTAAAACTAAAGTACCTACGTACTAGAACGTCATTGTTTCTGAACAAATATTTAGACTGCGCCATTAGAATTGATTAAACAAAGTATTAAAGCAAAAATAAATGACGTTCCTTTAAAAAGACCAAGAAGGCAGACAGATTCTACCTATGACAGTTTCAACTTGACGTCTCGCATCTCGCCATGTCCAGGGTCCATACAACTGGATCGAAATATCGACAATTCCAACTAAAACCATTATCGTGGTACGTACTCGTATAATTTATCACAATTAAGTTTTAAAGAAATCTGTTCCCATGTAGAGGTACATGCAGATACAAAAATAACATTAAATGAAAGTTTTCTATTCTTCCTGGCAAAGCACAGACCGCCAAATAATAAGAATTAACTTCGTTTGTATGAGGCGCTCAAGGTACTCTCCTCTTAATGGTAATTGCGAATTCGTCGCGCAATTCACGCGGTAGGTATATCATACCCTATGTCACTGACCCCTGTAGTGTTTTCTTGTTAAAAACATTGCCAGCTATAAAGTGTTTGTGAGCCCGCAAAGGAAGACTGTGGCGTTCTTCAAAAGAAATTAGCATAAGTGCCGCCAAACACAGCGCCTTGACTCGAGACAATAGCTTTGTGTGTCTGTGCGTCTGTTCGTCGCCTCGTAACCGTCGCAGAGTTATACTATCGTTAGTATAACATTACTGCGTTGTTTCAAATAAACGGCTTACACGGGTAGGAGTACCATGAATTGGTCTAGGAATCTAGGACGACTATTTTAATTACAGATTACGACCATAATGACATTACATGCCATAATTTTAACTGTTGTTAAATTTTTTTTTTAAATTTAACTAAGTAATTGTTTAATATCGTAATGAAAACGCACTTGCAACTCAGGAAAAAACTTTAGCTCGGAAAAAAACTGTTTCTGTAGGATTTTTTTAGAACTTAACTCCAGACCAACGAAGTCACGGGCAACAGCCAATAGCTAATAGGGATATATATCGAACTACATATTAGTTTTTTTTAAATCTTTATTAACTGCCGGGGTTTTATCACTTCGCGATTATGTCACTCCCATAAAAAAATCAAGCTTATTAAACATCAATCAGATTAAATACTTATAGTTATAATTTATAAGAAAAAAAAAAACAATTTTTTACACGTGGCTTTGCTCTCACCATCAATAGATGACCATTTCTGATGACTTTTTATAAAAAGTAATCAGAAATGATCATTCCTATACAAAATAATCAATTTTGATTTTTCCATTTTACAGCTGTTCTTTTGGGGTTCCCCTATTATTTTTTTGTTTTTAAAACATCCCTGTATTAAAATAAACAAAACAAAACAAAAACAAAAATATTCAAATCGGTCAAGCCATTGTTGAGTTTTAGCCAGACTAACGAACAGCAATTGATTTTAATATAATAGAAGATAATCTCTCCTGCATCTATTCTCTAGTGCATCTGTGGGGTACCTACATCTCAGGATTTCCTGCGTAGTCAATTCAATTCTAAGTCTTAGTATAGTTTAGGATCAGCGATGTCTGTTAGTCTGTTTTATAATGAAGATGCAGCTCTAGCTAAAGTAGCGAACCATAATTTTTCATTCAATTAAAACATAAAAAAAAGACGTATGGCACTCGGGAACTGTCGCGGTAAAGCTATTGCATAGCATTTTTTATCAACGCCATCTAGCGGTGAGAGGAGTCCCGTGTCAGGTTATTTTCGTTACGGAATTTCTGGATTCGGTCTCCACGCTCAAGGCCCGCGATAGAAGCTATGGAATAGCTTAAAAAAAACAAAATGATTTGTTAACGTTAGCAATTATTATTATCTAGACAAAAACAGGACAATCCCATTGAATCAAAACTTGTGGTAGACAAACTAATAAAACATTATTGTGATTCTAAAAACGCACGCTACATCGTTGAAACTGCCCGAGTGGCGTAAACTTTGTTCACGGCATTTATATACGCGTACTTTGCAAGTTGTTAAATCTCCTAATGCATACCTATCATCAAAACTACCGCTGGTGGTACCACTGGTTCCCACCAAAAGAATATTTCGCTCATTTGCGACAAGGGTGACATTACTCAAAATTCACTAATTTTAGTGTCGAACATTTATACTTTTTGCTATAAAAACAACATTACGCTAAGCACAAAAAAATAAGAGAGAGAGAGACTGTGACTTAATGCTCTATCGCTTTGTTGGCCGCTCTGTTGTTTCGAGACCGCAGCATCCACAAAACATTACTTTCTAACGAGAGGATTCTCTCATCGTCGATTTTGATTTATGTCACTCTTGTCGCAAATGAGCGATTTGATGCAGTTATTATTGTATTATCTAGAAAAACATCTTTTTAATCTTATTCCAAAAAAGGAGAAGGTTCTCAATTCGTTGGAATCTTTTTTTAAAATATTTTTTATGTATGTTCCCCGATTCTCCCACCCACTGGGTTAGGGTAAATGTAAAAATATGTATGTCGATAAATCGTATTGCGTGCACTAACACGTAAGTTCCAATAATATTAAGTACATAATTATTTAATAATTGTATTACGATTATTAAAAAGTCATTTGTCTAAATATATGTATTACATAACGGTGTCAGATTATAATCCCAGCAGGATTCGCTCCCACTCGGCGCGTACGGCGTATGTGGGCGACGCAATTAAAAAATTAAATAAAACAAGCAAACACGTGCGTGGGCGCAAGTCGTTGTACCGAAACGAAGGGCCATGAGTCCCGACCTTGTCGCTTTTACGAGTACAAGTCGCATGCGCGATTTATACTGCAAAGGCGAGTGGTGGATACCATAGTCACGCACTTCCAGCGTCTGTGTTTCCGGCCACGTAAATTTGAGCACCTTCAAGGCAAGCTCGCTCCAATCCAACCTTGACCTCATCAAAAGCTTTCCATCATTGATTGTCGTCAAGCGCAAGCCTATCCTTACTAATATTATAATGCGAAAGTGTGTTTGTTTGTTGGTTTTTTATTGTGAAACTAGCTGATGATCGCGGCTTCCCTCGCGTGGATTTTACTTTTAAAATCATGCGGGAAAAGTACCCTATGTCACTCTCCCAGTCCTCGGCTATGCCCGTCCAAAAAATTGCGTCGATCCGTTGCTTTGTTACGGGCTGATTGAAGGACAAACCAACAAATAAACAGACTTTCGCATTTATAATATTGGTAGGGATTAGTATGGATAGCCTGCTTAAAATAGCGTGATTCTGAACATTTCGCTCATTTGCGACAAGGATGACTTAACTCAAAATTCACCAATTTTAGTGTCGAAAATTTATACTTTTTGCTATAAAAACAATATTACGCTAAGCACAAAAAAATGAGAGCGAGAGAGATTGTGACTTAATGCTCTGTCGCTTTGTTGGCCGCTGTGTTGTTTCGAGACCGCAGCATCCACAAAACATTACTCTCTAACGAGAGAATTCTCTCATCATCGATTTTGCATTATGCCACTCTTGTCGCAAATGAGCGATTTATATCTATCGCTCCTCGAGCAGTACAGCCTTTGCGATAATGTCGTGGCCGCTCCGTAACCCCGAGTGCGATCTGCTATTGAGCGGTTCAATACCACTGATATCTTGATTTACGAACGCAGTGTCCCTGCACATGTAAAATGAACACCGTACAGTACGTAGGTGTCATTAGTTAATTGATATTTGCTAAATAATATAAACATAAAAATTCTTTTTAATTGACTTCCAAAATAAGGAAGACGTTCTCAATTCGTCGGAATATTTTTATTTTATTTTTATGTATGTTCCTCGATTACTCGAAGACGCCTGGACCGATTTGGAAAATTCTTTATTTTTTGAAAGGGTGAGCAATTGATATAATTTGTAGTGGCGTTTGAAGTCGGTTTTGTAAAAAGAATTTTTACGTTTTTTTCAAACGCCATTATGAAGTATACATATGTAAAAAGTGTGCTTTTAAAATTTGAAGAGTTCCCTGGATCTCTAAAGGATCCCATCATTAGATCCTGACCTGATGACCGGACCACTTGGAAGTATACTCTTTCAAACAAAAGAATAATTATTAATTGGCGTCTTTGAGTAATCGGAAAACTTCATAAAATCTCCGACGCATTGAGAACCTCCTCCTTTTTGAAGTCGGTTGGTTAAACTAATTTAGAATTTCATATTCGGCTTTAAAATAGGAACCTGGTTGTACAATCAAAAGGAAGCGCTATAGAATTTTGTATTCCATTTAATCGATGCTTTATATCGCAATATAGGTACCAGCACTACCAGCCGACCATTATTTATCCCCAATTTTATGTTAGCTTTATTAGCAGACAGAAAACTCCTCCTGGGTGCCTGGAGCACTTCGACCATCCGTTGCTCCAGATCTTTTTTCCACGTACCACCAAATTGTGGAATCTTCTCCCTTCGACAGTGTTCCCACTTAATTACAATATGGGGTTATTCAAGGGGCGCACCAGTAAGTTCCTGAAATGCCGGCAACGTATCGATGGTGCCTCTGGTACTACAAGTGTTCATGATCGGCGGTAATCACTTTACAGCAGGTGACCCGCCAGCTCGTTTGCCCGCTATTCATATTTAAAAAAAAAAATTTGAGCTTACCAAATTCTGATTTTTCTGATAACAGGTTATGATAACAGACAATGCAATATGGGACAACAGTTCGAACTTTGAAGGGCTCTTTACAAACAAAGAAAAGCAAAGTGCACCTGCACGTGTTAAGGTCCATTTTAAGCTATGTTGTGATTTTAAAATTGCGACACATTTGTCCATTCAATTAATTATTAATTCAAGATAATGCACATATTACGCCTAGCCGTATAACCTCGCGCTGTGTAGAAGTACGAACACTATCAGGGCTACAATATAATTTGCATAGCAATTTAACGCGTTAGGATTATATTCTTTGTTCGACCGCGCGCGCAGCTGTTGCTTTGACTTCTTATCGTCGAACAATAAATACCAATTTAAAATACTTCCCAGAAACAGATAACCTGTGCTCTATATAATGTGCATAAATCATAATGGGACTGATGTTTATTTAATAGAATTTGTAGAAAATTATTAAACCGTAAAGTAGTTTCGAGATTTTAAATATTTAGTCATATAGTGCAGCGGTCACACTGAAAACTGAAAGGTCGACGGTTCACACTCCACAAGTATAAGCTTCCCGCTTACTTGGAGGGGAAAGCGGAATATTAGTGTTTAATAGCTTTTTTTTAAAATATACTTTTTTATGTTGCCTGGACGAATAATATAAATAAGGTTCGGGTTAGCTGCGACTTCATCAGCGTGGTTTTAATTCCGTGGAATCCCGCGGGAATCCTCTGTTTTTCCGGGATAAAAGGTACCGTGTCTCACTCTCCATCCTCAACTAATCCATGTAAAATATCAGGTGTATCTGTTGCTCCGTGATTGGAGGACAAACAAACACACGGTCGCAATATTATTGTAGGATTTATATATTTCAAAGTATAGTTTAATCATGTAGTTCACAATTACTGAAAATAAGCAAATCGACCTCATAATAGTTCCTTTATTTATCGAGAAAACCGCAGAACAAACAACTTGGCTTCAATATTGACCGTCGAGTCGATACTCGATAACCATTTAAAGTCAATTCATAATTTGTAACGATTTAGAATTTCAAAAGGCCTAAAAACATGTTTTGTTATTTGGTTACCCGAGCAAAAAGCGTAGGATAAGTTTTTTGTTGGCCATCTTGCGGTTAGGTGCGCGGCGCCGCGCCGGAATGCTCGCCATTTCCGGACCATATCCGGTCGCGAATGACGCCTGCTCTCGATTTTGATAAGAAAATCTTAATATTATCGTGACATACGGTTAGGAATATACATGTCTGATGATTTTTAAGTTTATCGGTTTCATGATAATACCTACAAAATATTAAAATCTATGTAAGTACATACCTATATATAAAAAAATCAATTGCTCTTCGTTTACTATTTATCACCCTTGTTAAGAGTTATACCGCCTATGTTATGAGTTCTGAACTTGTCTTCAACTTAATCGATTATGGATAATAATTGTAACTAAGGCTTTATTTCGTTAAAAAAAAATATGAAAACATTAAAAAAAATCAAAATTTATTCATTTTCTTTAGAAATAAATCCTCCCGATTTCAAAACAATTTGTCCACTACTGAAGGCTATTCGTTATCTCAGCCAGTCGGTAGGTAATAGAATCACGAGTGTTTCACATTTTCAAAATAGATTTCAAATAAATGACTTGGTAATATAAGTTAATTGTAATACGTATTAATAGTAAATTAAATAGTAATTAGCAGCAAATCATAATCTTGATTCAAAAAACCCTATATTTTCCTCAGTATATAAATTAACCAATTATGATTAAAAATATTAAAAATCGATGAATTAAATAAAACAATATAAACGTAAAAATTCTTTTTACATAACCGACTTCAAACGCCACTACAAAGTATATCAATTGTGCCTATAAAATTTGAAGAGTTCCCTCGATTTCTCCAGGATCCCATCATCAAATCCTGACCTGATGACAATGGAACCACTTGGGAATTATACCCTTTCAAACAAAAAAGAATTCTCCAAATCGGTCCAGGATTCTTCGAGTAATCGGGCAATATACATAAAAAAAAAGATTCCGATGAATTGAGAACCTCCTCCCTCCTCTTTGAAGTCGGTTAAAAATAGTAACTAATGTTTTTCTTAACTTTCATCAATAGCTGTGCCAAGTTATTCTGAGTTCTATTATTTCTTCCAAGTTATTTTTTGCATATCTTGCACGTTAAAGCGAAGTCGCCATCGTCGGTGCGATAATAAGCATAATTTTTCTTAGGGAAATATTCGCATGCGAGTTGTCAGTTTCCGGCATTATCCGGTTTTACCTGTTGGCTGTCGTCTTCCTCATTCCCCAACCTTCAATTTGCCTAATGTAGTACCACTATGTAGTTATTTCTTGATGCAAATCGACTAGCACAAAGTATACCATTGCATATAAGCGTTCCGTACCTGCCCCCCGATTCCTTCCGATAACTTATTTGTCGATCGATTCGGTTCGTTAACATATATTTCGCTCGCTCTGAATCCACACGACAAAAAGAGATAGATATCTAACCGTATCGACACGGTATGTTATCGAACAGGTCTGAATCGCCCTGCTGAAGGGTATACAACGGGACCCTATTACTAAGTTTCCGCTGTCCGTCCGTCCGTCTGTCTATCAGCAGGCTGTATCTCATGATCCGTAATAGGTAGACCATTGAAATTTTCACAGGATGTGCTTTCTGTTGCCGCTATAACAACAAAAAATAAAAAATAAAGAGGGGTCCCCATACAAGAATGTGATTTTTTCGGCGTTTTTTGCACGATCTTAACAATTGCTGTTACGATGGTACGGATCATCGTCGAAAACATCGTCTTGTATCTATTCTCTTTCCATGTTCGTTTCCTAAGATCGCTAACGCTAAAGCAGGGGCTCCCTAAGTTTTTATCGCACGTCCTATCGTGATAAGGAATCGTGATAAACAAACTTTGGGAAACCCTGCTCTACAGCGGCCTTAGCGATCATGGAAAAAGAATAGATACGACACGTTTGTAATATGGCTAGGGCGACAGGTCAAGAAAAAATAATATAAGACCTATTTTTTCGTAAGTGAAATTTTCTCGTCGCACGCTGATTCATAGTTCGCATGAATCATTCAACGTAATCGAGTTTTTGAATCGAGCCGCCACACAATAATATGAAATACGCAAAGCGTAGTGTGGCCGCGGACGACAGAGCGAGCTGCGAGCGTGAGTCACCCGGGTTTTCCGAGAACGGGCCGAACCGAACGGTTTTCATGAAAACCTACTGAAGGTCGATTCGACAACGCTCACCGATACTTTTAGCAGATTACTTTTTTCGATGAATCGTTTTTTTTTAATTTAGGTTTTGCGAAACGTATTTACGAGTATTTTCTTGTACAATGGATATTTCCTGGATATTATGTTATGGACGTAATTATTATTAACAACTATTCGATGTCTGTAACTTTGTCCACAAGGATTTAGGTTTTCGAAATCGGGATAAAAGGTATTCTGTTTTAGACTCCAGGGTGCAAGCTTTTAAAGTGCTCATCAAGATCTGTTCAGCGATTGAGCCAGCAGAAAATGTAACAAGCAGATAAACACACAGATTTACATCCACATTAATACTTAGAGTAATATTATAAACTAGCTTATGCCCGCGGCTTCGCTGAGATTAAGTTCGATTTTTTAAACCTCTATTTTACTTAATTTTCAAAAATTCCTTCTTAGCGGATGCCTACGTCATAATAGCTATCTGCATGCCTTTCAGCCCTTTTTCAGCCCGATCCGCCCAGCGGTTAGAGCTGAAGCAGGTAAGTAATGAAATTTCATATATTTTGACAGCCCGCAGATTTGTTTCCACGTAATGACGTATTTTCTTTCTCGCTCTTTTGCGATTTGACACAAATCAGAACGTACTTTCCGAGCAGGTGTAGTATAATAGTACATTGTTACCTTAGGGATGAAAGTAACTTATTTAGTCCCGAGACGGGGTTTGGCGCCCGCGGCCCGAGCGTAGCGAGGGGGCCTATAGTTCGAGGGACTAAATAAGTCTTTATCCCGAGGTAAACACTGTGCTTTTCATTACGAATATAAGGAAAGTCAAAATAAAAATAGAAATTAGCTAAAGAAAATTGAGTGAACTTTATTTTACATAAATCAACAACTTTGGTGAGATATTTATTTTTCATTACTCATACACGGAAAGTAGGTCTTCTATCTTTCTTCTTGTCTATGGATGCACTCGGGTATGTCGTGTTTCATTTGAATTCCAATAAAAATGTGACAACTAGTTTTTTTTAATTATTTGACAGCTGTCAGTTGAAAACGATTCTCCCTAGGGCTGAAAAGTATTACTTTCAACCCGCTTCTCAGGCAACTTCAGACCTACTTTCCGTGTATGAGTAATGAAAAATATATTTCGTAGTGGGTATTTCCTTACTTTTGCTTTTTCACACTTATATCCTTACTATAAAATTATTAATGCGAAAGTGTGTTTCTTGGTTTGTTGGTTTGTCCTTCAATCACGCCGCAACAAAGCAACGGATCGACGTGATTTTTTGCATGGGTGTAGTTGAGGACCGGAAGTGTGACATAGGCTTTTTTATTTTTTTTATCCCGGAAAATCAAAGAGTTCGCGCGGAATTTTTAAAAACTAAATCCACGCGAGGTAAGCCGCGGGCATGAACTAGTAATTAATAATGTAAGAACGTTATTTTTTCAAGTAGAAGTAAAGAGTGAACAGTTAGCAGGTTAAATTACGTAAATAGTAATAAATTATAAATATTTCATTTATGGTACTACTTATACTGTATGATTTAATTTTGTAGTTGTCTTAAGTGAGCATTATTTGGCCGCAAGGGAGAAATCTTGGCAATGCGTTTTCTTGCAACAAAGTGAAGTGAAACACTTTTGGCTCCATGCCAGACATTGTTTTCTTTGATTTGATTTTATTTATTATCCTTGGTTTCAACAAACCAAGTTTTCACTTTTCCGGAGTTGTTTTGACTCTGACAACCCTAGAGATAAACAGATGAGCAACAATGTAGGTACCAACTAAAGTAACGAAAACAAAGAAAGTTTTGGACATACATACGGCCAGTGTACCAAAGTTAAACTAAAAGAGACAAAGAAAGCTGCACTTTCTTTCTTTGTATCCATAAGCCATGTAACTACTACGTTTCATATTGTTCACTTTCTAAGGCGGAAAAAGGGATAATTAATGTTGGCAATGCATTTTCTTAGTTTCTACCATCTTGAAAACAGCCATACAGTGTACCTACCAAAGTTGAACTAAAGGTAATAACAAAGAAAGTGAAGTTTATCCGCGACCCACGTACTACGTCGCTTATTTCAAGTTCTCTTTCTGTGATGAAAAAAGGGATCAATGGTGGCAGTGCATTTTCTTAGTTTCTACCATCTCGAATTTTTCTATAGCTCTGCCAGACATAGCCACAGTGTATTAAAATTGAATTAAAGGTAACAAAGAATACGTTTCTTATTCAATGTTCACTTAATATGGCGGAAAGAGGAATCAATATTGGCTGTGCATTTTCTTAGTTTCTACCATCTCGAATTTTTCTTTAGCTTTAGCAGCCACAGGCACAGTGAAAACTAAAGGTACCTAACAAAGAAATTGCAGTATATCCACGACCAACATACGTTTCTTATTCCATGTTCACTTTCTATGGCCGAAAAAGGGATCGATGTTAGACGGAATCAATGTCGGCTGTGCATTTTCCTAGTTTCTGCCATCTCGTATTTCTCTTTAGATCTGACAGCCATAGTCATAGTACAAAAAAATTGCAATATACCCACGAATTACATACGTTTCTTATTCCATGTTCACTTTCTATGGCGGAAAAAGGGATCAATGTTGGCGGTGCATTTTCTTGCAGCGAAGGTGAAGGGAAGGGCTGTTGGCACCGCGCCAGGCGTCGATTTGTTTTATTATTCGTTCGCTGGCGGTCAATGTCGCGACAGTAAAGGCATGTTTACACCAAGTTGACTCATTATTTTTTAGCCTTTTTAATTTACTAGACAAGATAGATACTGCGATCTCGCCTGGTAAGTGACGATACAGTCTAAGATGTAATCGGGAGAATTTGGAAGGGGGTATGACAGTTTTAATTAATCCCATACCATTAATCGCCACATCTTTGACTTTAACTAGACGCGACCCAAGTCTCCAACCGTACCAGTTCAGAAATTATTAATTTCCAAATTTTTTCCCGAACGCCCACGCCGAGATTCGAATGCGAGATCTACCAATATAAGACCACAGCGCTCACCAGTGCGCCAGGATGGCCGTAATGACGATTTATATTGTCTTGAGGTGAAGAGTTTATTTAAACAAACTCGTATTACTCCAGCATCGTGTGAAACAGCCCTTATCGCGGATGGCGCCATACTTGCATGTGTTGTTTGTTTAATACCCACCCTGTACATTTTAATGTTAGATTAGTACTCAACTGTATATGGTATCGACCACTGCAGCATACTGATCTTGTAACGATTTATTTTTGCGCTTATCGATTAATCAGTGAAACCCGCGGTTCATATTAACCCATGTTAACCTATCTCTTTATTCTCCAACAATGGACATACATACGCTTATTTTAGTAGTATTACGAGTAGTTACAAGGGTAAAGAAGAGTAGTTAACCCGTCTAAAACGATCCGTAGCCTAAGCACGAACATTTTAACTTTCGAATACCTAGTAAAGGTTAAGTTTTTGATTGAAATATTGGTCTAAGTTTGTCTATCTACGAGGCACTTATATGATACTGGGCGTTTAAGGCTATGTTCAGATGGCTGAATTGCGACGCGCGTTTTCAAATCGCGCGCTTAGACATCCTAATATACAGTCAAACCTGAATAAGTGAGAACTGGGTAAGCGAGAAAACTCTATTAATGAGAGTATTTGCCAGGTCCCATCATTTTGCTCTCCTAAAACCTCTATAAGTGAGAAACAAAACCTGTATAAGTGACACTAATGTTTCACGCGCGAACCTCTTTAAGTGAGATTTCTACCTGTCTATACCTCTATAAGCGACAGTTAAAACAATTTAACATTTGCTATTCATAACTCATTCTTAAATTTCGAGGAACTCTTATTCTATTTGAATTATCAAATGTGCGTCTTTTATTGTTTTCTATAGTTTTAAGAACTTACATTGTATTTGAACGACCAAATGTGCATCTTTTATTGTTTTCTATAGTTTTAGGAACTTACATTGTATTCAAACGACCAAATGTGCATTTGTTATTGTTTTATATAAGTTCGAGGAACTCATATTCTATTCAAAAAGCCTTTTTGTCTGGCTAGACCTCTATAAGTGAGATAGACCCTTACTGTAACTCTGTAAGCAAGAAACTCGGGTTAGTGAGAAACCTCTATAAGAGAAAAAGAGATCGCGGTCCCTTGAGCTCTCACTTATCCAGGTTTGACTGTATACCTAGCAACCGTTCACATGCGTGCACGTTAACGCGCGTCAGCGAGCGTCAACGCGGCGCTCAGAGAAAAAGTTTCTAGACGCAGACAATCGCGCGTTGACTCGCGCTTTGATATTAATGTAATGTCCGTTTGCTGTTCAGTTGAGCGCGCGCTTTCATCGCGATCGCATGTAATTTTGTTAATTTTCGTAATTATATTTTGTTTTTGCATTTAAAATGAGTGAAATTGAAGATATTGACATCGACTTACTAATCGATGAAGTAGAAAAAAGCAACGAATCGATGGAGTAGAAGCTCTCGCAACGCGCATTAGCGCTCATCATCTGAACTCTCTTCAAATTTGATCGCGCGTTGACGCGCGTCAACGCGCGTTACATGTGAACATAGCCTTATGGTACGCGTTTGCGCAGAATGTAGAGATAATTCAACAAAAACACTTGAGTTTTAACGTTGAAGCAGTAAACAAAGTTCACTATAGCAAGCAACAAAATATCTTTGTTTATTTAGAAACAGTTCAAGGAATTTTCTAAGTCGACAACTCGAGCAGCTATTAGCCAGAGCAATTAGCGCTCTGTTAATGAGCTTCCAGACAACCGGCCATATTGAAAATCCTATTCCGTGGAACAACTATCCAAAAAGAAACGACCTTCTCATCTTGACGTGATAATAGTCTTGTGAGTGTTTATGGGTGTTTACGTGAAAATGAAACGGCCTTAAATTCAAAGGCATTGAGGTCAATATCGCGTGGAATTGGAATGTTAAAGGTATGGGAAACGTTTTACGCCGCTTCTTATGAGGTAATGTATTGTAGGGTTGCAATTCGTCAAGATTTTCCGGGATTTGTCTTATTACACTTTCAGAGATTCTAAGCGTTACTTGAATTCACTGGATTTAAAACCGAAATGAAGATTATTGAAGAACGATTGTTATTCACACACTATTATAATCTCACAATTTTCTTTAATTTATAGTTCCTTGAAGTTCGTTTTTCTAACAAATATTTAAACCACTATGTATTCGCATTTAGGTAATAGGAATAAGATTTCGACAACATTTTTTCATTTGATTGCATATATAACATAATATGAGGAGCGTCGGAACAAAAACCGATAAATCACTTCAGAATTTTCTTTTTGGGAAATTGAAAAAATGTGTCTAAGTATGGCTTAACATTTTTTCAATTTTTATAGTAGATATAACATAGCATACGTATAGTTCAGACATAATTTTCATCAAAATTAAATCCCCTAGTAACCCTAAAATAGAGAACTTAAACTCCGCAGTTTATTATTTTCTTCTCCAAACCAGTTATTTCACACCAGACCGTACCATATTTGTTTTGGAGTGAAAATTTACATTTTTAATGGCATTAACCATTCCCATTAGCATAACGCTCGGGCATTGTTTTCCGTTTTCACGGAAGACATGTTTATGGTAGTTTTTGAAGGCGAAATCCTTGAGGCTTGTTTAAAGTAGATTAGAATAACAGCGTTGCGTTGCATGAGAGTTCAGTTAATCTTTTCTTATAAGTAACATACAAGTATCTTAATGTGCTGAACATGATCATCTTTTACATTTAAGGATTTGTTTAAAAACCCTGCTCTATGGGAAAATGACGGAAACGTAAGGAAGATGCTTAAAGAAAGGTAAAACTTTTTGAAATATTCTGAGCGTCTGAAGGTGTTAGTAACCTTTTAATTATAGAGATCATTTGACAAGTTTTTGGTCTTGCCATGGTTATTGGTACTATATACCTACTGACCATTATTATACTACTAAGTATTGGTCAGGATAGTATCAGGAAATTTAGAAATGATACCTACCTACAACTGAAAAAAATAAAACTTTAGACATTGTGATTTTTGCTTTTGTATCTGCATATAGAATAATATTGTTGAACGAGCGAAGCGAGTTCTCTGAGTCAACTAGGGCGCTTGCCTACTAGACAGAGAAGTGTGTCCGTCTAAATGTCTGTCAGAGCCCTATAAGTTCTGAATTACTGAATATTAGAACGTGAAACTTGGTTGAAAATTCAGTTATATCCTGTACTTGAACAACAAATACTAAAATTAGACTAGTGGTTCGCCCCGAACTGAGACCTCGCGATATCCCATATATTGTAATAATTAACTTTTAACATTAGACGCAATAAAAAAAATAATAGTTGACATAAAACTGTTTTCCTGACACAGCGCCATCTATTAGCATTATAGTGAAGCTATTAGCTTCACAATAATGCTAATAGATGGCGCATTAAAATTAAATAATTTCGTTTCTTTATAACATTTATCTAATTTTAGTATTTGTTGTTCAAGTACAGGATATAACTGAATTTTAAACCAAGTTTCACGTTCTAATATTCAGTAATTCAGAAGTTATAGGGCTCTGACAGACATTTAGACGGACACACTTCTCTGTCTAGTAGGCAAGCGCCCTAGTTGACTCAGAGAACTCGCTTCGCTCGTTCAATAAATGTTATAAAGAAACGAAATTATTTAATTTTAATGCGCCATCTATTAGCATTATTGTGAAGCTAATAGCTTCACAATAATGGTAATAGATGGCGCTGTGTCAGTAAAACAGTTTTATGTCAACTATTTTTTTTTTATTGCGTCTAATGTTAAAAGTTAATTATTACAATATATAATTAAAACTTTTGGGAATTATGGGATATCGCGAGGTCTCAGTTCGGGGCGAACCACTAGTTTAAGAGAGTATGTTGGATAATTTTTTATAACTTCGTGCACCACGGGTTCAAGAAATCTAAATCTGAAACTAGAGATTAACAACATCACCAGTTAGAAATAGATATTAATTTAAAGTCAAAAACTCCACGTGGCCCAATATTTGTTCAAACAATTCTCCCAAGTTGTTCAATAAATTATCACCTAATTCTTTGCGCAAATGTGGGCAGGGCACCTGTCATCATTCAACCACGTGCCTCGTATAATATGTAACGACTGGTCGAACGCATCACGACAACGCGACGGCTCAAGTCAAGTATGCATATAATCAAGTGCGTAGACCCCTTTGTCCGGTTGTAGTAGAATCCATATGATTAATTGTTTTTAGTTAATCTATTACATATAATAAAATTGTAGAAAAGTGGTGTCTGTACAATAGAAATATATAAAAAAAAAGTAGCAGAAGTTGTTATTATATCGATGCCGAACCCGAAATTGTAATTAATTTTTTTTTTGTCTGTTTGTCTGTGTGTTTGTGCACGCTAATATCAGAAACGGCTTATTCGATTTAGATACGGTTTTCACTAATATATTGTAGTAAGCTTCACTTAACATTTAGTGTTTATTTCATGTCAATCGGTTCATAAATAAAAAAGTTATGTCAATTTAAAGAATCACGGCGAACATTTTTAACGTACAGAGTACGTACTACACGCCTCGCGCCTGAGCGTCGACGGTATATGTAATTCAAAATATGCTGCCCGAAAAGTCACTATTCCACGCGAACGAAGTCGCGGGCACAGCTAGTGTATAATACAATTAGTATTGTATAATAATTCTGCCCCGTCTCTCGTTTATCTTTTTTTTTAAAGAATATTTACCTTTAATTTGAATAATATTCCCCAATAGTGCAACGCGTGTGAGGTTGGTACCGTCGATCTAACGTAGGTAGCGTCGTCAGAAGAAACTGCGTTATTAAATTGTATATTATTGCACAGTTTAAAGAGTGAATAGGCATTTTCTAGGCAAGCGCGCTCCAACCTAGACCTCATCAATGCTCTACATCATTGATTGTCGTCAAGCGCAAGCCTATCTCATAATAAAAAAAAAAGTTTCAATGAGTGAAACTTCATAAAAGATAAAAGATATTTCTTAAAACGAGGGAGAAATCTTCTTCAAGATACCCGAAATCAAGGGTAGGATTCGGGTTATGTAGGATTTTACCTATTAAAACCCCCTCGGTGGCCACCCTCAGCGCGTATTGGAAGGCTCCGAGATCTCTT
Organism: Hipparchia semele; assembly: GCA_933228805.2. Lineage (NCBI taxonomy): Eukaryota > Metazoa > Arthropoda > Insecta > Lepidoptera > Nymphalidae > Hipparchia > Hipparchia semele. The sequence goes on along the minus strand of OW121725.1, from coordinate 3,681,217 downwards.
AAGATCACATACTAGACATATATTCATATGAGCTAGGTATTGGATATTACACTGTGGCCTTAAAGTACTCTCGCTGTCTATTTTTAAACGTGCTAATTTTAGCACCCACTGAACCCCCTTCACCATGGGATCATGCGGGCATGTCTGCGAAAATAAACATTATAAAATCGCAACGCATCTCATGTTGCGGTCAAACGCCTTTCTGATTTAATCTTTGGGCAGATGATAAAGAGATGTTTCCTTCGCTGATATATTTGAATGTGTTTTATTATGAAGCAATCAACGTTTGTATGTTAATTTGATGATGATAAATTTTTGGAGGAAAACTGTTTTGTTGCTTCGCCAAGCGAAATCGTGAAGAAGAGTAGAGAATCTTGGCATACCCATAACCACACATTACCAAAAAAGACACCATACCTACCCGTGACTGTCACTTGCATTGAAATTGATTAATCTTTATTAGGATCAATCCCTATTGTTAAAATGTTTCTAAATGTACTTCTACTCTGGAGTACCTACAGGTTGGATTATTATTTATAGTACGAGTATAGTCTTTAAGTGGCTTTGTGTATTTTTATCTAAATATATAAAAGGCAAAGGTGACTGACTGACTGACTGACTGATCTATCAACTCACAGCTCTAACCACTAGACCGATCGAGCTGAAATTTGGTATACAGGTAGCTGTTAGGACGTAGACATCCGCTAAGAAAGGATTTTGGAAAATTTCAACCCCAAGAGGGTTAAATAGGGGGTTAAAAAATCGAACCTAACGTGAGCGAAGCCGCGGGTTAAAGCTAGTTTATTATAAAAAACATCATATAGGATTATCTGTATAGACAGATCTGAGTTATGCCCGCAAACTTAACTCATAATACGTAAACTAAAAAGCTAACAAAATGAAGGAATCCAACATCCTAACCTATAAGCCGACAACATTTTCGTGGGTAGACTATATGGATAAATATGCATCGACTAGGTCTAGCCTATTGTTTGACAGTCTTGCATCATTTTATTTGTAGCCTTATACAGGATGATTTATTAATGAGGGCAAACCAAAATTGTTCATTTTCACAATTATTATCAACTAGCTTTTGCTCGCGGCTTCGCTCACGTTAAATTCGATTTTTCAAACCCCTATTTTACCCCCTTAGGGGTTGAATTTTCAAAAATCCTTTCTTAGCGGATGCCTACGTCATAATAGCTGTCTGGATGCCAAATTTCAGCCCGATCCGTCCAGTGGTTAGGGCTGTGCGTTGATAGATCAGTCAGTCAGTCAGTCAATCAGTCACCTTTGCCTTTTATATATTTTTTAGACTACAAACCAACTTTTGTTTTTATGATTATTAGATTTTTTTTTTTGAATTTTCTACGAGTAACTAATTTTTTTTATTCATAAATACTATCTTGACCTAGCCTTCCTGCTAGGTAGATTAGATTGATCTGTTTACAGTATGTCCAGTAACATAAGGGGGGTAGTGATTTTTTTTTATTACGAAGGAAGGTACCTACTTAATATTTTACACCGTAGTTTTACCTATATGAAAAGCAGTTATATTTTCGTCAAGACAAATAGCAAGTATCTGGATAGGACTTCAGACCAATTACATTCCCAAGTATGCTTTGCTTTTTCGGCCACCCTGTATATAGGAATTAGATAAGTCGCACGGATACGGACGTGGGCGAGCACACGTGCGGATAACGGGTTTTGCATTATCGCCGATATGCCTATTATATTTATAGCTATGTATTGAACCGTATCTACCCATGTATAGTACATTTAATAGATACTATGTACTTTTTACTTGTATATTATACACGTTTTAACGGTGAAAGAAAGCATCGTGAGGAATTTAAAAGCCTCAATATTTAAAGGTGCGGACTGAAAACTGAAAGGTCGCAGGTTCGAGCCTCACCCGTTGCACTATTGTCGTACCCACTCCTAGCACAAGTTTTCCGGTTTTTGGAGGGGAGAGGAGAATATCAGCTTGCCTAATATTCTTTAAAAAAAATCCTGGATACCTGAGGGTTCTCCGTAATATTCGAAAGGAGACTAGTAGTTCGATGACTTTAGCAACAAAGTAAAATAAATCTTAATTGTATTCATATAAAGTCACAAATTCAGTACAACGGATTATAATTTGGAGCGTATTCGTATACGTAAACGTATTAGAATTAATGCACGAAATTGAGTTCTAATTCGATGTCGTTACGGTTCAATTTACTTTGATGCTAATGTCATCGAATACGAATACGATAAATCGAATTAAATTTTATACTAACCCCACTGTAGTGAGCCGGTGCGGTGATAGATTGAGATGAATGAAAGAAAAATACTATTATACTACACCTGCTCGGAAAGTACGTTCTGATTTGTGTCAAATCGCAAAAGAGCGAGAAAGAAAATACGTCATTACGTGGAAACAAATCTGCGGGCTATCAAAATGTATGAAATTTCATTACTTACCTGCTTTAGCGGGCTGAAAACTGTATGAAAATCCATTACTAACGTGCTGGTTTTTTTTTTAAAATTTTTGGTCAAGTCAGTTCAGTAATAACTTGAAAAACAATGAAATCTATTTCGACCTTTTTCGACAAATAGACTTATTACTTTCAAAGTAGTAGGTAAATCACTACATAGTATAAAACAAAGTCGCTTTTTCTGTCCCTATTTCCCCTTGGTCGCTTAAATCTTTAAAACTACGCAACGGATTTTGATGCGGTTTTTTTTAATAGATAGAGTGATTTAAGAGGAAGGTTTATATGTATAATAACATCCTTTAAATAGTGGAGAAATACTGTTATTTTTGAGTTTTCTAAAGTGATGTCGTAAATAATTACATTTTTTCCGCTTACATTGCAAACGCAGGCTGAACCCTACGAGATTTATCAAAATAATGTACTAAGTATTGTACACATTGAAAAAGTCTACAGAAAACTCCGCGATGGTATATGTCTACCTCTTATAGATATCCCACAATAACGTTTTTTTGTCATTTACTTTTTACGACAAATAATGGCTAATTTTCGAAGCGATTTTAACCAATACAGCATTAAGCCTTATCTAATTAAATACCTTAAATACATTGTTGATTTAATATAGATCTATATGGCCCTTTACAGCATATGATTTAAATTAATATTTTCGAAGATATTACAGATTTAAAAATTGCGGGACGTAGCGCTTGCGGCGGTTCCGGCTGGCCGGGGCAGCGGGAGTGTGCCTATAAAATATATTGTCTAACTAGCGGACGCCCGCGACTTCGTCCGCGTTCCTACATCACCACAGTTTAGGTTGGCAGAACCCCTTCAGCATCAGGATTGAGGACTTGGGTCCTGGAATTTAACGATGTAGTCTTTATTTGGTCCCTACAATAACTATTCATAATCAACAGTTTCTAAATCCCCACAGTTTAGGGGGGCAGTACCCCTGCAGCATCAGGATTGAAGAGTTGGAACCCGAACTTTTTATGGGACCATCTCGCAAAGTTTTTATGTCGATTAAAAAAAGATTCACGCAAATCGGTTAAGAAATCACGGAGACATTGATATGCAGAGGTAGAAAAACACAACTCCTTCTCCTCCTTTTTCGAAAGTCGGTTAAAAAAGTATACGTTGCCCGATAATATCAGCTATCTACCAGTGAAAGCCCCGTCAAAATCGGTCCAGCCGTTCCCGAGATTAGTGGTAACAAACAGACAGACAGACAAACAGACGGACAGACAGACAAAAATTTTAAAAATTGTTTTCTTGGTATAAGTATCGTATTTACTTTCGTATGCAGTTAGTAAAAAGCTGTTCTTTTGATAGTACAAACAGACACTTCAATTTTATTTTATAAGAAAGCTGTGAACGTTGTATATGAAGATAATCTGTAATATATTAATTGTTGTATAAATAGAATAAATAGGTAAAAATGTAAAAAGTAAATAAGTAGGAATGTAGTGTATGAATTTAGATAGGTATTAAAAAATAGCAGGAAATCTTCATGGTTTAGGGAAAGAAGAATTGTTTTACTCTAAAAACGCGTGTAGGCCACGGGCAGTAATGAATAAATCAAATTGTTTTGATTGATTTTAATCATTTTATCAGTGAATGACATAGGCTATATATTTTATACCCGTGCGAAGCCGGAGCGGGCCGCTAGTATCTAATAAATAACGAACTAAAAATATAAAAATAGTAATAGTAACTAATTAATAACTAAATAATAGTCTATTTAAGTAAATATAATAATTTCATTTCTTTGTTTAGGTCTACTTATCTATGGTCTAAGGTTATTTATACATTCAAATTGTTGTTAAAAAAACAAATTGTTGCTAGCCGCTTGCATTTTCTTTAGTGAGTACATTATTTGAAAAATTAAAAAAAAATTCGCGCGATTCGCTTTCCTTTGTTTTATCTAAATTTTCAATTTATAAAATTACTTAAAACGCAAAATGTCTAGTAGCGACAGTGAAGATATTTTGATGACGCCGCCAGAATCAAAAACTATGAGGTAATTTGCCGATCAAAAATATCACCCTAAGTTTTAATAATTGTATTTTTTTTATTCTATGACAAGATAGCCCTTGACTGCGATCTCACCTGATGGTAAGTGACGATGCAATCTAAGATGGTAGCGGGCTAACTTGGAAGGGGTATAGCAGTGTAAATTCAACCCATACCCCTTATTGGCTTCTACACCAAACCAAAAAAGGTATTGGTTGGTTGGTTTATGAATTTCAATATAAATTTCAATTAAATAATGTGTCTATTATTTTCCTCGTAGGTGTAGTATAAAGCACTATGTATCACTCGGGAGAAAGTGCGATTCCTAACTCGGGTGTATCGCGGCCCTCGGCTTCGCCTCGTGCCTCAAATGACACCCTCGTATGTAATCGGCCACTTTCAGCCCTTGTAGAACAATGTACTATTGGTTGTGGCCCTACTATAGTATAATAATATTGTAGTAGTTGCTCACTATTAAATAAGTACTAATGTTTTTGTACCAGTTGTAATGCACTATGTGCATATTATTGTTAACATTTGCATAGGATCTAATTAACACACATACTTGAAATGCTCACTAAGATTGTTATGCGTTGATAAACCTGTTATAATTTTAAGACTACATTTGGATTAAGATTATAATATGTAGGCACTGTTCTCACTGTTCTCGAACCGGTTTTGGTTCCTGTGTTTGTTTATTAAGTTTTTTCTCATGATATTTCTTCAATACGTATAATTCACTAATACATCTATTAAAAAACCATAAGACTTTCATTAAAGTATTATATCAATTGTGCCTATAAAATTTGAATAGTTCCCTCGATTTCTCCAGGATCCCATCATCAGATCCTGACCTGATGACAATGGGGCCACCTGGGAAGTATACAATTTCAAACAAAAAAAATTTTTCCAAATCGGTCCAGGCGTCTTCGAGTAAACGGGGAACATACATAAAAAAAAAGATTCCGACGAATTGAGAACCTCCTCTTTTTTGGAAGCCGGTTAAAAACCAGAAAACCCAGACGTCCTAAGTTCCCGGATGATTTTATTATTGGAACCTCTTATTTTAAAAGGCAATTAATAAACCCACGTTCTCAGAACATCCCGATTCCCGAACACATTACTCGGAAGTGACAAACATGTGCTCTGTTTGTAAAGTAATTCTCATATAATTTAATTTCACGGTATTACTAGCGGTAAGATCGCCTACCTCACAGCGACGTCACAACTAGATATAGTGGTGATCTCATGACCGCGCGATAACAACATTTGCCTCTTCACGAGCTCGATACTTGACTGCTTGCTCTAGTGCTTTATCTTGAAGTGCTTCAACAAACGCAGGTATAGCGAATTCTTTGTGGTGTTCACGCACATTCCTGACAAATTGTTCTAAAGAATTTAGCCACAAGACGGGATAAAAAGTGACTTAACGTATTGTTATAGCTAAATATTGTAATTTGTAACACTCGATTAAAAAGAGCAACTGCTGAGCTTTCTGCTGGCTATTAGCAGCGAAATCTGCGTTCAGTCATTCAATGGTAGTCTTAACTTGTCCATAGGGCCCATAATAGGATCCCGTCAGTTAGTCTTCGGGTACGGAGTCCTCAAAATGATGTCCAATTTGCACCTACGCGGATGCTACCATCTGAGATTGTACGAGTAGATAACCCAAATATTAAATTAAAAAAATGCAGTAAACAAATAATCTTTCAAGATGAAATGGAATGCGAGATTCTAGGTGCCTGAACACCGATAGGTAAGCACCGTGACCAATTAGTGTTGGTACGTGCTCGAATTTGAGAGTTGAGACGTATTTCATGTGGCCAATTGGCGTAATTGGCCGAGTGCTTCCGGAGCGTTCGCTTTGTCCAGTCGCCAGCTCGCGAGATTGGCTACAATTACCAATTACCAGTTCAGTTTTGGCTAATCCTTCTCATATTGCCATTTGCCAGAGTTTTGACTTCGCTAGCGAACAAAACCTGCTATAGAATAAAAAAGATTTTAATATAGATCAGCGATAGAGGAGATAGAACGGAAGAACGCCAAAAATTCAGCCAATCCGAATTGCGACGTCACACTGATGCAATCATTTTTAGACAATCCCACAGCCAGCATACTACCTTAAACATCATCACTTGAATTAGTATATTCAATAGTCATTCATTGATATAATTAGTTGAGTTCGCAGCTAAATATAAAACTGGTTAGGTACTCTATGAAAACTTTTTTTCATCCAATAACTCTTAATGAGCAAGTAAGTATCTATAAAATTTAATCTTCTGATAGTTGACACGAGACCGTATAAGGCTGTATTCACCGAAATTCGCCGCCTACGGCGTAGCTCGTCCTTGAGGCAAGGTCCTGCCGAGCCTCCCACCCACTTGACACCGAGTCGGCGTCATTCACCGCGTTTATGAGCTAACTAATAAATAAATTAGCTTTAGTTTAATAGAGAATTGATTTACTGAGATTGTAGGGAGTTAACTAAAAATCGATTCGTCGGTGATACATTATAAGTAAAAGCTACAAACGCTAGAGAGGAGAAGACTCAGAGATATTTGTTGAGTACCTATAGAAGATTTTGGGAATAAAAATTACCGGATTTGGGATAAGTCCCATCCATAGAGTTTTCTCGCTTAAGTTGTATACCTGAGTTATCCTTGATTAGGTTTAGTTAACCCAGATTCTGAAAGTTTCTGGTAGATTAGGGATGCGCGTTTATCAGTCGTCTCAGTCTTCAAAGATGAAAGATTTATGGTGCCGTTATTACTGAAATAAGTAATTTTCTTTACTGTATTTCCTTTTATAGGTTATTAAAGTAAAATTGATTGTTTGAATATTCTTTACCTGCGGCAAAAGATGCCTTATTTAGATTCCTAAGCTCATAATTTTGTGAGAACTCGACAGGTCTCAAGCGGTGCGGCGGCGTGGCTTTGTTTTCAGGTTGGATCGCCCATTGCCACAGATAACTAGAAGCCGCCGCGTGCGATGCGAAATGATGCGAAATATTTCCGGAGTTAGAGGAGTGTTCTATAAATACGTGATTTCGACGTCGCTCGTGGGCGAGCGCGCGAGCGAGGGCGGGCGGCGGGCGCGACGCCGCAGTAGCGCGCGACCTGCCGCGGCCGGCCGCCGTACGACGCGCGCGCAACGAACGAACGACCCGCACTCCCGCGCACACGATCCCCGGCGAACCGTCGCCGTCGATACCGCACGCCGACACCCGAAACAATAACCGAAAAACAAAACCCCCCCGACGTTATCGAGTGCACCGATACCAAATTTTATTATTCAATAAATAATTACAATTTTGCGAGGGCGGATTTTATAACGAACAAATCGACTAACAAACTCGAACCAGCACACGAAGGTGTCGCGTCGCAAAAAGCGCAACACAATAGAGTAAGCGTCTAATTATAAACGTGGTTGTGGTGGCGACACTCGACATGCAGAACATTGATCCGCTGGAGTTCGCCAACATGCTGGCCACCGAGCTATGGTGTCAACAGGTAAAATACATCCCCACTGATGTCATAAGTTAACTAGCCCACCCAACCCAGCTTCGCACGGGGGGCTTTTGTATAGCTTAAAAAGCTAGCCCAAGGCACCATTCCAAAGTAGTACATTATTTTCATGTCAATCTATGGGTATAAGCAGCTTTCGCCACTAAAGCTAATGATATATTAAGCTGCTCCGCCCCTGAACCAGAGTAACGTAACGAAAAGAATAAATAGATAGTTATAAGTATAAAATCTGAATGATAATTTTCAAAATTAATTGTCTACGCTAAATGCGGTACCTACTTTCGCAGCGGAATTGCCAGTTACAACCAGTCATGCTGATTTTAACCCAGACTACATCCATTCCAAGCTGAATCCAAATTTTTAATATTCATTATCATCATCAGGATTCCATTAAACGGCTCACTACTGAGCGCAGGTCTCCTCGGTGAATTCAAATTCCAAATTCAAAATTATTTGTTTCATGTAGGCCATCTTATAGCTCTTACACGACACATGCCACGTCATGACTCTACCACTCTCTGAAGTGTTATAGACCATAGTCGACCATAGACCCAATGCGGACTTCACACACCTTCAAGAACATTATGGAACATTATTAAAAAAAAAAAAAAACTTTCAAGTGTGCAGGTTTCCTCACGATATTTTCCTTCACCGTTGAAACATGTGATATTCAATTGCTTCAACGCACATAACTTCGAAAAGTCAAAGATGCACGCCCGGGACCGAACCTGTGGTCCCCCGAATAGGAGCCCACAGTCCTAAACATTAAACTATCACTGCTTTTAATATATAGATAAATATATATTTATAAATATGTGTTCATGGTTTGTCTATTTGTGTATACTTACGAGGCTTGGGTGAAAAAACCTGCGACACAGTGTTACTAATGCAGTTTTATCGACACTTGTAATGTATTGATGTATCTTTTTGTATTAAATAAATCTTAAATCTTAATATTATGTACCTACATATTCTTTTTTACAAACGTCTAATCAAAAGTGTGCCAAAAATCATGCTGTCTGGCACGAAAGCTGCGCGTCGCTCGCTCTATGATTTTAAAGTAGGATGCAGTGAATCAGACGAGAATTATTTGTCTACCTAGGATATTATTGCCTCAGCGTCAGTGCTTGATCATAACACTCATACATCTTAATTCGTGAAGGACTCCGATATAGTGAGTAGGTATACAAAGTCGTTTGCGACTGCTCTAGGCGGGTTAGGGTTGCCAAAAATTTTTTGACTGATTATGTTATTACTGACTGTTTTTACAGAATAAGCTACAAATAACCGGTCAAGTGCGAGTCGGACTCGCATACAACGGGTTCCGTACCAAACAAAACACCGAAAAAAAGGCATTTCTAGTGGGGAATCCCCCTTTAATTTTTAATTTATTTTTATTGTTTATTCTTGTAGTGGCAACAGAAATACACATTCTCTGAAAATTTCAACTCTCTACCTATTACTGATCATGAGATACAGCCCGCTGACAGACAGACTGACGGATGGACGGATAGCGGAGGTTTAGTAATAGGGTCCCGTTGGTTACCCTTCGGGTACGGAACCCTAAAAATTAAACTTACTTTATGCCAAGAGTAAAAAAAGATAAGAAAGAGATTTAGATTTTAGTTATGAATTACATATAGATATTTGATATTATCCATTAGAAATAAATGTTCCTGAAATCCAACTGAAATATTGTATTTTGGGTTTTTTATACCTGCACTTGCCACTTGCACTTTTGGTTAAGTTTATAAAACAAAGTCTTAACACAGTGAAGTATGGTTTTGTTTATGTTTATTTAACTCGTTTAAAATTACTGCGTGTGAAAGATTTATGATTATAATTTCAACACCAGTTATCAAAAATAACATCGTTAGAATACGTTAGCACGTAACATCGTTCGTAGGCATGATATGATTTGTTTTGACTACTGTTTGTCTTGAATTATTTTAAACTAAGCTAAGAGTCATAAATAAAGAAAATAAAAATAATAAATCGTAAAAGATTAAACTAATCAGTTGTACCTACTCTAGTGAGAATAACCCGAATTTACTTTGAGAAATATTTGAATGGTTCAGAAGAAACGATCTTAAAAAAATTAGGGATAAAGATAATAGATTTAGTTGGTATCTTGAAGAAGGGCATTAGATATTTTAGATCAAAGAGTTTCATTGAAATTGAAAAAATGAAAAGGAGGCAAAATGACTTCTTCTTGTAGTGCCTATCAGAGGTTGGCAACCATTAGGGCTATTTTCACCTTGGACGCTGCTGCACGGAACAAGGGTCGGGTACTTTTCCTATGGCATTTAAGCCATGATGTTCTCCTCCGACCAGGTGGTCTTCGGCCAGCTATTTTTCTATGTATAATGAGCTGCAGGAGGTCGTACTTGTTACTCCTAAGAATGTAGCCAAAGTACCAACTCCAGTGTCCGCAAAATGACTGAAAAATTAATTTAGAAAAGATGCCATATTTGTTCACTATGCTAGTTTCACTGCAGTACATGCCTTGCATATAATGCATACTACGATTTCATTTAAATAGGAAATTTTCAATTATTTCTAGTTAGTTGCGTTGTATATTGTTATTATCTTATTGTTATATTATTGTTTCGCGCGCAGTGCGAATGTTTTGCTGATAAAAACCGATTGGAATGTGGAAGCGACATCATTTTTAATGTATAGTAAATAAACATTGCATAACATTATTATATGTTGTGACATTGTATCTTGTACTATAATAATTAGTAAGTGTAATTTAGGGTGCACCGACCTTTTCATTTTAATTAAAGTTGTTCACGAAGTAATTGCTGGGTAACTAGTCAAAAATAAGCCTGCATTTTGCTCAAGTTATACAGTCTGGTGGGAAGCCGTGGCTAGTTAGCAACCTACTTATAATACCTAGATACCTGTATTTTTTTTAATGTATTTAATGTATCATTCATCTCAATTGCTCTATACATTTCCTTTAGAATATTCTATGTTCACACCCTCCCTGTCTGTTACGGCCTCTTTCCATTAGAAACTATAAATGTGCCTTTGGGATACGGGAAAGATTCGAACCCCATTACATTTTGTACTCTCATCAATCCTAACCAATATTTAAATGTGAAAGCGTGTTTGTTGGTTTGTCCTTTAATCACGCAGCAACGGAGCAATAGATCAACGTGATTTTTTATATGGGCATACTCGGACTTGGAGCAACTTTTTATCCCAGAAAAACCAGAGGGTCCCCGCGGGGGTTTTCAAAAATCAAACGCAAGTAGTATCAACAGATGGGTAATGTTTTGTTTTTTTTTGTACACAGTTGGCCAACCTAGAGGGCCTCCAGTCGGGGGTCCCGACCCGCACCACGGCGACCATCACGCCCACGCAGCTGCGTAGCTTCGAGCAGACTTACATCGAGCTGAACAACTGCCACAGTGAGCGCTCCAGCCACGCGGGCTTCGTGCCGCCCGCGGTGGCGCAGGGCAACTCTTACGGTGAGCTTTCTTCTTTATCAATCGATAGACATCCACTGTTGAACAAAGGTCTCTTGCATGGACTTCCAAAAGCCTCGATATTGCAACGCCTACATCTAGTGGATTCCTGCGACTCGTTTGATGTAGTCGGGCCACCTAGTGGAGGACCGACGACATCAAACGAAATGCGCTAAGTGCCGCCAGTCTTCTCGCTATTAGGCAGGCAGAAAACAAGCATGCAAACTAGGGTTTGAGTTTGGACAAACTGTGTTTCACCACACAAATCCTTTAAAATACACTCATCGCGTGTTTTACTTCGAAGCATCGTCCGGAGATGTTGACTACTATGCACAATCGCAACTTAAATAACTTAAAGTATTCTCTGATATGTTCCAGGCATCCTGAACCCGGTGGGTTACTGTGAGTCGGGCCCGACGTCGCTGCATGTGTCGCCGGGCCCCCTCTCCGCCAGCGGCGACAGCAGCAGCAGCCCGGGCCTGCCCGCGCCCAAGCGGCGCAACATGGGCGGGCGGCGACCGGCCAAAACCCCGCAAGACATCACCCCCGAAGAGGAGGAGAGGAGAAAGATCCGCCGCGAACGAAACAAGATGGCCGCCGCGCGCTGTCGCAAGCGAAGGCTCGACCACACCAACGAACTGCAAGAGGAAACTGACCAGCTCGAGGAGAAGAAACAGATGCTACAGGTATTAAATATTTATTTATTGCTAGCTGATACCCGCGGGTAACTCCGCGTGGTTGCGGGATATTAATGAGCCTGTGCACTGTGCAGGTCCTTAAGTATATCTACCCATGCAAAAAACAAGTCGATTTGTAGCTCCGTTGCGGCTTGATTGTAATTTGTATTGTAAAAATACCTGAAACATCCTCAGAATGTATTCCTTTCAAGGTGTAGGATGTTATATTGGCGTCCTCAAGGTTTGGCGTTCTTTCATTCACATATAGTATAACATTTAATAGTAAAATATACTGTACCACAGAACTGGGAACCCAAGCTTATTGTCTCAAGAATACTCTTACGATTACATCAATGAACCTTCAGCAATAAGGGATATGATGCAAATAGTGACTGTGCCATAGTCATAGGCTAAATCTCCATCATTTGATTACAGGATGAGATACGCAAACTCAATGCCGACAAGGACCAGTTACAAGCGATATTGTCAAACCACATGCCGATGTGCCGACTCAACAAGAGGTCGACCAGCCCGCCCGACGTCAAGCCCTTCCAAGAACCCTACGTGTACCCTGAGTTACCTGAAGAAGGAGTTAGAGTCAAAGTGGAGATCGTGGACCCCGCCGTCGACCCTGTGCTCGGGTTAGATAACGATATCTTTACCTCGCCGACGCCGGACAAAAGGTAAGAACCTCACTATTTTTTTTTTTCTTTTTTTTCTATGACAAAATAGACCTTGACTGCGATATCACTTGATGGTAAATGGCAGTTTAAGATGGTAGCGGGCTAACATGGAAGGGGTATGGCTTGGTGTACATTCAACCCATACCCCTAATCGGTTTCTACACGCCATCGTGCTGGAACGCTACATCGTTTGGCGGCATGTCTTTGACGGTAGGGTGGTAACTAGTCACGGCCAAAGCGTCCCACCAGACCAGACCAGACCAGAAACGATTCAGATATTATAAACTCCCAATTTGATCGAAGAAATTAGCTAACGAATCCTGCATCAAATCAATTGAAACCTTGATCAAATTGCTTGTGCATTATGTGGGTTGGTAGATTGATAGAAAATATCCCGATATTTTCGATTCATTTTTTAATATTCTCAGTCCTGTGCGCAATTTGGCGATCAGAAATTCCAAAAAATATATTTATTTATTTAGATTACTTGAGCCTCAGGAAATAAGAGTTACTTACTCACTCTGACTATGCAGTTTTTGATGCAAATAATGTCTAGTTATGTGATTAATTGTAATATCATGGTGGCATCAGTTAAATAATTTATTATATGTAAATTGTAGGTCTAGTAATGATAATGTAACACTAGGCTAACTATCTGACTCAATGAATGATTCGCGATTTCAATGAATGAGTCAAATATCATCATCAAATACATTAATAAACATTATTTTTGACCATATAAACGTTAAAAAGATACGGTCCCAAAGAACTGGAGTGGCGACCCCGCACCGGAAAGAGAAAGTGTTGGTAGACCTCCCACTAGCTAGACCCAAAAAAATCAAACGCGTCGCAAGGAGGCGCTGAATACAAATGGTGCAAGACACGAGGCCTGTGGAGACCTTTGTCCAAAGGAGGTTTATCGGTTGATAAAGAAGAAGAACGAAACTTTACAAAGCATGATTGTAATCTATCATGTACATTGTACAATTTACAACATTCGTAACAAATGAACAGATTTATAAATACATATCAAAAATTCCGAGGCCGGCGGGATTCGCATCTCACATCTCTCGAGAATCGCGCCCCGAGTGTGGTAACCGTTAGACTACGGCCAAATTGAACCACACGTCACCCTCTAAATTAGTGATATGTATCTACTCTTTCAATCAGTTTTATAGCAAAAAAAAAATTTTTAACAAGTGGTTATGGTATTGTTGCAGAATAATGCTGTCGGCGGCCAACCCAGCGGTGGTGACGAGCGCGTCGTCCCTGGACACGCCGCCCGTGCGCCCCAACAGACCCAACTTCCTGCAGGTGCCCGTGCCGCTAACTCCCGCACAGGTAACATCATCCTCGCTGACACTACTCTATTTTTAGGGTTCCGAAGGGTAACCAACGGTCTTCTGCTGTCCATCCGTCCATACATCCGTTCGTCTGTCTGTCATGATCTGTAATAAGTAGAGTTAAAATTTTCAGAGAATTATTTCTGAAGAAGTATTTCTGTTGCCGCTATAACAACAAATAATAAAAATATAAATAAATTAAAAGTTTAAAGGGGGCTCCCTTACTAAAAACGTATTTTTTGGACGTTTTTTGGTACGGTACGCTTGTCATTCGAGTCCGAGTTGCATTTGACTGGTTATTTCGTTACCATCTTCATCAGCAGCTCATCAATAGCTCACTACTGATCGTAGATTTCGTCAGAGAAGAGTAGTTCATGGCCCATAGACCACCATGCTGGTCCAATGCAAATTGGCAGATCTGACACACCTGGACCAATTAAATCCAGTTTTCTAACTATCCTGATATTTACTTGACAGATCCACAACAACAAAGTGTTGGGCAACAACAACAAAATCGCCGGCATCGAGATCACCACGCCCAGTAACGGCATCCCCTTCAACTTCGACAGCATCATGGAGGGCGGCACGGGGCTCACCCCCGTGTATCCGCACCCGCACCCGCATCCGCACCCGCACCCGTGCGCGCAACAACAACGCTCCGCACCCGACCTATCCTCGCCCGATGCGCACAACAGTCTCGTGAGCCTCTGAGACCATCTCACCGCCGCCTGCCCTCTTTTCGAGCCACTCGACCTCTTGGGAGATCTCGAACAAGCTCTGTAGCAGCGCGGTTGTAACTTTAAAGTATTGCGACGCGTCGGTCGCACTACATCATAGTCAACCTCCATGGACGCTTTTCGTATAAGCAATAGTATCACGATGGATCAGTCGCACTAAATAAATTATTAATTTCCATGAACTTTATCAAAGATATCGCGATCGGTTGTCAGAAGATGTGCAATTAACTTTTAAAATCGAAATGATTCGATTGAACCGTACAATAGTATATTTGTAAAGATGTAGATATATGTATTTGTGGTTTTTTATCAAGTGAAATATTTATTTGGGTTAATGAATTCTCTCGAAAAAGTAACAGTCGCGATACTTTTGCTTGCGATATTTGGATTTTCGATTTAGTGTTGCCGACTCTGTAAACAGTATTTGATAGTTCATGATATAAAAATTATTAAAATATTTAATCTCTCCAGGCAACACTATCTCCATTCCTAGTCCCCCTAGCGTAGGGGGCTTGAGTTCCCCCACTCGCGTGCCTTGGCCGTCGGGCGCCACGTCAGACGTGACCCGAACCTAGTTCGTAACGTGTAAAGACTACGCTATTTATTCTTCTGTCTCATTTTCTATCGTGCTATCTTTGTCTCCCGGGCCCCCGCCGGCTATTTTCCGGGGGCCCAAGTAACATACTTGCTCATAATGTGCTTTGTATTTATATCAATTGTCAAACTCATAGCCAACGGTCTCGCCTACAGTTCTGGGTTCACTTTTACATGAAAGTTGATTTAATTAGACTGTTGTGGTCTGTATACTTTGTGAACGCTACAGAGAACACTGAAGTAGACCGCTGGCTATTGGATTGACATCTTATTGAATGATTAAGTAGTCTTTTATCATAATTTCTAGCGTATCGGCCTACAAAAGTCAATTGATATCTAAGCTGTTCTAGTATTCTAACGGAGAATATTTTTTATATAAATAGTTTGTATTTCACAGTGAATAATTGAATTGTGATGTTTAAAAAAAAACGTGAAAATAAAACAGAGTTTTATTTGAAGCATTTCAGGGATTATTATTTCGAGTTGTGCTTAAATAATCTAGCGAGGCTAGACTAGTTGTATATTATATTAAACGTATGTAAAAGATCTCTTTTACGCATATTAATGCAGTTGGCGTCACGTTATTTTTGGACTTGAACGTAAATCTCAATATATCTAAATATCTCTCATTTTTGTGACGCTGTTCATTGATTAAAGTAGTTAATATCGGCCATTTAACTGTCGATCAATTAATAAATTAATTACTGTAGTAACATTTAGTTGTGTCAAAGAATCATTAGAATTTTTCAAACTACCGTTCAAGTATTCTACCTGAAGTTTCGTGACGTCATCTGCACGTTATGGCACAATATTTATCAAAATACCCGCGACGCGCTCGTCATAATAATATAATGAATATAAAATAAACCGTGTGCCATTAGCTACGTCTACTCTCATGAAATACAATAATTATTTAGTTAACCATAGACTAACCAGCAATATTACTTAATGATATATACCGTGAACCGGGTTAACTTTGCTTGTCTATGTAACTTTATAGTCTACGGTCAATGTTTGTTTTTCCTGGAATATATATTTACGAAAAATCCTTCTGTATTTTCAATAAATAATTCCATAAAGGTTAACATCGTTAATAGCAAGAATGAAGCCTTCGTGTTTTAAGAGAATGTGTTATTCATAGTTAAAAAATTCGTTGACTATCAAAGTTACACTGAAAAGCAAAGTCACCTCGATTTAGTGTAATTAATATATTGAATTTAAGTTAGCTCAATGTCGATGTAATGTCATACCGTTCCATTGGATTAGGTAATGGTAGTGTAAAATTATTGTATAAGAAATTCTTGTGATACGTCCAGTGATGCGCGCTCCGTAGGGAGGCGATCATTTTTTATTGTGTATACTCATGCCTTCGTCCGAACTATAGTTAAATAATTTACACAACGGTGCATCGATTTAGGTTCTATTATATATTTTTTTTAATATTTTATCTGTATTTTATAACGAAATTGAAAAAACCAAACCACGATCGCTCATTCACTGTATGTATTCAAATTTTTGTCTATGTAGACAGTGAGCTACTTTGATGTCTAATGCCACCTAACTTTATATAATTTTTTTTTTGTATTTTTTTTTTAATCAAGAATAATAATACTATAATGAAATACCATAATCCATGATTTGATATTGGTGGCAGTAACCGACACAATGATCAATCTTTTAGAATAAAAAAAACAAATGAGGTTTTTTTTTTAAATTTTATTAAATATTTTATGATGTTTTAAAATAATTTAATTAGAGACAAATACATGATGTCAATAGAACATTTTTAGCACAATTTATAGTATCTTTTTTTAAATATTTAGTCAAAAATAACAAATGGGTTACATGAGCGATTTAACATTTTACATTTTTCTTTCTATAGGTTCTATAATCAAAATGAGTGTAGGTTTTTCCCGTGTATGGATTCGATATAGCATGTTTGCTAGAGGCATGAGTTTTTGAGAGATGTTTGTAGTTTTGTACCGATGGTGATCGCTGGCATAAAACAATATCGGTCTCATGAATTAAAATATGACTACATCTTCGCATAAACCGCCTAATGTTTAGACAAAGTTCAAACGGAACTCAATGCTAAAGTGTATTAGTGCAAAGATGTATGGTCTTATCACAAAAATTTATACAATTTTAGCTAATGCCTCAATTTGACGAAAAGATATTGCTACTCTAGTAGTAATGTGACAACTCTCTGTCTATAGGTTATTTTAAAGTTACCCTCAAAGTTCTTAAAAGTTTTAATATTGTTCTTTTCCCTCTCATGTTTTATAAAGTCCGCCTTATTTTTTACCGTTTTCAGGTGACCTTTCATATTCTTCTTTGAAAATCTGTCAATTTTATTCACGCGTTTAACAGTTGTTTACTTTTTGTGATAGGACCGGTAATGTTTTATTTATAAGACCGTATTAGAGTAAGGCAATAATTAGGCTAAGAGCACTTAACCCTTTAACTGTAATACGCATAACTTAGACCAAATTATTACATTATGTGCTTTATTATTGTAGTTTTAATTAAAATCTAAGCCAAATATTGATTTTATGTCGTTAATTTAGGTTTAGGTTAAATCGCCGTTTCCGAAAAAGTATTATTGGTTAGATGCAGAGGAATGCGGAGTATTTATTTAAATAAATAATTATATGATTTTTGTTGATGTAGATCAAACCAAAAATATGAAGATCGTTTGTGAAAAAAAAAATACAATCTATCTTTAAATATAGTTGAGGGATTAAAGTTTTCTTTAAATATATAATTATGAATGTACGCTATGAATTTAATCCGGTTTGTCTTGCTCACCATATTATGTACATATTATTCTCATAATCTCTATCTGTTTTTCTCAAAATTGTTTTTCATTACTCATACACGGAAAGTAGGTCTGAAGTTGCCTGAGAAGCGGGTTGAAAGTAATACTTTTCAGCCCTAGGGAGAATCGTTTTCAACTGACAGCTGTCAAATAATTAAAAAAAACTAGTTGTCACATTTTTATTGGAATTCAAATGAAACACGACATACCCGAGTGCATCCATAGACAAGAAGAAAGATAGAAGACCTACTTTCCGTGTATGAGTAATGAAAAATAAATATCTCACCAAAGTTGTTGATTTATGTAAAATAAAGTTCACTCAATTTTCTTTAGCTAATTTCTATTTTTATTTTGACTTTCCTTATATTCGTAATGAAAAGCACAGTGTTTACCTCGGGATAAAGACTTATTTAGTCCCTCGAACTAAAGGCCCCCTCGCTACGCTCGGGCGCCAAACCCCGTCTCGGGACTAAATAAGTTACTTTCATCCCTAAGGTAACAATGTACTATTTCTATATTTCCCCATTAATTTTTTTATTTCTCCCGTGTTTTCATGGTATTTCTCATTTTTGGTTTGATCTATGATTTATTTTACCAATTTACCATCATACCCTGCCGGTCATTTTATACGAGCAAACTTTATTTATATAAAAATAATTAATAAATTAATTAATCGCCGATGTAACGTCGTAAGCATAATATGAACACTTTAGATAATAATTATTAAGAGAGATGTAATTTTTTCTAGAAGATTTTTCTTAACGCAATCGTAGAATACTTTTGTATTTTTTCATGTGGGAAAATTATTAGCAAAGCAATATTATATTTGATAAACTTTATTGTAATATTACCGCCAGATGTAGTAAATTATATATGTAAATCAGAATATATAAATTTGTTTACGTACACCCGATCTAGCGTTTTTAATTTACCACCTACCCTACGACCGTCTACGAATAAATACGAAAAAAATAAATATAAAACTCAACATTACACTGAATTAAATGAATTCCATTTTTTATACAATTACCTATGTATTTTAAAATAAAACTAAGCTTGAAAGGTGCAATTTTTTTATTTTATGCAAGAAGACAAGTCAAAGCAATTCTAGTAAACTTTAGAGTTGAAACTTTTTTTATAAGTATAATAATAAAATAAGACTAATAAATAATTAAATATAAGACTTCAGCACGTATTTATAAAATGACAAAAAACACGAGTCACGACCTACAGATTGCTGGACTTGTGCACTGGTTTTAGAACAGCTGATATTGTTACTCTAGTAATAATATGACAACTCTCTGTCTATAGGTGTTAGTTTAAAATTCTCGCCCTGGAAGTTCTTAAAAGTTTTAGTATTGTTCTTTTCGCTCTCATGTTTTATAAAGTCCACCTTATTTTTTGCCGTTTTCACATGCCCTTTCATCTTGTTTCTGATAGCACAGTTTATGTAGAAGAATATTTCCAGTACACTGATCACACTGCAACCTAGACATAGGCCAAACACTCCGCCTAGGTTAGCTGAAAATGGAAAATAAATTTCAGTAGGTATTTTCAGTTCCACTTCACCAACTTCTGTTCCATTCCTCACGAATGGCAGCCCAAACCAGAGTTCTATTTAGTTGTCGATTCGGAGGTTTTTTTTATTCGATGAAAAGATAGTCTTTAATTTCGATCTCACAGGTGAGATACCGTCAGGACGGTAAGTTACAATGCAGTCTAAGATGGTAGCGGACTAACTTGAAAGGGGTATGGCAGTGTACAATCAACCCATACCCCTACTCTCTCAAAAAAGTATGTACTCTGTAAAAGTTTATTTGAATAAGAAACTTCTGTAACAGAAAATAACATTGTGGTTTTAATCAAACTCAAACTCGAAATTATTTATTTCATGTAGGCAAAGAATTGATGTAGGCCAACTTGTGGCTCTTATGATAAGTCTAGAATCTACCACCGGTTCGGAATGCTGATTCTGCTGAGAAGAGCCGGCAAGGAACTTGGCAGTTGCTTTTGTCAAAACAAAAAAACTTTTACAAAATCAAAAATTATAGGCACGCATGAATCTTGATGTATTTTTGTGCCTATCCAAACACTTGAAATTGATTTGATGGAATGATCTCTTGCATACACTTATAATGTGTGTCTGTGTTGTTGTTCGCTACTCACATGCTATGGTTATAAGGGACATGACGGTTTCCTGCTTCTGCCTCTCGTGCACAGAGTTACGGAAGAAGAAGTGTAGAATGGACGTGCTCTTTTTAAACTGGATACCTGAACTAAATATGTAAGAATCTTTAGTACCTGCCTGTTTTATAGGACTGACTAGCTGGTACCCGTAACTTCGTCCTCGTGAATTTAGTTTTTAAAAATCCCGCGCGAAATCTGATTTTTAACCGAATTCCAAAATAATACTAGTAAGATAAGGTTGTAAGTATTAGATACCTTATAAATCTTCACCAAATTGTTTAACATATTTTCTTTTTTACATTTTTCATTTTTATTCGGCTACAGCAACGCCAAAAGGAAGGGTTATGATTTCAGCAGTATGTTTGTGACTATTTACGAATATTCCACAGTTGACTCCAAACTACTGGGCCGATTTTGATGAACGAGGAGTCAATTGCTGCGTCCGGGTGACATAGGCTTTATTTTACACGACCAAAATCAATACTGCTGATAATATCCAAATTTCCGTAGACGGGTTACAGTGTGTGTAAACTATTTTCTTGTTAATTATATTCCTTACTAAGGTTTGTGCATCAAGTACTGGAGCGCCTTGAGGTTCCCAACGGACACCTCGGCCCGGTAGCGCATCGACACGCAGTCCCGCAGACACGCGCACGACCCGCTACTGTGCCACTTGTTGATGCCCACTGGAAATTATACACAAATATATTTTTACTAGCTTTTGCCCGCGGCTTCGCTCACGTTAAGTTCGTGAGGGGTTGGATTTTCAAAAATCCTTTCTTAGCGGATGCCTACGTCCTAACAGTAGCTAACTGCCTGTATGCCAAACGGCCTGATCCGTCCAGTAGTTTGATATGTACGTTTATAGATAAGCCTAGTAGCAGGAATGAGCTGTTTTTCATTATAAAATTTTCATAAAATCATTTTTATTGCTTAAAACTTGTTATATATTAGGTATATTGAATTCAGGTAGAGGGCGAAATATCTAAAAGACGTAAAATACCTAATAACAAGATTTACACGAGCTTTGTTCTTAGTTCTTAGGGATGACGATGAAGTAAGCAATTAATCTCTGTCCAGAATGATCCATAGAAAATACGTCTAAGAAAGCGGAAAGGTTTGTTTGTTTTTTTATTAGTCCAGTATTTGAGGAGCAATTGAGGAGGCTATTCAACATTACGGTATCTACGACCCTTAATAGCCGAGCAAAAAGAAACAACAGCGCGGGCGGGCAATGCGGTGCGGTGAGAGCGGTCACCCGAAGGGATTATTAAAAACTAGAAGATGCCCGCGACTTCGTCCGCGTGGATAAAAGTTTTTTGATTCTCGCGGGAACTCTAAAATTTTCCGAGATAAAAAGTAGCCTATGTTTTAATCCTGGGTATGAGCTATCTCCATTTTAAATTTCAGCCAAATCGGTTCATTCGTTGTAGCGTGAAGGAGTAACAAAAAGTTAGCTAGTTGTCTCATAACCGGTCTGCACGTTTGCCCGCTATTTATATTAAATAAAAAAATGCAGTAAAATCAGCAAGTAACGTTTGGTCTCCACAATGCAGTCGATGTTGGTAATCTCGCAGGCGCGCGCGGCCCGCACGTGCGGCACGTACGGCGGGCTGCAGCGGCAGCGACGCTCCACGGCGCGCACCTCGCACAGCGCGTCGCAGTGCGAGCTGCGGTACTGCGCGAAGTGCGGCAGCCGGTGCTCGTGCTCGAAGTAGCACTGCCGGCTGGAAGCAATCGCCAAAAACTCGACTTTACTTGAATAAAAATATTAAATTACAAAAATCAAAAATCCTTCAATCAAAAAACTGAAAGGGGAAAAAGAAATCCTACATGTCTTTACTAGCATCGCGCAGTTAGGTAAAAAGCAAACTAATCAAAAAAAATATTAGGTTTGCTCATAGTTCATCATCTGCAACCCATCATGGCTCACTACTGAATCCACCACGCTGGCCCAGTATAATAGACTTTGCACGCTTTGAGAAAATTATGGAGAACTCTCGAGCGTGCAGGTTTTCTCAGGATGTTTTCTTCGATCGGATCGCATCGAATCTGCAATCCCCGAATAGAAAACCACAATCCTGCACGCACTGTTCGATGACACACGCACTGGTCTGCAGACACTGAAGGTCTCTGATAATAAACCTATCCCAAAGAATTGTGTATAGGTAGGGTAACCTGTAATTAGCCTGTAAGTATATTCAGCTCGTCCATAGTTTTGCTCTATCTAGTAAGAGCATGAACGTTAGACATGATTTTCGTCTTACTCATGGTACTCACCAGGTGGGCCAACAATATCAGACAAGTTGCAATGAGTCGCTGGTTACAGGTGAGCATTTTAAGTACTTAAAATCAACGTTAGTTATGCTAAAAAAAATTGACCACTAACTTTGGACCCTACGATTAGAAGAAATCTGTGTAGACCTGCACATACCTCCAATAAGCCAAAGCAGTGACGTCTTCAGAGCAGTAAGTATAGGTTGCACGGATAAAGTGAAAGGACTCCGAATACGCGTGCACGAGGCTCATTTCGTCATCCGCTGGGAATTCTTGGGGCTCCGTTAACATTACCTGGTGCAAAAGTTAACTATGCACTTTAGGAATTATCTAAATTAATTAAGTGGTTCACCAAAACAACAGAAATGCACGAGTTGATTCCCTTTATGATTTCCTTTTTTTTTCTATTTTTATAGAAATCGTGAGCGATGGCCGCTTTACGTGGTTAAAATCCAACGTACTCGTACGGAACGATCTAACGGCCCGGGCAGGCGATGGAAGTTTTTACGATTTTTAATCGCTTTTCAGAAGCTCGATGCGTCCCAACGCAAAAACGTCAACCGCCGCTGCTAAAAGTATTGTGTCTGCCCTGGCCCTTAATGGAAAAATCCCCGTTATATCCCACGTAGAGTAAATTAAGCTTAAAATCATAGAAATAGATGGTACACTCTTACCCGTACAGCTCCCGCATTAAGAAGAGTTCCAGTCAAAGCATTATCAGGATCGTAATCTGTAATGACGGTCAACGCTTCGCCAAAACCACCCGTAGATGCCGTGTGTGGCACGAAATTTGGTATCCTTTCGTTCCTGAAATTGAATTAGCTATTGAAATGACAACATAAAATGTAATAATAAACCTAGACGTAGACTTCGCCAAACTTGAATGCACTGCAGACTGGAACCAACAAATTAAAATTCAAAATGATTAACATAGTTATTTCATGAAAGGCAATTTGTGGTTCTTATGACAAGTCAAGACTCAACCAGCACCGGTTCGGAAAGTAAATTCTGCTAAGCTGATCTGGCAACAAAGAACACAGTAGAACAAAATATAAATACATAGTTGAAACTTTTGCCTCCATAGCTCAAAGTAAAGAGCGGGCTGAATTCCGAAAGTTACTCCACTTTTTTACCTTCTTATTCGTTAGCGGTTACCACTCACACCCAAGTTAATGTTGAAAGGTGAATATTACAAACCTTAAAAACTAATTACTTAGCTCCTTATTTTCATAGTTAGGTACCTTATTTTGTTATAGTGATAGACGCTATTGAATATGCAGCACATCCCATGTTTGGTCAGTATCGGACTGAATACACCCTTGCAGTTGGGGTAACGCTGCCCTTTCAGATAGCACAGCTTCAAAAACTCGACACAGTTCTGCGGCATCAAGCCCAACACTTCTAGAGTCTAAAACAATATCCAGCAATTATAATAAGCTATTTACAGCCCTACGATTGGCATTGGGCGAGAAAATAAAAAGAACCGACAGAATTTAGGATCCCAGGATGCATGAATGGTAAATTCGCATCAGAAAGCGCTGTATTGGTAGACCCCAACTAAGTTGACGAAAGGTGGAGTCTCATGGAACTGGACACAAACGACGAAAGACCGCACCGTGTGAAAGTTCGTACTACTCGTAGATCTCCAGCCGTGGACCTCGATGACTTGTCAAAGAAACAGCATTAAGCTGTTGTTTTATGAGTATCAAACCCTGAAGTTGGGTTTGCCCTGTTAGGTCTACAGAGCCTCAGGAAGTCGCCACATCAAGCGTAGATATATTATGTGTAGCAAATGTGCGTTACGTAGCCCGTAGAGGTTTGATAACCCTCGTAGCTTTGTAGCCTCTACCTGTTAGACCTTTTATATCCAATTGTAAATGTGCTATTTTTACGTGGATATAGTATTTATTTAGAGTTACTCACATTGTATCGATTGGCCGATGTTAAGTTTTGTAAGTACTTTAATTCTTCCTTTTTTTTGTCGCCAAAGAGTTCGTAAAATCCCAACAGACGCGGTAATATTTTTTTCAAATCAACTGTTGTGTTACGACCACCATCTCTGAAATAGTTTTTAATTAAGTATACCTAGTTAGCTCTTATTTCCTCATTTGATAAGTGACAAATATGCACAGTAGTTTGGAACCAGAGGGCCAGATTTGTATCGGGTGTCCAAACGCTCAAGGACGGCCCAAGGTTGACTTCCGCGACTTACGTCCGATAGTTTGCACGGTTAGTACCTACATTAACTATCCAGATATATCTATAAGTAGCGACTGTCAGCTGCGGCTTACGGACGCATCCTATGGTATGTTTTCAGCTGTATACTACAACGTTACTTTTTGTGAATGAAAAAGCTGAATCAGTAGGTAGGTACCTACGTGCTTAATACTGGTGGTAAGACTGGTAGTATACGTAACTAGTAGATAACCTGTAACATGGGAAACGAATGTAGATTCATTCGTCGATTGCAATATTTATAAAACCATATTTTGGTGACTGACTGACTCTTATTGCTTCTCTTCTCGTGGTATCCGGTATGTCGGGACCAACAACAGTCCCGCTGGAGGTGAGGTGAAAAGGTGGCCTATTCATCACAGGTGCATTACTTACACGAGAGTCTTCTCGAAGTGTTCGACAGCGCTGAGGGTGACCTGGTTTGGCGAGCACAAGGTGATGGCCGGGTAGGACACGTTCTGTATTGACGCGTACTGGTTTTCGATCGCGATACGGGTCGGTATGTCCGCGAACCGATTGTATAGAAACAGTGTCAGTATAAACGACATGAAGAGATTCAGCACGATGGATACAGTCCAGAAACATCTGGAAACATCAGTGTCTCTCTTACTGCGAGGAGATACATATATGCCTATTATTATCAACTACTAGCTGATGCCCGCGACTTCGTTCGCGTGAAGTTAACTTTTTAAAATCCCTCGGGAACTCCTCGTTTTTTCGGGATAAAATAGCCCATGTCACTCTTCACGTCCTCAACTTTAACCATACAAGAAATTACGTCAATCGGTTGCTCCGTTGCTGAGTGATTGAAGGGCAAACCAACAAACAAATACATTTTCGCATTTATATTATTAGTAAGGACAGTAAGGATTACTGGCCTAAGCCCAATAGACCAAAGATGCATTGAGATGAGGATGGTGATAGGTTGAAAAATATTTTTCAATGGACGTGCACACACCTTGACACTGGATCCGGATATAAATAGAAATATTTGAGGCCCACTATGCTGCTTTCAAGGCAAAACTTCCGAAGTAAAGCCTTGAAATCCCCTTTCATTTTACAAAGTTTTATTCACCACGCGTGTAAAGCAAATAAATGAATACCAAATGACTGCAACTATCGTGACAATTATCTATAATTAAAATGAGTTCTAGTAATTAATGTAAACGACCTTTCACAGCTACTAATTAAAACATTATTTTTTTACTTTTTTACTACAATTGTATGTAAATACAATATGTATTTTTTTTTTAATTAGTAAAATAATATGTAATTTTTTTTATATTTGAGATTGGTATCTACTTACCATTAAAATTAAAATGCACACGTAAGCTGAAGAATTTGTATTTTATATATAATTGAAGCATATTCTGCGATGTGTATTGCCAAAATGTATGTAACATTGTCAAAGCTCAAAAGCTTCATCATAATCCGGCCAGCAGTTTAGTTCTGGTTAAGTAAGTATAGAAAATAGATAGGTAGATATCGACTATCGTATTATTGTAACATGAATAATTGTTTCAGTGCTGGCCTTTCATCAAGGCCGAAACCTATAGACCGAACTCAAACTCTACTCAGACTCAAGACAGAGTTAAAAGGAGACAGATTTATGTCGGAGCATATTATTTTGTGCCTTGTTTTAACTCTGACTTAAGTCCGAGCTGAGTCCGCGCACGCACTATAGATCTCAGCATTATGCCTTTTGTGGAGTGGGTTGTGTCAATTTTAATCAGACTGATTTTAATGGTAGCTTATATATTTGTCACGCTATAGTGATTAGGTATTGATTAAGCTTCTACCTGCTAATGTTCAGGAACTCTGAATAATAATGGAGTGGAACGAGGAAATTGTTATAGAATTTTTAAGTGCATGAAGTCATATTGTTATAACACAAGTAGAAGTAATGTATTTCATCATCCATTGTCAAAACAACACAGTTATTACCTAGTCAAATGCGAGCGGCCATCTTGGATTATTCCGCGATAATTCTTTTTTTGGTTTGAAGCCGCTAATGTGACTGCTTAGCGCGTTAAATTTTTAGCGCGCTAGACATACCGAAGCTTCGGCACGAATAGAACGATAGCCGCAAATACGGCCGTAGCATAATATGTAAGCCAAATAAAAACAATTTTTTAGGAAACTGTATAAAGTGATTTATTAAGAACATTTTTAATATTTTATATTACGAATAACAATCGAATGGGTTCGGCTGGGGATAATAATGACAATATTCTGAAATCTTCATTACAAGAACATTTTGATACTATTGCAATACAAAACTATTAAAAGCATAATCAAAAGTAGATAATTTAAACATATTTTAGCGTATCGAAGTAATACATATTAAGTATACCTAGGTACTTACGAATAAAATTAAAAATGAAAAAAAATAAGTGTAGAAATAATAATATCATTTACTTGTAATACAATGCTTTAAATTTATTTAATTTTTTATTGGCTTTTTAATATCTTACATTAACTTCAATCGTAAGAAAGTTCTACTGATCATTTTTTCGAAATCTTTTTCTTATATTAGGAATTCGTAATAATTTTTTATACATATATATAAAATATTGGTCGGTCGAAAGCAAGTTGTACGAGTATATTGTACAATTCTACAATATACGTACGATTTTATCAATTTATTCCATTCGCAATACTAGTTTTAACCTTTACGAGCTAAGTTGAAAGTTATCACGGTTTTGGTGTATATATTTTTTTTGGGTCCAATTGTATCCAACACTACCAGAAACTACATCTAGCAGCATCAATTCTGAACAAAGTTCAAGCTACGATTATCCGTAGTTCAAATTCGCTAATGGAAAATCTGTAGCCCTCGTGCTACGGCTAACTATATACTCGTAGTAACTTCTAACCCCTGTCTACGAGGCGTAGCAAATGCGAGAGTGTAGTCGGCACCAACGCCACGCGTAGCACTCCATGGGCGTATACGCTCTTATGCTGAGATCTATAGAACGTGCTCTGACTTAACTCGGACTCAAGATAAGAGTTAAAACGAGACACAAAATATGCCCTGACATAAATCTGTCTCGTTTTAACTCTGTCTTGAGTCTGAGCAGGGTGAGAGTACAGTCTATAGATTTCAGCCTTAGAGCATCTGCACTGAAGATATCTAGTCGATGTGAAGGAATTGTGCGAATGTCCCACATAGCTCTGAATCGAGCTTAGAAACAATGAACGGCGACATTAGTACGAAGAACGGATGTTCGTTGGGGTTCCGAGGTGCTGAAAAGGCGACCTGGCAAAAAAAAAAGACGTGTGGCTCTCGGGGACTGCCGCTGTAAAGCTATTGCATACCATATTTTATCAACGCCATCTAGCGGTGAGAGGAGTCCCGTGTCAAGTTATTTTCGTTACGGAATTTCTGGATTCGGTCTCCACGCTCAAGGCCCGCGATAGAAGCTATGCAATAGCTTAAAAATGCGCAGTGTAGACAGATTCCTCACGCGTAGAGTGGACGTTTATCGATTCGTGAAGAATAACATAAATGGATGGATAATACTTGTATCACTGTGCCACTGTTTGCACATGCGCAATGTTACTATGACACACATAATGTCCTCTGGAAAGAGTGTGTGGATCCAATACTAAAACAAGTCTATCTAGAATCCAACCATAAGACAGCTGATCGCGGAATGCTACAGGTTTACTAAGATGATAAGTCAGCTTTAGGTATAATTAATAAATTCAAGAATATCATAGCTTATTACGTACATTCTCATAGATCATAGATCTATAGTACTTTGCCGTAAATACGTAGTTGTGACCGATATAAAACCCGTCTAGTTATAGTTTCATAATTAATGATGTATTATTAATTTATAATAAAAATTAATAATACTTAAAATAAGTACATAATTATACAAGCCCAATTATTTAAGTACTTCAATAATTATAATTATTATGATATTAGAAAAATGGTTGAATGGGACGTACTGATAGGTATCTAAAGATATTGTGATTATGAGGTGAAACTGTGGAACGTAGTATTACGGGGTTCTACGGGTAAGAAATCTATGTAACTATGATACAATTATGATATTACTTTATACCTATTTGGGGGTAGTCTCAGAAACAGGTACACATTTTATTTGGAGGCGAATCAATTTAAACTCCATACAATAAATAAGTTAAATTAAATCAAACCTTAACATCTAAGAGGAGAGGAAGCAAATTTAATGAGATTTTAAGGGGCGATATAAAATTATTATTTTTAATATCCTTTATTTAATAACTTTTAAGCGGAAGAGTAATTTTTCTAATAATTATATATTTATTTAAATGGGAATATTTAATTTTATCTATGATTAATTACAGTGTAAACGGTTTGTCCTTTGATAAACGAATGGTTGAGTTTCAACCAGGTATGATATATTATATAATCATATACTTAATAGTAATTCATGATTTTGTAGAAATAATGCGTTGATAATCTTGTTAAAAAAAGAAACGTTTGAAGTTCCGAGTCATTAGATGACGTAATATCTTGATAATATCACATAAGTTTCCGATGAAACACACAATTAAAATCTGTCACATAATAAAATTTTGATAAAATATTTTAATATATCAAAATATTAACTAATTACTTTTGTTTTCCTAAGATACATAATATTATATAAGAATAGAAGATCAAAAAGATCGCAAATTAATTAATTACATAAATATATAAATACAAACAAATATACATACTCGTATTTATATGTATACCTATATAATAATTTTATTAATAGCAAATAAGAATTTAACTATAATTTTATATGAAAATTATACAATTCAAAAGATTTTTGCGAACACATATTTTTATATACCATTATGTATGTTTAACTATTATATCGATGTATAAGTAACACCCTCTATATTGTGATATAAAAGGTGTTCAGATAGTTTGTAAATTGTGCATTGTTATTGTTGCGATATATGATTTGAATAAGAACATATTATAGTATAGTATCTGCCGTTGGCACACGTCCTCGGAAATTGTCTGTCTATCCTACCTTTTGAGTGTTAAATTATTATTTATTATTGATCTGATCTTAACGATTTGGCACAGAGATAGTTTGCACCCCGATAATAAGCACTTTTAATCTCGTAAAGTACCACGAGATTTTTGAAAACCTAACAACAGACGAAGAACATCAATTTGGAAACAATATGAGTCAGTAAAATTGAGTAGACATAATGTAAAATGGGGCCGTGCCCCTGCTTAGTAAAATGCCTTTAGTAGGAATAATGTCATTAAAATTATTTATATATACAGTTATACATATTTGCAAAATTCATAACTCTAACCTTAGTAGACATTAATTGTATAATATATTCGTATTAAATATCAATATATACTCTGCCACTACTTTATCCTATCTCACAAGTATTGTGCGCTCCGAGGCTTCATCATCATTTTATAAAATACTACAAAATTTTCATAATTCGAATATCAAATTGAAATAAACTTTTCAAACATTTAATAAGCTTTTACATCTTTTGAAGATAATCCTTTACCGTTTTCATACTTGATAATATAACATCTCTTTCACTGTGATCATACAAAATAATGTATAATAATAATAAATAATAATATTTTAAACATCAAACATTTCCCCTAATTAAATATACCTACATATATATACCTACTTTTCATCTTGAAAATCATATCACTCCAAGAATCTAGCAGTCAGTCACGCTTTACCTATAAGAACGGTATAACAATTATTATACTAAGCACACCAAACCTGAATATAATTGAACAACTTTTTTCACATTACAAAAACTTCGACAAAGAAAGCAATTACGTAGATTCACAACACCAAACTCGTAAAAGACCTTTGAGGTCGACAAAAGGGTATATCCCGCTTCATACCGCACGCGAATCAAACTCAATACGTGCTTTGAAGCGGGACAAAAACCGACAAAAATTCGGGAAACAAGGCGCGAAGCCGCAATGATTTCACATTTGCGGGAAATACGGCATCGCGATCGATTCGCGCGCACTGTGTAGCGCGATGTAGAAGGTCGTAGACAGAAGCGTATAGCCGTAGTCTCGACTAGCGTGAGCTGGCGGACGCCGGAGAGAGTCTCGGCGTAAAAGCACCGTCGTGGTGCGGCCAGTGCATCGAGCAGGAACTGCAGACGCAAGTTGGAAGCGATGCCGATGGGCAAGGCAAGATCAGTTCAGATGAACGCGTCGCTGGCGCGCTACGTGGACGAGCGTCAGGAGTCCAGCAGCACATGCCACCGCTGCACCTGGACCGAGGGCTGGAATTGAAAACACAGACTTTTATAGGACATACTTGTATAGGAGAAATAATCCCTGTTTTCACCAAAGTTCCTTAAACTACCTAAGCCCTTACTGGCAATCTAATTTTCAACCTTTATGGCATTAGGTAAGGGGTTGCATTTGAGGACTACCAACGTAAAGCAAAGGGCAATATTTAGGTATATTTGGTGAAAATGAGCATAAGATACGAACGTATATTTTTACCCGAGGAACTGTATGAAAGGTAAACTACTAATAAAAAAGCATGTCAAAAACAATAATTATTATTTTAGTCTGAGTTCTGTGCCACTTCACTGGTGCCATCTTACCATAGACTATCCTAAGATGTTTCACAAATAAAGCAACATGCTACAGGAAATCTTTTGCTTTTAATCCACCAAACCAGGAAATCTGTCAGCAGCATGTATTAGGCATAATTTTTTTTTATTTTTTAAAAAGAATATTAGCCAAGGTGAAATTCACTAATATCCTCCTTTCCCCTCCAAATAAGCGGAAAGCTTGTGCTAGGAGTGGGTACCACAATAGTGCAATGGGTGGTATTCGAACCTGCGACCTTTCAGTTTTGAGTCCGTACCTTTAACCGTTGGGTTATTGAGGTGTCAATTAAACAAGCCGCTTAGCAAGCGATGCCAAATACCACATTTAAACACTTTAAAATACCCTCTACGCACGCTTCACTCCGACACCGGAGCATCTTCAGGTGATGTTGACTCTATAATGCACAATCACTAAATATTTTTTTTTTTATTCGATGACAAGCTAGCCCTTGACTGCGATCTCACCTGATGGTAAGTGACGATGCAGTCTAAGATGGTAGCGGGCTAACTTGGAAGGGGTATAGTAGTGTAAATTCAACCCATGCCCCTAATTGGTTTCTACACGCCATCGTGCCGGAACGCTAAATCGCTTGGCGGCACGTCTTTGACGGTAGGGTGGTAACTAGCCACGGCCAAAGCCTCCCACCAGACCAGACCAGAGACAATTTAGAATGCAATGTTTACTGACAGGAACTTTATTGCTCTAACCTTCAGGGGGAGGGTCTACTGGTAGTTTCAATTCAAATTGAATTGAATAACTTTGTTCGAAAAGTTCTTGTGTGGGGTGAATAGATAGTTACTAGGTAGATGCGATGAGGCAAACCAATTTTCTGAAAAATAACTTTGTTTTGCGAGGTTAGGTTATACTAGTTATGGACGTGGGGAGTCCAGCAAGGGAAAAAGGTCCTCGAATCGGGAGGCGTATGGTAATGGTATTTCTAGTAGGCCTTAGATCCAAAGGTACGCTGTGATCCTACTGGAGAGTATTGAGGCAAATGCCGCTGGCTGGGTTGCGTGAATGAGATGTTATGGTCCCGTGTTCCAGTCACCAGGCAATGCATGAAAAACCGTACTGGTTGTCTATTGTAGTTTCTCCTACGCAAGCATTGTTTTTCCACCAAGAGAGCTTGATATCAGGGTGAAGCAAAGATTACCTGCTGTCCTTGTTGCTCGCACAAATCCTGCCAATGCCTCTCCTCTTCCCTCCCGGAGGAGCTGTGACCGAGGGAGAACCAGCCCACCATCTCGTTGCGCTTGACGCTGCGGCGCCACCACACCGACACCATCAACGTTACCTCGGTTAGTTGGAACAGCGCCACCTAAGGAGACAACTTCTATGTCAATCTGGTCTGGTAAGTTACGTTACGTAGTAAAATATATAGTGGATATTAAGTAGCCTCAAAATCATTATTATTTTTTACTGATTTATTTAACATGCAATAAGCCATTTATAAATATTATCGAATTCTAATTTTAAATTATTAATTTTATGTAAGGCCAACTTGTGGCTCTTATGACAAGGCAAGACTCTGCCAATCGATATTGGATTGAATAATATCGATGTATGTGTATCTATCTGCATTATTAAGGTTTTGTACCCAAATTACTATGTCTCCGCTGTCCGTCCGTCCAACCCACACTAGGTTGGTTATTTTAATAAAATAACTACCTTGTATCTACGTGTGTAGTAAGCTTAGCTTACAATGAAAATCGACTGGCGCAACCTTAACCCTGCCTCTATGGGGAGGATGAAGGTAGCCGCGCCACCAGTTATAAACCCTGAATTAAGGACATAAGAATTAAAATTGTTTAGCAAACCTGGAATATAAAGAGCTCCTTGTACAAGGGGTTGGACTGCGCGCGGCGCGTGGAGGACTTGCAGCGACCCATCTCTAAGCCCAGCGAGCTGATGAGAACCAATTTCACGTATGTATCTGGCGCCTTGTTGGGCGACAGTTTACGGAAATGTGTGCCTTTTATGATCTGAAAAGTGACATGTACGTCAGGGAGCGCTCGAGTTCGCCATCTCCTTACCTTATTAATATATCACCTTTATCGACTATTGTCGTACCTACACCTAACACTCTAAGTTTTACTCTTATTCGACATAAATAGTCAATCATTAATCTCTATATTTAATCTAAGTATGATTATTAACTCTGGTTTTGCTGTCCCTATTCAAATGACGGCTTAATCAATCAATTTGAAGCGCCACAATTGACATACCTACCTACGGATGTCTCTGGAACTAATAATATTGTAAACGACCTATATATTTCAATCTATGATTTCACATATTACATACGTATATTACATTGTATCTGCTTAGTGCTTACAGCGCCCAAATGGCATCAATCAATTCCAAAATGGCGTCGATCAATTCCAAAATGGACGCCATTTTGGAATTGATCGACGCCATTTTGGAATCATAGATTAATTATAGAGCTCAGTGAACATGACTTAATTAACTAAAAAAAAAAATACCTCAACAGACAAGTGTCCAGTGGTGGGGTTGTACTGCAACCCGAGCAGCAGTTCAGGGGCAGACCTCGTGCTGCAGCAGGACGATGCGGAGTCCGACCGAGCAAGGCTGCACGCCTCGCCGCCCAACGTGCCCGGCGACATAGCTGTGGTTATTGAGGACGGGCTCGCTAGCACGCCGGTGATCGAATGGTTCAGATCCAATTTGGGCAGCTAAAAATATCAGGACCAGTTATAGTGAAACAAATTCGATGGCGATTATTATGTACTTATTGTACGATTGTGTTGACGATTGTATAAGAAAATCGTACTCATTTGACAGCTTAAAACGTGTAGGTACCTAATACGTTTTAAAAAGAGTATGTTCGATATATTCACATAATTATTATGTTACTTTTTTGCAAATGAAACCATACGTCATAAGCAGATTTTCTAAAGAAAAACTATCAAAACTCTTAAGCTCGGTTAAGACATTTAACGTTTATGAAATCGGCCCTTAAGAGATTTTCTCACATAATCGCAGGTTCGCACGGCAGTTTAAGAAGAATGAAAGTAAACCGTTCCAATTCTAACTCTGAAACTCCACACCTAGTTAACACCTAGCCTATATCTAATGTATTTTACCTGTAGACTAGGCTGATGATGTTGCCTCGGTGATAGTTGGAGCCATAAGTTATTCTCCAGTTCGAAGTTCAGATTGGCAAAGCTGACTGTAGCTTCACCAAGCAGTCGTTGTCTGCGCATGCGCTCACACCCGTAGATGCGTATACGAAGCCCGAGACCGTGCACATCCTCTGTCGATGATAATTTTATGCAAGATTCAATTAAGCTAAAACTATTATAAATTAAGTTGCTGTCAAGAAACAGTACGTCAGGCACGATAGCCTTACGTACTGCCACGATTGTCTTGTCACCACGGATGGCCTGTTTTTTGACAGCAAAGTTAGTTGACTTTTATGTTGATTTACAACCTTATTTATGGTAGACCTGCATTTAAAAGAAACTACCTACCCAGATAAATACGTGGGATAACAAATAAAGTCAAGAATTCAAAGAATTGATGTGAAATAGGCTAGGTACATAAAGTTTTGAAGATGTCCGCTTAAAATATCAATTAACTGCACTGAAAATGACTGCTTCGCGAATAGATTTGGAGCCATAAGAAATGGATGTTTGAATTGGAATTACCTGGATTAATCTTGTGCAAGACAAAACTTTCCATATACTGTGGATTTTCGCCGTTGCGTATCTTAGACTTGTATTTCTGTTTCTTTAACGGCAACAACACAATGCGAACCTGTGGGAATTATCACTTATGAATCACGACAATAGACATAGAACCTTGTTCTACTGTAAGAGCAGGTTCTGTGATGATAATAAGCATTGGATCAGGGAAATTCAGTTTTTTATTCAATGACAAGATAGTTCTTGACTGCGATCTCACCTGATGGTAAGTCACGATGCAGTCTAAGATGGTAGCGGACTAACTCGGAAGGGTTATGACAGTGTAAATTCAACCCATACCCCTAATTACTGCGCCAGGCCGATCGTCAAAAGTTGGAAAACTATGAGTACTTACACTATAATACGAGTTAATAGCAAGTTCTTCTCTTTCATTCGTTCATCTCTACCTTCCTATAAGAGTAGGCAGTCGCATTTGACCGGTTATTTCTTGTTATGAAGTGTGAATATTCCGAGTATACCTGACTCTGAAGCACTTGACCCGGCGCCTTCTGCGGCAGCGAGCGCGCCTGTAGCACGTGCACGGTCATGGCACGTACCGGGGCGTCGAACAGTAGCGTCAACTCGACTGAGCCCCGCTCCTGGGGTCCCCCGCCGCTCTCACCGCAGAGCAGAGATGTGTCCTAACGTAATGTAATGATCTGTACATCTATACAAATAAATAAAATTGATTGCATCAGTGTAACGATCGCAATGAGCTCTGATTGTCTGGTACCTACTCTCCCGCTATTGGTTAAACTGCATTGATGCAGCAAGGACGCCATAAATTCAGCCAATCTGAGGCCATTGCCATCGTTACACTGATGCAATCATTTTTAGAAAATCGAAACACAGTTACGCGTTTCTCTGAACCGTTTCCTAAATTTTGTTCACTTTTTAAGACAGCTAAGGAAAAATGGACTGAGTAAGTACGTATCGTACGTATAAGAGATCCGTAGGAGAACCAGGGTCACTGGCATAGCCCAAAACATCAGTAAGCTGAAGTGGCAGTGGGTAGGCCATGCTTGTCGCAGGAGCGATGGCTGCTGGAGCCGGAAAGTTCTGGAGTGGGGCGCTCTTCAGCAAGATAGACCGACGACATAAAGAGAGTGGCGGGTAGTGGCTGGAAGAAGAGCTGAGAACCGGGTGTGGTGGCGCTGTATGGGAAAGTCCTATGTTCAACAATGGACGTCCAAAGGCTGAAATGATGATGATATACGGGTTGTTACGTTCCCTCAAATATGGTTGAGCGAAGCAATGGCTGGATCATGCGTCATGCGATCAGGGTGCCACCAACGGGAATGGGTCTGCGTTTGCCTGCCTGTGTTAACATGTATTGAATTGTATTTATTTGTATTTGTATTGTATTTATTTTTACTTGTATTGTACTCAGGAAAATTCATCGTGGAAGCACTGAATACATAGCATAGTTTCAATAACAATTGTAAAATTTTTATTTTTTTGAAAAGAGCAACCGCCGAGTTTCTTGCTGGCTCTTCTCGGCAGGAAAGGCATTCCGAACCAGTGCACAGTGGTCTGGCGCTCTAACAAACGCGGTCATAAGTCCGTTTATCACTAAAATGTTTATTAAATCGTTATAAAAGTCCTTGTTTTGATAAAAATAATAATATAATGTATGAACAGACCAGTTACTTTAATAAAATATGTATTATTTATATTAAAAATCCTAAATTCTAAATAAAAAAGAAAAATTTACTTGACACAGTTAAATAAAACATTCTATATATATTCTAAAACATTATATATATCTGTCAAAATATTTTTTATAATTTATAACTTATTTATTTACGTATTATAATGACTTAGGTACATTAGATATTGAAAAAAAAAATACAATATTGAAGTAAAATAAAAATAAAATATAACACAAGACATGAACTAAAAATAATTTAAAAAAATATATAGTCTTGATAAGACATGAACTAATAAAAATTTACATCTTTAAATCTAATCTTCTCCATTGACTCCGTTTGTTACAATCACTAAAATCCTTTCTGGGTCTTCCAATATTCGAACTCCCTTCTTGTAGCATTTTCTCTGTGGACGAGGACGCGCTGGGGGTGGCACTCCTCGGCAAATCAACAGTTTCAACAATTGCCAACCATTCAGCATGCGTTTGCACTACATGTTCCTTGCATTTGTTAGCTATTTTCCAATATTCCATTAACTTCTTATTAATGTACTTCACACGGCTATGGAGATTTTTAATATCAACATTTTCTGAAACCGGCACCATTTCCAGTAAGTTTTCCAACATATGATTTGCCCTTTCATTCTGAGAACCACTAATTGTGAGCCAAATCTCCATAAAATCCATCTGTAAAGAAGTTAACTGGCAAAAAGTACCTTAAATCAATTAAACAAATATTTTTCATTTCCTTGCTCTTCGCGTTATAATATTATTTAAAAAACAACGGGCAAAAACGGGCAGACAAATGATATTGTTCTTTAAACTACACTACTTTAGCTGTGTAACCTTATGAAAATCATTCGGGGCTGACCGGGGTAACATAGTCAAATCTCTAAGTGAAAATAAGAATTGCTAAAATAATAACTCAAAAAACACGCATGGCTTTACACCTAGATTTACCCGAATCTAAGGTCTTCATCTTAGCAAAAATAGAAAAACATAATAGTACATACCCTTATCAGTTAATTTCATAATGTTTTATTAGGTAAACAATCATCAATTCCGAGAAATTTCTAAAAAACAAAATCACTTTCAAAACGCGTTAAGTAGCTAATTTACTGGTTGCGCAAGAAGTGTTCACTTCGTAGGTCGAAAAATTAATGATAACGTTAACTTATGCGTTATCTATATACAGTTTTGTATTGTTTGGGAACTAGAGAGTGATTAAACAAGCAGAAATTGTAAATAGGTTGTGATCAATATTTCGGACTTATGACCGCTCCCAGACGTCTGT
Source organism: Hipparchia semele (assembly GCA_933228805.2). Classification (NCBI taxonomy): domain Eukaryota; kingdom Metazoa; phylum Arthropoda; class Insecta; order Lepidoptera; family Nymphalidae; genus Hipparchia; species Hipparchia semele. Next base: position 3,642,914 of record OW121725.1, on the reverse strand, counting down.
GCAGTGGTAGATTCATTGACGATTCAAAAGTGCTTGTAAAAGTTTATTTGAATAAAAAATATTTATATTCTATTCTATTCTATTCTATTCTATTCTATTCTATAAGTACGTAGTTATTACGAAGTAGAAGTTAGTATTTTTTTTTATATCAATAGCGGGCAAACGAGCTGGCGGGTCACCCTAAAGTGATTACCATACTATAGAGGCACCACCGATGGGTTGCCGGCTTTTCAGGAACTTATTGGTTCGCCCCTTGAATAACCCCATATTGTAATTAAGTGGGAACACTGTTGAAGGGAGATGATTCCACAATTTGGTAGTACGTGGAAAAAAAAATCTGGAGCAAAGGATGGACGGATGGTAATTACATTATGCGCAATAACATCGCTCTCGACGCTGCTCTGGGCCTCGAGGCTGTGTATGTAGTCTGCTCTCTGCTGCACCACTTCGTCGATCTTCGTCTCCCGGAGGCTGGTCTCTCGCAGCGTGTTCTCTATCACTTCCACCTCCACTTTGGACTGAGTCTGGTTTTCGTTCTTTTCCTCGTACCTGCATTCCACCTCTTCTTTATCCTGCAGTAAAGTTTTTGGCGTTGCAATCTTTTGTGGACTGAGGGAGCGATAATAAAGTAATAGGGAAATCTATGAAATATTGATTAATGAACCTGCGCTGCAGATATATATTATGTGTATTTTACTCATGAAAATGAAAATATTAAAAGAGATAAAAATGCTAACTTATTTCATTTAAGCTTAACTGTGGCTCCTGGCATAATAACCGGTCAAGTGCGAGTCATACTCGCGCACTGAGGGTTCCGAAACTCTTGACCAATGTATTAATTAGGTACCTACTAGATGACAGCTTAAGTGCGCAGTGTTATTGCAGTACCTATAGACGCCTTCCGGTCTCATCATCAGACCCTGCATATCATCTAGGATTAGAGTACTTGTCAAGATGAATCAAACAAGCCCAAACTCAATGGGGTTGTGTAGTTTTCTCACAGTTCCCATTCTCCATATTTCATCCCATTATTTGTCTCTTTGAGTTACTTCCATAAGACAATGTATAACTTGTAAAACTAAGTCTAAGCTGTCTTTAAAGCATTCGAGGTAGTCAATCAAAAGGTTTCAATCAAAATGTTTGACAGAATTGTCTTTGTGACCCTTTTCATGTCTAAACAAGCAGTAATAGTATTGTATGTTCAAATAAATGTGGGAATAGCTCAAAGTAAAAACACTAAATATATATTAACTTCTTTTATTTAAACTACTTTTAGCACTCCTTAGCACGTCTTAACTCCATATGCCCTCTTGCCAATCTTTTTTATCTCCAATACTTCCCACTCTCTATTGCATATATCCATCCCTGTCATACACTTACATTCCGTTTCCCACATTCGGTCATCCTGCAACTATGTCTGTCCCCAGACTACCTTCTCCTTTCGTACATCTTTACCATATTCATATTTCCTCGCATACTTCATACCTTCTCAACACTAACACACCTTAAGTTAAACAATACAGCTTTCATACATACTTAACAATAATACATCTTAAGTTAACCAATACAGAATGACATCTTATAAGGAATCTAAACACTAGTAAGTATTAAGTATACATGGTCACAAATTATTATATTTCTTTTACAAAATAAAATAAAATTTGACTGATCTCGAATTTAAAAAACCATAGGTATACTTACTTAAGTTGTTTTTTTTTCCTACCATAAAGCACCATGTAACAGTGGCTTTATTTTATACTACCATCTAGCCTGTGGACTAATAAGTAATATTACTTTAACTTAAACTTCTACTTATTATTAATTTCTATATCTAATTTAAATGTCCTTAGTTTATTCTAACAAGTTCACTATGAGTTCACTTTGAGTTCACTGTGAGTTCACTATGAGTTCACTATGTGTTCTTAAGTTGGTAATAACAAAATCATGTACAAACATATTATCAGTGTAACACATAACAATATACTTGACTGTGCTGTTGACAAAGCTAACTACATACATCTACTTAACTATATTAATACACACACATTCATTCAACACAGTCACCTTCATTCTTTCCTCACAGTACTATTTACCTACTATTAATCTCTATCGACTATTGGACTTCGGCCATTTTTTCATATGGTCAGCTGAGCCACACCTCTTATATTTCCAATTCTTCTTTCTCTTTGAAAAATGTCCATTGCTATGGTTTATTTCTTTTTCCAATTGCTTGGGTATGACCAACGATTGTCCTGGATCCTTGCAGAGTACGTCTCCATCCACTGAGTAATTATTCTTGTACGACTGTTCTTTTATCTCCTTACTTGCTCTAATGCTATCATTCTTTTTAACGAATGTATTGCCTTGCTTCAATAATCTCAGCCGCTGTGCTATGGACACTTCATCTTTTAACTCTTGAGCTGCTGAGGTGCCGCTTTAACTTGGACTGGATGGTAGTTATCTATGCACTGGTCAACCTCCTGCTTAATTAATGTCTTTTCGGCATGTTCCACCAATGATTCAACTTCACCCTTGATGAAAGTTCCCTTGGCTAACCACCCCTTCGCACCTTTAAATATCTTCACGCATCCTCTCATTAACACTGTTACAATATCTTTCAAAAACTCATTTCCTATCGTTATATGTATACTCTGATTTTCTTTAGAACTGAGAACATTCGAAATATTTTAACGTTACCTATTTAATAAGACAATGACATGACAGCTTTTGACAACTGGGTTATAAGACTGCGTTGACCTCTATTTTTAATCTATGATTAACAATGGATTGTACATGCCATAGCAGATTCTATTACATATTATCTACCTATTCTACAAAAAAATGGAGGGAAATTTATTAGGTAGGTATTGGTGCCGGCAAACTTTTTGAGCACAAGGTGACGTAGTGGGGGTAAGTTTGCGCATTTGTACACGGTGCGGGAAGCAAAGGTTGACTGATGTACCAATCACGCGCTCGATACCCCGCCACCCCGCTTACTTGCCTCAAATGAGACCTAAAATTCGCTTGTGCGCAGTCAAGCTAATTTACCCAAGAAGTTTGCCGATAACTATACTAGACGATGCCCGCGATTTCGGCCGCGTGGATCAAGGTTTTTCAATTCCCATGGGAACTCTGTAATTTTCCGGGATAAAATGTAGCGTATGTTTTAATCCTGGGTATGAGCTATCTCCATTCCAAATTTCAGCTAAATCGGTTAATTCGTTGTGGTGTGAAGGAGTAATAAACATACACACACAAACATACACATACAAACTTTCGGCTTTATAATATTAATTAGTGTGATATGTGATAGTGTGATGAGAATACAAAATATGACGGCATAAATTAATTAAAGAGATAGGTAATAGCTTCGATCACAGAAGAAAAAAGGTAATAGATAAAAAATATTTTTCTTATTGTATATGCCATTGCAGATTCTATTACACACCCGGTCTATTCTACAAATCATAGAGTAATTATAGAGGTCAGTCTACAAAAGTTGTGACAGTTCTGTGTTGTGACGCGTTAAAAAGTTAGGCTTAAAACAAACTATCCGACGCGTCAACCGCGGCTGGATAGTGAATGTACATTGAATTGTGCACACTATCGGACGTAGTCGCGGACGTAACCTTGGGCCATTCTTGAGTCTTCGGACGTCCGATAGAAATCTGGGCCTGCTGATCTCAAACGACTGTGAAACCTTATCTGTCGCGGCTCTCAGTCGCAGCTTACGGATAGTGTGTTTTAGCCTCAGGTACTTTACTCTCGTTACAGTACTTTAAAAGTCATAGTAAGTGGTAGGTTTTTATTTGGTTTTTAGCTGTTTAAGTTACTCTTACTATGTTTAGAGATATCAATATGTTCGTCATTTGTAAGACTTTAAAGTTGGTGTTTGTAAAATATAACGGCACTTACTATGAAACTAAGAATTAGGTATGAAAAAAAACGATTTTTGGAAGATGTCCCTTAATTTGTTTTAATAATGAGATAGCCGTGGTTTTAAAGCTGTAACTTTTCACTGAGTTAAGCTATAAGCTTGATATTCTTAAAACACTACGAGACCATTGAACTTTATATTCAGTATAAATTTCGCCTTAGTATCATAAGCCGTTATCGAGAAAAACGGTGGTGACACACTGACAGACAGACGGACAACGAAGTGATCCTATAAGGGTTCCGAAGTTTTTTTCGGAACCCTAAAAATCTTTAAAAGATCATTTTACTAGGATAAATATTGAAGAACTGCCTAGGTAGAAAAAACAAAAGAAAGATATACCTATTTATATATGTACGATGATGACTAATGACTATCATAAAAAACTTGAAACTTTAAATAAACTAAGTGCAAAACACAGCTACATTATATTACAAACAGGTGCGAAAGAAATACGACAATTTAAGTTATAAATTACTCGATATTTAATATATTTTACCTACTACTAACTATTGTAATTTAACTACATAGTTAGTCATAATTTTATTGAAATAAGCAGACAATATAGTTAATATTAAGGGCAGCGATTAATCAGTGCCTACATCATATTTATTTAGCCACTGTTTATCAGAAGATTAGACTAATATGATCGCAGATATGTTAACTCTATTCAGGAATAGCTTAGTGATGATTAGTTAGATAATAATAATAACATACAATAATAATCGTGTACTAATGTACACGAGATGTTTGTCAAGTGACTTCGGCCTCGTTTTCGATTCGTCTGAGGTTCAAATCCCATGTTTTTCGGAGCCATGTGCGTTTTGAGCATTATTTAAATTTTTCACATTACTACTATCCTCGTTCGCTCCTCTCATCGAAGTTGCCTGGTAGAGATTGCTCTGTTAGCCTTTGCGTAGTTTTACGTTGTGTATATTAAGCTATTGCATAGCTTCTATCGCAGGCCAGCGTGGACACCGAATCCAGAAATTCCGTAACGAAAATAACCTGGACTCCTCTACGGTGAGTCGCTAGATGGCGTTGATAAAAAATGCTATGCAATAGCTTTACCGCGGCAGTCCCCGAGTGCCACACGTCTTTATTTTTGTTTTGTTTTATTTCATGTGTGCAATAAAGTCTTTAACTATCTGTCTATTTATTATTTAGCCGCTAAAGTATGGGAAATTCCTAGATAGTCTACGAGGATCTATCAGTTTCTAAGAACTCTGGAGTGGGATGAAATGAAGGCATTGCCCATTGGCGTAATTGCGCGCTGCAGGTGTCGGTCGTCGCTGGGTATAAATATTATTTTAATGTGGAAATGGATCATCCGCGCAGCCGTATTATTATTTATAGTCTGGATCGGAATTTTACAGAATGTAACCGATATTTAATTTTAGAATTCCCATGAATTCGAATCTTAAGAAGGAAGTTATCTTATATTATGATTTAGGTAAACTATTATATTTATATCCTCTGCCGTGAATTTTTCAATAAGTTTACGTTTTATAAAAACTTTGAAATCTTGAGATATAATCTGTGAAATGTCTTTTGGGAGTTTATTATGAAAACATTCACAATTATTACTACCTAAAAACTACGTATAATGGCAGTGGAAAAACATATTTGTTTATTTTATTAAAAAGATTGGCAGTCACATAATATTATTTATAAATAGTTGGTTAGTCTTTATTATGTACACGACTCTATTAGGTAGGCAATATCTTTGTGTATAACGTATACAGTGCACACACAGTACCTACCCGTCGTCGGTAGTAATTTATACAAATAACGACTTTTCCCTTGTTTCATGGATGTACCTAATTCAATTCGATGTGAGTGTAGCTTATTAATATTTAGAGGGAGGGATATGCGTATTTATGTGCCTAGGTAAACTGAGTATTGTTTTTCATATGAATGCTATATTTCACATTTATCAATTTACCTGTTGTATGCGCAAGCGCAGTTCTTCATCCGATTCGGAGGCCTCGAACGTGAAAACGCGTTCAGGATAATGGTTCGTTTTCGACAAAGCATCTATAACAACACGTACGCACAACGTCAATCAATTTAATAACCCTCTAAACTAAACTAAACTATCAACTAAATACTATTATATGCTAATAACTAACCTAGACTTGGGTAAAATAGTGCTGAGTAATAAAATCTACGGGGTTCACAAAATATCATCCTGTATAACATGTCCCCTGGGATTATTCTGTACCTATGTTTTGTTTCTTATTAATTATTAAGCTATTGCTTAGCTTCTATCGCGGGCCAGCGTGGAGACTGAATCCAGAAATTCCGTAACGAAAATAACCTGACACGGGACTCCTCTACGGTAAGCCGCTAGATAGCGTTGATAAAAAATGCTATGCAATAGCTTTACCGCGGCAGTCCCCGAGTGCCACACGTCTTTTTTATTGTTATTAACTAAGTTTCAGTCTGCTATGAACTAATCTTTATAACAATATATAAAATTAAAAATAAATAAATAAACATGAGGAATTGCAGCTCCCCTGGTTGAACATAAATAAAATAAATCTACCAAAATAAATAATATTGATTTGCGTGTGACATTTAGAAATGAGTGCCTGATATGATTTTAAAGATAAAATAGGTAATTCCAGACACGCGAGTACCTAAATAGGTAGAGCGTTATTATAAGAGCTACATTTTCGGCAGGGAAGTGTTTCTTTGTAACAAGTGTAAATTAAAAATGTAAAACACCCCCGACATGTTACAACATTCTAATCGTAACATAAACACATACGCAAGCACGCACGCACGCACGCACGCGGAGCATAAGAATCGGGACAATAATTATTATTAATGGTCTAACCACAGAACTGATCTAAGTGAATCGCATTTTGGAAATGGGCTAGCTTTTAATTGTGTAGGAAAATAAGATAACCCACTCAATTTTAAAGATCCTAAATACGGGCGGGCGAAGTCGTGGGCATAGTATCTATATCTATCTAATAAGTATAATAACCCTTTTAACCTTGAAAAATGTCTAAGAACCTGCATTGAGGTGATATAGTTAATCGACCCAATAGTTTTTCAGGCAAGTGTAATGTAGTTTTCTACCTATGTAATTTACCTAATGTATGTAGTTGCGTATGAAAATGACAGTTCGCGAATTGTGAGTAGGTTTTAACTACTCGTTTGTAACAGAATAACCCCATAGACATAGAACCTTCGTAAGTTTATATAGTAGGTACATGATAGAGCATTTTGTCCTTGGTAGCTACTAAACTATGTATTCACAATATTAACCTAAGGTTCTACTATTCCCCTGGTAAAAAGCTAATGGTTCCACAAACGCATAACATAAATATTTAATTACACATACAAGCAATACGTTATACAATACATTGACAAAGGAACTATTAATCTACTCATAACTACTTTAGTATTTTTTTTATTCAATGACAAGATAGTCCTTGACTGCGGTCTCACTTGATGGTAAGTGACGTTGCAGTTTAAGATGGTAGCGGGCTAACTTAGCACGGGTATGGCAGTGTTTTATTTATTTATTTATGTAACTTAATCCGCTCGTTATAGCTTTAGGTATTTAATCGTGATTATCCTACTGGGATAAGAGCGATGTTACACAGTGTATTACGACGCGCCGTAACGTAGAGATTTTGACGGACTGTAGGTACTTATGTTTTTTTTTAAATAAAGAATAGCCATGGCTAAAATATTCTCGTTTCCCATCAAAGGTTAGGTACATGCAAGAAAGAGGTACGACAATAATGTCAGAATTTTCAGTTTTTGATTCCGCCGCCCTCACCGTTGCGCTGTTGAAGCTTGTTGATGTGTGCAGATGCAGTTTTGCAGTACCTACTGCGTATTTTAAACCGCGGTCGTAGAGTCTTGAAGTATATAATTTTGAATTTAAATTTAACAGAAATAACATAGCGAAATTCGCGAATTCACTTTCGTGACGACACATTCGTTGTAATATCGGCTTCAGGAGCATAAATAGCCCAACGATTACAGGTGCGAACTGAAAACTTAAAGGTTGCAGGTTCGATTCCCACCCGTTGCACTATTGTCGTACCCACTCCTAACACAAGTTTTCACTTATTTGTAGGGGAAAAGAGAACATCAGTCAAGTTTAGCTTGGCTGATATTCTTAAAAAAAAAAGTGCATACTGACCAAATTGAGCATTGTCGAGCGGCAGGCCGGGGGCGGCGCCCGCGCTCACGGCGAGTATTTCATCGCAGCACTTGCGGCCGAACACCGCGGAGTAGCACCAGCGCCGGCCGAGGAACAGCAGCACCACCAGCAGCACCACGGCGAACGCCGCGACCGCGCTTATGTACGCTGTTGCCTCCACTGCGCACAACCAAACACTGCTGCTAACAGGTACTGCTAGCTCCGATTCTGTACGCTACCTACTTATGTCGTACGGCCATCTTAACGTGTTTCAAGACTGACTCATGCTGTTTCACCAACGTGCCCTAACTTTTATAGGCTATCTAAGCTAATTTAGGTGACAATTCGTTCGTTTCGTTTTTATGAACTTTTTGGGAACACCTAAAAATGGAAGTGACATTGGCTAAGGTATGTGCGTTTTTACGAACGTAGGTACTTTTAGGAGCTATCTAGTTTTCATGAACTTTAGGAAACACCTAAAGATGGATAAATGACATTGGGCAAGGGATTGTATTTAGGGGGTACCTGCGTAAAGAGACTCCCACTTAGGGGATGATTTAGGTATGGTTGGTGAAAACGGGTGTAAGACCCTTTTCTTTGGTATACCTCGGTAGAGTCTTGACTTGTCATGTCAGCCACAGGTGCCTATAAGAATAAATAATTTTGAATTTTAAGTGATTACAAAATTCGTTATACACGGCAATTGGGTCAGCAAGCAAGCAAAATTCACAGAACTCCTTGATGTACCATACATGGTACACCGTGTGCGTGAATTAAGTACCTGCGTACAATATTGAAATGTTTTCTGAAACAATGTGACACGTGGTCGCACTTTATGACTGAGTTCTTGTCAGCTCTTCTCAGTAGAACCCGGTGCTTCCCGAACCGGTGGTAGTTTTATCATAAGTGCCACAGGTCAACCACGTGAAATAAGTAAGTAATTTTGCATTTTGTGTTTTTTTTGCAAGCTATTCCACGTGCCTGAAGAAAACTCCTTATTTTTGAAAACACCCTACATGTACCTAAATGAGTTTAACCAGGTGTGAATGTTGTTTTTTTATAAAGCGTTGTTAAGACTTCTGCTTCCTTTACGGGTGGTCGTGGGTTCAAGTCCAGGATCATATCTTTGCTTTAACGGTCAAGGAAAAAATCGTGCTATGCCATGCTCAATTTCAAAGAGGACCAAATCAAAATATGTATCTATAGCTGCCGAAATCGACACGATGTCCCCATCGTACCTACTTAGTATCCTACAAGGCTGCACAACGTAATTGGCTGAATTTATTGTTTTATTATTCTACGTTTTAGCGAATAAGAAGTACCCTAAGGATTGCGGTTTGAAATTGGAATTGCAAGCGTGGCAAACGTGTCTGCGTTCTCTAGAATGTTAAAGGGAAAGAGGCTGCACAAAGTATTGTCTGGGAACATTGTTTACCATTAGTCGGGTTGATTCCGCCTATGTTGGCTACCATCCTGGATCACTGGCACATCGCGTGGCGGCATTCATGCACTAATTATATCACCAGGTTAAAACCGAATCACTTGCGAATACTCCAGTGCTATTTTCGAGTATTTTCACTAATTTTAATTGGAGTAAAAGTGGAAAATGTTTGGAGACGTGTTGGCACGGTGGCTGTCAGTTTTGCGCATGCGTGGTGCGGTAGGGGCTCGGCGGGGCGTGCGGTACACTGCGCGGTGATAGGACGAAGGACTAGGGTAAGTGTATCGGGATAGTATATGTCTATAGGTGGCTAGGTATACGGCTGTATGCTGGTCTTCAAGGCCGAGGGCATGTGACCTCGGATACGCGCTAAGGGAGGGACGTAGGTACCTATACAGTAGCCTGGTGTTACTTTTATGGATTATTTCGAAACACAGAAACCTATCGACCTACTCCAAGATATAGGTACTTACCTAAGTTATTTATAACGACCTACCCACTAAGTACTAATACCTACCTAATGAATTACGTCGCAGTGAAATAAAAGGTGAAATTAACTGCCTATCAGTTATTAAGTACATTTCAGGATATGATGAAATATTGGATTCGTCTAGAATGATGGACAGTGTATCATTCTGACGTGTCTTACGACATCTTCTTTCTAAAAATATCTAAGTAAGTATCCAGTGAGATGACAAAAGACGTGTCGCCAAGCGATTTAGCGTTCCGGCACGATGGCGTGTAGAATGCGATTAGGGATATGGGTTGAATCAACACTGCCATACCTACCCCTTCCAAGTTAGTCTGCTAACGTCTTAGATTGCATTGTCCATCAGGTGAGATCGCAGTCAAGGACTATCTTGTACCTAATCGAATAAATAAAAAAGAAAACAAAGAATCTATCCGATTGGTGCTTTTATTAATTTTAAATTATTTCACTTATGCAATAGCCGATGCCCTCGACTTCGTCCGCGTGGATTTAGTTTTTTTTTTAAATCCCGCTGGAACTCTTTAATTTACCATGCTAAAAAGTAATCTGGTTTAACCATAGCTCTGTTGCAGCGTCTTTAAAGGATAAACCGACAAACAAACACTTAATGTTCATGATCCTATAGTCCACTGATCTTTATAGTTAATCTTTGATAAACCCTAGATTTACCCTCCTTATACAATTGACAGCCTAACTATGGATCAATTTGAAGCGCCACATTTGACATACGAGTGTCTCTGGCATTAATAATATTGCAAATGGCGCGCTGACCTCTATACTTAATCTATGAAATGTTACAACAATAAAATCATAGATTAATTTTATTATAATTACAAAATGTCTACAACCAGGAAGGACAGCACCCTCTACAGTGATCATAGATTAATTATTAGAGCTCAGTGCTTTAATAGATCATGAACAATGCAATGTTAGCAAGTAGGTAGATAAAGATAGGTAAGTATAGATAACTACGTATGCCTACACCCATCGCTTTCGTTTCGGGCAGTTTGGCAAGCTTCCAGTCTTGATTGCAACGCTGCCGCTGGATATTATTAAATAATTCACGGCTTCATTTAGTTATCAGACAGGTAGATACTATTATCATTAATCAGTTACGTCACATACACCCAATTTATTTCCAGATACCTTCATATTTTAACTAGGTATCCACCTATACCTGATTAGGTAGGTACCTATAGGTATAATAGTATGCTAGTACAGAGCGTGGGTGCGCGGTTCGCTTTAGTTTTTTTTTTTCTGTTCATCAAATAGACCTTCGGGTCTTGATAATCTTTCGCCAGAAAACTACTCTTTCATCTTTTATACTCTTTGAGTCACCGACGTAGCGCCATCTTGAATCCGCCATTTTGGAGTTTTTTTCAGCTCACTGACAATTGAATGAGGTTTCGAGTGATTTTTGTTTGAACACCTCCCCCTCTCCCAACTATTTTCAATACCCTATGCTCATCACCCGTCTCCGAAATCCCCAATCAACAGCCCTCGCTCCATATTTTTCCTCTGAATGAAGTTTTGTCCTCTATACGAAACCATTAATGAAAAAAAAATTATCATACATTTTACAGGAGAGGTGATCAACGAGTCAGTCAGTGAATCAGCACGAGCAGCTACCTACCTACTTATATATGGATGATCTACTCAATTGATGGCAAATTATTGTACCTCAATAGCCCGACGGTTAAAGCTGTGATTGAAAACTGAAAAGTAAACGGTTCGATCCACACACATTTTACTACTGTCGTACCCACTCCTAATACAAGCTTTTCGCTGATTGGGAGGGGAGAAAAATATTTTTAGTGAAGTTCAGCTTTGCTTTTAAAAAATAACCACTTATAATGCCGTGCTGTACGGATACAGATAAGTACGTATAAGATCAATAGCTGATGCCAGCGACGATTTGTACCTACTTACTACTTTTAAAAATTATTCATTGATTGAATTCTATTTTGAAAAGCACCTTACGAATATGCCCTTCCTCATAATGCAATAGGTATAGGGAGATCACGGGCCTCTAAGCCACGGGTCCTTAATGCACAAAATCCTTACTAGTTATAAATGTGAGTGTGTTCGTTTGTCCTTCAATTACGTTGCAACAAAGCTAATGATCGACGTGATTTTGCTTGGGTACAGTCGAAGACCTGGAGAGCTTCTGAAGAGTGACATAGGCTACTTTATATTCCGGAAAATCGAAAAGTTCCCGAGGGATTGTGAAAACTAAATCCACGCGGACGAAGTCGCGAGCATCAGCTATTACCTACATAGTATACGTCTTAACGTAGGTAACAGGTAGGTAACTATGTCTCGTTTGTACTGTTTTAAGTCTGAGCATGCCTTTTTTGACGTGTCTATGTGTGTGTCTGTTTTCGTAACAGCCAAACGGATGAATCGATTTTGATTTTGTTTGAAAGGTAAATTAGTCGGGAGGGTTCTTAGCTATGTTTGATGAAAATCGGTCCAAGATGGCCGCCGCCACAAAATGGCGGATATACATATTTTTTCACAACTCCCTCGATGTGGGTACCCATCAAATGAAAGGGCTCGGCTGCCCCATTTCGAAACCTAGTAAGTGTGATTGACAAAATTTTACAGGGGCCAAAAAAAAACATGTTTTGTAGATGGCTTAGCGAAGTAATAAATATATCCAATAAAAGCTTACAAAGTAGTTTATTTACGAAACATTAATTCACCAACAGATACTGAAGCGTTCAGACTTCAGAGTTCAGAAGGGCTACCACAAATATGTTTTTTGGTCTCCTTTAAAATTTTGTCAATCACACTTACTAAATGGGGCAGCCGGGCTTGATTAGTAGTTGACTAGTAGTAGTAGTAGATATTTTTAAATTAAGTATTTTTTTTTTTAATTTTCAATTTACACTTGTTTTTGTTTTAAAAAGATTTTATCAAAAAAGTAAACATGACTATTATTCTTTCTCCACCAAAAAGAGGACAGCTTGTTAGTGTATGACAATAGTGCAACTGGTGGGAATAGAACCGTCGACCTTTCAGTTTTCAGTCCGCATCGTTGGGCTATTAAGGCTTTAAATGTAAGCGACGATTGCGGAGTTAGCCGCATCGTTTAAGAGTAACTAAGTACCTAGGTAATTAAGTGGCATTGGGTTAAGGAGTTCGTGCTAAACATTAGCAAATCAGACCAAGGTTCAGCATAAATAGAATTTAATGAGTAATAGCTAAAATATCAATGAAACATCGCAATAATATTTTGAAAATGTTTTTTTTATTAACACTTACATTTTTACAGCGTCCTAGCCAACAGAGTAATACTATAAAAAAGAAACGGTGTAAAGAACTGTCGAACGCAAAACAATGTTAGTCCTACAGTGTACATTAAACAAATAGCTCACAAAGATCCAATCATTACAATTATATCAATCAGATTCAACGACTATTGTCTGTGAAATGTACAACCGGCCGCGTCCGGCGACGGGCGCGGAAGGTCACGCTAAACAAACAAACATCACTTTAAATCTATAAACATTTCATATAATTTAGATTTATAGTCGCTATAATGTAATATAATTATTACTTTTATAACCATTATTATATGTTATATGTATTCGTTACCAAAGTTGAGATGCGTCGGCCGGTGGCGCGGCGCGGCCGGCGCCGACCGACGCAAGGTACTCTATCATAACTGTATAATTTTAAAAAGTTCTAATTACGCATTGCTACGTTTTGTTTATTATCTTTTAATTAAGAAATTAAATCTTACGTAATTACCATGAGCAGACTATTTTAATAAATTTCACAAAAATCACTAATCTCAGTTAATTTTAGAAAAAGAAAAGCATAGTGTCCGGCCCGGGCCACGGAAGCGGGCGCCGGCGCCGTCCGGTGGCGGACGGACCGGCCGGCGCGACCGGGCCGGGCGCGGGCCGGACCGGCGCCGGCGTCCGCCCGCGGCCCTCCAAGCGATCGCGACTGTGTATGCTTCGTTTATCTACTTTACGAATGAAAATATGGTTTCAAAATTTCAACTACCTACCTAACAGTAAGCAGTAGTACACTAACCTCAGGCACTCCACATCGACCTCTCACACACCACGCACCCGTTCGATCGACAACTGAACATTATTCACTCGAAAAATTCAACTTAGACTAAATCACTTAAAACTTTATAATCGTAGCTCCTTAACTGTTAAATTACAACAAATGCTTCTCGCAGCCGCCCGCGAGCGGCGACGATCTACCGCTAGACACTGTTACTTATCGCTTACGGTGTGAAAAACAATTACATCATTATTAACTCTATGTTAGTCGGCCGCCGGCCCGGCCGCGCGCCGCGCCGCTCCGCCCGCCTGAGATTCCCGTTCCACCAGATCCGTTGATTCGACGCGTTCGCGTTTCAGTTACTCTAAATTTCGTTTCCGAACTGATTTCGATATAAAAATAACTCACAATTTTCAAACAATATCGTGTGTATAACATTTTAAAAACGTCACAAATTCATCCATCACTGAGCATAATATATACATAATGTTCTATGGGCGGTGCGGCGCGGCACGGCTCGGCTCGGCGCGGCTCGGCTCGGGCGGGTCGGCGACGTACGGTAACAAGCGGTGAGAAGCGTACACGACAGCGATTACACATAGACCGTGACGGCACCGCGACTGTGTAGTCAGTCTGAGAGTATGAGAACACAAATGAACGTATGTACTGCGTAACTAATGATGCACGACGCGGCGGTGTGGACGTGGCCGGTGCAGTCTAGTAGTAAGTCTCTTGTTCGAGCCAGCCGCCCGGGTTGCGGCGCAGGTAGAAGCGCCGGATCTCGTCGTAGATGAAGATCGACAGCATGAAGGGGATGGCGGGCAGCCACCACACGAACCTGCGGGGGGGACCGTGTGAATATTTGTGCTTACTGCCGGGCCCGACAGGCTTGCCCAATAATGATAAATTGAAAACCATTATCGCTCCTATGAAGATAAATGTACTTCGGGCTTCTCAACTAAGATAAGGATGATCACAAATAATTTCACAAACACTGCGTTTAGTACCAAAAATTTGACTCCTAGAGTGTATTAGAGGGAGGCCACCAGGGCAGTCTCGAAGGTTACGCGGAAGTTAATGGCCCAGTTGCGAGTGCCCTGGTGAATGATGGAATTTGGACGTGTCTTGCAAGTGATATTATAAAGTAGCTCACTTGAGAGGATACATCCGCAGGCCTTTGTCCATGCCGGGAGTGTATGAGAGGAAGGCGGCCAGGGCAGTCTCGAAGATCAGGCCGAAGTTGAGAGCCCAGTTGCGCATGCCCTGGTGAACGATGGAGTTGCGACGGGTCTTGCAGATGATCAAATCAGCCCACTGCACTACGACGATGGACACGAAGAAAGCGGTGTGGCAGGTGTATTCGAGGGCTTTGCGGTCGCGGTAAGTCTGTGAATTGATCAGGAAGTTATAATTTTGCGAAGCTTAAATAAACTAATATATATTTAAAGAAACCGTGACTTCTAAGATTATTCATTGACAAGTTTTGATGTTTTGGACAAAACATAAAAAGATTTTTCGAAATACCACGAAAAGAAATAAAAACGAGTTTCGTTTTTCTTCCATCCGCTTTCATTGTGCGGTGTCTTGGCATTTAAGGAACATTTTCAAGATAACTGAAAATTCGACGCTCTAATTCTGGAAATGGACATATTACAACTCGTATCACGTACCCATTCCTGGCCATAGGAGTCAGGCAAGTCGTTAATGGCCTTCGAGTCCCATTGCTTTCTGATTCCGAACAGTTTCAGTGGCAGGAAGCCGTTCTCAGCCATGATCACGAAGTATACGAAGAACCCAGCGGCGGCTTGGATCATTCCAATTTGGCCGTACGCCATGGAAATCAACCTGCCAACCCCCAAGATCAATATTATACAACCTGTAAAGATTCTGTATGTTTTCAAGCTAATGTAAAGGACTGGCTCTAGGCAACCTGATAAATAATCAGAATTTAAACTTTTGTAAGTCGCGAAATGCGGATAGACGGCCCCAATAGTAGCTAACAGCGGGTGAACATAAGCGAGGAATTAATCCATTTCGAGGTTCATTTTCACTTCACAAAATAAAAGATGTTATTGGAAAATAGGTACTATTATTTTTAATTTTGTTTCATTTTAAGTTATTGTTATATATACTTAACCATATTTTTATATTTTGTATTTCATTTTTCCAATTGTAAATGTTATGTCTATCTGTAATTATTATTATTTCAGTAGCCCATAAAAGTTTGAATTCAAATTATAAAATTTTCATTTATCCAAATATTCTTATATGTCAATTTCAAAATGTTCTACCTAAAAGCCGGTCCTTTTGAACCAAAATTCATCTATTGCGTGCTTTGGCATTCATTATACTGTTCTTTCTAAACAAGACCTTTTGGTCTAATACAATTTTGATGAAGTTTCTTTTACAATTTCTTTCAATAATCATGCATTAGTGTTTCTGAAAACTTCCTAACTAATTATATTACATTGTTGGTAAGCTTTGTTTTGTGTAAAAAGGTTGCATACCACAGTATGATAAATATAAATCGACAAACAAAACAAAAAAAAGTCAAACTGCGTCAAAAATTATAGAGCCGAGTCGGCCATCTTGTTTTAGGAGCGTTAACGAAACATGTTATTATCGTAATTAGAATAGAGATTTCATGGATAAAGATTCCATGGATAATATAATTTATCATATTGGCTGCAACGCATCATCGATGTAGTAAAAAACGGAGTAAGTAAATAAAATGACAATTAAATATCGCAAAGATTATGGGTTTTTCTGATTAGCCAACTGGCCGATTCTAATTCTGTTAATAACGTTAAAAAACTGTTCTTTAATTTCGGTTTTTACTTCAACGTTTTGCTTGTTATTGTTATTTGTTAGTAATACTTACAGTTGGACGCCACACATGCATTATCATTGTTAATAAACCACCGATAAGCACAAGCAAACAAGAGTTTCGAAAAGCGTTTGTGATCTAAAAAAAAAAGGATAGCTGAACAGAATATCTAAGTAAATGTGTATTGTGTTGGTGATAAGCTCCTCAGCTCAACTATGCTGTGACCGTAATAGCGTCGTGCTTCTATACAACTGCTATGTTATATACACAAGAAAATATTATAAGTATACCCGCATAAAGAACCAAATTATTATTCGGAAAGGAAATCATAATATGAAAACTATTACAGTACGCTCCATCTCGCCTAAGACATTCCTTGAAAAAAAAAAAAAAAATGTTTCTATTAAAATATTCTATTAATATTTCTTTCTACGTTTACTAAACACAATCACACACAATTAATCCACTAGTTCGTATGACAGCTAGGTCACTAGGTTGATCTCTAACGTGCAAATTAACGACATTTCGCTGCGCAATGTCGTTCTTTTATCTATCGTTAAAATATGGAAGAGTGAAGATTTTTAAAAGGTATAAAGGCTATTTATCTATTCTCTATTTAAAAAAGGGTTCTAAATAGAAAATAAGGTTTATTAATCTGATTGCACATTACAGTATACGCCGCAAGATACGCATTTTCCAGTGCTGAAAATGCGTGCTGAAGCGGTGATCCGCAATGAATTTTTTTCAGAACTGAAAAACTGGTTGCGTGCGGCTTGTTCTGAAATAGGCAATCAGCATTAATATTTAAAATTCATTCTCAAGAAGCTAAAGGAAGAGAGAATAACATCCGTATCAACAAACATTATTATAATCTCATTGTGCATCCGAGCGTACAAGGTAGGAAAATTGTGCGTTCAGTGATTCCGCCAATCAAATTATAGCAAGATGACGTGATAGCATGTCATCTCTCAATAATCTGATTGGTCTACCATTCGAATGCACTGTGAGACTGCATAGTGATGTTTGCGATAACGGTGTAAATTGTGTATTATACACAGAGTAGAGATCTTGTTTGTTACTGTGTTGCTTTACAGGGCTCGCTCGACTCTATACGGACAATTGCTTAGTGCTGGATCGAGGGTGGGGGCTGTCTTCATAATCACTCTTCCACATCCATGTCATATGGAACTGTTCAACCACAAGTAGCCGCACCATTAAAATTTTTTTTTTAACCAATTTTATTTTTTATTTCAACGCAGGGTCCAATTTACTTGTAACACTGTAAACTCGTCCTTGAAGAGGTTAGACGGATACATAGTTTTGAAACGCAGACTAAATCAGAGTATTTCTATACTTACCAAGAATCATTCTGTAAATACCCAAACGAGTGAAGCTTCGCGTTTCAAAATTATGTTACAGCCCGCTGATGTGTTGATTTGGGCATCAATTTATTTTTCCATCTCACCCGGCAATTGCTTTTTTATGGAGAAATAAATATTTGAGATTTTATGGCAGAGGAATTGAATGGGATCCAAATGAATGACATTTTGGGAATATAGATTGGACCGTGCGCGTATAATTTTGATAGTGGGGCTATACATTGTGTCAACACCCAAATGAGTATCTAGTAAGCGTTGCCACGGCGGTGGCGGCGAGTGCGGCCGACCTTCTGTTGACGAGGTTGTCGCGGTAAGGGTCTCGGGGCTGCCGCTTCATGATATCGGACTCGGGCGCCTCGTACGCCAATGATATAGCGGGTACCTTCGTAAACACCAAGCAATCAGCACAGAACACTAGCGGGCGCGGCCGAACGCGCGCGCAATACACGCACACACCTACCCTGCGCCCTGCGGCACCTCTACCTCCGTATACATATACGCAAATATACACTATGGTTACTTAATGTACTAGGAAATATCGTAAAATAGAAAGATATAGCGTGTGAGACAAAAATAGCTCGTCGATAATTGTACGTACTTATCAAAAGAGCATAGTATAGGATTATCTGAAACACTACACTAGAGATGACAGTTACAAGTAAGCCCTAGAAAAATTCATAAGTTTTTACGAACAGGTGTTGATGTATCTAAGATAGATATTTTATAATGTGACCTAACGAGGACTAAATATACGGTAAATGCGGTGACATGATCTGTGATTTAAAAAAAAAACCCTGCTCTATCTGATGGTAACGGGTACGATGTAATAAAATATAATATCGTGTATCGGTGTGCATGAAGGATGTGAAAGATAAAGAAATAAATAATAGAAAAGATTAAACGATATCTGTACTAAAAATAGGAATATGTAAAAACGTGTGTTCGGAAACGCATGCACGGAAGATAGATGGCAGACACAAGGTATACATCGACCACTTACCTTAACACGATCACTCACATAAACCACAAATATTAGAAAATATATAATCAATATAAAAAACCACAACTCATACGTGGAATAACGCGCTTCCCGGCTCGCCGCGCGTCGCTCGCGAGCCGGCAAACGCGTTACTCCACTACGACATCAAGCTACGTTAAAGGAAACAGGAGATCAGTTAATATAGAAAAGTACAAAAGACAACGCAAGGCAGAAAACGGGAGCGGTGCGATTGTCGCCTTCAATATCCACACTCTACTCGTCGTGTGCCTACTGGACACCGTACGCGGCAGGCAACAACCAAACCCCAATATTGAAGACTAATATACACGTGGTAGCAAGCAAATAGCGAATAGTATATGAACTCTGAACGAGCGGTGTCGCTCGCCGTGTTTTTACCTCTCGTTAACGAGCTTATCAGTGAAAGGATTACGCGGCTGTCGCTTCATTATGTCAGATTCTGCCTCCTCGTAAGCCAGGGAAATGGCGGGCACCTACACAAACACTAGCTATGAGAGCGATCGGCAAGCGTGCGTCGCCACTCACGTCACGTGACCACAACATCCAACACTTAACAAGACCTTTGCAAGCACACTCCCACGTCATATACCCAGCGTCCCCTCACCGGCTCTACCCAGGTGGTGGTACATAGGCGCCTTCACTCTAAAGGCAGCCATCGCACTATAGATACTGCAACTCATTTCGGCGCGCGGCGCCATGTGTGGGTAAAGCTTGTATAGATACAGTGGCCTTGTGTGCGTGACAGACATGACTACTGCCACGTCAGTAGCACACAAATTAAAGCTGCATATTTACAAACACACGCATACATAGCGCCGCGCGCCTAGATGAGTTGAACTATCTGTACAACTATAGAGAAACTGGTGCACATTTTGACTGTCAGGTCAAAATTTAGTGCTATTCAGTAGGGAGCTATTGGAAGGAATGGCAATAAATTTAGAACTGTTATTTTAGTTTAAAGAATGTGTACAACAGAATATAGCTTAACTGTTCTGGAACTTTGTTATAATGTAGATCTATACTGTATATAAACTCTTGTTTGTTTAACCTTTATCAAATTTTAATATTCCAAAGAAAATTGTGGTTCTGTCATTTTTTCAGTACGATTTCATGTTACCTTACTTGGAAATATAAGACAATTCTTTTATTACTTGAAAACTAGAAAATTCTAGCATTACCATCGGTTCAAATTCCAGTCCTCATACAGGAAAATTAATCGATCTCGGTCTATGAATTTCAGCCTAGATAGCTGGCCACTTAACTTCCATCATTTACACAATTTAGAAACTCCCTTTCTTACCCTCCCTTTTCTAACCCCTTTTTATTTTCCCCTATTGGGTGAGAGAATTTTAAACCGGGACGTGTGCTTACAATATCTTGCGATGCTTAAAATCTATCACAGAAAACAAAATGTTAAACACATAAAAAAGACCATGATATGACGTTCGCTCCACCAGGGATGTGAAACAAAACTTAATCGAATGATAACAATGTTAAGTGAATCGATTTTGACTCGATGCGGCCGAATAACAATCGATGATATGTCGGGATGATGGTGATATATGGAGGTGAAGTGATTGTTGTAGAATCGATGTGTTGTGTTTCGCCTTACATGTACATTTACCAAGTACGGAATAATTGTACTTCCTAGTAGTAACTTGTATTCGAGTCCCTTACGATAGATTAGCCGATTAAATCTTATATGACTAGGAACAAACACACAAATTAGTTATTATTATATGTATATAGAAAACTGCGCACGAATTTGGTGTTACGGATTGACGACGATATTTACAATAGAAGAAGCGATTTTAGTACGTGTTTCATTTTAATGCTTATTCACTCTTGCCTTAATAGAGTTTTGTGAATAGATTTTACGACAATAAAAAATTAAGCACAAGCCTTATATTTATATTTTGAACCGTATTGGCAATACTCATAAAATCCGCATTTATGACGATTTTGAGTGCTGTACTGAAAGTGCAGTTTTAGGCAAAAGAAAACATTTAGTGTTTTTTTCAGATTTACAAGGGAAAATTACAGGCGGAATTTCGATCGCGGAAATTCTCTTCGACGTTTTTAATCCGCGCAAATACAGAGCGTGAACAAATATTATTTTGTCGTCATTTCGTAACACAGACAACAAGTATTATCAAGCATCACTCCGGTCGTTATTAGAACTCGTCGTACGCTAAAAAAAACTCCATTTAGTAGAATTCTTAACATTAAATTCTATGCAATCATAAACAAATAACCCAATGAAGATATCAATATTAATATAATTAGGCTACTTCAAATCAAAACTTAATTTAAGGCGACACTTCTTTGGTGGATCGTAATCAGCCACGGCCAAACCAGACGAAACTTTTAAGTTAGGGAAACGGCAATTTGTTCTTTATAATTGCATAGAATAGAGTTTAAAATTATGTTCACACTCCACTCGTTCACGATACCGAGACAACAGCGGCGTTAGCTGAAAACCAGTTAGGGGTTATACAAAGGCAGCACATTGTATGTAAGGGAACAGAGACCTCTCGTTGACAAGTTTGTCGCAAAAGGGGTTTCTCGGCGGGCGTTTCATAATGTCCGCCTCAGCTTCCTCGTAGGCGAGCGCTATGGCAGGCACCTAGTGTCAATATCTCAGTGAATACCACAGGCTAGAGGAAAAATACGATTGAAAACCTTCTATTTTTAAAAATGGAGACCATTCACGTTCCGATTTTCTAAGGAGATAAACTTTTTTGAAGTCACAAATTAATTACGAAATAATTTTATTTATTAAAATCGGTTTCTCCGGATATTTTTTAAGGATTTCGTAGTTTTCATTTAGTCTGTGTTATAGATATAGCCTTTATGTTTAGACTTCATTGGCTGAAAATTAAGTTGAAAATTGAACACCGTAAAATTGTTTTTGCGACTTCATGTCCTCGGGTTAGAACGTAAAATTGTTCATCAGGTGAATTTTACTTTATAAAATATTTCGTAACAACAATTTTATGATTTTTTTAAATTAATTTTAATTATAATATAGAACATCACAAGACTTCCTATTAGTGAATATATAAACATGATGAACAGTAAATTCGCAAAACAGTTCCACTATTCACTGTTACTTGTTTATATATTCACGTAAATGCAAGCAAATATCTATTTTTATATTGTGTAACTTTAGAACTTAAGTCTATCTTGAGTTATTATAACTTATTGTAAGTTTTTGTGTAAACAAAGAATAGCCAATCACGCTTTCCTTCTGATCTTTATCCCACTTTTAATCCGCGACCCTAGTGTGAAATAACCATTAACTTGAGAGCACAACACCAGTTCGAATCTCTAAACTATCAAGTATACGAAAAACAGAAATACATATTTACTTGCATCTCAAGATGTACAATGAAAATTGAGCCGTAAGTCATAGAATTAAGAGTCAAACTCACCATGTCAGTTCCAAGATCGATGCACAGGATAGTAACAGTGCCGAGGGGTAGGGGAATGTCGCACAGGATGAAGGCGAGGAAAGGCGAGATTTCTGGAATGTTCGAGGTAAGAGTGTAAGCGATGGACTTCTTGAGGTTGTCAAAGATGAGGCGGCCTTCCTCCACACCCGTCACGATTGAGGCGAAGTTGTCGTCGAGAAGGATCATGTCGGCGGCCTGTGGATTTTTTTTAAAGATTAATCAAGTTGAAATTCAATTACATTCTCCTCTCCCCTCCAAATAAGCGAAAAGCCTCTGTTAGGAGCAGGTATGATAATTGTAAATGTAATGAAAACTAAAAGGTTGCAGCTTTTAGTTTTCAGTTCACACCTTTAACCGTTGGGATATAATGACTTACTATATTACAATATAACGGAAAGATATGCCTTTTTTTTTTGGCCAATATTAAAAATATTCTCTCTCGTTACCATTTTCTATGACATTTCAATAAAAAATTCCGTGGTGTGTATTTTGTCACTTCAAATTGTACCGTAGAATAAACGAGAGTTGACACAATGTCCTAATTTCCAAGAAAAAGTAGCAGCCGATTACGCCATTTTGTGTGCAAGACCTTGAACACAAAATGGCGTCTTCATAAAAAAGAAGTCTTTACTTAGGACCTATTTGGCCAATTTGGTCTTTATCACCTGAACCAACTCACATCTTTAAATCCACGCAAACAAGTCTTAAATACCTAATCTCTGGGGTTTATCTTCAAATTTTTCGACGTTGCGCCAAAGGAAAACTCACTTGTTTGGACACGTCTGAGCCAGCGATGCCCATGGCGACGCCGATGTCAGCCTTCTTCAGAGCCGGGGAGTCGTTGACACCATCGCCGGTCACAGCCACAATGGCTCCGAGACGCTGGCAGCCCTCCACGATGATCAGCTTCTGCTGTGGCGAAGTGCGCGCGAACACGATCTCGGTGTGGTACCTGTTCGAAGAATTGTCTCGATAATCCTTACTAATATTAGACATGGGAAATTTTGTTTATTTGTTGGGTTTTCCTTTCACGCTGCAACAAAACTACGGGATCAATGGATTTTTTGTTAAGTACCTGGGGAGTTACTTAGGCAGGTGTGATACTTTTTATCCCAAAAAAATCAGAGTTCCAGCAGGATTTTAAAAACGAAATCCACGCGGACGTTGCAGAGTTTCTTGCCGGCTCTTTTCAGCAGAACCTGTATTCCGAAACGGTGGTAGAGTCATGACGTGTCATAAGAGCTACAAGTTGGCTTACATGAAATAAATAATTTTGAATTTGAATTTGACGAAGTTGCAGGCATCAGTTACGAGAACGGGTACAGTAATGGTAAATTGAAACCATACCGCCATCGGTTTCTACATACTCGTTATTCACCGTTAGGGTGGTAACTAGCCATGACCAAAGCCACCAGAAGGATCATGAATGCTTACTTGAGGATTTCGTCGAGTTGGTCCGAGTTGAGTTCACGAAGTTCAGTTCCGTGCACGACGGCGGCCTTGGCTTCACGCGGGTTCACTTCCGACACGGGTATGTTGAGGCGCGCGGCGATGTCCTCTACGGTTTCGTTGCCTTCGGAGATTATACCTACGGACTTGGCGATAGCCTTGGCAGTGATGGGGTGGTCTCCCGTCACCATGATAACCTGAGTGCAAAAATAAACGTTAGACGTTAATAAGGAGTTTTATAATAGGCATGTGAAACTGCTTCAAGAGAATGTGTTCAGTAGTGGCTGTCTATCGATGCAAAGAAGAATAACTTTTGTCTACTCAATAAATGTCATAAAACCGAGACTTAATATAAAATCTGCAGGCCTTATTTAAAAGCGGGATCAAGTTATTGCTAGTCTCAGTTGTGGCTTTCTGCAACAATACATTTATTACATTTGGCATATTATTACATCCGACCAATGTAACCTTGAAAAAATTCGTTGAAAAGCCTTGTCCCCACACAGAATAGACGCGCCTGCGTATGTGAGTGAAGCTTATACTTGTATATTATGATAAAGTGAGGGTAGACTTAGAATCAAACGTATAATTATATATTGTACCCACATCTGCTGAAATATGTACTATTGTTTTCTCTGTAAGTGAATTTTTGAGAAAATAATTTTTTTTAACCTGTTTTGTGCTTAAGAGAGCTGAAAATGTGTTTAAAGTAAGGGTAATCTCACCTTAATACCAGCGGATCGGCACTTAGCGACGGCGTCAGGCACGGCAGCTCTGGGCGGGTCAATCATACTCATGAGGCCGACGAAGCGAAGGTTCTCGACGGGGAAGTTGATGTCGTCCGTGTTGAACTTGTAGCCGATGGGGTACTTGTCTGAAGGTAGCTGCAGGTCGCAGAAGCCGAGTACACGCTCGCCGAGACCGCCGAGTTCTAGGTACGCGTTGTTGAACGCCTCCTTCATTTCTTCGTCCAAAACCTGGGGAATTTCACCGAAAAACCTTTAGTTGTTACATTTAAAAAAAAAATGTACACAGAGAAAGTAAGAAGTCATATTTGCGCAGATTAAACCCTTCAGTGAAAGGAGTACGAAGCTTTTATTATGGAGGTGGAATACGATTATTTCAATTTTTTTTTTCCAAAATCGCATCGCTGTCGCACCTTGAATTCTTTATAATTTACTAGAGAACAATCAGATTATAACAACATATTATTAACAATTTTTTTTTTGTCTAAATTTTCATTTTCAGAGATATTTTATGTCAAAGATATATTTATGACATGGATTGTTAAAACCAAAACATAAACCTAATCGTACTCGTATCTTACGATACCACAAAATGACCTTTTTTTTTTGCTGGATAAATTTCTACAGATAATTTTTTTTAATACCTGCAATCACATCAATAAAAAAAAGCTATCGGCCGAATTGATAAATTTAGATTTATCACTGGCTCAAATAAAATCACAAGAATACCTTCTCCTTTCCTCCGATGAAGATAGTGCTGCACCGTTCCAAAATCCTTTCAGGGGCTCCCTTCATCACGAGCAGGTGTCTAGGATCGCTGCTGTCATCGCTCTCGTGGATGGACACTTGGTACTTGTTCGTTGAATTGAAGGGGATCTCGCACACTTTCTTATTCCTTTTCCTAATGGACAGCACGTCACCGAGGGCCAGTTCCATGCACTTGAGTAAAGCGGCTTCGGATGCGTCACCGGCGACTTCCTTCTTCAAAATCGGCACACCGTCCTGACCTCCCTTGAATTCGGCGCGGTTGCAGAGAGTGGCGATTTTGGCGAGCGCCTTGAATCCAGGGCTAGTGCGGTCTGTGAACAAATAAAGCATTTTAAACTGAAAATCATCGCGCTGGGTATCATGAATGCCCAGCATAAAGCTGAGTTTGCGGCCATTTGCTAAGTTGTTAGGCTTGAGAAGTTTAGTTGTCAGCTTTCCTCTTGTTTACCTTTTTCTTTCAATGTTGTAACTTTGACAAGTTTTATGGGAAGGGAGGGGAAAGAGGAATGTTATGTTCAGCATTGGTAAAAAAACCATCCTGCCAGATGCCAAATCCTCAAAAAAAAAGACGAAATTCCTCTATGGTCCTATTGGATACTTTTAATCACAAAATTGGTGTTTCTGCCATATATTCTTGAATTCATAGTATTGATAAATCTGTCGGAGCTTTTGATAGAGCAGAAAAAAACTGAGAGGATATCATCATGGACTTACCATATTGTACTCCAGACTGGTCCTCAGTAGTATCAGCCTCGATGATCTGGTTATCGAACCACATGTGAGCAACGGTCATCCTGTTCTGGGTTAGAGTTCCAGTCTTATCCGAGCAGATGGTAGACGTAGATCCGAGGGTTTCCACGGCTTCCAAGTTCTTTACGAGGCAGTTCTTGGAGGCCATGCGTTTGGCAGTGAGAGTCAGACATACGGTTACAGTCGCGAGCAAGCCTTCTGGTACGTTGGCTACGATGATACCTGCGAGAAATCAAGAATAGGTTATGTGCAAGTTAGGTTACTAATCGTATTTTCATGTACACCAGGGATTTTTTAAGATGTCAACTATTCTATACTCTATGATCTTTTTGTTTAAAAAATCTATCATTTTAGTGAAGATTTTTTTTTTTTTTTTTTTATTCTATGACAAGATAGCCCTTGACTGCGACCTCACCTGATGGTAAGTGACGATGCAGTCTAAGATGGTAGCGGGCTAACTTGGAAGGGGTATAACAGTGTAAATTAAACCCATACCCCTAATCGGTTTCTACACGCCATCGTGCCGGAACGCTAAATCGCTTGGCGGCACGTTTTTGACGGTAGGGTGGTAACTAGCCACGGCCAAAGCCTCCCACCAGACCAGACCAGAGACAATTTAGAAATAATAAATTACTAAATTGCCCCCGCCGGGAATCGAACCCGAGACCTCCCAGTTATAAGACCACAGCGCTCACCACTGCGCCAGGGAGGTCGTCAAAAAGATATCAAATAACTGTGAATTGAGAAAAATTGCGAGGGCAATTATATTCTTGAATTCAGGTACAGCTTTTATAGAAAGTACCTAGCTCAAAGACAGAGTGTGTTCTTCTATATACCTATCTCTTTATCCAGGTATCCTATTACATATTTTAGATAAATCTAGTTGTGTTTTGAGTTACAGAAGAATTATAATTGACATCAAGTGAAGTGTGTTGTGTACACTTCATTTCACACATTACATAATATACATCATAAAGGTGGAGACAATTTTTGGAGAACACTTACCGATGAGGAAAATGACAGCGTCGAGCCAGTGGTAGCCGAGGATGAAAGCGATGAGGAAGAACGTAACACCGAGGAACACAGCGACGCCCGTGATTAAGTGGATGAAGTGGTGGATTTCCTTCGCGATCGGGGTCTCGCCGGTGTCCAGACCCGACGCCAGTCCCGCGATACGTCCCATTACCTGATGTGACAAGAGTGTTTGCTTAGAGTTGGTTTCTATGGGGTACTATATTAAGTGAACCCACGATCGCCAGAAGAATACAAAAAGAAGTTTTGATACTATTATGAATCTTGAATTGCCTTGCCTAGCTTGAAAAAGCACCTAAAAGTGTTGAAGTAATACGTGAGCTGAACAACCATTAAAGTTACTACAGAGGCCAAAAAACCAGATAAATCTTAAGGTCCGTCCACTGCTGGACATGGGTATCTTGCAAGTATTGCCACAGAACTAGCATCCAAGGCTGCTAGTGATTCGTTTAAGATCGTCTGTCTACCTAAAGGGAGGTCTTTTAACGCAGCGTTTTCTGGTGCACCTCGGGACCCAAAGGTGCTGTATGGTGCATCTTTCGTGACGCGTAGTATACAGATATGCAAAGTGGAGAAAGAATAGTCGAATATACCGTGTTATCGCCGCAGCAGATGACCACGCCTTTCGCGGTGCCCTCAACAGCATTAGTGGAGAAGAATGCCAGGTTCTTGGTTTCCAGAGGGTTTTCATTGGTGAATTCGTGGCCACGGGACTGGGGTTCCGACTCGCCGGTCAAACTCGAGTTGTCCACTTTGAAACCGCGGGCCTCGATGATGCGGATGTCAGCTGGGATCCGGTCGCCGAATTTTACCTAATTGACAAACGAATGGTATGAGGGACGAAATAGCTCAATTGAGACCGAGTCTTATCAGTCGATTGTGCGAATTACGTCTGTCAAGTCGGAAACTGGTAAAGAATTGGGCCTTTTCTATCCCTCCGTGCCCCGGAGAGCTATTAAGCTATCGGTTCCGTTTATTGTCACTTACATCTGATAAAAATCATAAAGGTCTGGTGAATTGCCAAAATCTTTGCACGAAAGAATTTAATATTAGGGATGATTAGGGTATTAAATTTTAAACACACTCGTAGAACTATTCGAACTTATCAACTGAGTTACCTTATTAAATAAATTACACACTAATATAAGTCATGAAGAATGAGTTAAATTAATAATCACAGTTAATATTCTATTATGTAAAATATGTCATTGTTGTTGTAAGCAGTAAAACTCGGATTTTGGCATACCAAATGTAACCACAATGATAACACCACATTCGGTACTTGAGGAACAACAAACCTCAACAATATCGCCAAGTACGAGGTCCTCAGCACGCAACGTTAACTTTTCTCCTTCACGGATGACGGTGGCGAACTGTGGTACCATGTTCTTGAAGGATTCCATGATTTTGGACGACTTGCTTTCCTGGTAGTACGAGAAGATGCCGGTCACGATCACCACAGCCGCTAATACAATACCGAGGTATAAGTTGTCGTCCGCTGGTTCTTCGACTGTACTCGCCTAAAAATCATTACAAAATTTTGAAAACTTGTATCCTTTAAATGCACTATTTTAATTGACGCTTTTTATATGCATTTAAAGAATTGCATTTTTAAGGTTCATATGTATTTTGTTTTGGACAACAAAACTATGAGATTTCTCACTGCTTTGTTTTAAATAGGGTCGACAAAACTGATCATCAGAATTTTTACACACGACTCACCTGGATTCCGTAGGCAATAAAGCAAAGGATAGCACCAATCCATAGTAATAACGCGAAGCCGCCGAAGAGATTTTTACAAAACTTCACCCATTCGGGCGTCTGTTTTGGGGGTGTGAGTGCGTTTGGACCGTCTCGCTCAAGATTTTCTTTCGCCTTTGCATGACTAAGTCCCTGAGAAAATATACAACAGCTTAAAAGATAAATCTATGAAGAAAGGCTCATAAATTATTTTATGAGCTTTGTTTCTTACTAAAACTTGTATCAAATGTCTCTTAAATATGTATTTATTTACTGTTTGCTCGTGTTACCCCCTGCTAGACAACAGACCAGGCTATGGCGACTGACCAATGGCGGTATATCCATACACCCGGCCAGGCAACTGGCTGGTAGAGGTTACAGTGACCTTGGAGTACAAATAACCCCAAAAATATCTAGCGCAGAAGGCAACGGAAAACCACGGCGACTATTGTCCCATGAGAGTTGCAAAGATGAGAAGAAGAATTTACACCAACTGAATTTTTCGGAAAGTTTACTCAAGTTTTTTTTAGAACAATAAATGTTTTGATTCCTTGACTTAGTACTATAGAAGCGAGGAGAGCATCCAATGTTTACTGTACCTCAGTTATCATTTAACTACCTAGTAGTAAGAGTATACTATCTTGGGAATATCTCATACGATACTTACATTTTCGGGATGTGTCTGAAATCTTTGGTAAAGTTCTTCGGGTGTAACTTTGTGGAAATCGATATCTAATTCCTGTTTGAGGTCATCTAAATCTCCAGGTTTCCGTTTTTTCGCAGGTGGTTTCCGGCGCGTCTAAGCAAATAGAGCATACTATTAAACACTGCCTTATATAAAAGTACGCCCAGAGATGTCTCAAAGATAAATTGAGGGCCCCTACTCTTACATGTTCCGTACTTGCAAAATAAATATGAATTTATGAGTAGGGCCACTTTATTTAATATTGGGACATCTCTTATCTGATCTTTTCAAATTTAAATTGGGATTAACATTTTTGTTTACTCTTAAGGCTGAAAATAAAATTATTCCTATTAGAATTACAGGTATTCTAAATATTCTAAAAATAGCAAAATAATTTTAATGAGAAATCATGATGATTAAACATGCTTCACAGAGACGACTGAAAGGGCCGAACGCTTTTCTTGTAACTTGGAAGAAGTAGATTTTTTTTTAAAGTCGATTTAACTCTACTATCTGCTAAATTGGGTATTTGACTATAACAAAATGTAACAGGTACGAATAACATATTTTGTAAAAACAGAAAATAAATCATTAAAAAACAAATAGGTTATAAGCTGTTTTACTGCGACTTGAGACGGATATCTATGTCTAAAAGGAAATTTTCTATGGAGTGTATGGAGCTACTCGATCGTGACGTCACGTTTTAGTAGCGTCCTCTTTGTCTAACAGGAAACTTTTAAGCTCTATATTTCCGAGACTAGTTAAAATACTAAAAAAAGAAAAATGTCATTGTTTTATTATTATTTAGTAATTATTATTTAGTATTAAAAACCTTTATTTTAACTTTATACAAAAAAATAGTTAAATACCCAATCATTTTGCGTATTAAACAGTCTGTGAATTGACTATTAACAAATTGTCCTGCAGTTTGACGGTAGCATAAAGAAAAAAAAATTGTAAACTCTTGTTTAATAAATAAATTAAAAAAAATTAAAATTGAAAATTCTGCGCGTAGACGCTTTTTTAACGTAGGTACAGCTTTCAGTCGTGCTCCGCGAGAGCTCAATGAGGTGATAATGCAAATTAAAAACCTTGTACTGTCCGTCAGCGGTTCTATTATCATCCTTTAGGGGGCCGATGGTGGCGACGCGGTAGGAGTCGGTGCGGCCATGCTGCAATCATAACTAGGGGCTAGACACATTCTACAAGGCGGCCCTAGGGCCATGCATATGGATCTAGGTGACTTGTGAAGGTGAACTATAACTGTACCAAGTGTTTTTGATGCGGCCTCAAGTGTTTCTAAAGGACTGTCCTTTTATCCGGAAATAATCAGAACCAGCGCGTCTAAAAATCTATAAAAATCAATTACTGTTAATTAGTCTGGCTAAAACTCAACAACGGCTTGACCGCTTTGTTTGTGGTTTAAAAAAAATATAAACCTCAATGGAACAGCTGAAAAATCAAAATTGGAAATACTTGGTGAAAAAATAAATTAAAAAGATTACAGAAAACGTGTACGTTTGTATAATGCTTAAACAAAAGTCATGGCATGTTCAGAGAAATTATTCGCTATCAAGAGCTATGGAGAACCTGGGATTGCTTCTCTCTAACTTACTCTATAGGTAGAATAGCGGTAACGCTTTCTGATCCGCACGTGTTTGAGAGGACATTTTAAGGTCATGAGGTTTTCTCTTCCGTCTTCTATAAAAACAGTCTATTTAAAATAATGACTGTAGATCTGAATCATGTTTATGAATAAACCTATCCACGTTGTTAATTTTACGAAGTTGGGAGTGAAGATATCAAGGTTTATCCTGTGAATTTATTTGGAAGGGGAATTTATTCATTTATTATTATTTATCCTCTTACTCGTACCTATTATTGTGAAGGGGCGCCATGCACCGTCAAAATGAATTTATAGATCCCCTCTAACTGAATGAAATCAAAATCACTTGGTACTTGTTAACGATAAACAGTAACTGGCTTACAAAAAAACAAAATTTATATAGTCACTTGAAAAAATAATAATTAGCACTTAAAATAGATTAGTTGAAACAAAGAAAATGCTTAAATATCTAGGGATCCATTGAAATAAACCCTAGTGTCACTTACACTACGTTAATGTTTCAATCTTATAATGTTACGTCCAGCTTAATAACGTCTCTGGCACTGTACGGTATTGTATGAACTATGAATAGAGTTTCAACCAATTGCTACAGGACAAGCCAAAACACTACTATAGCGAGTTAAAAGATACAAGTGGTGACATCTTATTTGCAACGAATACACTAACTCAAATCAGGCACAAAAACAAACTATCGTATTTAAATAGTTGATACTTATTGACTCTTGCATTGAAGGAACTCATATACCTAGTACTCTCTATACCTTGTTTTGTCACACTAAGCATCCGTGTCGTCGCCCTACGTTAAGTAGCAAGTACTTAGTACGTATTCAGAGCAGGCGGCAACAGTAGCGTGTCCGCGAGGTGTGACCTTGACGAGCAGTTCTATAGTCCTGTTAGGGATCACCGGCTCAATGGCGTTCAATTGAGCCGAGCTGCGAGTAAATGCGTGTGCGAACCTTACAACACGGAGCACGCACCTCGCACATTGCATCGCTGGCACTGGCCTACTTTACATGCGTACGCATTCTACCCAAATCTACTGTTTTATTGGTTTCCGTTTCTCAGAATTTGCTTATCGGCCTTTAGTATATTTCCGCCGAATATTGTCGACGAAACCGTACCAGTGGAACGAAAGGCCTACATGAATAGTCATAATATCTGTCTATCGTCATCGTGTCATCAACCGATTGACGACCACCTCTCTTGTCCTTCCCAGGTCTTCTCACTTTTTTGCGCCAAGTCTTTCGATTTTGGGTCGGTTCAGGCAATTGGGCTTGCTTAAGGTCTCTCTTAATGTTAGACCACCAGGTCGATGGCGGGCCGCCCCTACCTCTTGTTTCTTCAGGTAGGTTTAGCGCTCACCGATTGACGACCATCGTTAGACATAATGTAGTTCTCTTGTAGTGATTTCCAGACGCTGTGGTCCTTCCATGCTCCCAGTTATTATGCGATCAAATCAGAAATGAGAACCGTAGAACCAGATTCAACGACAGATCATTGGGTTGCTTAGCTATATAGCAATAAGTGATTCCCATACAGCTACAAGTACCGATAAATGTTTTGCGAAGAGATGATTCAATTGCGATCGTGAGACTGAAACTGACATAGAATAGCGTCAGGCCACCATTTGGCAAAAAGTCGGCTGCCGACGAATTCCAAACTGGTTTTTAGTAAAATTGCCGGCGACTCAGTCACTCGATTTGTCAACCAACCTACGCTCGCGAAAACATCGGGACGACTAGTCAACAAATATACTGATGTACAAAACATGGATTGCCACTTAAAGTAGTTGGAAATTGGCATGTTCACTTGGCATTACTGCGCGTTGGAGGGTATGTTATGACCCACTTTTAGTACTATATACAGCTGGGTAAAGCAATGGGGATTATAGCCGCAATAACTATAGGACTGTGTGCGAACTCGCCATAATGTCACAGCGTCTAAATGCGTCCGCGTTGCCGTAAACAAGCCGTCCGCCATCGCTGTCGATAATTGATGAACGTTTTCATAGCGGAGCTCATTAAACCGCGCCCTGAATTCCCGTGAAGGTTACATTTGGAACACGAAGAAGCCAAACATTACATCGCGGGATATGTGAGCACCGAGGGCATTTTGCAAAGGGCTTTAAGTTTATGACGATGCGGGTGCTGTAGCAGATGCTTAACATTATATATTACAGCAAATCGATTTCGTAGCAATTGCATTAACATCAAAAATCAAAATAAACTGGGGCATATAGACCGAAAAAGCGATGTAACTTTGGGACCTCAATTCCTAATATCCTCCAAATGTGATCCTGCACCGATAAAGGTACTAATGTGACTTGCAGGACATAAGTGGCATAAGATCATATTTCGTGATGATCCTTACATGAGTCGTCAATCTGTTAGGACGACGACGAAGTGTTTAGCAATGTATAGGTTCAAAATTATTGTCCTCGATGGTTAATCTATTGTCAATGTGGTTTTAGAACGCAAAACGGGCATACATTGCATACTTGCGGAAATTAATCCCAGAAAGAAGTGGAAGTGGAAGATTATGGTTGAGAATTTGGGACCACGGAATAAAATAATTTTATCAAGGAATACATGACAATTGACAAATATTATTCTACTTTGGGAACATTCTGAATGACTTCATCTTATTCAATAAGGTCATGAGTCAAGACCCGAGACCTGACAAGTTGGGGTCACCCTCTGGAGAAGTCCTTGTTCAATATTTAACAGCAAGCACTATCATCGTCAGTCGGAATTGATTTGTCACTCGAAAAAGCGCTCTGAGAAACTATCCTCGGGAAAACTATGATGAAAAATTCATACGATGTAAATGGTATTACTAGCGCACGTTGGAAGGAAGGCGTGCTCCATTCGCCGTTACATAAGCGGCGGGTAGAACGCTTGCGCACTGCGGCCCAACCCCCGTTACCCCGCTACCCTCGACATAAATAGCTGAGAGACAAGGTTGCCACCCCCGGGCCCTAGCGACCGCATTCTATAATCTCTGTAAAGGTTAAACGGTAATATCTGATAGAAAATAGAATCCGGTTCCGTGGAGAATAAAACATTCACGATAAAATCGACGCGGCATTGTGACATTTCACCCGCTGGAAAACAATAATAGGACCACGAAGTGAATAAGCGCTTTGGTTTAAGAATTTATCGTTGAGCAATACAATTTGCTACCTATATAGGAGTGCCAAATATAGGTTTTTAGACATACTCTCGAAAATAAATTTTGGAATCTACTTATAAGGATCAACAGATTATAAATGGATACATTCTAAAATTGTTAGGAATGATGAAAATAGAAGACTTTTCAAAGCAAGGATAGTTTATCATCGCAAATAAAATGGCAGAGATAGATGAAAATTATTGCTCAAAACATGGGGTTTCAGCATCAATCATCAAGTACATTTTACGAAAGTACTCGTTTCAAGCAAGCGAATTTAGTCTATATTAAAGCTATGGAATAGCCCACCTGTACGAGGTCGGGGTGGATCAGCAAGTAATTAAATAGACGCAACATTGATAATTCAATTATGATGACCAATAAGGATAATAATGCTTTAATGTTATTAGTTATTTATCGCACATTTTGATTTGAATGGGTACTTAATTGGGAAAAAAATTAAAATTAATTATTTCATGTAGGCCAACCTGTGGCTCTTATGACAAATCAAGACTCTACCACTGAGAAGCAGATTCTGCTATTAATACTATTACAGTGTGGTAAGTTATTACTTAGTGTACACTATCTTATAGGCAGCTGGATGCCAAACCGTTTGTTCCTATGCAACTCTTTGTAATAAAGAAATTCGACGATCTAATAGATTAGCAATGAGTAAACGTTGGGACAGAGACCAAACGTCAGCGATCTGATATTCATTGTCACGGTCGTGGAACTGCTTATTACCGAAAATTTGTGGTTACTATCGTAGTAGTTTCCGATGTGAATGAGACAATTATTTTTAACTTGGTCGGCGTCTCGACGCGCCTGTGATCCCGGCATGCAATTATAACATGCGGCCGTTGCCAAAACACTATTAGAAGCAAAATTCACGTGTCTTTGTTGATGGTTGTTGGTACATGTGCGTCAACGTTTCCAATGTACCAAATGGCATTTGGAAAATAAGTCGCATGTGTTTATTATTATTTTGTAGTAGTAGTAGAGTTTTTATTTTATTTGATTTTCGTAATGAATTCTTCTTGGGGAAAATCTTATGGGTTCGCGTCACTGACATGCTAATGTTAACAGTAGCTATAAGTATGTGTTTTCACTTCTGCCAGCAAGCCCATGTTTTCAATGGCCGACCAAAAAAGAAAGGTGTAATTTTAACAGCTTTGTCTGTTTGTGTCTTATAGTAGTTCTCAAACGGAGGGAACGATTTGAATACGAGTTTTTTTCATTCAAACGGCGCGTTTAAACTAGGAAGATTCGTCTTAGTAATGTTTTTATAAAAATCTCAGCCATTTAAGGACTATCAGCTCTTTTCTCAGCCGGTGTAGAGATCTGAGTCATATTGATATTTACATTACTAATCGATTTGACAAAACTAAAAATACTGTAAATATAGTACACTAAAGTTTTTATATGGATTACTGTATTAGCATCTAATAGTCGCAGATTGGCATTTAAATATTCGCTAGACCTTAACATTAACTAGACCGTACTGCTCTTTTTAATTAAGAATTCATGATATATTTTGAAATTCAATGAACTCTAGATTACGTTAACTTGCAATCGCATTTAATTTGTTGTTGGTTCATTTAATTTTGTGTAAACTGATAATTTATAGCGAAGTAATTATTACGATAATGCACATTAAAAAATAATAATTCTCATGACAATAACCGATTACGAAAGACAGAGGGGTCACATTAGCAAATTATATCATACGAAACTGGTTGTTTGACAAAAGTTAAAAAATTACTGTACAAAAGCTATTTTTTAATTTTTTTTACATAGAAAAGAATAGGAAAGTTTTCCCTTCAAATAAACAAATTGCGTTTGAATCAAATGAATCAACCACTAAAGGAAAAGAATACTACTATAATACACACACATAAATAGCGAACTACTTGACAAGTGTCGATTTCACCAAACTTGAGTAACGTTTAACCGTGGAATAAATTTGATATTTGGCAGATTTTCAATACAAAGAATATCAGAACGAGCAATTAATTGATTCGTCAGTTAAACGTCACTCGACGAGGTGAAATCGGCATCTATGCTCAAAACATGACAATGTTATATACATTGTCGTATTTTGAGCATATTGAATCTATAAGGTACCTTTGATTTTGACCTTAATTCTAAAGCCATTTATCGCCACAGTTAGCTTTCATGACTGTTATAAAGCGAAATCAACTATATGATACAGTAGCTCGCAGGTTTCAACTTTTACAAGTTTAAATTAAAAAAGTAAATCACCAACATTATTCAAATACCGGTCTGTGTATGATATACCCCACATCCTATACCTACCACCTACTTGCTCCATTATCACATATTAACCAATTGTCTACATAAATACTCAATTTCAAGACCAATGAGCACATACAAAGTCTGTGAGCCTATGTAATCTACCCGCTCTATCATCACTCATCAGTCCCTGGTCTTCGTCTTATGAACTCAATGAATCCAAACTGTAGATGTTCAGGAGTTGGGTAGTTCACAAATTATTCTGGTTGCAACATCAGGTCAAAGTTACCATATTCAAATTACAGTGTCATTCGGTATGCTTAGGGAGGCCACATACGATCAAGTTTGCCGTCAAAGCATGATGCTTAGGCATTCGAAAAAAGAATCGATACCTGAATAGTATCGATATTATTGGTTCGATACCTAGGAAAGCTCCAGAAATCTGTACCACTCCATCGAGAGATAACATTATACATCAGCAAGATTAAAGAGTAGACTATAGTCTGCTGTCTGACGTGTGAAATCTAGTGAAGTATCGAGTAATTGGAAAAGTATCGTAAGTAAGCAAACTGTAGTCAATATTAAACCGCGTTGAAATCGGCCGATCCGTTTGAGCCTTGCAACGTCACAGATAGACAGACACCTAGACAAAAAAAGCGGTGAAACGTATAACATCTTTTCAGTCGCGAATTAAAAACAGCTGGTCGATTGCGTAAAAGCTGCATTAATCATTGCAAAGGGTTTCAATTGGCTGGAAGTAAGGCCTTCTTGGTGCAGCAATGCATTGTAACCAAAAGAAAAGAAGGAAAAGAAAGAAAAGTTGTGAAAGAGGATCGGGCAATCAGTGGTGATTGGGGTTTGTGATCGTCATGTTGTAGCATTAGTATTTAGACAATCTCAGAGCAGTATCGTGACTGACTGATTAACTGACTAATAGATGACGCCCTGCTAACGGTGTTTTGGCTTTTAGAGGAAGTATTCCATGAATACATTAGAGAATGTAAAATTGGATATGGATAAATTTAAAAACCTAAATCCACACGGAGGATATATCAGGCATTAGCTGGTTTATAACTAAGCCACAAACATGTAAACTAAGCCATTGAGCAAAAATATTTAAGTGTAAACCTAATTTAGGATAAGGAGTCGAATGACCTCTTTTAAAATGCTTGCATTTGTAAATTAACCGTATCATAATGATCATCATATTA
Source organism: Hipparchia semele (assembly GCA_933228805.2). Classification (NCBI taxonomy): domain Eukaryota; kingdom Metazoa; phylum Arthropoda; class Insecta; order Lepidoptera; family Nymphalidae; genus Hipparchia; species Hipparchia semele. The sequence goes on along the minus strand of OW121725.1, from coordinate 3,604,747 downwards.
ATTTTAATCCTTATCATAATATTATTATGTTGTGTTTTCAACAAATTAATAATTATATTTAGCATTATCTCAATTCATCAATTTTAACAGCCACTTTTCATAATCATCAATCATCATCTCACATGTATGGTTCTGCTTTGAAATTAATAGTAGTTTACTAACTTGTAACAAATAAAAAAGATCTTATGACATCTTATCTTCATATTATCATCCTTCAATTGAACTTAAAAGAGCAGAGATTTCATTCAATGTTCTTAAATTACTGACTAATGTACATTGATATGACAAACCTATTGGTTGTAAATATAGAATGTTAAAAATAGCACAGCACAAACTATATAGAAAACATAAACAAAATCCATAATGAATACTCCAACTCAAAGCTCGAAATATTTGTTTAAGAAGTCTCTCAAACATACATACATACAATTTCTCATACATACAATTATGGTACTTTATAACAAAGTTTCATGGAAATTTTAGGTGAAGGAAGTAAAAATTTTGGAAACCTTTTCCAAGTCTCTAAGTAACTTTGATAGAATTAAAAAAAAATCAGTCCTTGTTGCAGTCTGGGTTGAGGAGTTGAGACCAGGACTTCATGGAAAATATCTATACTTCGGACTTTCTTTAAGTATTCATAATCAGCAGCTCCTAAATCTCCATGGCTTCGGAGTAACTATAGTATTTTTGTAGGATAACGATTGACGAGTTGTAACAAGAAATTTAAATGGGAACATCTCAGATTCCTCTATCGCAAATTGGTCAAAAAATCTCTGAGAAATCGATGCACGTACATGGAAAAGACATCATCTCGTTTAAAAATCATGGTCTATTAAAAACTCTTAAGTTTATATGCTTTTATTTCTTATCTGCCCTGTATCTTTTTACCAAGTTAGTAAATTACGGATAAATTTATTTTGGATCGCAATGAACTGGACTGTCTGACACAAGTTCTGAAATCTAATGGTCCAAGCGGTAACGTGTCACTATAAGGATGAACAAATATAAACAGGGAATCTATCTCATTTAAGTTGATACATTCGAGAGATAGAATGATAGATATCATTATGTTGGTTTAATACTCAAAGGTATACAAGTGGTTGAGTTTTAACGAGTGTCTAACTATTAAACAAAATATGAAGTCCATATGGCATTTTAGGAGGGTTGTAAGTTGTTGAATAGGAAAATGCCTTACAACCTATCTCCTTAATCGTTTGCTGCCGCCATAAATGATTCGTAGAAAAAAAGTGTGTCCTTAGTGTGTCCGCGTTATGCGTGTCGTTGAGAAAGATTGATTGTCGCTCAGTAATCTTGGTACTTACTAGTATTTCGTGGGTTGGTGTGAGCTTCAAGGACTCGGTCTAGCAACCTAATTGCTTGGTGCGTGCTATCGTCATGAAGGATAAAGGAAATACTCCAATAGAGCGACGGCACTCTATGCGATTTAAATGACATAATGACAAGGCAATTTTCTAATAAACCCCCGGTGCTCTTATATCTAGTTCTCGTGTCCGAACCGCGGCCGCCTCTAGCGACAACCTGTTTAGCTACTTCCTTCGGGACACCTTGCGAGGAATTGTTCTATACTAATGGTTGGAAAAAATCAACCTCGAGTAGGTTTGCATGAACGATTTATTCTAATTATGATTGAACAATTTATGCTAAAGTGTTGTTTCATTCTAGCGACATCGCCTTGTGGTACCGCTAAATGGAAAAGGGAAGCGAACATTATATTAAAGGACTCTATTGTTACAATTTAAAAATTACTAAAGAGAACACGAGTATGTTAGCTTTTTGTTTTTGGATAATCCACAGAAACCAAAAACTATAAGTTATTCTACCGTTTCTGGAACTAAATGAAAGGAAACCTATTTAAAACATCTTCATATTTGCAGGATTGTAGGATATAATGCGAAATAATTTGAACATTGTATGGACGAGTGATAACATATGAGAAGACCACAAAGCGAAGTGTCTCGCCCGCCGCACAGATCGATACGAGTTGTTACGCAACCCGACTGCCGGGGTATCCGACACATTTTTGCTCCTTTTACATTCTATTGATACATTACAATATCACACTGATGTACTTTATATTCTAGTGGGAGCGCTAATGATAATATACAAATTGATGATATAAAAATGCGTGAGATTACAGGAACAGAACTAAAAAAGTGAAACTAAACTATAACACTAATGAATACAAACGTGAATTGTCTTTCTTCGAGCACACTAATTGTGCGCAAGTTAAGACCATCTAGAAAGAACAAAGAGAATGAGACGTGCAGATGAATTCCTCTATTTAAACAATGTACGGGACATGCCTAGAAGCAAGCACTTTACACAAGCAAACGTCGATTGATGTAAATCACGCAACCTCCGAGGACGTGTTCCGCACTCACTGCCGGCTACATGCACTCACATCTTCACGAAAGCACTGCGCTGCGAGGAGGATCGCTATTTCAAAGACAAACACTACTGCAAGCGCACTGCACTCACCTCGCCCATTTTCGCTAGTCTTTATGCAAAAGGCGGATAAAAGAGCAGACCGCCCTCCGATCTCCTCTGTGTTCCTCGATGGAATGAAGTGGATCGTCGCTAGTTCTGCAAAAACGTAGACCGTTACGGCTTCCTCGAATCAACGGAAAAACTAAAATGTGTGCGCTTTCACGTAGTCCCGTCGCACGGCACTGGGGCTATGTCATTATGGTACGAAACTAAAACGCGGTATGAGAGAAGTGCACGGGTGGAGGAGCCGCGTAGGGCGCGTCTTTCGGCGGCCTGTTTCGGGCGGCGACTGAGGACGGGGCTGCCGCGTATCGAGCCGACAGCGCACTGACGTCACACTGCGTCACGACGCCAGCGCCGCCGCCACCGCCGCGCGCACCCGCTAGCGTGCGCGCGGCGCCGACCGCCCGCCCGCCCGCGCCGTAACCTTCCACAACCGGCACGCTGACAGCCCCGCGCCGCGCGCCTTGGAGCCCTTTCCGCACACGCACCGTCTTATCACTGCCACCCTTATCTCATACAATAGAGCTTCGAGCACCCAGCATTTTACCAAATGACTTCTTCATAAAGCCAATACTTAATGCTACTTACGAGTATATAAAAACCTTAATGTTATTTTATGATCCCTTATCCTTAAAGTGGTGTGAAGGCGGGCCGTCACTAAGGCGGCGCGCCCAGTTTTAGATTAATTTTGGATACTTATATAATAAAAAGGAGTTAGTGGATAAAAGTTGAAGGATCTAGAACAATTTCTTTAGGTTATTAAGAGCCTTAAGATTAATTGGATCATATTTTAATTTAAATATCTTTTATATGTATAATAACGTTTAATTTTAACGTTTTAGAGAAACTGTTCATTTTGCGAATTGAACATTCTGCGTGAAGACGAGTTAAAATAACATGTTGTGCTTTATCCAAATTGATATGATAGGATTTATTTATGACATTCCTTCTTTCATTACCTTCTTGTGTAATATCTAACTTATTCGTAGTGTCACTATTTTTAATTCAGATGGGTCATTTAAGAAATCTGTGGTCCGCGAATCAATTTTATGGGTAGAGCACATACGGTTATTTTATAGCATTCGCATTACGATAGTAGCTTACAATCCACAAACAAATAAATTATAGCCATAGGCTATAAAATACCCGAATGTTTTATAGCTTATGGCTCTGGTAAATCCTTGATTCATTTTTACAAAGTACCTACAGTACTGAGTGGTTTTTTGATGGAATATAAGACTACATAATACCCACTACTTCGTCCGCGTGGATTAAGGTTTCTTAATTCCCGCGGGAACTCTTTAATATTCTGTGATAAAATGTGTGTTAATCCTGGGTATCAGCAAACTCGATTCCAAATAGCCAAATCGGTTCATTCGTTGTAGCGTGAAGTAACAAACATCCATCCATCCATCCACCCATCCTCACAAAATTTTGCATTTACCTACAAGGTAGGATTATACTATAGTAAGAATTCTGTAATTTTCTAATGGCGAGTCAGATACGTTGTTTATATTGCCCTACATATTGACAAAGCTAATTCCAGTGATTGCGTTATTTTAAACGAATAGGTAAAATTCTCTCATTTAGTAAAACGCTAGAATTTATGACCAAGCTAAACGAATATTGACACATGAAATCACTCAAACTTCACATTGTAAGAATAAAATAAAATGTATTATGTAGTAACTTTATTACTATGAGCGTTGTAATTAGTACCTACTTACTCATTGGCGACAAAGTTATTGTAATGAACTCTTACCCAGTGAGTTGACTTTAAATACAATAGCATGTAATAGAAACATAATTATTACTATTGTAATTTTCCGTGAAAATTGGGAACAGGCATATACTCAGATACATTAGATACACATATACACATGTCAAACTTATAACACTCCTCTTTTTCCGTCGTGAGTTAAAAAGCCCTAATATTTATTAATTCATCCAGTACTTCGTTACAAAATCAGCTCTGAAAGATCAACGACGTTCAATTATAATAATTGTAGTACATTATGTATCGCTCGCTAGTATAAACGCACAAAGTGATTAATAGAAAGCATGCAGGCAGTAGGGGCTAAAGTATTTACAAAGAATCGATCGTGAAAATTGCATCGAGTTCTTGGAATATTCGAGTACAATGAATGCTATGCTCCGATTTGTGTCATGGATAATGCCGGCCGGAGTTCGCGTTCTATTACGATTTACGACACGATGCACTGAAGAATCTTCTTTCTATCATATAAATGAGGAAAGTATTTATTGCTTTGCACTAGAGTTATACATAAAGTTAAATAAAGGTAGCTGCTTTAAATATGAAGTGTAACATGAAAAGCCTCCATCAACAATCATTTTCTGCAAGCCTAAACAAAAATGCTGTCTGACGTGTGAAATCTAGTGATGAGATATAAGTATCGAGTAATTGGGAAAGTACCGTGAGTAAGTAGACTATACTATTCTCTCTCTCTTCTGATGTATAGCGTTATCTCTCTCCATGGAGTGGTACAGCTTTCTGGAGTTTTCTAGGTATCGAACCAAAAGTATCGATACTACTCAGGTATTGATATAATCCCTAAGGTACGAGTTCGTAGCCGACCGCAGATAGCAACAGCAGACGACGTGTCGCCGCGACACTACTGGTTTCTATGAATTTCTATGCAGGCGACGCGGTGTCGCTAGCTACGGAAGGTATTTCATAGAAATACATAGAAACCAGTAATGTCACGGCGACAACTCGTCTGCTGTTGCTATCTGCGGTCGGCTACGAACTCGTACCTCTAAGCATCATGCAGACTTGACGGCAAACTTGATCGTATGTGGCCTCCCTTACAGTACAGGTAGGTAGTTGGAATTGTCACAAATAAAGGCAAGTCACAGTCGAGTCATTGCCGTGGGGCGCCAGTGGCACCGGTCAGATATTAATTTCCGCTACTCCACGTTCGCCCTCGCGCAATTACACGTCAGCAAATACAGACCTGGCCGGGAGTATAACTACCGGACAGCGTAAGGGCGCGTTCACAAGCCATACTTCCATATTCATCTCGTCTCAAACCATCGCCGGTTCACTATAACTGGGCACAAGTTTCCTCAGATAAGGGCTTAGGCCATAGTCTACCATGCTAGCAATTGCGGAGTGGCAGACTGCACACGCCTTTGAGAACATTTTTTTTTGGTCTGTGGAGAACTCGAAGGCATACAGGTTTCCTCACGAAGTTTTCCTTCCCCATTAAAGCAAGCGATATTTAGTTGCTTTAAATTCTCATAACTCCTATAAGACAGTTAGACGCCATCCATCATCATTAATATTGAAAGTTTTCATGAAAACAAAATAGACGACTCTCCTAACTCGACTTTCTTAAAATTTTAAATAGAGTTCCAATGCCCACCTCCCATTTCCAACCACTTTTAACCCCCTACGGAAAAAGATGGGTGTTACAAGTTTGCCGTAGGTATCTTTGTGAATGTTTTTTTAATCGATACAAAAACTTTGTGAGATGCTCCCACAATCTTGCTGAATTGCTTTGAATGCTTCGGATTCCAGCTCCTTAATCCTGACGCTGCAGGGGTACTGCCCCTTAAACTGTAGGGATTTAAGAACTGTTGATTATGAATATTGTTGGAGGTACCGAATAAAGACTACATCATTGAATTCCAGGACCCACCTCCTTAATCCCGATGCTGCAGGGGTTCTGCTCACCTAAACTGTGGGGATTTAGGAATTGTCGATTGTAAATTGAAGGAGCGGACAGTCGCAGGCGTACGCTAGTCATAAATAAAAATGCGTTGCGTAAGTGGTACATGAGACCACTCTATCTCTGCCTTTATCCAGATGAAGAACTTAAAATAAAATTAGCTTTAAGTTCAATCCATCTGCTAAAACTGCAATTTTGTTCTGTTAAAGGATGAAGTAGACAGCTCAACTACAGGTAAATAATAGGTTAACTATTTATTGTAATGCTTTGTTGCCATACAGCTATTGTATTACACATTCGTAAACGTATTTGTTGTAATGTGTAGAGGTCACAGTCAATTACGCGATACCTGCAATTCAAGGTTGCGTGACACTGTAATATTTACGGTAGCTAAATAATTCACATAACTGGTGTTGGCAAGGGCGGTGTGGAAGCACCCTTACCTTGCACTACTTGTGCACGTACGCTCTACTTTAAACGGTGCTTTATGTCGAATTAAAATGAAGTTGTACTAAGAGGTTTGTTATAGGTTATCTTAAAAGAGGATCGCTCTAAATTGTTGCTGTATACATGTAATATTAATGATATTGTATAGTACGTTTATCTCACGAAGTTACGGGCGCTTTACTTGTGGTTACGTCGTGTACATGCACATTGCGTAAGTGCGCGTGCCTGTCAGGAGCCTAGGTGGGAGCGGCAGGCGCGAGCAAGCTCTCGCTCACACTTATACAGATACGACACACACACAACCATGTGCCACGAGTCCTCGTGAAATTAAAGAACTATATCTAGCTTAAAATTCTATAAAAAATCAACTTCTAACGTCAATACAAAGTATAAAATTAATTTTAGATTGTACAGTGTACACGTTTGTGTAAGTCGGGCGTGCTTAAATAGAAACGTGTGACCGATGCGCGATGCAGGATGTATGAAGTGGACTATGGCCTTCCATTCAAGAGGAGGACGATACTTAGGCTGAAATCTACAGACCGTACTTTCACTCAGCTCAGACTCCGGACAGAGTTAAAAGGAGACAGATTTATGTCAGAGCATATTTGTGTCTCGTTTTAACTCTTGAGTCTGAGCTAAATCAGAGCACGCTCTATAGATCTCATCATTAGTGAATACTTTGCTTGGAAATAAAAGTTGAGAAACATGATATTTTTATTAATCAGGAAAATACTCGTAGAAAAGAAAAGACGAAACGTAGGATATATTATGATTAAAAAATAAATACTTGTGTAATTTACGTTACGGGTATGAGTTTAATTTACACTGCCATACCCCTTCGAGAATCTTGTCACTGGTTAAAGAATGATCTAACATTTATTTTAAACTTGCTGATTACGGGAATAATTAGTATTATAACACACACACACACAGAAGTGTGTATACGAAAGCGGTTTAACATTAACAAGAAGTTACCCCTAGAGGCTTAAAGCACACTTGACCTTCCATAATGCTTACACCCCTCTTACGCACCCCTCGTCTTATTCTCTATGGCCTTGTCGTTATCAGTGACAGCTGTGGAGCAGTGGCAAAATCGTGCTGGTATCTAAATATATAAAAGGAAAAGGTGACTGACTGACTGACTAATCTATCAGCTCAAGCTCGCACAGCTGAAACCACTGGACTGATAAGGCTGAAAGGCCTAGGTAGGTACAGATTGCTTTTATGACGTAGGCATCCGCTAAGGATTTTCAGAAGTCAAGCCCTAACGGGATAAAATAGGGGTTTGAAAAATCGGACTTAACTTGAGCGAAACCGCGGGCAAAAGCTAGTATGCATATAAAAATCAAACTCTAAACTAAAACTCCAAAACCGCTTCACCGATTTGAATACTGTTGTTCTCTTTTATTCGCTCTTATAGGGGTGGTTGAAAATTTAAAAAAAAAAAATTAGGGAAAGATGGCGGGAGCAAAGCCGCGGGATAAAAGTAGTATGAAATATAAGAAGTTCAAATGGAATTTAACCAAAAATTCTAGAAGGCTCTTGTCAATTTTGAAACTCCGATGGCTAACGTATTCGGGTCGCTAGCTAACCTAGGAATTTCGTGAAATTTTCATAATCAAAAGTAGCACGCTGACAATGTGGGTAGTTTAAACTTCGAAATACGGCTCCCACATCGGGCTCCCAGTTGTACGCTTTTCAGTTTGTACGCTCAGGGTGTCCTGCTATTGTCAGTGTTCATTTGAAACGATATGAGCTGGAATGTTAAACAAAAGAGTTTTCTCATTTGCCCGCCATTGGTATCTCAGTGGCTCTATTGTGTCGAATTTGTTTAATACCACCACTGTAGTCCGGGTTAAGTTAGACTGTGTTTAGACAGACTGCAGTTTTTAATTTGGATGCTGTTGCAAAAATGGCACGCAAAAAACTACTAATATTACAATTGAAGAGGAAAATGGTTAAGGCCCAAGACACGGAGCTGCCCGCGAAATTCAAATTTAATTTGGTTTTTCGCCATTTATAAACGAATACGACAAAGTAGGCTTATGGTATTCAAATTGCGATAATGGCAGTATCATTTTCACAGGTTTATATACTAATCTTTACGTAAAAGTATCCAGTTTAAGAAATTAATCAAAATAATGAATAATTTGTGAGTAGCTCACGTCAAACTCATTATTTTGACTAATTTCTTAAACTGGATACTTTTACGTTAAGATTAGTATATAAACCTGTGAAAATGATACTGCCATTATCGCAATTTGAATACCATAAGCCTACTTTGTCGTATTAGTTTACAAATTGCGAAAAACCAAATTAAATTTGAATTTCGCGGGCAGACCCGTCTCTTGGGCCTTAAGCTTGTCTCTACAATTCCTTCGAAAGTGTTTTTGTACCTTTTATAAACTAGTCTTTATAATATCTCCTATTGCAAAGCCTCTACCTTAGCAGATAGATGTTTTGATTACACTGACCTAAGACTGAGTCTTATCAGTCTCATATCATGGTTATCTGTCTCGTTTTATCTCGAGCTGGAATTTGGAATCCAAGTAAACTCTATAAGTCTGTCTTAGAAATACTTAAAACTAGTAAGTAAATATTTCTACCCTGGTCCAAACAAAATAAAATAAAAAATCCTTAGGCATCACTCGATGTAAACAGCGTCATTTGTGAAGAAGATTAATTATAATTAGATTTTACAGTGACGTTAATGTTTCCATAAAAGCCTCTATAGTCTGATTTTTAATTGCGTGGAATTCTGACGTATCTTAATGTTACCAGAGATTTAAAAAATCCCACAAAAAAGACATCAAATTTAAACTTAGAACAATAAATATCAATTGCCGCACATAGATATTTATGACAAAAGCCTGACAGATAGTTTGGGGTAAAATCGAACTACAGGTAGTAATACTGTCTTTCATACAAATAACTCGCTCGATTTATAAAATGACAAGTGTCAGAATTCCACCGAATTAAAAATCAGACTATACAATGTGCGAGATAACTTTGCTTTACAAACCATCACTCAAAGAGAGTGATTCTCTGTTCTCCCTCTAATTACATTTTAATTAATTTCTAAAGGTTTAAATAAAGTAAACATTAGTTTTATAACCCACTTCTAAAAAAGGAGGAGGTTCTCAATTCATCGAAATTGTTTTTTTTAAATTCTTTTTATGAATGTTCCCCGATTAGGTACTCTAGGACGCCTGGACCGATGTGGAAAATTCTTTTTTGTTTGAAAGGTGTACTATTTCAATACCAGAAACTTGACATAAAAAGCTTATCTTTTCATTTATTTCTAGGATAAAATACGAGATTACTAGTATGACATTTCAGTTAAATTATTCCCCATCTCTAGGTGGATACCTATAATAAAATTTCCGTTCACGGTCCAATTATACCCGAAACTAAGTTCTGTTAGAAAATCCAGTTTCACCCCGGTGTAGGTAATTTTATTTGACGTCGGTGGGATTTCGCCCCCAGGCGGATAAAATACGCCAATCAATAATGCAATATGTCAGTTACCATCGGAACACCTATTAAGTACGCATGCACCGACCTGGGGGCTTTCCCGGCCATAGGTCACTTATTACGTTAACGCTATAACGCTCGATTTTATCGGTTAAATATGTTATTTTATTTCTATTTGTGTACTACATATAGAACAATGGTATAACAAGTAAGTGCATATAAAAACTTTGAAGCTCCACGAGTTACACTTACTATCTAAATTATTTATATTATCAATTAAATATAGAATTGAATTCTTTTGATCTATAAGTAGATTTTTGAACTATTTTCATGCTCATTTGGAACTAAAAATCTGAAAAAATTGTCACATTTAAATAATCTGATATTCAGGAACATGTAGTTGTTAATTAACTGCCACCAACACGCAACTGTTTAAACTTTATAAGTGAATACTTTAATTAAAGGCTACTACTTTTCATTTTTAATGATGCTCTGAAAGGCGGGCGCACTTCAGAAAGTAAATGGACCTGGCAGTGGGTCACCACTCATACACTACTTTAGAGATAAATTACTGTGCGAAATGTTCCACTGTCCTAAAAAAAACCTTTTGAGATATGACAGCGATCTTTAGGATTTGATTGATATATCGCAATAATGAAAGAATTTCGTAGCGCTGAAAGCCTGAAACTAGAATGCCGAGAAGTATAATATTACACGTAAAATTTAGATCATAACTATCACTTACATGACTGTAATTTTTTTTTAATAAGTATTAGATTAAATTGGAAAAATTTTACACGAAATGATTGTCGCATCTTAAAGAGTGGTATCATAATTGAACCAGCTGTAGGATTGTCTAAAAATGATCGCTTTGTTATGAGGATCGATATTACTTAGCTGCATCAATCTGAGCCAAGTCGAGCCAGATTTGACTAAGGTGTAGAGTTAGAAGCTTGGTTCTACATGAGATCGATAACTTTTTGACAGTGCGAGTCATATGGTTTCGTCTCGGCAACATTTTAAATGAAAATGTTTTTGGTGAATACTAAATAATACCAGCCAAGAAAGATGATAGCGATCATCAAACTATAGCAATCAATTTTAGACAATCTAGCTGGTTAAATAAATGTACATGACATGGCAAAGCTAGGGAAACATCAAGAAAACGAAACATCGTGCAAGAAATGTCAAAAGGTGAAGACTGGAGAGGACAAAATGGTGACGAGCGCCGATAAATTGAACAAAGTGCCTACTGTAGGGAGGCTTTGATCGAAAACCGAATATACGAAGATATAACGTATAAATTAAACGGGGAAAAGCTTATTTTCAATAAGATTTTATTTAATTTTAACTTCTAGTAGTAAAGAAATCAAAATGAAGTCACCCAAGATTTCCAGTACCCATCATCCCATCATCAGTCAAGCTAAATGGTTACATAAGTATTGATTATTATCATACATATCCATGTAACTGAAGAGGAGATGAATTTTGGAATGTCTGCGAATCGGTTCATCCGCGAATAAGAATAACTGCAAAAAGGTGACTTGTAATAAATGAGAATAGGACCAATCGTGCCTGACTGAAAGCTAGGTGTGATAGCGCTCATAGAGAAAGAACTATGTCCAACAGTGGACGTTCACAGGTTGATGTGATGATGATAATAGAAACTATTCCTAACTATCCGCAATTGTTCAACAAGCTAGACTTCCTTATAGAAGTAATTTTTCTAATAGGTAGGTAGGTATAACTGAAAAAGAAATAGGTACTTTATTGGTCAACTTAAAGTTGAAGCTACGAGGATACCAAACGCGCCCCACTACAAACTGCCGGGTATTCTTTTCTTTATCGCCACTACATAATGAGGCATCGCATCTTGACAATACTTGACATAAAAAAGAATAGCTCTTATGTAGGGCATTAGTATTACAGACAAGGCAGCGGGGAATTCAGAGTCCTACCGCGTGAAAAGCCGGCTGATATGAAAATTCGTCGCGGAGCGGTCGTCGGGCGTAGGGCAGGCGGCGCGTGGTTGGGGCGGGGGGCACGAAGGCTCTATTTGGGTCACCCGGGGCGTCATTCCCCACGATCAATAAGCGAGAGCCGGCGCGCGCCGTTTACCCTCTTACTAACGCCGCCTTGCCATATACCTAACGGTCTAACCCGTCTCGCACTGGTCCATCGACGTTAATTATTGTATTAATAGTTCTTATAAGCAGTAATGGCTTAGTGTGATTTCAGATTGGACGTAGATACTTTCAGCGCGTAAAAGCTCGATATGGCTTCGCGAGTTACGATCCTTTACGACGCTTATAAACTCTATGCACTTACCTACTCCTAAACAGTGAAGGAAAAGCAGGGTTATAAGTCCCAACGCCCACGAGTGAAACCGAGGCACATCATTTTTGATAACCCAAAATGTTTTTTGTTTTCTTTCACATAAGGTTGAAATAGGTATAATGGAAACAAGACAGGCGTCGCGGTTCCTTAACTACCATTTTCAATAACCTTCATCAATTTGATTTCGCCAAACGTAGAATAAGACTTATCCGAGCGTAAATTTCATATTTTGGCAGATTTTCAACTGTCAAAACATCCAACGTAATCCAAATAACATGTAGTTAGGTCAATAAGCAATCCGCGTATTGAGATTGAATAAAATTTTACCAATTAATAAACACATAACACTTTGACTACTACATATTTTTAATTTACGGCTTTTGATTTCGGAAGTTGAATTTGATAAAGTGAAGTTAAAAATTAGCGTCAAGCGCAGTTGAAGCGCATTCAAGTCTGCTCCGTAGGTGTGCGTTGCGCCTTCTTCCATCCACTTCTTCCAACTGTTAAGTCTATAAAATATGGTCCTTTAATACCGATCGCAACGTGTCATAAATACCTTCCTTCCCATAGCACATATAATATACTTTCAAATCAGTTCTATTTGAAAGTATACGGGCTATGGCTTGATGACCCACCCTAAGAAGTTTTCATTGGAATTAAAGATACGATCTCATGACATTGTCGGAATTTTAATTTCGTGGCAAGTCATTAATATTCCGGGATAAAAAGTAACTTAGTAAGCTTGTCAAATTATTTCGAAATCGGTTTAGCGATTTAGGCGTGAAAGGCAACAGACAGACAAACATAAGTAAAACTAGAATATTATTTTATATAGAAACATGAACGCACATCAAATACGAGTAGGTAGCTATCGAAAATTTCAATTGAATCAATGTATATTTATAAAAATTAATTGCTACTCGTTAGTCTGGCTAAAACTCGAAAACTACTTGACCGATTTGAATTTTTTTTTTTAGTTTTGTACGCTCTAATACAAGGATGGTTTAAAAATAAAAACAATAGGGGAAATACTAAAAAACAAGTAATAAATCGATAAAACCAAAATTGGTAATTTTTTTTTTCAAAAAGATCATTAGCCAAGCTGAAGTCGACTAATATCCTCCTATCCCGTCCAAATAAGCGGAAAGCTTGTGCTAGCAGTGGGTACGACAATAGTGCAACGGGTGGGATTCGAACCTGCGACCTTTCAGTTTTCAGTCCGCACTTTTAACCGTTGGACTATTATTAATAACCTATTGGAATCGATTTCATTCGTTCAATCGTAATCCATATTCGAATTTTGGAACATATCCCAGTCTTAGGCAATTATCGAGTAATGTATTCGGTTATTCACATTCGATGGACTTCATATTCGGGGCAAGAGGGGCATAATAAATCAGGGCTGCTTAAAGTCTCAAGTGGCTCATATTTAAAGCGATAAAAGCTGGAAGCTTATAAACTTAGGAAAAGGAAATTCGTTTAATATCTTAACGAGCCCACACCATTGAACATTTTTTTTATTGGAACATCATTCATTTCCATTCAAATCAAACCATTACCGACCTATTATTGGGCACAAGTATCCCAATAGAAGGATTTAGGCCAAATAAGAATTGCTTGGCCTACGTTAAGAACATTATGAAGAACCTCGAACCCTCAGGTTTCCTCACGAAGTTTTTTGTAACAGTCGGTAAGTACATATAAGCCTCTTTAAGATTTAAAATGGCTCGTCAAATATCTACGATGATTTTGGAAACTACTAATCTATACTAATATATGAAGCTGAAGAGTTTGTTTGTTTGAACGCGCTAATCTCAGGAACTATTGGTTCGAATTGAAAAATTATTTTTGTGTTGGATAGTCCATTTATCGAGGTAGGCTTTAGGTTATATAACATCATGCTGCGACCAATAGGAGCGAAGCATCAGTGAAAAATGTTGCAAAAACGGGGAAAATTATCCATATTTAAAATATCACTACATAGTATAAAACAAAGTCGCTTTTTCTGTCCCTATTTCCCCTTGGTTGCTTAAATCTTTAAAACTACGCAACGGATTTTGATGCGGTTTTTTTTAATAGATAGAGTGATTTAAGAGGAAGGTTTATATGTATATAAACATCCTTTAAATAGTGGAGAGATACTGTTATTTTTGAGTTTTCTAAAGTGATGTCGTAAATAATTACATTTTTTCCGCTTACATTGCAAACGCAGGCTGAACCCTGCGAGATTTATCAAAATAATGTACTAAGTATTGTACACATTGAAAAAGTCTACAGAAAACTCCGCGATGGTATATGTCTACCTCTTATGGATATCCCACAATAACGTTTTTTTGTCATTTACTTTTTACGACAAATAATGGCTAATTTTCGAAGCGATTTTAACCAATACAGCATTAATCCTTATCTAATTAAATACCTTAAATACATTGTTGATTTAATATAGATCTATATGGCCCTTTACAGCATATGATTTAAATGAATATTTTCGAAGATATTACAGATTTAAAAATTGAGGGACGTAGCGCTTGCGGCGGTTCCGGCTGGCCGGGGCAGCGGGAGTGTGCCTTTAAAATATAACTAGCGGACGCCCGCGACTTCGTCCGCGTTCCTACATCACCACAATTTAGGTTGGCAGAACCCCTTCAGCATCAGGATTGAAGAGTTGGGTCCTGGAATTTAACGATGTAGTCTTTATTTGGTCCCTACAATAACTATTCATAATCAACAGTTTCTAAATCCCCACAGTTTAGGGGAGCAGTACCCCTGCAGCATCAGGATTGAAGAGAACCCGAACTTTTTATGGGACCATCTCGCAAAGTTTTTATGTCGATTAAAAAAGATTCACGCAAATCGGTTAAGAAATCACGGAGACATTGATATGCAGAGGTAGAAAAACACAACTCCTTCTCCTCCTTTTTCGAAAGTCGGTTAAAAAAGTATACGTTGCCCGATAATATCAGCTATCTACCAGTAAAAGCCCCGTCAAAATCGGTCCAGCCGTTCCCGAGATTAGCGGTAACAAACAGACAGACAGACAAACAGACGGACAGACAGACAAAAATTTTAAAAATTGTTTTCTTGGTATAAGTATCGTATTTACTTTCGTATGCAGTTAGTAAAAAGCTGTTCTTTTGATAGTACAAACAGACACTTCAATTTTATTTTACAAGAAAGCTGTGAACGTTGTATATAAAGACAATCTGTAATATATTAATTGTTGTATAAATAGAATAAATACGTAAAAATGTAAAAAGTAAATAAGTTAGAATGTAGTGTATGAATTTAGATATTAAAAAATAGCAGGAAATCTTCATGGTTTAGGGAAAGAAGAATTGTCTTACTCTAAAAACGCGTGCGGGCCACGGGCAGTAATGAATAAATCAAATTGTTTTGATCGATTTTAATCATTTTATCAGTGAATGACATAGGCTATATATTTTATACCCGTGCGAAGCCGGAGCGGGCCGCTAGTATTCTTATAAAAACTTCTTAATCGCGATTATAATAACAGAAATTGACGCAGACGTAGTCGCGCGCAACAGCTAGTCTTTTATATGGAAGAATGTTTCTTTTTCTCATAGAATCTCCTTCTTTTCTGAACTCAGTTAAAAATAAGAGTGATTTCAAGTAGTTTCAGTAGTTAGTAGGGAAGTCTCCCCCACTCGGGAGTCGGGACCCGCTCCGCAAGCGTTTCGGTTCGTACAAAAATACTCTAGTGGAAACACGAAAGCTATTTCAGTGCCAAGAGCCAGATTAAGGTTAAGACAAAGCCAGTTTAAGAGTTTTCTTGGACGAGATTTTGTTTTCACGGTAGAAATACAAAAGAACAGGTAAGGCAAAGGCAATAAGAGAATCTAACGGTCTAGGTAATACCTACTCGTGAAAATCGGCCCGTTTTTTTATTTATTTTTATTTATTTATTCATAATAAAAATATAAACATTTTTCTACGTACTATCTCGCCAAACTGGTGGGCCAGTTTGTTGGCGAGATGGCGCTCTTATTACTATTTACACATCACGCGATCTTACTAAGAAATATAAATATAAGAAAAAAGAAAATTAAACATGCATTACTATTGATAACAGAAATAAAAAGAAAAGAAAATCATACAAAAAAATAATGAACAATCATAGGTAAACAACATTATTTACACACAAACAAGTACTAAACAAGAATTCATACCCCTTGTGCATATTGCATTAAGCTGTGGATAAAAATAAGTGTGTGCAATTTCAATTTAACTGCGTATTTAAATTTAAATCCACTGGTGGAACAGTTCGGATTAATTATTGTGTCATATTTAACGATAATAATACTCGAAGCTTATTAAAAATACCCAACTTAATTTTCATTCAGTTATTATTCACAAGTTAATTTCATTTCTGTGAGATCATTTCGAGTGGTAGCAATTAAAAACTATCCCATATATTGGACACGAAACGTCTTTCTTTTATAGAAGTCATTAAAAAAGGTGAAACTTATAAAATATAGGGCCTAAAACCTATTTAGGGCAATAGCCCTATCCAATCCAATAGGATTAGCATGTATGAGGTACCTACTATACTTTTGTGTACTAAAAATACTTTATTAAGCGGTGATACCTAGTGTTTAAAACTTCGACCTCCTTTTAAAGTGGGTTCACGGTTCGAATTCCAGGGACGCGTACGGTTCGGTACCTCTAATTATTCGGAGTTACGTGTGTTATAAGCAATTAAATATCATTTTGACGGTGAAACATCGTGCGCGGAAACCTGTCTGATTATTCTCCATAATTTTCTCAAAGGTGTGTGAAGTCTCAAAATCTGGCTAGCTTGGTGGAGCTTAAATCCTCCTCAATCTGAGAGGAAACCCGTGGTTGGCGCGGTGATGTAGAGATACTTAGGCGTTACACAAGAGTCTTTCGAATGCTAGCGGCAAGAATTAGTTTGTGATTATCATATACAAAAACACAATTATACATTATAATTTATGACAAAAACTCGTATCACCTAAGCAATGCTCGAATATGAGTGCCGAAAATTTCGCTCGCATTCGATCTGTGAAACTCTCCCTGTGTAACTGAGCCATTATTCTTATCGGTTGAGGAATACGTATGATCCTAGAACAGCGACGGATTTGCAGAATATCCAAAAATGACCCTTTGGCATATTTGGACATTTAATTGACTAAATGGGGGTATATGTGAAACTTCATTGCTACAGATTTTTTATTTAAAAAGTTATGATAACATGGAAATTATTCCAAATGGCTGTTAAAGTTAAAGTTGATAAAATGCAGATACGTCGTTGTTCTGCGATCATCACGATTTATTAGTGAAACTCTCCACATATTATGACCGGCTGTGGACTTCTATCGGTTGAGATCACAAGAATTTCCATCTATTAGGAACGCAGAATAGGAAATGTTTACACGTGCAATTAATCGAATTACTTTGACGGGCTCTTATTTTGTGGACTTTACGAACTAATTCCAATGTTTGCCCAACCCGTATAATCGTAGGGCCACAACAGCCTATCAAGTCTCTTTTACCATAAACTTGGCGATTTAATTGAAAAAGTTTTTACAATTAATAACAAAGTGAAAGTGGTTACGGCCTTAACACATCTCCGCCGGGAAACCGCTGAAGCTACGGCGTGACTTGCCCATTGTGTAACATTTGTGTAACAGAAGCGAAACTACCTTCTGTATTGTAGAGGCTATGATTCTTACATCTTTTCCACTCACAGTTACTTTTGCTATTATTATTTGTATAACGACGGCGTGTCAGTCCACTAAGCAGCTTACAGAAGATCTAGTATGTTTGGACTCATTATAGAATGGTCTCAATGAATAGTTGTTAGATAGATGACGAGTGAGGATCGAGGAACATCTGAAGATGGAGCAGAAAACTGGGTAACACGATGTCAGCTACATTGTACATAGTCCGGTCATAAACTCACATGTCGGGGGTGTCTTTTGTTTCAATTTACAGTCGCAAAGTATATTCTTATTTGAGTATTCGCAAAAGCTAGCATGGTTTTCACAAACATTTCTTACTAATAATAATTGTATTCCGTTTAAGTCTCGTTTATACAAACGCTCTCCTTTCTCTACATAACGTAATAAGCGTACAAATTCCATTTGGACCACCTAATCCAGAGGCTTTAGCTTGTCATTCATGTCTAAGGCATTCCGTCCCAAAAATAAATGTATATAGTATAGGTAAATTATGTATAAAAGGTGCGAGTACCTAAGGTAAAGATATTTTGAGGTAGAAATAGGGACGTCAAGTTGAAACAACGCAGCTACTTCTAATGTTTTCATTAAAATAAATGGGTTTGTATTATTATACACAAACAAAAGGTTAAGTAAATTAAAAATTTAAATGACCTTGATATGTGGAATCAATAGCTGGATGTCGGGCATATCAGACGAGTATACACTCGTCTGATATGCCCGACATCCTGTTACCAAGCACCTTTCTGGGTAAAATCGGTGGGCCTGCGTTTAATAGAACAGTCTCTGGGATTGATGATGCAGAAGGGCCATCATCAGACTGTGATCACTCTCTGTAGCCAATTGCTACAGTTTTTTTTTAGGTTACAGTTAGGTATTAAGCAATTGCCCTGGCTGCAGCATCAGGTTACTATTACCATTGTCCTCGGGTGCATTTAGATGTTCTTTTTAACAAGAAATCCGAAGATTTTTTTTAAATTTTATATAGCAGCGATTATAATTTAGATTTTCTTAAAAATCCTGTTGCTGATACTCCAACATAAAAATAACCCTATCTCCTTAACAAATGCCGAAATCAGATCAACTGTTTAGGCCTGAAAAGGAAAGGATAGTTACTTTGACACTCATAATATTCGACATGTAATTAAAAGTTTTTATTATATTGTAAGTTATAACATATTATTAATACAGATAGTTTCCGAATATGTAAATGTTATATACTCAGCGAATCAGAAAATAGATAACATAGAGACACAATGGTATTCCGAGAGAATTTACATTTTAACTGGATCGAGTTTGGCAAACTTTTCACATCAAACCAAGCCCAATGGAAATTTTTCTCGAATAATATTTTAATGTGGTATCTTTATGGCATTATTTAAAAGGAACAAAAGGAAACTTATGCATACACATTTTCTTTTCAACAACTTTCTGTTAATGAATGACTAAAAGTTTTTCCTGTCCCAGGTGGGTATTTCAGAATGTTTTAATTATGTTACCACTTACCTACTCATAATACAAGCTTGTTCCCAAAAGGTTTTTAAAAAAAAACCCCTTGGATCTTTTGACTCCCGGGATAAAAATTTCTTGTCTCAAGACCAAATTATAATTTCAGTATTTAGTTCAATAATTATTGTACCCATAAAAATAAGTAATACCCATTCATACAAAAAAAAGAATTTTGCTAATCGGTCCATGTGTTTTCTAGTAATCGGGGAACATACATAAAAAAAAATTCCGATGAATTGAGAATCTCCTCCTTTTTTGGAAGTCGGTTAAAAACCAGCGGCAAAGCAGAAATAGGCACGTAACACGTCATTCTAAATTGCTAAGTACATACCTAAACGCAGTAATGACGCGTGCCATCAAATCCTAAGGTTATTGCTAGCTGTTTATAGGTACCTACCTACTTGCATGCTTGTTTAGTAGATATTAGGGATGTAAAACGGTAATATTACTTTCGTAAAATTCGGTAATTTACCATATTTTACGTAAAATATAAATAAATTACGTAAATTACGGTAAAATTGGGTAAAATACGATTTAACTCTTACTAACAAAACTATTGTGACCCACACTTTTGCTTGATTTCGTGGCATAATTTACTAAATGCACGTATAGTGCAGTCAGTCAAAACAATTCAACTGATCGCCGATCGGCTTGCCGAATGCTCACTGTTCAGTCGGAATGGCAACAGCGCAAAACATAAAGGCAAACTGCACTAAACGGCAACGTCGCATCGTGCGAGTCGCGCCGCGCGACTCGCAGTACGTAAGTATGTTTCAACTACACGCTCGTCTCACCCCCGGCTATACTTTTCAGCATAGATACGTAGCCGGTAATTTTACCGTAATATATATAAATTACCGTAAAATATCCATATTTTACTAGCTTTTTCGGTAAAATTACGTAATTTTGCAACCGTAGTAGATATACGAGTATAGTGACTATTCCTATCCAGAGATAAAACATATTTTATTACGGAGCGCTAGGTTTAAGACGTGAAGCCTCTGCAGTTGTTAAGGTGAATAAATAGAGGAACTAATGAACTGAAAACTGACTCCGAAGTTTTCTTCAAAATATTTAGTGGTTCAATGGCCTGAGACCAAAGTATACGAAAATCGCGAGGTGCTAGTGGTGACTTGTGCTGAGTTCTATAGAAAGTGCTCTGACTCAGCACACACTCAAGATAGAGGTTAAAAGGAGACACAAGTATGCTCTGACATAAATCTGTCTATCTTGAGTAGGAGCTGCGTGAGAGTGCGGTCTATAGATTCACCTTTAGGTCCCCCTTAGTCACTTAAATATGATCCGGACACTACCTACTTACTACTAAGAGCTTATACAAAGCTCTTGAACCTAAAAGTTAAAATTTAAAATGAGAATAGGTAATAGTCCACATTTCCAGAAATGTAACTTATGGAACAACATGTAAAAACTAAATAACAAAATAACTTCCAGCTCACGACATAACGAAGGCGTGAATTTGAATTAATCACAATTTTTTTATTGAAATAATTTATGGTAGGAATTAAATAACGCAAAAAAGATCTATGATCATCAGTAGTACGAGTTATTTGTACCTCGTAGGCCATAATGAGGACGTGGTTATTAATTTTGTTTTCCGGCCCACTTAAGGGCTCATAATTAGAACAATCATAAAGTGAAAAAACTCACCAAGGTTGGGATCATGAATATTTCGCTTCACGACTTAATTTGTTTGTGATAATAAGGCAATTACGAAACAGCAGCCCCAACTGAAGGTAAAGAGGTCAGTAAATTCAGTAGCTATTTCCTTTGTAATTTTATTTTTCGCCGTAAAAGCTATTAAAGAACAATCAATCTCATAATCAAATAAAAGCCACAGCTGAGATATTACATTCTAGAGCAGCAGATGCCGCTCTTAATCGCTTCAAAGAAGAAATACTTGTACAAGAGACACATCAATTCTCCCAATGCCTGGGTGCACGATAAACGTATTAGATTAGAGAATCGCGGTCGACAGTGAGGACGAATAAAAAGGAATCATATCTTTATTGTTTCATTTTATATTAACAGTTATTGCTTTTTAATGACTGGGATTTGATACAATCAAAAGCTCTTCAATCGTGATGTGAATCATAATGATGGATGGATGAACTATGCCATTTCCAATTGAGTAAGTGAACCAACTATTAATTGTAACTAAAAGCTTTTATTTGCCTTCAACAAAGCTTCTGAACAAAACTGCTGTTACCCCGGGTCTTAACGAGGAGGCTTCGTGATGGATATGTATACAACACACTAATACGGATATCTTATTTATTTTCATAGCTTAGTTCACTGGACTCTTTTCATCAGTGCACAAATGAAAGTTACACCATTGACTTCATGAACATCGCCGATGTCTAAATGGACGCTGCTATGCCAAAATAAATAAGTAAAGCTGAGTTTTAGTTGCTATATTAATATTAGTAGTACCTAGGTATGATCTAGCACAGATATATCATTGATCTTCTAATTTAATTGAAAATTAATATTAGATGCCGCCAAAATGTCCAGTGACCCGTGTGATTGCGGATTGATACAATTAATTAATTATTTCTGGACGATTAGCGGATTATTCATTTACTGTTACAAACACACTACCTACATGTATTATTGTTATAGAATTTGGAATATCGCCTAGAGCCTGAACTTATACATCTCCTTAAATGTTTTTCCCATAAAAAAGAAATCAAAGTGGTAATGTTGTTGTGAGGTTTTCAGTTTATAGGTCAATTTAAAGGTAAATGTTTCTTTTACAATCTCTCGTGTAGGTACCATTCTGTTACAATTTTACTCAAAAAGATTCCGATACAGTTTTATCTTGCAAAATTGCGGTAGGTATTGAATCAAGCGAGCGGCTTTATAAAGTAGCTTTTTATAAGAAATGAGTTAACTGTTTTCTATTGCTTAAAACGAGGTTGAATAGATATATGCCATTGACAAATGAACTGCTTTCATAAACTCAATTTATGTATAGTAAAAACTAGTAGGGCGCGTGGGTGCGCGGCTCGCTAAAGCGAACCGCGGTTTTTCTGTCCACTAAGTAGACCTTCGGGTCTTGATCATCTTTTTCCAAGGAAGCACTCTTCCATCTTTTATAGTCTCTTAAATAAACACCGACGAAATTTGTATGGCCGCCATCTTGGATCCGCCATTTCGGAGGGTTTTTTCAGCTCTCTGCCAATTGGATGAGGTTTCGAGTGACTTTTGTTTGAACACCCTCCATCTATCTTCAATATCCTGACCGTGCTCCTCACCCGTCTCCGAAATCCACAATCATCAGCTCCCTCCATATTTTTCATCCAAATGAATTTTTGTCCTCTATACGAAATCATCAGAAATTTCGGAAAGGAACCTATCAAAGTCTTGCATACATTTTATATGAAAAAAATAAATTCCGCCATCTTGATTTTTTTTCTATTCATCAAGTAGACCTGCGAGTCTTGATCATCTTTTTCCAAGAAACCACTCTTCCATCTCTTATAGTCTCCGAGATAGGCATACCGATTAAATCTGTATGGCCGCCATCTTGAATCCGCCATTTTGGATTTTTTTTCAGCTCCCTGCCAATTGGATGAGGTTTCGAATGACTTTTGTTTGAACACTCCCAACCTATCTTCGATATCCTGGCCGTGCTCCTCACTCGTCTCCGAAATCCTCAACCATCAGCTCTCTCCATATTTTTGCTCCGTACGAATTTTGGTCCTCTCTACGAAACCATCAGAAATTTTGAAAAGGAACCGTATTAAAGTCTTGCATATATTTTGTATGGAAAAAAATAAATTCCGCCATCTTGAATTTTTTTTCTGTTCACCAAGTGGAACTTCGGCTTCTGATCATCTTTTGCCAAGAAACCACTCTTCCATCTCTTATACTCTCCGAGATAGACACAAACAAAATTTGTATGGCCGCCATCTTGAATTCGCCATTTTGGAGTTTTTTTTCGGCTCTTTGCCAATTGGATGAGGTTTCGAGTGACATTTGGTCGAACACCCCCCACCTATCTTCGACACCCTGGCCGGTGCTCCTCACCCGTCTCCGAAATCCTCAATCATCAGCTCTCTCCATATTTTTGTTCCGAATGAATTTTTGTCCTCTATACGAAACGGTGGGTGAAAAAAAATTTTTCCATACAAAATTTTACAGGAGAGGTGATCAATGAGTCAGTCAGTCAGTGAGTCAGTGAATCAGCACGAGTAGCTATATATATAGTAACTAGTAGGGCGCGTGGGTGCGCGGCTCGCTAAAGCGAACCGCGGTTTTTCTGGCCACCAAGTAGACCTTCGGGTCTTGATTATCTTTTTCTAAAAAAACACTCTTCTATCTTTTATACTCTCTGAGATAGACACCGTCGAAATTTGTATGGTCGCCATCTTGAATCGGCCATTTTGAATTTTTTTCAGCTCCCTGCCAATTGGATGAGGTTTCGAGTGATTTTTGTTTGGGCACCCTCAACTTATCTTGAATACACTGACCGTGCTCCTCACCCGTCTCCGAAATCCTCAATCATCAGCTCCCTCCATATTTTTCATCCAAATGAATTTTTGTCCTCTATACGAAACCATCAGCGGAAAGGAACGTATCAAAGTCTTGCACACATTTTATATGAAAAAAAAAATCCGCCATCTTGAATTTTTCTCTATTCATCACGTAGACCATCGGGTCCTGATTATCTTTTTCCGAGAAACCACTCTTCCATCTTTTGTAGACTCCGAGATAGACACCGACGAAATTTGTACGACCGCCATCTTGAATCCGCCATTTTGGTGTTTTTTTTTCAGCTCACTGCCAATTGAATGAGGTTTCGAGTGATTTTTGTTTGAGCACCCTCAACCTATCTTCGATACCCTGACCGTGCTCTTCACCAATCTCCGAAATCCTCAATCATCAGCTCCCTCCATATTTTTCATCCAAATAAATTTTTTCCTCTATACGAATCATCAGCGGAAAGAAACGTATCAAAGTCTTGCATATATTTTGTATGAAAAAAAAATTCCGCCACCTTTAATTTTTTTCTATTCATCAAGTAGACCTTCAAGTCTTGATCATCTTTTTCCAAGAAACCACTCTTCCACCTTTTATAGTCTCCGAGATAGACACCAACGGAATTTGTATGGCCGCCATCTTGAATCCGCCATTTTGAATTTTTTTTCAGCTCCCTGCCAATTGGATGAGGTTTCGAGTAACTTTTGTTTGAACACTCCCCACCTATCTTCGATACCCTGGCCGTGCTCCTCACCCGTCTCCGAAATCCTCAACCATCAGCTCTCTCCATATTTTTCTTCCAAATGAATTTTTGTCCTCTATACGAAACCATACGAAAT
Source organism: Hipparchia semele (assembly GCA_933228805.2). Classification (NCBI taxonomy): domain Eukaryota; kingdom Metazoa; phylum Arthropoda; class Insecta; order Lepidoptera; family Nymphalidae; genus Hipparchia; species Hipparchia semele. Next base: position 3,579,712 of record OW121725.1, on the reverse strand, counting down.
TTTGAAAAGGAACCGTATTAAAGTCTTGCATATATTTTGTATGGAAAAAATTTTATTCCGCCATCTTGAATTTTTTTTCTATTCATCAAGTAGACCTTCGGGTCCTGATCATCTTTTTCCAAGAAACCACTCTTCCATCTCTTATAGTCTCCGAGATAGACACCGACGAAATTTGTATGGCCGCCATCTTGAATCCGCCATTTTGGAGTTTTTTTTCGGCTCTTTGCCAATTGGATAAGGTTTCGAGTGACATTTGGTTGAACACCCCCCACCTATCTTCGATACCCTGGCCGGTGCTCCTCACCCGTCTCCGAAATCCTCAATCATCAGCTCTCTCCATATTTTTGTTCCGAATGAATTTTTCTCCTCTATACGAAACCGTGAGTGAAAAAAAATTTTTCCATACAAAATTTTACAGGAGAGGTGATCAATGAGTCAGTGAGTCAGTGAGTCAGTGAGTCAATCAGTGAATCAGCACGAGTAGCTATATATATAGTAACTAGTAGGGCGCGTGGGTGCGCGGCTCGCTAAAGCGAACCGCGGTTTTTCGGTCCACCATCTCTTCCATCTTTCATAGTCTCTGAGATATAAGTACATCGACGTTTGTATGACCGCCACCTTGAATCCGCCATTTTGGTATTTTTTTTTTCAGCTCATTGCCAATTGGATGAGGTTTCGAGTGATTTTTGTTTGGGCACCCTCAACCTATCTTCAATACCCTGACCGTGCTCCTCACCCGTCTCCGAAATCCTCAATCATCAGCTCCCTCCATATTTTTCATTCAAATGAATTTTTGTTCTCTATACGAAACCATCAGCGGAAAGGAACGTATCAAAGTCTTGCATACATTTTATATGAAAAAAAAAAAATCCGCCTTGAATTTTTTTCTATTCTATTTCTATTTCTTATATAATTTTTTTTATATTTAGTTTGGGTTTTGATCATCTTCTTCCAAGAAACCACTATTCCATCTTTTATACTCTCCGAGATAGATACCGACGAAATTTGTATGGCCGCCATCTTGAATCCGCCATTTTGGAGTTTTTTTTCGGCTCTCTGCCAATCGGATGAGGTTTTGAGTGACTTTTGTTTGAACACTTCTCACCTATCTCTAATATCCTGGCCGTGCTCCTCACCCGTCTCCGAAATCCTCAACCATCAGCTCTCTCCATATTTTTCCTCTGTATGAATTTTTGTCCTCTATACGAAACCATCAGAAATTTTGAAAAGGAGCCGCATAAAGTCTTGCATATATTTTGTATGAATAAAAATAAATTCCGCCATCTTGAATTTTTTTTCTGTTGATCAAGTGGACCTTCAACTCTTGATCATCTTTTGCCAAGAAACCACTCTTCCATCTCTTATACTCTCTGAGATAAAGACAAACAAAATTTGTATGGCCGCCATCTTGAATCCGCCATTTTGGAGTTTTTTTTCGACTCTTTGCCAATTGGATGAGGTTTCGAGTGACATTTGCTTGAACATCCCCCACCTATCTTCGATACCCTGGCCGGTGCTCCTCACCCGTCTCCGAAATCCTCAATCATCAGCTCTCTCCATATTTTTCCTCCGAATAAATTTTTGTCTTCTATACGAAACCGTGAGTGAAAAAAATTTTTTTCATACAAAATTTTACAGGAGAGGTGATCAATGAGTGAGTGAGTCAGTGAATCAGCACGAGTAGCTATATATATAGTAATATTCGCATTTTTTATATTTTAGCCTTCAAAACGCAGGCTAAAATAGTTAAAAAAGCTTTTCAACCTGTTATTTATCGAAAAATAAGGAACATAATATTCTTGCGAACATCGTGAAATCCCACCTTTATTGCTTACGTTTATACAAGGCAACGAGGTCAGAATGAGAACTTCGGAGTAGATGTCAATTTCCGATATTAAGTTCACCACGGCAAGACAGAGGCGCAAGTCTTGAGTCGATTTGTTTGATCTACTTTCAATATAATGCGTTTCCTTCAAAAGTAGAACTGCTTCATTCGTATGTACAAAATCAACCGTTTGAAGTAATTTTAGAATATTGGATAGAAGCACGCGTTTCTTTGTGGAATTCCTCTACTACCTACTTTGCAATTGTGCATTGTAGAATCAAAAAGATAAATTGAGGGTACATATGTTTCAAGTTATCTGATTCGAAAACTAATTTCTCCTCCCGATGGCTTTACGTGCTGTACGTGCGTGAATAACGTTCTGCTCCAACCAGGATCTCATAATCCACAACCAAATAAGCGAGGCACAAGACCAAGAGAAGTGGAATTTTTAACCGACTTCCAAAAAGGAGGAGGTTATCAATTCGGCCGGTATCTTTTTTTTTTTCTATGTATGCCCGCCGATTACTCCGAGGTTTCTGGACCGATTCACGAGATTTTTTTTTTAATCGACAGAGTAAGCTCGCGAAATGGTCCCATAAAAATTTTTACCTTCAACTCCTCAAGCCTGATGCTGCAGGGGTATTTCCCTCCTAAATTATGGGACCTTAGGAACCGTCGTTTACGAATTGGTATGCTTAGCCTAAGCATATACTAGATCGTAGATCTCCAGGTCCTACTCCTCAATCCTGATGCTGTAGGGTACTGCCCACTTAAATTATAGGGATTTAGGAATTGCTAATCATGAATTGTTATTGTATGTTATAAGCATATACTACATCATCGACGTCTAGGTTCTAGCTCCTGAATCCTGATGCTGCAGGGTACTGCCCACTTAAACTATGAGGATTTAGGAACTTTCGCTTGCGAATTGATATTGTTAGTATCAAGCATATTCTACATCGTGGAACTCAAGGTCCTAGCTCTTCAATACTGATGCTGCAGGGGTACTGCCTACCTAAACTATGAGGATTTTGGAGCTGTCGTTTACGAATTGATATTGTTGGTACCGAGCATATACTTCATCATAATGCTCAAGGTTCTAGCTCCTCAATCCTGATGCTGCAGAGTTGGAGGAATTACGAACTGACGCTTTCGAAATAATATTGTTGGTACCAAACATGGACTACATCATGGAGCTCCTAGTCCTAGCTCTTGTGTATTGTTAATAAGTACTGTAGGTACCAAGTGTAGAACTACATTAGTGCCGTAGCGTTGGAGGAAGGGGACAAAGAGAGCAGGAACAAGCTACACTAAAAAGCTTAAAATAAAAATTCTTTTCAAAAAACCGACTTCAAACGCCACTACAAAGTATAAAAATAATTTTATTTTGTACACGTTTGTTGAAGTCGGGCGGGCTTAACTAGAAACGATGAAATCGATTTGCGACGCTTACCTTACCTTACCTGGTGACATATAAGAGACACGTTTATTGAAATCGGGCGAGCATCGCGTATCGGTTTCATCGTTTCTATTTAAGCCGCCCGACTTCAACAAACGTGTACAAAATAAAATTATGTATGAACTGCTTTTTTACAAATACATACCAATACATATTCATCCAATCAAGGATGGGTTTCTCTAAACTGTGGCTTTGCGCACTCTCATCCATTAATTAGTTTCAGGTCTGAATTTTTGTGTTGCCTTGTTCTCCAGATATGGTCTACATTTTTCTAAGACATATTAACCATTAACAATTATTGTTTATGCCACATATAAGAAAAAAAAAACAATGGCAGCATCTTCTTCTCCTTCTCCTTAATTGATTCCTCATGACTGAGGTTCACTGTGTCAGCCTGCTTGTTAAGGCTCGGAAGCTAATGCGAACTTGAGCCAATTGTAGAGACCCCTGGATGCCGGTACGTGTCATTTTCAAAATATTGTGAATCCAATATTTGTAGAATGGCAGCGCAGAGGGAGAAAAAATGCCAATGCCATCAATAAATTTAATGAGATCCCCAATCCACATGGCACATTACAATAAGATGCAACAAACACATTCTCTAACCCAGTAGTGGCGTAAAATCGATACGTTTTGTCGCCGTCCATCTCGTTTTATTGCCTTCCGCGCTACGAGTATGAACTATGCACATTCACAGAACGTTCTTTTGTTCCAGTCGGCCTCAATCCCAACTATTCAAGACACATGACATCCGCACGACGTCGACGGTGTCGTCTGGGGACGGTTGCGTTTTTTTTTAAATACAATAGCACTTGACTCCTGTCTCACTTGATGGTTAGCGGTGAGATTGAAGATTTGGTAGTGCGTTTGTTTTGAAAATTCTCATGGTAAGTTCCTAAATCCTAGTGGTTTTACCAATTGCGCCTACATTATAGGTGTGCACGTTGCGGAAAAACTGAAGCCGGGAAGGCTTTGGAAATCATTTAATTCATTTTATGCAGTTGTAGTTTAGGTTGCGAAGAGCTTTTTAAATTATTCTACTTTTTACAGGAATTTTTGTCTTTTTGTTGTTTGTGTCTTTGTCCCATAAAGACTAAGGAGACCAAAGTCCCTTAAAAGTAGGTACGTAATAATAAGATCTGTTTAGACTCACAAATAGTACAGATCTATGAGTTTCGGTATGAAGATAGACAAGGAATAACTTTTGAGCAATTTCTCCAAAATATGTCTTTCAGAATACCGATAACAAACAACCTTGTAAAAGCTTGTAAAAATGTTTCAGTTTCAGCGAATTATAAATCTTATCAGCCCATAAATACATAAATATTATATTATTGTAATAAACTTCCTTCGTCTTCACCTTCACACTGGATATGAAAAGCGTGTGAATCAACCACAGTGGGTTAGCAACGGCCGTGACGCGATATGTTTATATCCGCTCATATTCTGTTTACTGTATAGGTATGTGTAATAATTTCATTGACTGAAATGTTTTAGAAAATGTTGGATCATGCAATACATGACGTAACGAACTGTAAAATTAGGGCCGGTTGATTCAAAGCATTGGTTATGGTAATTAACTCACGACAAAATTTAAGAGACGTTAAAGTTTTGTTTCTATTTATTTTCTAGTATACTTTCCAGTTCATCAACTGGTTATTCGCTTTTGAAGCGCTATTTTTTTTTACATCATCTTTTTCATCTTCGAAAAAACTACCATGAAAAGTATTAAGACTACAAAATTGATCCACTACAGCACTTAATATGCAACTTGGTATAGTAACAAACCAAAACTTAATGATAACCAACGACTGAAGTATTAACATAAAGGTAGGTATTAACCTTCTAACGGTTGTTAGCGTTAAGGTGGGAATCTCGATTCCCTTCACTAAAGGTTCGTTACCACAACCGGCCGCTGAGATTTTAAAGTATTCGTAGGGAAATTAGCAAACTCGTAGAGCTCATCAGACGTTAAAGCAAAGGAAGTTAAAACATAAATACTTAGGCAAACCTAAAGTTCCTCATTACTCTTAATGTATTGCCTAAAACACTAAACACACAGGAATCTTTCCCAATAAACGCCGACAAGAAATAAAATGCAGTAACGTTACACGGTGAAGCCCCATCAACCTTCAGTGATACGACACCACGCAAACAAAACCCGCCACATGACATTCAAGAGCTGCGGTCAATAATGTAACGCCGATTGGTATATTTTCTGCCTACTTCAGCAAACGAGACTCACAATTATGAAAGCCAAGCTATGATTAAGTCTTTATCGCAGCAGAAGCAGTTACCAGTTAGAAAGAATAATTTTTGGATAAAATTATTTTGAAAACATACTATCTTTATATCACATAGTAGGTGTATATTATAGGCCTTATCTCTTAGTACTGAGCATTCTAGAAAAGAATAATTATTGCCTACCACAGAAAAAGGTATTCTCTGGAAGTTGGAACGCGCAGTCGCAATGTGCGAAATTAACTGGGGTAAAGTTGAACGCTCCTCTTGCAATTGATTAAAGTACCTACCAGAGGGAGATAGAGCGTAGCAAAGCTAGGCTGCTTGTAAATGGTACGAATCTGAAAGGTAAATTAGTTTCAGAGTATATTACCGGTAATTCATTAGAGGGTTTCTCGTGTATTACGAGTGGCTTTTGTTAGAATGAATTACGTAATCGAATTGTATGTTCAGTGACCGGAATCCGCGAATTTGATCCAGGAATTAGTATTTTATTACTTTACTAGCGGACGCCCGCGACTTCGTCCGCGTCAATTTCTATTATTATGATCGCGATTAAGAAGTTTTTAAAAGATTTTAAATATGGATAATTTTCCCCGTTTTTGCGACATTTTTCACCGATGCTTCGCTTTTTGTTTGACTGATGTAATGACGTGGAAACTGATGCATTTTATCTCGCGTGCCGAAACTAATACAAAAGAAACGCGAGTTTCGGAACGCGACATTAAACTCCTCCAACTATGTATTCTGTGCTCCAACGCACACACGCACATTGTTTTGATAGATATGATCTTTGACGTTAGGAACACACCTACATTGCTTAGACAACAGTGAGTGCTTGTAATTTAATATGAACTTTATACCATAGCAATAAAGCTCAAATTGACTACGTTTTAGTTTCAAATCATTTGTATGGGAAAAAGAAAAGGGCTATTTTTAGGGTTTTTCAAGCAATAATTCTAATTTTTCTCGCCGTAAAAACCATCCTTGAACTTCAACGAACATTTTAAAAAAAGATTTGGCCAAATTGGTCCAGGCGTTGTTGAGTTATGCGCTTACCAACACATTTTGCGATTCATTTTTATATTATAGATAAACTGGCCTTGCTTGTCATACAAGCTATAGCTGTTGCAGCCGTTGTAGCGTACACGCAAGCGTTGTGTGAGGGGCGCAAAAGATGGCTGTGATTTATGCTTCAGATAGACGCGGAAATTTTATAAGATGGATATTGTCTCTCTCACGCGATTCCGACTTTCGCCGCCAAATAATTATAGCGATAATGATAACAATTTGTGAAAACACAAATGTTACTGGCGTCCGCGTACTGGCGTAAGAAATAGATGCATTGTTAAAGCTATGCATTAGTACAAGCTGTTTCACTTCTGATCTTCTGGGAAAACTCATGCGGGAGCTTCAACAACTTTGTTACTACAGTTTCGAGGCGTGCTGAGTCATGCCAATATTTCTAGTTAAGGTAAAGGTCATATTGTGGAATAAGTATAACCTCTATGCGAGTATTAAATGACTTTAAAACACTGAGAATAATATTATTTCATACGATGATATTCATTCTTTTGAATACTTAATAAGTAAATAGACCTTTCGTAAAACGTGAGGCCTATATGCTGATTTTTTAATGTGAAGGAAAATAAGTGTGTAATTTTCATATGAAAGGAGAGATGGGGACTTTAATGTTCATTAGAAATGCAAGACAAAGCTAATTCCACGCTAAACTCATTAACTGCTCCGGCTTATTTAGAGGGATTAAATTATTCTACCACACTTGAGGTATTAAGTTAGGTAAACGTAGAACGTTTACATAATAACAGTAGTAGTAGTACATAGTAGTAATAGGATGTAAAGTAAAATGGAACGTTAACTTAAAAATCATGGCTGAAGTATATGATGACGATGATGATGATAAACATAAGATGTAAGGACTCGCTCAACGTCAATCGACAGATACGATACCCTTGATTGTCCATCCATCTAGTGGATAATAGTTACCAGTCGTACTAACACTTATTCTCTGAGTAAGGATTCCTTAGTGTAAGATACCAGTAACCTCAAGACATCCGTAGCGTTAAAATCTCCCCTAAATATAAGCGAAAACGGAATCTTTGTCAAGCATCTTAGGCTTCGATGTTCCTTAGAGCTTAGAAATTTTTGTAAAAAATTATGTACAGTAGAATTTACCTACAGGATAAGAGATAGATGTAGGATTACGCAATATGAACGTTATATAACTTAAATTGGCTCTATATTTTATTTTGTGAAGTTCCAGACCGTTTTTGGCATTGTATCCATACATTTGCCATGTCGGTACTCGGCAGCTGGCTCATTGATAAGATCAAATATTCCGATAGTACCGACGATGGAAGCCCTGCTCTTATTCCAATTTATTTTGTAAAGTTTTAAAGATTAAATTTTCATTATTATTAAATTGTAGATTGCCAAAATGAGATTCCTAACATAAGTATAACAAGCTCAAGAATTTAGCTTTAATATTAAAATTAAAGCTTTCTTTCATAAGTTTTACCATATTTCTAGCCCAGTCTGGTTCCTGATTTCGAACAGAATTAATTACCGACAGCAATTTTCCAACCAACCAAATTCCGTCGTCGGGTTAGCCGCCATTTTGAATTTAAGAGCGAATTATTTATGCTCAATTGTTAGCTGTTTTCTATATTTTTCGACAAAAAAAAAAGGAAATGAACTTAAGTATTAAATTTGATTAAAGCTAATTTTATTGTAATACTAGCGGACCCGACAGACGTTGTCCTGTCTTAAGTTTTTTTACATCCTCTTTGACGAAATTGGCAGCACGCATTCTGTCAATGTTATGTCAAACGCCATAAGGTTACATCAAAAAAGTTTGAATTGTAAAAGCGGTTACATTAGAAATAATTTAATATGGTGGTTAATATTTCTTAAATTTTCTAATTTTCCGCGCAATTTTCTTAATTTTTTCTTTCATAAGAACCTTCTCCTAACAATAACAAATACAATAAAAAAAGAATTAGCGAAATCGGTCCAGCCGTTCACGCGTGATGCGCTTACCAACACATTTTGCGATTCATTTTTATATTATAGAAGAAGAAGAAGATATTGTAATTTTTACTACCATGGATATTTCGATCTATGGAAAGGTTCGCAAAGAGACCTATTGTTGAAAAGTTGAACGCAATGGCGAAAAGTCGCCATTTTGAAATTAGTCTGGCAGACTCCAGTAATCCTCTAAAGTCTAAAGGCAATAAAACTGCTGTCGGTAATTATTGCAATTTATATCCTTACTAATATTATTGTCCTTCAATCACACAGGAACGAAGCAATGTAAAAATATTTTAAATGGTCGATAAACTTATACCTGGGATTCTGGGGCCAGTTCTAATTTATCAAAGTTTAGGATATTTACTTTTATGTCAAGATAAATAGTACTGTAATTTCGCTTATAGCTATCCATTTGCGATATCATGGCTGCACACAACTGCAAGTTATGCAATTGGCATCATAACAAACACCAGTATAAATGGTGGATAACCCTGCATTTGGGATTCTGGGACGGGGCCGGTAGCTCGCTAACCAGAGTCCAGGGTATTTTGTGTTATGTATGTCATGTAAATCCAACCGTGAATCAGCCGTTGTTAAATGCACGCGAGAATTGCCGTGCTCGACATAATTCAATTATCAGCTTGACGGCCCGTCGCAAAGATATTGTACGTAGGATATACTCTGTCGGATAAAATGTTAGACCCGTGGGAATAGTCTGAAGCGGACGGAGAAAAATTGTACAAATTGACATAAGATTGAACAGTTCCCTTTGTAAGTTAGACATCACTTAAGTGTAGATTTGTGACCATTCCAACATATAGATGACTTGGCATAGTTGAAAACGTTAATTTTTTAGGTAATCCATCTTCTTTTCCAACAACGAAACAACAAAATTTGAATTGTTTTTGGAAAATACTAAGCACTACTAATATTTTTTTGTTGTAATAATATTTTTAATCTAATATTATTGTTTTTTGTACGTACCTTAAATACGTACTGTTTTAAGATCTACTATGTAATTAGATTAGAAAATGTACAACAGAACTCTATCGATAACATCATAATGTAGTAGCATACATATAAACATGATTTGATTTATTTGTAGACCGCCGTTGTTCCTCTGACTCTCCCAAAATGAAGAGTAATCTTATAGAAACTGGCCAGGTCCGACGAGATCTAGTCAAAGCGACACAAACCAGACCGGACTTCTCAACATCCGCTCAAACATTCAGTTCAATGACCAATGCTCCAAAGTTAATGTCCAATCCTGCAGAAACAGATAATATTGATATTGAATTTGTTCACGGTTCTGAAACAGTAAACTCGTACATTACTCACATATGCGATCAAAGAAATGAAACGGCAAAAGTTACGGGCAGTAAAATTTTTATTAACATTTTATTTTTCAGCGAACGATACGATCTAATTCAATTTACTTAAACTTATACGGTGCCAATATTATTGCATAATAGGAACACGTATTTTGGTCTTTATTTTATTGAGTCCGTAGAGGGATTGCAGAAAACATAGGTACTAATAGAAACAGAATTTGAAAAGAAATGCATAACAATAATGATCTACTTCATCAGGGACAAGAATGAAGACGAAAAGTAGAAAGCTTTCGCAAAATCCTGGACGCCAAGAAATCACATTATGTATAAGGGAAAGAAACCAACTAGCTATCACACTGATATATTTTTGTGAAAAAACTATTGGACACGCATGGTAACTGTGCTACGTGAAAGGAAAACCTAGTCTTGCAAATAAAAAGACCTCCCTTTATTCACAGGAAGCCGAAAGGGGGTCCTCATTTGTCAACTTTTGCTATTATGTGTCAATTGTCATTTTTTGTATGGAAAAGTTTACTTTCGCGATTTTAGGCTTAAAATTGTTACTAACGAAGTGTTAAGTAACTAGCGTTATCTGCCTAGCCTTACATAGGTTTCGATAACTGACAGAATGCAGAGATCAAACTTCGAATAAGCGGGATTGTGATCCATTTCATTCTGAGAACAATGTTATTCAAAACTTAGATTAGGCTTTTGTGTAACCCCCGACATGGAATAAAGGCTATACTTGTTAGGAACAATGTTATCTAACTTGCAGAAACAATTATAACTCCGTAACACTCTTGAGATTATACTCGGCAAGTTTGGAAGACGAAACAAGACAACAGCTCTAAATACTCGTATAAAAACATAACATGTGATAGATTCAACACAAATTCAAGTTACCTAACGATTTCAAGACTTACCAAATTGATGAAACAACTGGCTTCAAACTGTTTAATGAAGAACTGTTGAAAAAAAAGCAATTACATTGCTAGACAAACCGTTCATGAGCAACCTCTAGTCTGGAGCATATCTCATGATCTCATAGTAAAGCTTGTTTACAATTATGATTGAGACCTACGCTAGTTTAAAGCAGGCAGCTATTTACAATATGACCGTAAGAAAAATCTAGAAACAAGTAGTTAATACATACAAAAGACGGATTTATGTATATCAAAATTCCAACTAAAATTTTATGCAACACCGAAGTGTTCCGACAAGATACTTGGCATCGAACTTTTTGGCAGCGTGGCTAAGTACTAAATGTTTTAACAAACTTAGTGCAGCTCGACGAGGATCGAGATTTACTTGCCTTTTAGTTACAAGTTAAGAGCCGGTGTGTGTAATTGCACACTTCAAGTATTTGTAAGTAGGTACACGTGAATCATTAAGGTATATTTCAAGGGATCTACTTCGTACTATTGACTCTATCTAGACTCAACATCACGTACATTGTTATATTATCGTATCCTTTAGTGGTAGGTCTATTTATTCTTCACTAGGTTTTGTTCACGACTTTGTCCGCGTGGGGTTATGTATTTCAAAATCTCGCAGGAACCTTTTAATTTTTCGGGAGAAGTAGCCCTTTATTCGGTACTGAACAAATTCTGGACTGTCACTTTCCAGGCATTGCCAAAAATCACGAAGATCCTTGCTTCTTTACTGCGTGATTGAAGGACAAACAAACACGTAAACATATTTTGTGTTTATGATATTTATAGGATATTAGAGAAAATAAAGTAAACACTTAAGACACAATCAGAAATAGGTACCCAACAGTGTGGTCCACGTATCTTTTTATTACGGTCGAACCTTACCAATAAATAAGAGTTGCAGAGGATCTAATGTAGTTCTTCAAGTAAACGTAAGCTGTTTGTAAAACTGTCATTTAAGTATGGAGATGTCAAATCACAACGTTATTGCGAAAGTGCAGAGTTCCATCGAAGAATTACGCACAGTTTACGTGATACTCAAGACTTTTTGTCGAAATTTTAATTTAAAGTACTTCTGCCCTGTTAGACACTGGTAACTATGAATAAAGCAGAGACATCGTTATGAAGCCAATGATACACTGTATATCTTCATGTATACGGATTAAAAGTTTATTGTACAAATTGCGCGTAGGCTTGCGCATAATCATGAATGAAGTTTGTGAATTGTGCCGACATTATCAGATAGTACTCGTATGGACCAACTCAGCGCAGATTCTGAATTGTTGAGAATCACACAAGGTTAAAAAGTACAATACCACAGTATTTTTTTTACGTGTAACTTTAACAATGTAGTACGATACTGCTATTTTTTAATCGTTTTAATAGACAAGACTTTTGACTATTACTCGTATTAACATTATGATAATGTAAAGTTAGAAACAGAAAACATAATAGTTAGAGAAAATGTCGAGGGATCACGACTTAATTCAAATTCTAACTTATCCGTTTCAAGCCTGGACTAAAAGGAGGTGGGTTGATAAGGCAACAAAATCCGCCCCTCATACACTCGAAAAAAAAAGTTCCAGATTTCGACAAATTGTAAATGTATTTATATACTTGAGGATATAAACTTTATTTTAATATAAAGTTTAGGTGATAAAAAAAATAGTAAGTTACAGAAAATATTACCCAAAAAGAGAGTGTTTCTTTTACTTTTCATACATTTTAATACATTTTAGTCGTTTTTTAAGCTTTGATTTAATATTTTAGAATGAAGCGCTCCATGAACCATGGTAAACGTAACTGATAATGATGCTCCTTTTTATAAGCTTTCATATGAGTATTAATTTATTTTGGTTCATGGAGCGCTTCATTCTAAAATATTAAATCAAAGCTTAAAAAACGACTAAAATGTATTAAAATGTATGAAAAGTAAAAGAAACACTCTCTTTTTGGGTAATATTTTCTGTAACTTACTATTTTTTTTATCACCTAAACTTTATATTAAAATAAAGTTTATATCTTCAAGTATATAAATACATTTACAATTTGTCGGAATCTGGAACTTTTTTTTTCGAGTGTATGAGGGGCGGATTTTGGGCCTTATCAACCTACCTCCTTTTCAAGATCGTAGGACCAAATCCCAGCACATACTGTGCAATATAGTCGCAACTACTAACAGACAAACTAATAACTCTTTACGGGTAGTTTACATGTCTAATATTCTTTTGAAAAACAAGTGCCGAGATTTGTTTGGAGGACATACTTATAGCTATTGACTAAGACGTCAATTCTATTTCATAATCAGCTGCAGTTATATCTGGATTTCATTTCAATCTCTGGAACATTTCACAGAATTTATCTGGTACAGACGTGAGTCAGAGGAAAAGAACAGTTAAGCCTCATCGTCTGTCACCAAATAACCCCAGTGCTAACTGTAGACTGCCAAAATGAATTAACCTTGATTTCAATTAATTCACGTCAGCCTGGGATTCGCTTACCTACGTACGTTTTTAGTATACGTAGTAACTCAAGCACTTATATTTATTATGAGTAGATCTTTTAAGGACTGTTAGTCAACAAAAGCAAATAAATCTAATTAAACACACGTATAATTCATAAAAATAAAAGTAAATCTCTAAAGATTTATAGTTGATGCATTATTAGTATCAGATTTAGGAAAGCTTGTCAGATCAGCCTGTCCACATAAACAAAGGTAAAGAAAGATAATACACATAGGTAATGTCTTTCCCCTTTGTACATTGTTAGTGTATTGTGCAATAAATACTTATTAAAACAACAAAAAACAGCTTGAAGCGCCTCCCTTAAGTCTGAACAAAATTAAAGAATTTATTTAAAAGCTCACAATGACCTACGTAGGTACGCGACCGACGTCTGCATGGGGAATACAAGTCTAACCCAGGATAAAAAACACATGCGTTGTAAACCGAGTTGAGATAAAGTGAGCTGATCGGATATAGTTAATATTATGATAAAACAGAGTGACGCCCATTTCAAACACCAATATTGTGACAGCTCCGACGACACACAGCAATTTGTGAGCGGGTTAACAAGCGCATCAAAAAGCAGAGGAAGCAATAACGCTCGCGTTGAATGCACCACACATCAAAGGAGATTCAGATTGAATACATTACACTTGCGCAATGCAGTAAAAACTAGACAAAACCAAGTCCATGAATCCAAAGTGCAAAGGGTCAAAGGACATTTGGATTAATAATTTGCATCCTTATAAAGATAGCTCGTTCCATTAAATGGTATGTACTAGTAAAATCGAGTTAGAATGAGTTTTCTTCGCATTCTATGAATTAATAAATCTCTACCGGAATTTTTTAATTGGCATAAAAATCCTGACTTTTACATTGTGAGCGGAAGTTTTTAATTTAAAAAGTGGCGCCTAATGAGTTCAAAAACTCGACTGGAGTTATTTTTATTGTTTTCATTACTACTACACAAAATTATGCTCATTATTGTAAAAAATACTAAGAAACAATAAACTAAAATTCAAATTCAAATTCAAATTCAAATTCAAATTCATTTATTGCAAATTTGGGTTTACATTAGGTCTTATATATAGGTTAGTATTTCTGCATTCTAATTGCAGAGTATTCTGCAATTTTTTTGTTTTATGTACCTAAGTCAAACCGTTGGACCTCAAAAGCGAAGTAGATTTTAAAAGAAAACTTCTGTATAAAACAAAAATAAAATTGTGACTGAAATATTAAAATTGACTTAAATAAAGCTGATATAAATTATGATAGCGTGGGCTCTAACAAAAATAAAATAAAACTGAGAGAACATGCTGATTTGTAGGAAAAGATAAACTAACGGACTTTCTTAAATTGATCTACAAACATTTTATTTGTAGCCTTGAACAAAAATAATATTCAGCACACGCGAAGTAACTACGAGTATAGTTTATAAAGGATTTAACTAGTTCAAAGAAAAACGTGAAAGTACACGTATTACAACTATACATTTACACTATGGATCAACGTGAACAGAAAGGCCTCTTGACTTATTTCTGCAGTTTCGTTCCTGTTTTCGGCGTGTACATAATATTATAAGGGTTAGGAGTCACTCAACGATCGAAGGAGATAGAGAGTATCATCAAAGAGAACCAGTGTAACTAACAAAGCTCATTGAGTCGCGAAGGTGAAGTGATAATAGCGGGACACAGATCAAAGATAGACGGGATCCCAAATTCTCGAATTGCTATCCGGGAAAAGCAGCATAAAAATAACAAAGCGAGTTGCTGGGGGCCCTTGGACACAGACGACATAAAATTCGATGCTGTGCTTCAAAGGAGTTGACATCTTTCGTTCGACACGATAGACGAAGATAACAATGACCGAGAGAAGGGTATTTTGATCCGGAAAATACTCTTGAATTCATTGTTATATCAAAAAGGACTCAAAGGACCCTGTTTAGACTTTTCAATTATTTTCAGGAAATTCCAGCTTATTGCTGAACTTGAAAAGGTTTAAGTACGCTTGAAGTCGCTCAAATGTAAGTGATGCTGCTAACGTAAAATGCTCTAAACTGGAAGAGATAAGGGCAATGCGGTATAAGACTTAAACAAGCTTTTCCTTTAGATGTGAAATTCAACTCAGACTATATCCCGGGTTCAAGAGGAGCGATTTTCATAAAATTTATAGTCTTGCCTACAATTCAGTCTTTGAATAAAAATAATCTTCTTAAGTTTTTCTTTCCAAATGCTAAAATTTCGTCTAAATCAACACAACAAATTAAGATTAAGGCGTTGGTAGCCTAGCCACCTAGTGGTGGTTGACTCCTGTTCAGAGGTCCGAGGTCACACACACACACACACACACACACACGCACAGGTATGTTTTAAGCAAAAATAATAATTTGACGGGGAAGACACAATACATAATAGTAGGGATGAAGGAAACCATAGCGAGTACCTGTAAGCCTAAGAGTTCTGTATAATATGGTCAAAGATTTTCTATTCGAGAGGAGACCTATACACAGCATTATGCTAGCGATGGATTGAAATAAATGGCATGAAATACGTACAAAGTACAAGATATAATCATAATAGAGAGTAGATACAAAAAGACAGAGCTAATTTCGTTTCTTCACCTTGTCTCTACCACACATTCTTCGGTTGCTAGAAGTCGATGGAAAACCTGTTTTGATTTTAGATTCGAAACAACAAAACTCTAATTATGTAACTAAGTCGAATAATCCATAAAATGTAGATATATTGTACGTAGCATAATACTGCCTACCGCACAATAATCAAATAGAGAATGTCTTTGGAAGAATACAAAATAAAGTGGAACGAAGAAGGTTCTCCTAAAAGTAGGTTACAGCAACTTTATACTGGTAGTCTGCCGTGAGGGGCGCGTCGCGACGCTCTTACGTAACATCAAACAGTCCTGTCTAATCAATACGGCTGCTCCTCAAGTACTTAGTGCTAATGCACGGGGAGAAAGCTCAATTTTCCTTTAGCTGGGAAAAAAGTTCGGTGATGAAAATACTCATGATCGTAAAGGATACGAATTGTATTATGTCGATAAAAGATGCTTCTACGCCCTTCTACTATATTGTCGCTAAGGTAGTTTTTGGATAGTTTGTCTTAAGTTAATGCTTGTCTAATGAATACAAGCTGTTGTTGAAGTACTTTCTTGATGTGTAAATGCACGGGAAACGTCAAATTGAAGCTCTGTGCAGAGGAGATGGATTTTTTTAACACTTAAAAGTTAGATCACACTATATAGAACACTTTACTTCTTAACGATTTCCTTGTTGGACGGCTTTTCTTGAAAATAATATAAGAGTATTTAATCAATACAAGCAGTTGTTCTAGTTCTTAGTGCTTTTACACGAGAAAAGCTTCATTTTAAACATTTGTCTCGAAGTCTCTTATAATTCTCACATACATCATTTACTAATAAAATGACACTTTTTGACGTAATTTCTCATAACTTGGTATTAGATTGGTGAATTTTATGGCCAAAATATCATAGCAATCTTCATCGTAAAGCAAGAATTTTACCTTAGAAGCGTACGACTTAAATACATGTTATGAGGTAACAAAAGCAATATCCGCACCTACCTACGAGTGGGTACTTGGTATAAAGGATAATGTTTAATGTAAAGGATACGGGACGTATTAACACTTAGATGAAAGCGTTTCCACGCAGGCTCCGTCTTAAGAAATTCGCTATCGCTAAGATCGGTTTTCTAGATAGCTAAGCCTTAAGAATTTTTGTTAAAACTTTAGTCATCTAAAAAGTCTAAAACCGGAACTTTCCTAAATGGACTTTGAAAACCATTGTTAGGTTACGGACGACGCCCAAGTCATAAAAATAAGAGGCAATTTAAGTTAATTTTGGCAATACACTTGGCCGGGAAGCCGACTCTATATTGTAGATATGTTTTATTGCAGACATCAGTATGATTTATCATTTAAGTCAACTACTAAACAGAAAAAAAAAGGCTATAAAGCTTTAATAATAAGTTGCCTACGAATAGGTCAGCAATTTTTCCTGAACTGATTCGAAAGGTGAACGCGTTGCAGTAAAATTCTGGTAACACGTAAGCGACGCGCTTTGCCCGGCGATGTCTATGCTCTTGTAAAAGTTCTATACAATCCATTGTTTACTGCAAAATAGAATACAAAAAGGATTTACGCGTACAATATCTCGAGGGAAAATATAATATGTATCCTAGAGGATCGAAAATATCGCACATTTGTCCTCGCTCGAAAACGGGAGGCAATCTCCAAACATACAATACACTATATAAGTACAGGTATCATCAACTGATGTCAACTGTCAACGATAGCGAAGAACCCAAAACCATTATAGACCGAGAGACCAATGGAAATTTTGAACAGGTGCTTAAAAACGCTGACAGACGCTTTTTTGTGGTTGCTGAGAAGTTAAGAAATAAGTAAAATATAATTTTTCCTTAATTTTAAATGAAGTTATAAGTTTCTGATGAATACTAAGTTATCAGACGTGCTTAAAGTGTTTTTACGGAAACGAGCCAAGAAAAATTATTAAGATGGTGCGAAATACTTAACAAATATATTAACTTTTAATTCTAACAAGCAAATTATTATTAAAATATAATAAAAACCAGACTGCTTTATAATATAAATATTGAAAAATAACCAGTCACTCGGGAAAATATTACACGGCAAATATTTTTTGGGCAGTCATGTAAAAAAGCAATCGGAGTAGAAGAACCTTACTGCAAACTTTCAGCTTTAATCAAGTAATTCATGCACCTTCTCAGTATTTCTCAGTCTCTCCGGCTATTACCTACGAGTATGTCGTTCAATTTTCATTTCAAGGACCTTTATGCCAGCCTATCATTTACACGCGATTTCCTTCCCCTGTGACCTTCGAGTCTGTCGGCGACTGAAAATTATATTAGGAACCTACTTAGTGGAATTTTTGAAGTTTTCTGGAAAAAATACGATATTCTAGAATATCAGAAGGAGCTACTTTGATTAATTAATTATTATTACGTTTGTTCTTAGTAACTTTCCTATAGAAAGATAGAGCAATGCAAACCTTATTAGCATTTAGATCGACAAGTTTTCGTTTTGCTACGATTTCGCAATACCATTTGTACAGAAATCTGTTTCCTGAGAACTGTGGAAATATGTACTTTCAAATATAAAAGCCTCTTTTTTAACTCGCATTGTTATTTAACTAGGTTAGTGGATTTGGAAGGACTCTCATATCCCAGATTCTGTTCCAAATAATGCCGCTTTTTCCACGAAGACTTCGATTATGAACAGTAGTCCATAGACAGCAGCGATTTCTAACACGTGAAATTTTCAAAACATATCGCAATTATTAGCAGACAATTGTTTTGTATTTGGAAGGATTCCCATGCTGCCTTTCCTCAAGCTAAAACGTCATTAAAAAATACTTGCCAAATATGATTTTTTAATGACGACGAATGAACTGGTTTCAGAATAATAATAAGTTGAAATAAGCAGTTTTTGAACCTCTTATTTACTTCACATAAAATCGAATCTGTCAAATACATATCTGTGTCGAAAAGGCCTTTAGAAAATTACAACGAAGCGGTAAATAGATACATGTTAGTAACTCCTATTCAAGAAGCGTTAAGCAAATTAGATTACTAATGAACTGTATAATAAAAAGCGTTTTATTCGACAATGCCGCACCTAGCATCATTCGAAGTAATCTGGATAGTATACTGACCTTCCGTGACTAATTGTTTCCGTTTGCTTATCAAGTTTATTTACCCATAGATAAAAATATACTGAATTTAACATGTTCCTATAATTTTATCTTAAAAATCTTCAGACAGTAGAAGAACACGTACTACTTAAATGCAGTGCCGTATCCGACCAACGACATAGAAACATTGGGTCTCCAGCAACACTTCCTGAAGTCCTCGCCGACCTGGGTGGCCTGCTCGGATTTTGGAGGGAGCTCAGCTGGCTGTAGTCCGGCGGGGAGCCGTACCAGTGGAACCACGCAAAATGGGCGATTAACGCCTACTTGTGGAGAAAATTCCTAGGAAATAAAGATGATGAAGATGAAGAGATAGATTTCTACAGGCACCAGTAACCAGTTTTCGGCTCATGACTAAGGCACATAGGATAGAAAAGCTTAAGAGATGTCCACTTGATCAACATGCACACGGTGAAAGCATTCATAGTCAGATAATCGGTGTGGGCAATGGACCTTGGTGCAATAATTAGATAGCAGCGTTTACATATTGACACGCACTTCTCGGACGCATTTATAAAATATGTGCTTAGAAAATGGTAGGTTATAGTAGTGATCTAAATGTTGGTAGAGTAAACAGCTATTCAGTTTCATACGATTTACCTTTATAAGACTCTATCATGAATAGTAGTCATAGTGCACAAGTCTCGTTTAAATGTCAAGGAGCAACACCTTACAAAAAAAAAAAAGTTTTCCAATAGTCCGGGGCCACGACATCATAAAATATATAACTGTCTTGGTTCTGGCGCCAGTGCATCTAAATGGTGAACATGCGACTGCCCGGATCGATTGCGACCCCTTTACCGACCAATGCACCTAGTTGGCCCGGGAAAACCGTACCGACTAAATTGCGTATTACATAAGCTTTTTGTATTACAGTTTTGTGCTTGTACAATACTTTTTAGTAGACAGTGAATTTTTATACGCTAGCGTTTTTGTTTATTTTTAGTAGGAAATTGCTTGATGGATGAGCACTCAGCAATGTTTGACTGAGTGTTTTTCTTCGTATGAATAGATGTATTTTGTCAGATTTTTTTTTATCCGAAATAGTCTTGCGCTTGACGACAATCAATACTGGATAGCACTGATGAGGTGTAGGTTGGAGTGTACTTGCTCAGAAGATGATTATTCACTCTTGCCTTGAAGGTACCTACTCAAATTATAGGTGGCAGAAAGAGTATTCCATACCTTAGGAGTTCTTATCAGAAACGTTGAATTAATTTTTTTAGCAGTATAACGACCCCTTTTACCAATGAACGTAGTTGGGCCGGAAAGTAATACAGACTAAATCAAGTGGGTATTATACATTTAGTTTTTCTATTAATTTTGTGATTTTTCTATTAATTTCGAAGGCTTCTGAAAGAAATCTCTTCCTTATTGTTATGTTGTCCTTGTGTCTTTTATATGTTTACTAGCTTTTGCCCCCGCGACTTCGTCCGCGTGGAATTAGATTTTGGGGTGGAATTTTCAAAAACTGTGACACACGTACTTCTTTATTTTTAACTGAAAGCTCTAATACCAACTTTGATGGAAACAGCTTGAAAAATGACGGAGTTTCATATAAACTTCCATCCCCTACTTAAACCCCTTAGGGGTGGAATTTCCAATAATCCTTTCTTAGTGTGCGCCTACGTCATAAAAGGAACCAACTGTAAAAATTTCAAGTTTCTAACTTCAGTAGTTTAGGCTGTGTGTTGATATCTCAGTCAATCAGTCAGGACTTTGAATTTTATATATATAGATTTATGTGTCATTTTAATGTTTCTGGTCCTAAATAAATACATAAATTAGCAAACAGTGAATTTTTGTACGCTAGGGTTTTAGTTTTTTTCATTTTTATTAAGAAATTGCTTGATGGATAAGCACTCAACACTGTTTAATCCAGTGATTTTTCTTAGCACGAACAATATTTTTTCATATTTCTTGCACCGCCAAGATTACGACCTCTTTTACCGACCAATCCTAATATATAAAATTCAAAGTCCTGACTGACTGACTGATTGATTTATATACAGCCTAAACCCCTGCAGTTAGTTTTTTTTACAGCAAATTAATTTTTATTTGGTTGAATTTGAGATAATATCGATAATATGTTAGTACATATTTAACTGCGGGATAATGTCACCCAATAAGAATTATTACAATGCAATCATTTTAATTAATGATTGCAATCATTGCAGCACCAAATGTAAGAGAATGATTTATGCGACTGCAAATACTATGTAATTTTAATGACTACTATCTATATCTAATTTATCTATCTATAATATGTATATATAAAAGCGAAAAGTCACTGACTGACGTACTGACTTTTTAAACACGAGATCTCAAAAACTGTTGAACGTATAAAGTTATAATTTAGCAAGTAGGTAGTTCATAGTCAGGAGATGTAGGTAAGAAAGGATATTTGGAAATTCTACCCCTAAGTGGGTAAAATAGGGGTTCGAAGTTTTTATGAAAGTCCTATGTTTTTGTAGTTAGTGATTTTTTGCATGGGTATAGTTGGGGACTTGGAGAGTGACATAGGCTACTTTTTATCCCGGAAAATAAAAGAGTTCCCGCGGGACTTTAAAAACTAAATCCATGCGAACGAAGTCGCGGGCAACAGCTAGTCTTCTAATATATAAAAATGAATCGCTTAATGTGTTGGTAAGCGCATCACGCGTGAACGGCTGGACCGATTTCGCTAATTCTTTTTTTATTGTGTTTGTTATTGTCAGGAGAAGGTTCTTATGAAAGAAAAAATTAAGAAAATTGCGCGGAAAATTAGAAAATTTAAGAAATATTAACCACCATATTAAATTATTTCTAATGTAACCGCTTTTACAATTCAAACTTTTTTGATGTAACCTTATGGCGTTAGACATAACATTGACAGAATGCGTGCTGCCAATTTCGTCAAAGAGGATGTAAAAAAACTTAAGACAGGACAACGTCTGTCGGGTCCGCTAGTAATGAATAAAGAGTAGGTTTATTCATAGCAAATTCACATCAAATAACAAAATCTATATTCCATCGTGTAATTGCAATGATATCATTTTCTTTTCAGCTCAAAAGAAGTCGAATACCTACTTTGTAATACAAACACTAATGGAAGTATGGGAAATGTAGGGCAAATGTGAAATATGAGAGGGTAGTCGTAATGGAATATGGATTAAGTGGTGTTGACCTGAAGCTGACTAGGCAAATATCAATGCTAGTATTAATTAGGGGGATTTTCTTGATGAAGTTTGGTAGGTATTGGTTTAAGAAAGCATACACGTCACTGTAAGCACCATTTTCGTATCTATCATAAAAGTATTCAACGCATCCATATAAGCGCAGCCCAGACTACTCCATAATAGACCATTGAACTTAAACCAGCTCCCTTTTGAGGGAAGATCTGAGATGGTTTTATACTTAGTTTGTATATGTGTAACCGAAATAGCCTCTACGAATAATAAGGTAGGTATTAGGTATTTATTGGAATACCAAAAACGTAGACAAAGTTCGATAAAGGCATAACTTCGTTAAATAAGAAACCACGGCACGTGTCAAGGATTGAATTGAACCGTGCCTAGTTTTATTGTACGGAATTCAAGATATCTCGGATTCAGTGAGCTTTATTGCCGAAATACGTCCCTTGCTGTCTGAGAGCTTATCTCGGCAAGAAACCGCACGCAATATTTTATACCTACTCGTAAGTATAAGCTTATTATTAGCAACACGCCTCGAAGATGACAGAATTGAATTTATTATTAAAGAGTATTTTATACTACAAATATATAAATCAGTTCGGGTCCAGGGGCCCAAGTCTGCTATTCCAATTGTAGTTCAATTGTCTATCAATGACATCCCAATTGCTACTTTTAGCAATTTTGGTAGTCTACTAATTTAATGGCGTCACAATTGTTTTCCGATGGTTTGCCACTGACACATCTAGCTTTGAATCTAGCTTAAATAAACGTTTTTAATATGTAGTTTTTTTTGAAACTCATTTCGGCAAACGCTTTTTAAGCTAATGGCAACACCGAGGTATCATTGAATTACAATCCAATTATAAGAAATCGAACGACCATTGTGAATTTAGCAGACTACGAAATTTTGGACCAATGATAATTGAATTGTAATTGTATTGCGGTTCAATGACAATGTCATGTAAAATAGCAGACTTGGGCCCAGGTGGCGCGCGCGTCGGTCGTTAATCGAGAGTGACGCTAGCGCATTGTGCTACGATTAAACATTTTTTGTAGTACTTTTTACTATAACCAAACTTGTGAATTTTATTATAATAAAGTGGTATTGGGGATTGTATAATTTCGTATTGTGATGGTGCGGGCGGCCGTCGCCGGGCGCCTTTTACCTCGGTACACAGGAGGTTATTATGATTCAAGAAGGCAGTGATACAAGTTGCAACATGTCTGAGGACGAAATGGTAATCGGGAATGAGCTACAAGTTGTATCAATACCGAAGCGGAATGAGAGCGAGCAGAGAGTTCTTGAGAAGAGACGGAGGGAAGTTGTTTCAGCTGATGATGAAGGGTTTATTAAAGTGCAGCGGGGGGCTAAGCGGCGTGCTAGTAGTTATTCTAATACTGGCGGAGAATGTACGGAATTCCGGGTATGCATTATATCTAAAGATTTATTACCAAAACAATTCGGTATGGCGAAGTTGTTGAGATCGGAGAATATTAAGGGTATCAATAGAATTTTGTATAAAACCCCTTACAAGGCGATAATCTCTTTTGAAAATCGGGAGAGCGGTAATAAACTGATGGAGTGTGAAAGATTATTAAGTTTAGGTTTTAGAATCCAACCTGCTGATGAGATTGCGTTGTCTTACGGTATCGTTAGACAAGTAGACTTAGAAGAAACAGATGAAGATATATTGAAGAATATAAAAGCTGATTTTGAAATTGTATCGGTGAGAAGGCTAAGGAGGTTGACTAATGAAGGTGAATGGGTCAATTCGGAAACAATACGCCTAGCTTTTAAAAGCCAAACTTTACCAGCGTTTGTGTTCGGTTTTGGTTGCAGATTTAAGGTGGAAAAGTATACCTTTCCTGTGACACAGTGTAGTGGGTGCTGGCAGTTTGGGCATCAGGTCCGGTCTTGCCAAAAAATTATTTGTCCAAAATGTGGGGGTAATCATGAAAATTGTGAGACTGTTCTATTTAAATGCGTGAACTGCAAAGGTCCACACATGGCTTTATATAAAAAATGTCCTACTTTTCTCAAAGAAAAAGAAATTCGAGAAATTATGACTGAGAGGAACTGCACTTACCGAGATGCATTGAAAATATTCTCTGAGAAGATGAAATCTCAATATACTGATCCTGATATTTTATTATCAGAGGATGAAGTCGAGAATATTCAACAACCAAGCAAGACTCAGACTCAAAACTATAGATCCTACAGGGATGTTTTGGTGACTGCAGAAATTCATAGAAATATGTCTAAAGAAGAAGTTGGTGAACCGACAGAAGGTCAAGATTCTGAGCCGGAAATAATAAATCGAGGAGCGAAACAGAGGAAAAAGAGACAAAAACCAGCAAAGAGGAAAGAAGACCAGCAAGAGGCGAGTTGGTTTGAGCAAATATTTGAGGAAAATACACAGCAGAATGGAGAAGAACAAGTAAATAAAAAGAAAGGGTACGAAAAAAGCTTTGGAAGACAGTTATTAGACATTTTTAAGAACATTTCAAACATTTTAAAGTCTGTAAATAGTTGGGAAACTAAATTAGAGTTGATAAGTAAGTTATTAGTTAAGGAAATTTGGGAATTAGTAATTAATTTTATTCGAAGTGGAGGTATAGTTGGAAAAATATTTACTTTCTTGTTTAATGGCTAGTTACTCTCATGGTAAAAAAGAATTTGTATTGAATTTTTTGCAGTGGAATGCACAAAGCCTTAGAAATAAGCGTGCTGAGTTTGAGTTGTTATTGTCTCAAGAAAAAATTCATATTGCCTTAGTTTGTGAAACATGGTTGGAATCCGAGTCTCATTTTAATATAAGTGGTTATAATATATTAAGAAAGGATAGAGAGGACTCATATGGTGGGATAGCTTTTATTATTCACAAATCTATACAAATTCAGGAATGGCCTTTGAGAATTAATAATGTAGGTATAGAAATGAAATGCATAAAATTGTTAAATTGCCATGATATTAAGAATCTTATTTTAGTTTATTGTCCTTCATCTATTAACACTTCACTTTCTGATTGGGAACATATTTTTTCGCTTTTTCCTAGTAGCTGTTTAATAGCAGGAGACTTTAATGCACACCATACAAATTGGTCATATAAAACGGATACTAGAGGCAGAAATATTTATGAGGCCGCTTTAGATGCTGGTTATGTATCCCTTAACGATGGAGATCATACAAGAATTAAATATGTTGATAATAATATTCAGAAGACATCTCCCGATATAACATTTGTGTCGAGTGATATAGCCCTGTGTTTTGAATGGAAAGTTATGAATGAATCTTTGGGGAGTGACCATCTTTTCATTAAGATTAAATTTAATTATAAGGATTCAGTAATTCTGTCAAAAAAACGTAATTTCAAACGGGCTGATTGGGAGTCCTACACAAAGTTTTTGGAAAGTCATTTTTCTTCATGTAACTTGAATTCTGATATTCAGTCATTATATGACAACTTTATAAATTTGTTAAATAATGCAGCTGAATTGTTTATTCCGATGGTAAAAACTTGTGATAATCCAAAGCAGGGTTTTCAACCTAAGTCGTATTGGAATCAAGAATTATCCAAACTAGTAGCTAGACGTAGATTAGCATTGAAACAATTTCGTAAGAACCCTACACCCGATAATTTAGGTATTTTGGAAGAAAAAATAACTGAGGCTAAAGCTGCGATTAAAAAAGAGAAGGTAATAAATTGGCAGAAGTATTGTGATAGTGTTAATGAAAAAACTTCAACCTCCGACATGTGGCAGCGTTTACGTTGGATGAAAGGTTTTAGATCACCTAGATGTTATATTCCACATCACCAAAAAGTTGAGCTTTTACAAAGTCTCGCCCCTGATTATGTAATTACAACAGTACCTGAATATTTTTCTTCGAATTCGGCTTTAGACAGTCCATTTACTTTGCAAGAACTGTATAATTGCATAAAAGTGAAAGATACGTCACCTGGCGATGATGGAATCACGTATTCTATGATCTTTCATTTACCAACGATTGGAAAACTCTACCTGCTGGATTTGTACAATCGCATAGTAGACACAGGCAATATACCAGTACAGTGGCGTGATATTCTAGTGGTGCCAATACCAAAACCAAATTCGAACCATACGTCAGATGATAGCAAAAAGCTCAGACCTATATCTCTGATATCTTGTATCTGCAAAATTCTTCATTCGGTGTTGACCAAACGGATTGAATGGTTTGCTGAAAAAAATAATTTGCTATCTCCATTTACGTCAGGATTTAGGAGAGGGCGTTCCTGTCAAGATTGTTTGGCAAGATTAGTCACTCATATTCAGATTGGGTTTTCTGTAAATCATCAAACAGTAGCATGTTTTTTGGATATTGATGGAGCCTACAATAATGTATTGATAGACAAACTAACTGTAATTCTAGACGAATTTGGATTTGGCAAAAGATTATGCCAATATATTTGGAATTATTTAAGTGAAAGGCACCTTAAAATTCAAGATGTAGATAGGCGGACTTTTATTACTAGATTTGCATACAAAGGTTTAGCGCAAGGTGATCCAATGTCTCCAATACTATTTAATATAGTAACAGTAAAGATTTTCCATAAAATAGTAAATGTTTCCTTATGCCAATATGCGGATGACTTCGTTCTATTTAGTACAAATAAAAATATTCTTGAGAGTGTTAGCAAATTACAGGGAGCGTTGATAATATTTAATAAATTGTTAAATGATCTTGGTCTGGAATTATCTGTTAAAAAGTCTAAATGTTGTATATTTAGTAGGGGTCATAGAAGACAACAAGTAGGGTTAAAAGTAAACAACTTTTCCTTGGAATTGGTGGAGGTTTACAAATACTTAGGTATATGGTTGGACAAATCTTTGCGTTGGGGTAAGCACATTAACGAAACTGTTTCTAAAGTACAAAAATGTTTAAATTTACTTAATGTTTTGGCAGGAGCAGCCTGGGGCGTGCACTCTAAACATTTGCGACAGATCTATTTAGCGTTAATAAGGAGTCGTATTGACTATGGGTCTTTTATATATGATAATAGTGCGAAATGTCATTTAGCTAAATTAGATAGGTTGCAAAATCAAGCGTTAAGAACCACAGGAGGATTTATAAAAACTACTCCAATCCACGTTATGGAGTGTGAGCTTTGTATTCCACCATTGAAACAAAGAAGGAAGTATTTAGCCATTAAATATTGTTTGAAGTTACTATCCTGGAAAGAGAATGAGACTATTAAATTAATTCAAGTCCTAAGTGGTTTTTGTAATGGTAATAATAATTATTGGGTAAATAAAAGGGTGCCTCTACTTGTTTCTGTATATGATCAGGTAAAGGCGGAACCTATTGTTTCTTCTGAGTGTCTTGAAATGTTTACATTAAGGACTTGGGTTACTAATATTAAGATTCAAGATATTGTTAAATGTAATTTAGAAAGTGTTAAAAAATCCAAGAAATCTTGTGAGGTGAATAATTTAAAATTTGAGGTTGTTAGGGAGCTTAGAGAAAAGTATGCAGGATGGTTTGTTATTTATACTGATGGGTCAAAAAGTGATGAAGGGCGAGGTGCGGCTTTCTTTGTTGCTACAAAAAAGGATTGTAACTTATACGATAATGATTGTTTAAGGATAGATGGAGAAATTTGTATTATGACGATTGAACTCATTGCAATTTCGGAGGCACTGTCTTATGTTAAGATGAATAATTATAAAAAGGTTCTCATTTGTACCGATAGCAAAAGTGCACTAGAGCATATAGCTCGATCCGCCTCTGGTATTAGAGGTATTTCGGTAGCTTATGCAGTGCTAGCTACTATAGATGAGTTGACTAATCAGGGCGTGGATCTGAGGTTGCAATGGGTTCCATCGCACATAGGCTTGTCAGGTAATGAAGAGGCTGACACTTTAGCAAAACAGGGCTGCAAGGAAGGCAAAAGCGTTAAAGTTATGGTCGACTATTCCGAGACACTACCAAAATATAGAAAAGAATGTTATAGAGAATGGAAAGAGTATTTTGACAAGTCATCTCTAGAAAAAGGGATATGGTATAGAACGCTGCAGTGTGAGCCTCCTCATGTACCTTGGAGCAGTTATACTAGGATGAAAAGGAAATATGTAGTGTTGGCACATAGGCTTAGATCAGGACACATTCCAACCAACAAATTCGGTTACCTTATGGGAAAAACATCTTCCCCTAACTGTGACGTTTGTGGTGTCCTGGACGATGTGCACCATTTGTTGGTGGAATGTGTCCGATATCAGTCTGATAGAGTCCGGTTGATGGAAGATTTAAGACTGAACAGACTGCACGTTGGTGTCTTTCATAATTTATTGGCAAATCCAAATTCTGACGGAGCGTGCAGTTTGTTCAGTCTATTCATGTGTAAATAGTGTTTTAGTTTTATATTTTGTTTAGGGTACGATAAGGCTGACATACGTTGTAACTTAAAAGCCTTCAATTAAAGATTAAAAAAAAAAAAAAAAAAAAAAAATATATAAATCTGTCTTTCGGAGAATCTGCCCATATGGAAATAAAGAAAATTAAAGGCCTACTACACAGGTCCATGCTATGAATGTATTAAGCACAACAACGGCGTCGTTTTTTTTAATACATATATAATTATTTAGACTAGCGCTTGAATGCAATCTCATCTGATGGTAAGTGAAGATGCAGCCTAAGATGGAGCGTGCTTGCTCTTTCATTCTTAATTTAAAGGTACCTTAAAGTTACTTGGAATTCGGAAAAAACGTATCTGGAACGAGTGAGCAAAGGTAGTGCGCGACTGTGGGATGTCAACCACGTAACGGTGAAAAAACGGTGTTCTTTTAGAAAAAAAAATTAAATATAACATTATCTTGTGTACGAGATTAATGAATTAATAATATATATATATATTATAATGACAGTTAACTATGCGGAAGATCAAAATGTTCGTATGAAAATATTCGAAACACCTCCGGCACATGAAATAGTAATTACACACATATCGACTAGGTACACCTCTTTTATATTTCTTGACCGAGTGGTCAGATACGTTGGCATAAGAGACTTTGAAAAATTACGAGTATATCACCTTTCAGTTGAAGGGCGGGGCCGCGTAGCTTTTCGGTGTAACCAAGCAGTTCAAAGCCTCCTACAGTACCCGAATCGCATTACGTAATAAACGTAGAAGCCTGCGTCTGGCAAGCATAAACCTTATCTATCGCTACCGACCTTGGGCCCATCGGTAGTCTTCCACTCCGACATTACACGATATTAGGGCCGTTGGAGACGTAATCGATTTTCTCATCAGCCGCGTTTCTTTTCGGTTTAATGGTTTTCCCACAAAAACTCGAATTTATTACGTAGCTAACTTTTGGAAGTGACTTCATCCGCGTGAAGTTAGGTAATTAAAAAAATCCTTTTTTTATGCCTATATCATTCTGTAAATCTCAACATGCGTATGGCATGCAAGAAATCACATCGATCCGTTGCTCCGTTGTAATTGAGGGACTAACCAACAAACAAACATATTTTTCTTTTAAAAAAGTCGTAAAAGTAGAAAAGAAGTTTTTATTTTACTTAACTGAACTAAATAATAATTTATTTTCAACAAAGGCAACCCTATACTCTAGTAGGTATCTATTATGTAACCGTGTTACATGAAACTAGTGAGTATAAACCTTCTTCATTAAACCACGGTACTGTTACCAGCGGAGCGTAGCGCATTGCGGCCAGGGCGCTCAGACGCTCCTGAATAATATCCTCATTACTACACTAGTGAATTACACAACGTATTGCCATACTACTGCCAAACTGAAGGTATCGTGCCAAGTACGTGTTGTTAAGGAAAGAAAGTCCATAGAAATTGAATTTTAATTTGTTTATAGTCGGTGCGATGTAGCATGGTGCGGCAACAATAGACAACGATAGTGTGGGTGAAAATTTAGACGAACCATTGCTTAAAACTCTCTCTTCGTTGCCGCGAAGAACTAGAACCTTATAATATTAGTCAAAAATACTAACCAAATTCTGAGGCTATCTCAGAGGCTATCGTTCAGATTGGTTCAGTTGCTAACTAGAACTGTCAAACACACATTTTGTTTGGCAGGTTTGACAGTTCTTAATTAGCAACTTTCCATTGTTTTCTGCATAGCCACTGAAAATGTCAAAAATAGAGAATATGTAAAAACGCTGGTTGAATTCGGATATGTGCTAGATGCGTTGACTTGCATAAACTGAGAGAGCGAAGATTTTAGTCGGTTTAGACGTGATCCTATAATATAATATGTCTTAAGGTGAGTATATCAACCATTGCATATTAAATTTGACCATTAGACGCAGTACAGCCGGCCGGATTCAGTCGGCAGCGGCTACCCACGGCGACTTTATAAGGACACGCTCTCATTCCCGACATCCTACGGGAAGTGTGGCCACTTGCGTCAGCGCCTGAGGTCCTTGCTAGACGATCCGTCAGACGATTACAAGCGAGCATCGGAGTACCGCTAGTGTAATTGCTAATTACTATGGCTGCAGCAAAATTTCGCATATATTTTATTTACACTGGGTTTTGAATTACCTTACTTAACTGAATAGAAAAGCTGTTTATTCAAATAAACTTTTACAAAGTGATTTTGTATTAAAGTCAAGTTTATCTACGATTGCAATGCCAAGGTTAGCTAGCAGCAATTCCTCAAGCATTTCGCGAAAGGCGAAGTGAAAGAGTGACGAACGAAGCGAGTACCTACGTAGGTACTCCGTAGCATTACGAATGTTTACTGGCGTAGCACATGTACGAGTTATTTGAGATACACCGTTACGTGCATGATTCAGGTCTGCCAAGTAAAAACAAATAAAATAAAATTATAGAATTTTTAGAGCTTCTATGTCTAACGGCCCTCCTAGACTTGACCAAAAACTTAGAATTATATTTTTTTTTTTATTTCTATTAAACCATATTTGCTAACGAGTGTATTCATAGTGTAATTAAAAGTATTCAAAAGAAAGAAAGAGAAATGACGGCTTTTGATTATAACAGCAGGATAAACCTTGGCGTAATTGCATTTTTTGAAGAGGTCTGGTAAGGGATTCTTGTAATTACACTTTCGGCCTAGGAAAGGAATTTAAGGCTGAAGTCGTCTCGAAGTCCGATTGTAAACCTATGACCCAAAGCGGAAAAGAGTATAAAAAGTTACAAAAAAGCTTTATTCGAGGGACGCGCTCATTCAAGCTAATGGGGGAAAAAACAACTAGTTTTGGCGTTACTTACGTGTACTTAGAATGTCATAAAGTTGTGGGGTATGGTTGAAAGAACCGATGTAAAAGAGGATGAAACAATTTTTTTGTTCAATTTTCCTTCAAACGTGGAGGGGGCTATTTTTATCGTCTCTAGACCTCTTTCATCCCGGAGTGTATCTCAAAAGTAACTAATACGACGACATATTAAAACTTTCCTCCAGATTTGCATTCTGTACATATTAAAATTTGCCTTTTACTCGTGCATTTAATACGAATGCAGTATAACTAAATGAGAATCTTTTGAATAGCACGAACGCCAATGTGGGCAAAAAATGAGACCGGCTAAGTTATTCAAGCTGGTCCCATTCATCCTGCGCGGCGTGAAGTGGATCACACAATGATTATTATGGGATGGGTTATATTATAAGGTCGGTCTATTCACGTGTCGGCATTGGCCGTAACTATACGCTCTACGATTATTTATGTTAGATTAGAATTAGTATAATATGCACATAGTAGACTTAGAGCCGATTTCACCAAAGTAAAATAATTCTTATCAGAGCATTCAGATATTTTGAGTTTTTGAATTTAATTTTTTTTTATGTAGGTATGCATAACTTTTCAGAGTCGTCCGATCTTATGCATTTAGTATAAAGCTGTTATTTATTAAGCTATTGCATAGCTTCTATCGCGGGCCTTGAGCGTGGAGACCGAATCCAGAAATTCCGTAACGAAAATAACCTGACACGGGACTACTCTCACCGCTAGATGGCGTTGATAAAAAATGCTATGCAATAGCTTTTCCACGGCAGTCCCCGAGTGCCACACGTCTTTTTTTTATATTACAAACATTCAATATACATAGATGCGAAAGTTTGTGAGTAGTATAGATGGATGGATGTTTCTTACTCCTTCATGCCTTCAACGAATGAGTCAATTTCGCTGTTTGGAATGGAGATAGCTCATACCCAGGATTAATATGTAGGCTACATTTTATCCCGGAAAATTAAAGAGTTTCCGCGGGAATCAAAAACCTTAATTCACGCGGAGGAAGCCGCGAGCATCATTTAGTTATTAACTGACTTCCTTTATATAATCTAAGCCTGGCCTGTAGAGACCAGAGCTGGTATGCTCTAAGGCAAGTGCCGTATATAAAAGGACAGGAAGCCTGTAGAACACTGAGGTGAGGATATATTATTATTATGATCGATGTCCGCAATAAAACGCAACCTACTCGTATGTAGGTATTTTCCTACACGCCGGTCTAACAATGACATGAATTACCAAAGATACAGAGTTCCTAAGAAATCTTTTATTTCCTAAAATGTTCATAAAATTTAACCACTTAAGGAGTGTCTGTAGACACTATCTATCTCTGTCTCTAGCGAGGAATGTCTCTGAAAGTTAATAAATGTACCGATCTTTCATTTATCCATGAACTTTCATGTACCTTCATAAATGTCAATTTTTTTTACAGTACATTCTGTAAACTATAGCACTTCAGGGTTCTTCATAAGAATTTTAAAAAGTACAATTAACTAAAATTGTTGACACTGTTCCAAACAGCATCAATTATAAGAGAACTCAAGAGGCCATTTGTTTTAGATCCATCCAGATTAGATTCATAGAAGATCCATCTCTGTAGATATGTATGCTAATAGATATATATGTATACGTGTGTGAATACAAATAAGTCTCATAATTTGGCCCAAAATTAAATAATACTCACTGTAATGCTGTGTCTACACGGTTGTTACAAACAACATACTTAAACAACGGTGTTTGGCTTTAGCTTGTGTAGCTTGCATGTGCTTTCCATCGATCCGATTGACCTGCTGTCTGTTAGTCACAAGCGTGTACACAAAGCATTGCATTACAGTTATAGCTCGCGGGGGATTATAGGCTTTGCATACATAACCCAAAAAAACCTGTCTGTCTATATCTTTCCAGGGTGGAGTATATCAATGGGTGAGGTAACCTTGGGGAAAGATGAGCGCGTCTTGGAGCGTGCTTGTGTCCTCTGACACAAATGCGGATGCGCTCAATTGGCGTAGCGGCCGGTATCGAACCGCGGTAAACACCGCGCAAGGCTGCATACGCGTTTTGCCAACTTGGCCAAACAATAGGGACATTTGAAACAATATTTCTAACTATTTGCCAATTTAGGCTAGGGTCAAATCGAGCGGATTTACGGGAGCAAAATACACTCGCAAAATTTTGCTTCAGCGTCTGGCCAGCGCAGATATGCTCTCTAAACATGTCAATGTCGCATTGTAGCGAAATTCCAGGTCCAAGAAATTCAGGTCTCAGGCTTTGAATGGACAGACTCCAAACCAACTTTAAAATATCTACTAGCCACAGTGTTGGCAGACCTTCCACTAGGTGGACCGACGACATTAAACGAATCGTAGGTAGCCTCTGGATGCAGGCGCCGCAAGAGCGAAGTCTGTGGAAGTCATGCACAAAAATTTTTGTTCAACAGTCGATGTCTATTGTTTGGTAAAGAAGAAGTGCAATGGTTAAGGAGCAGATTGAAAATCTGAAAGAATCCCACCTGGTGCAAAATTATTGTGTTCATTAATGCAGCCTTTATGCTTACTTGAAGGGCAAAGGTGAAAGTCAGCTTGGTAATTCTTTAAAAAAGAAAGAAAAAAGTTGCGATAAACCTGCATCCAAACAGTAATTTTTACAGACTGAGCAGTTCAAATGAAGTTTGCTGTGTAAAATAATGTCATTTCATTGCTCAATTTTTATTAGTAAAGATAAAGAAGAATTTAATGAGCTAAGTAATGGAAATACATATCATCCATGTAGAGGCTGGGTAGGAAGAAAATTTTTGCATAAAACATCAGTTAAACTTTATGTAATGTTTGAACTAGAAAATCAATTGAGCATCACTACATAGTATAAAACAAAGTCGCTTTCTCTGTCCCTATGTACGCTTAAATCTTTAAAACTATGCAACAGATTTTGATGCGGTTTTTTTTTAATAGATAGAGTAATTGAAGAGGAATTTTTATATGTAAAATAACATCCATTAACAGTGCATGACATAGGCTATATATTTTATACCCTTGCGAAGCCAGAGCGGGCCGCTAGTAAAAATACAAATGTTTCAAATTCTGTTGATAAAGTTTTTTTTCTTTGCCTTATGTTGCTTTATGATGCTCAAGACTCGAGAATTTTTTAAAAATCCAGTGGGAACTCTTTGATTTTCCAGGATAATGCTGATGATAATACAGATGCTGGCTATCTCTGTGCCATATTTTGTCAAGATCTGTTCAATGATCGAGCAGTAAAAAGGTAACAAACAGACTAGAAAAATTCTGTCTGAGTTAGTGTCACATTTCCAATATAAGAATGTATTAATAAAAGATTACAAGATTAAAATTATGTCAAAGTAAAAGTGTATGCTAGCATTTTATATGTAAGAGACAATTTTATACACCTGTATTAAGACAGTCTGCTTGCTCTTATAATATTCTAAGATAGATAATTAATCTATACTGAATTACCCATTTTACTTACACCTGTACAACCAATGAATTGTTTATTAATGCAATAGATTTTGAATCTATATAAATTAATAAACTTAAAGTCTGTGATTACAAAATAATTGCTTTATACATATTAAGCTCATAGTAGTAGTTCTGTAGTAGACATTCAGGTTAAACCTTCTGAAAGATTATACTGATGTGAATGAGACTTTCACAGGTAGGTAAGAGATGATATAATGATATAGTTACTTTTTAAACTGGAATTAGTTAAGGTTCTAGCACAAAAGATAAAAATTGCAAATATAGGGAACATAATATTACTTTAATACATTTTTACAGCTTAAACACGAAGTGATCTTCACAACTTTTGGCAGATAGGCTGAATCCTTCATCCTTCATCCTGAATATGAAGCAGAGTTCCCAGTCTTTTTACAAAGCTTGAATCTACATAGACAAAGAGGCAGGCAACAGCTAGAAACTACCAATGTATCTATAAAACCTATGTAACCACTGAGTGAAAAACATGTTAAAAAAAAATTCATTTAAAGTTACATATTACCAAGGAGACAAGGCGCAATGTGGATTTGTATAATTATGTAAGTCCTAGGAAATGTACCTACAGTGTAGGAAAAAGTTGTAGGTATTATGAGTACTGTAGAACATAGTTATATTATGGATTTATAGAATCAATTTCCGCACATTCTTAACAGTAATGAGGTTCTAAGTAAAATACACAAATCAATAACCTGTGAATAGTTGGCCACTGTTCAAAATATCATTAAGTACATTATATCATACAATATGCTATGAATTTAAGATAATCATTGAGTAAAGTAACTTCAAACGTTACCTTGTTTTATACAGAGCATTACTGCCTATACTTTATTTCAAAATATAGAGAAAAGCCGCCTAAATTCAATATTTTGTTTTGCGTTAGTTAGGGCGTGGTCTTACGTTATTTACGCAATCTATAACAGGCAAATCTATAATTTTATAAAACGGTTAAGGCCTGCATACATTGAAGAATGAAACAAAAACACTCGAGTATTAAATTAACAAGTAAATTCTAATTAAAATCTTACTTACATCAAGAGACTCCTTTGACGCCATTTTCACACACAAACAATTTGACGTTTTTTGGTGTTGACGTTTGCTATCAAATAATTTCAAATCGATAACATACAAGTTTGGATACACGCCAAAAAATTATATTTATTAAAAATTATCTAAATTCGTGAGATTCTAAGTAATCGAGAAAATTTATCGTAAAAATATATTTATTGCAAATTCCTTATATAACAGTAAATCAAAGAAAATCAGTGGTAAAATCATACATTCAAATAAAATTATCCATGTTTCACGATTCATTTTACGTAAGTACGTATTTTTTACGGACTGTCAAGTTTGATGTTTTTGCTTGAGACTTGACATTTTGACATTATCATAAAATGTAAGCTTAACGTGTAAATAAAAATTAAAAATACGCCGATAAAACATATTGTAATTGCTACTGAATCGATAAAATAAGTATTCTTTCTAACCTATCGCAGTTCGCATTAAAAACCAGTGCCGGGATCTAAAGTGGCAATCAAATTAAATAAATATGTTTACTTTTTATCAATTAAATTTCTTACTTAAGTAATTCTTATCAATAATTGATATCATTATTGTAATAACATACTACTGTTCACCTGTAAACGACGTGTACTTTAGTTTAGTTAGTAGTTCATACAAACGTAATGCTTGCGTTTGCTCTATAGTATGTGGCAAAGAGGTATTTATTTATTTTAAATAAGCAAAGTGAATACAAGATGAGAACGAGAAGACTATCGGCTTTCTTCTGGGCGACATGCATTATTGCATTTCTGTTCATATTGTATGTAGTAACAGATCTCAGCTTCAAATTGCCCAGCATAAAACCAGCAATGGTTGAACTTGAAGATGTAAGTAACTTTTTACTTATTGATACTCGAAAAAATATTTTAGATTATAAAAAAAATTAAAATTAAACTTTTATGTAGTACACCTTTTATTTTATGAGCTGGTTTATCAATAAGTTTATTAGTCATGCACTGTTCTATATATTATTTATTACATTAATAAAAAATTTGTAGTTCCATAAGTAGGTAACCTGATGTTTTAATTTCATAAGTAATCACTTTATATTAATGAAATTATCATAATCTTCAGTTCAAAAAATAAATGTTTGATGAATTTAATTCTAGAACAAATGGTCATCATTCGAATCAAAACTACGGAATATAGAGAATGGACTTAATCTCCATCATTCTGTGGTGGAAGAGATCAAAAAGTCTATGGATCAGATAGTGGAACAGTCACAGGAGGTCCATCCTCCATTGAGGAGGCCTAAGCCAGTCTTCAAAGAGAAGATCAGAGACTTTAAAGTTGTTGGAGATGAGCCACCGAGGATGCACAAGAAGATTAACATGTCTTACTGCCCTATATTTCAGTCATCAAAGACTGATGTGCAGGTAATACACTAGCTTTTGCCCCAGCGACTTCGTCCGTGTAGAATTAGAGTTTGGGGTGGAATTTTCAAAAACTGTGACACACATACTTTTTTATTTTTAACTGAAAGCTCAAATACCAACTTTGATGGAAACAGCTTGAAAAATGACAGAGTTTCATATAAACTCCCATCCCCTATTTAAACACCTTAGGGGTGGAATTTCCAATAATCCTTTCTTAGTGTGCGCCTACATCATAAAAGGAACCAACTGTAAAAATTTCAAGTTTCTAACTTCAGTAGTTTCAGTAGTAGTAGTAGGATGTGCGTTGATATCTCAGTCAGTCAGTCAGTCAGTCAGAACTTTGAATTTTATATATATAGATATTATAGATATAAAATTAAGTTTGTTTGTTGGTTTGTACTTCAATCACGCTGCAGCAGAGCTATTGATTGATGTGACTTTTTGCATAGGTATAGTCGAGGACCTGGAGAGTGACATAGGCTATTTTTTATTCTGGAAAATCAAAGAATTCCTGACAGATTTTATAAACTAAATCCATGCAGACGAAATCGCAGGCATCAGCTAGTTTCATATACAGTAGAACCTCAGTAAGGCAAACCCTATAAGTTGAAAACCTCCAAATCTCGGAAAAACGTTTTGTTCCCTTCAAGCCCAAAAACCTCAATTACTCAAAATCTCAACCCTCTATAAGTTGGAATAATCAGTAAATGCCTACAAACTATTTCAGAATATAATATCACTCTAGAACTCGAAAAAATAAACTTGACCTCTGCATCTTAAACATAGCAAAATTTGATTTTTCAACCTCTACAACTCGATCATTTGAAACTAATAACCTCTATAGCCTGAAGAAAAAAGTTACCGACACTAGTTTACCGACTACGGAAATTAGTTAAAAAAAAAATCTTTTACAGATGCTATCAATGTATGACAGAATCATGTTTGACGACATAGATGGTGGGGTGTGGAAGCAGGGGTGGAACATAGAGTACAAAGAAAACCAGTGGAGTAGCAAAAACAAGCTCAGAGTATTTATTGTGCCACACTCTCACAATGATCCAGGTAACCTTTTTAGATTATAAAATAATCGTCCTAACTTTTTGTTAGGATGTCCTAATTTTAAATAAATAAATTAAAGGGGAGCTTGCTTTATACATGCTTTTGAACTTATGATGATTCTATTTTGTATATTTATAACTTCAGCTCCAATTATGATAATAATTGATTTTTTTCCCTTGGATAGAACATCCACTTTTAATACTTATACATCAAAAAGTTGATTCCGAGTTTTTGCAATTATATCTTTGTTCTATTGGATGAGTGAATTATCACCAAAATATCTATGCTTATCTATTCAGATCTAGAATATTTTTCCTTTTCAGGCGGTTTGAATATTCTGGAACAGTGAGCCGCACTGCCAGCTGATTTGGGTGGTTTACCAGTCTATATTTGTACTTGGCACTACGGAGCTGGATCTCTTCCTTCACTGTTATTATGCCAAGGTGTTCATGGAGCTCACTGTTTTTTATAAACCATGGGGGGTTGGCTATTTGTTTTAGTATTGAGTCTTCTGCTCGTTGTATAATTTTTATGTTGGAGTCACAAGCAGAGCCCCAGAGTTGTATCCCGTAAGTCCATATGGGTTTGAGTGCCGCCTTGTATAATAGAAGTTTGTTGTCAATTGACAGCTTTGAATTTCTAGAGAGTAACCAATAGAGACCTCGATATTTTGAGTGCAATTCTTCTCTTTTAGCTTTGATGTGTTGCTTCCAGGTCAATCTTCGGTCTAAGTGCATACCTAGGTATCTTACACAATTTGTGTGGGGTAATTCAGTATCACCGAGTTTGACTGGTGGGCAATCGCCTGTTCTGAGGGTAAAAGTTATGTGGATTGATTTTGTCACGCTGGCCGTGATTCTCCATTTGTCCAACCAGTTCTGAGTTTCTTGGAGGCTTTTCTGTAAGATTTCAGACGATTTTACAGGATCTTTGTGGGAAGCAAGTATTGCGGTATCGTCAGCAAAAGTTGCTACTGTCACTTCAGGACTTTGAGGAAGGTCGACAGTGAATAATAAATACAACACTGGTCCCAAGACTGAGCCTTGGGGCACTCCAGCTCTGATGTCAAAGAGACCAGATGCGCATTCACCTTCTCTGACTTGGAACATTCTGTCAGCTAAGTAGGATTTGATTATGCCAAAATAAGTGTGCGGTAGAAGCATTTTAACCTTACACAGCAATCCCTTGTGCCAGACTTTATCAAATGCTTGTTTTATATCTAGGAATACAGAGGAACAGTATTCTTTTTGTTCAAGAGATTTTCTAATTACATGGCACACACGATGAACCTGTTCAATTGTTGCATGTTCCCTCCGAAATCCAAACTGGTGATCAGGGAGAATTTTCTTTTCGGAGATTACTCTTGATAATCTTTTGAGTAGGATCTTCTCAAATAGTTTCGATGTCAATGGCAGCAAACTAATAGGTCTGTAGGATGTAACATCGTAATTTGGTTTGCCTGGTTTGCAGATCATTATTATTTGGGAAACTTTCCATTGAAGCGGGAAATATCCTAGTCTGATAATGCTATTGAAAATAATGGTAAGATACATGATGCCTTTTTTGGGAAGCTCTTTGAGTATTTTCTTGTCTATTAGATCAAATCCTGGGGCTTTTTTGTCTTTCAGAGTTTTGATAGTTCTTTGAATCTCTTTGGGTGTAACACACTGAATAGGTGGATCTAATTGAAAGTCCTGGTTTAAGATCTCATCTATATCAGACTCGTTTAGATTAGATGAAGCCTCGTTCGGCGTAAATATTTTTGCTAGGTGATTGGCAAAGATATCTGCCTTCTCCTGTTGGGTCCTCGCCCAGGAATTACAATCTGGATTTTTTATTGGGGGCTTAGGAGCTACAGGCCGGGTGATGTTTTTAAACTCTCTCCATAAAGAATAATCTGAAGCTCTGGTAGGTGACAGTGATTCAATGCGGATTCGGTTTGTAGTTTCTTCTGCTTCAATGATCATGTCTTTTAACTCGCGTATCGCTCTATTGAATGCAGTTCTGTCGTTAGGATGCCGAGTGTTATGCCATATTCTTCGGAGACGTCTTTTTTCCTGGATCTTAAGCTTAATTTCCCATGGAACCAACTTATGACGCGGTTGCAGCTTGGAGATTTCTGGCGTGCATCTCCAGCAAGCTTCTTGTATTGCCACAGTAAGTTCTTTGGTTGCATTTTCAATATCCACTTCTGTTTTCAAGGCAACTTGAAGTTGCAATTTTTCGTCGAGTATTCCTCGAAAGGCATCCCAGTCAGTTTGACGATTGTATAGCGTTAGGGGTTTGTCATAGCTAAGCACTACAGTACTGACAGTAAGAAAGACAGGAACGTGATCTGATGAACCATCTAGACACGTTTGCACCTTGAAAAAGAGCCGTGATAAGCCTTTAGTAATAAAAAAGTCTAGCACATCCGGTTGCCTATTGACATCAGTAGGCCAGTATGTTGGTTCAGATGGTGACTCAGTGTTGAGGTGCAGTGTATTTATTGTTTTTAATAGCTCTCTACCCCTTGTTGTCACCAATCTAGATCCCCAGTGGACATGTTTTGCATTCCAGTCCCCTCCCGCTAAATAGCGATTACCTAGGCTGGTTAGATATTGGGAGAATAGCTCGTCATTTATTTTATGTTTTGGAGGACAGTAAACAGCTGACATGGTAATGTTTCCGTTTTTGTCTTCTACAGATATTGAGGTAGCTTGAATGTGTTCAGTTTTAAAGGACGGAAGTTCATGATGTTTTATAGACGATTTTATAATAATTGCAGTGCCTCCATGAGCGGACCCATCGGGGTGATCAGTGTTGTAAATGTCGTAGTTCTGAATTTTTATCTTACTGCGAGAGGTGTAGTGAGTCTCGGAGACAAGTAGTATATCGAGTTTATGAAGTTTTAGAAAAGTTTCGACTTCGTATTTATTCGGGGCTAGTCCGTTGATGTTCCATGTCGCCACATTTAAGGAATAATATTTGATAATTTATTGACGAGAGTAGCTATGAGACTCATAAGTGAGTTCATTTGTTGTAAGATTAGGTCAAATTTTTTAGATTGCTTTAGGATTAACTGTTCGAGTTTTATGTAGTTATTCGGTTGTTCATAACTTCCATTCTCGTTTGGTTTAGGCGATTTCAAAGTTTCTGCATAAACAACAAAACTAAATAAACGGCCAATTGTGTGTCGGGCTATGCACAATGTAGGGTTGCCTGTCACACTGTTATGCATATTTAGATGGGTATGTGTGACAAAAGTTTAATTTAGAATTTTAACAGTGGTGCACTAAGATCGGCAATCCACTAATGATATGTTTATTATCAACACAAATATTTATTAAACATTCAAACTTTCAGGATGGATAAAGACTTTTGAGAACTATTACAAATCGCAAACAAGAGCCATATTTACAAACATGATGGAAAAACTGAAGGAGGGTGTTGGCAGGAAGTTCATCTGGGCGGAAACCAGCTACCTGTCGCTCTGGTGGACTTCTGATGCCACCAATAAAGAGAAAGAAACCTTTAAAAGGTATAATAAACTTTTTTTTGATGTTTTGCTGTGTGCTTAATCTTTTCCCCCATGAGCACAAGTTTCCACATAAATAAATTGTTTTGTTTTCATTCAGAAACAAAAAGTTTGAATGAATATGGAGCCTATAGGGTTTCTCTAATACAGACTACAAAAAAACATATCTCAATCTTTTTTTTTCTTGCTTAATTTTTATAAACCTGTGAAATCACTTTAGTTTTTCGAGATAAAAAGTGTCCCTTGTCCGTCTCCACGATACAAACTTGCTCTGTGTCTTTCGTCAAGTTCCATTCAGTGGCTATAGTTATGGCAGTCATAAAAAGGTAAAAACAGACAGAGTAACTTATAATATGGAACATCGATATATAATAGATGTATAAAATATACAAATAATAAAGGTAATCAATTATAAATTTTTTAGCTTACTAAACTCGGGACAAATAGAAATCGTAACTGGCGGATGGGTTATGAACGATGAAGCGAATAGCCATTGGTTATCAATCACCCAACAGTTGACAACAGGTCACCAATGGTTGATCGAGAACCTCGGTTACATACCCAAGAATGGTTGGTCCATTGACCCATTCGGTTATTCAAGTGGCCAGCCCTATTTGCTCAAGTTGACTGGCATGGACAATTCCGTGATACAGCGAGTGCATTATAGAGTAAAGAAGGAACTGGCCTTGCACAGACAGTTAGAGTTTAAGTGGAGGCAAGTATGGGGTAAGTTGATATGTTATTTTTACAATATTTTTCTTCAAAACTTTAGACACATGCCTAAAAACAGTTCATGTATTAACAGGTGCAGATATTAAAATAATCTAGAAAAAAATATTAGAAAACTGTATCTATTATTATAAGAATGTAGTTTTTATATTACTAATAGCTGATCCCTGCGATTTCGTCCGCGTGGTTTTAGTTTTTAAAATCCCGCGGGAACTCTTTGATTTTCCGGAATAAAAAGTAGCTTATGTCACTCTCCAGGTTCTCAACTATATCTATGCACAAAATCACGTCGATCCGTAGCTCTGTTGCAGCGTTATTGAAGAACAAATCAACAAACAAACAAACACTTTCGCATTTATAATATTAGTAAGGATTTGTGAAGAATCAAGAAAAGTTAGAGTCAAAAATTAAACCCAAGAGATACTGCTTATATGTCAGTGTTTGAAACGACTACAAAATCTGCATTTTGTATGTCACACCACAGTGCATCTCCTTGACTATTTACATTTTAATGGGTTTTAGAGATCACGCAATCTATTGTGTCTGTATTCAACATACATTTCAACAGGAAGTTTCAGTGCCACTGATTTGTTAGAAAACTTATTTGTATATAAATAGGTTTTCTGCATCATATAATTAAGGTACCCACTAAAGTTATAAATTCGAATGTGCGAGTTTTTGTTGGCTTGTCAATAGATCCACTTGATCAATTTTTTGAATGGATAGACATCTTTTACCTTTTTTTCTTTTATTCGTTGACAAGATAGTCCTTGACTGCGATCTCACCTCATGGTAAGTGACGATGCAGTCTAAGATGGTAGCGGGCTAACTTGGAACGGGCATGGCACTGTAGATTCAACTCATACCCCCTTATCGGTTTCTACGCGCTATCGTGCAACAACGCTAAACATCCTATTAACTTTTATTCCGAGAAAACAAAGGCTTTTGCAGATTTTCAAAACCATTCCAAGTGTATGAAGTAGCAGGCAAATACTAGTGGTAGTGGTAAATATACACTGAAGTAGTAGTAAATAAGTAATAAGGAAAATAAATATACAAAGAAGTAGTAGTAACCTGGTGGTTATAGATGCATACCTATTCTAATACTAAGAGATAAGTTTATTTCTATTGAGACTCGAAAGAAATTGCCGCAGGGTTGAAGTGCAGTGAAGCGTCTTTTCTTAATTGTTTGAAAGTAAACAGAACTTTAACGCTTGCTACATAGAGTTCTTCGTGTAGAACAAGTTCCCCGCGAAACTTTACAAAGCACATTACTAACTAAGTAACTAGGGATAAAGTTTAGTACAATAGCCTTTTAAAATACTAACAGGCGCTTTGCACCTCTAACTTCACTCACAAGCACAACTTACCTGATTAGGTAACATAATTAGGTATATTTTTCCAAGTTAAAGTTTGTCGTGGCGGTCCGTCAAAGATGTGCCGCCAAGCGATTTAGCGTTCCGGTACGATGGTGTGTACAAACAGATTAGGGGTATTGGTTGGTATTGGTTGAATTTACACTTCCATATCCCTTCCAAGTTAGTCCGCTACCATCTTAGACTACATCGTCACTTACCATCAGGTGAGATCGCAGTCAAGAATTATCTTATGATTAAATAAAAAAAATAGCAGGAGATGTCAAGCTCTATGTATTAGGAATATACTCGAACATTTCGGTTAAGCATCATCGCTTCGTTTCGACACAACGGTAATGTAGTGTAAGCCCTATGACTCATTAGATAAACATTGCTGTACTTTCAGATGGTGTTGGAAAAACAGATATGTTTACACACATGATGCCTTTCTATTCGTACGATGTACCACACAGCTGTGGTCCAGATCCAAAGGTATGTTTAATTTTCAGATTGTGTCATTTAACTCTTTTATTTTGGTGGTTTAGCCATCTAGCAAGCCAACTCTACCTAACTTGCTCTTAAAATATTATAATGTGTGTACACAGGATAAAGTCCGAATCTTAAGCTTGCACAGGTAC
This sequence comes from Hipparchia semele, assembly GCA_933228805.2. Taxonomy (NCBI): domain Eukaryota; kingdom Metazoa; phylum Arthropoda; class Insecta; order Lepidoptera; family Nymphalidae; genus Hipparchia; species Hipparchia semele. The sequence continues at coordinate 3,534,932 of OW121725.1, read as the reverse complement.
ATAGGTCCCACGATCTAAATTAGGCGATGTATACCTATACCAACTGGATTTTATCTTCAATAGATCAATAACTTGAATTGAATGATTAAAATAAAACCCTAATTATTTGTTTTTCTTTTTTATTTGCCTCGATAGCGTACCTGTTTCTCCCTGTGGTTTGCCCTTTGTAGGCAAAGGCCTCTTCCAATAATCTCCCTGCATTCCTGTCCCTAGCTGTTCGGGTCCATATGCCACCTTGAATTGAGGGATTAATAAACTATTATATCATACTTGCTCAGTAACTAGGGATTACTATGGTGGAAAGTCTCCTTGTAAGTTGGTGTTTGCAATTCAAGGCAACATTACGTTGCACTATGCTTGAATTGTAATGTTCACATTACAGTTCAAGCTATGCAAAACTCCTTGGTAAACAATCTCTTTTCTTATAAAATGGTAAGAAAACTTTTTACTGAAAAAAAAAAAAACACTGAACATGGCGGCATTTAATTTCCATACATTTCAAACTATGCAAAACTCCTTGGAACTCAGAGCCGTAAAAATTACTATAATTAATTATAATAAGTAACCATTTTTTTCTATTTTTTCTCTAAATTTGCTAATTATTCTAATTAAAATTTCATTTTGCATTACCAATGTTTTATTTACCTCGCAAGAATGATATAAAGTAGAATGCTTACCTCGGTTGCAAGTAGCTATTACACCCTCGAACTATATTCACCCTCGCTCGCTGCGCTCACTCGTGTGACTAAATATCTCGGGTGCACGCGATCCATTAGCGCCCTATGCAAGCTGCGCTCGCACTGGCGCCAAATTGGATCTTGTTCTGTAATAGCTTACTTACGTCCCTTGTGTAACAATCTACTAATTATTAGTCATAAAGTATTCAAAATTTTGTAGATTTGCTGCCAGTTCGATTTTAAAAGATTACCAGGCAACGGGATAACATGTCCATGGGGGCTACCGCCCAGGAAAATCATAGTAAAGAATGTCAATGAGAGGTAAAATTTACAACTAATTTTCTGTAATAGTTCTTATAATTCACGAGGGCGCGTGGGTTTTACTTGTGGTTACGTCGTGTACATGAACATTGCGTAAGTGTGCGTGCCTGTTAGGAGTCTAGGTGGGAGCGGTCAGGCGCGAGCAAGCTCTCGCTCACACTCATACAGATACGACACACACACAACCATGAGCCGCGAGCCCTCGTGAAATGAAAGAACTATAGTAGTAGTAGTGTTTAATCTTGTACGATGGTACAGAACCCTTCGTGTGCGGGTTGTTTTCTACATCTTTAGCTTTTTGACCAACTTCCAAAAAAAGGAGGAGGTTCTCAATTCATCGGAATCTTTTTTTTAATATTTTTATGTATGTTCCCCGATTACTCGAAAGCGCCTGGTCCGACTTGGAAAATTCTTTTTTTGTTTCAAAGGGTATACTTCCCACGTGGTCGCATTATCATTAGATCAGTATCTGATGATGGGATCCTGGAGAAATCAAGGGAACTTTTTAAATTTTATAGGCCCAATTGATATACTTTGTGGTGTTTGAGGTCGGTTTTTTAAAAGGAATTTTTATGTTTATATTCATCAAATGAAGTTTGACGGTCAGCATGCAAAAAGGTTCTCTGTTCAAGGCCACTTCCTTCAGTTTAGGATAGCTAAGCCTAGTCCACTCCCTCACACCGTCCAACCACTTGCGTCTTTGGCGATCTGGTGCTCTCCTGCCTACAATTCTTCCTTCCAACACTAATCTTCGGAACAAGAATGGCTCCCCTCTGCAAGTGGCCAAAGAAAGTGAATTTTCTCCGCCGTTTATATTATTACAAAAAAATTGCAGGGCGTCAATGATATTAGACCAGTGGCGCAAAAAGGCGCAGTTGTACAGAAGCAATGTGGTGATGTTCCCTCTTGGAGACGACTTCCGCTACGACCGCGCCAACGAGTGGGACAACCAGTTCCTCAACTACGAGATGATCATAGACTACATCAACAACAAGGACGAGTGGAATACTGAGGTGAGACAGGCTGAATACAAAGGTGCAAGAATGCACATCGACGGTTCCGTAGAACAAAGTCTCATCTGCTAAATTCATAACTCGAAATTTGAGCCTTAAAAGTCACATCTACAAGGCTCAAATCTCAAGTTAAGAATTTAGCAAATGAGACTTTGTTCTACGGGACGGTCGACATGGTCGCTAACTATGGGCCTCATCCTAATGAGCCCAAACATACTATATCTGCTGTAAGTTCCTGAGGAGTTGGTTATCCCGCAGACTACTTGATACTGCAGCATCAGCTCAAGGTTACCATTCCTTGGAATGTTTTCACAAACAAATTAATCCGAACAAACATTGTACCTTTTAAATCTATCGCACTAGTGAAAGTTCGTAGGACCCTTTCATCAAGTAAGAAATGAGCTGATAATGTTCAAATGCCTGAACAGACCTTCATAAATTATAGTTAGCTATATCCATCCATCCACGTCCATCCATCTCGGTCACGTCAGCTTTCAAACAAAAAACCGCATCAAAATCGGTCCATTAGTTGGGGAGAGCTACGTTGGACACACAGGTTTACAGCTACACTAAAGTTCGGCCGTTCAGAGAATGCGTTCCTGACACGTCGCGATTGAACTGACGACGTAGCTTTGTAATGGCGTTGCAGTTACGATAAAAATATTTTTGCTGGTTGTTTACCGTTTTAACAATTGATGAGCATTAAAACAATATTATTATATCAATAATCAATGAATGTTATAATTTAGTGCCAAACTGAGTGTCAAATAACTTGGTAAACAATATTTTTCTAAATCTATACTGCGCTATTACAAGGTTATGTCAGCGCTTTATATTTGTAGTGCTGTGCTAAAAATAACAGGCAAGTATCGTAATCTGTTCTTATACAGTTATACTTATAATATACTACTATACTATAATAGACTAAAAATCTGATTTTGGAACATTTTGACCGAGATATGAGGATTGATTCTGTTATTGATAATAATATAATTATACATGTAGGCGAAGATGATGAAGACACCACCTCCTCAAGCGAATCGGAGTCTGATTAATATTCTGTACGCACATTCAATTCAATGTACTTACTTTATTGCATAGAAATACAGATTGTAAGTAACTTTGTAACAAAGAATAAATAAAACAATTTTATTATATGAATATTACCTTTTTTTGGTTTCTACTTAAATAACTAAAATATAAATTTTAAATGATTCTGCCAATTTAAAATGAAAATAATCTTAAAATAATGCGCCGGTTCATTTTGGAGGAACGGTAACGAACTCAGTGTTATGTTGTGCCCATCACTAGTCGTGACTAACTGATAGGTGTCAGGAACGCATTCTCTAAACGGCCGAACTTTAATACCCCTCTTTTGCGATGGAGATTAAGAAAGAAGGGGCTTGATCACAAATCGCAGAAAGCTAGTTTAATTTTCATTCAAAGTAACTTAATATGTTAAAATGACAACTTAATACTTTGGCCCTTAATCTATACTATTATAATAAAGAGGGAGCGCGAATTTTGTGAGTTTGTATGTATGTCCGGAGCAAACTTTGGAACCACCGCACCTATTTCAAAAATTCTTTTACCAATTCAAAGGTACATTATTCCAGATGGTTATAGGCTATATATTATGCACATAAAGTATTATGGCTAGATATTATGTGCAAATTTGTTAAGGAAGTCGGAAAATTTTTTGAATCTTAAAAGTTTTCAAGGCGTGCGCTGGGTCATATACTGCTATTGGATGAAAATAATGTATGGGTGAATTGTTCCCCTTAAAAAGTTCTAAAAAAAAGTCCGCGATAGCATATGTCTATCTTCTAAGAATAACTTACAGTGACCATTTCTATCTTTCAAATTTTGATTAAAAATAATGAATTATTTTCGAAGGTTCTTTAACCGATGCGATGTCAATCTATATCTAAATAAATATGTTTATTATCGTAAGTATTTAGTTTAGAACATATTTGCCCTTTACACTATACACAATTTAAATAAATATTATAGGAGTTATCGGAAAAGTAAATTAATATGTGTCGGCCGGCGCGGGGGCGGTGCACGGCGGCGGGTTTCGGCGCGCGAGATTCCTCTGGTTCCTGCGGTGATTTTATTTACAATCGTCTCCTATAAGAAGCTCTGTGCGACCAGTCCCGTAAAAACAAATATGTATTTAAATTTTCAACCCGGACGAAGTCGGCGCGGGCTTCTAGTTATGTATATTTAAGATCCATCACAACCACATCAGCTTTCAAAAAGAAAAAACCGCATCAAAATCGGTCCATGAATTAGGCAGCTACGAGCTAGGAAATGACAAATGCACAAGTCAAACTTATAATACCCCTCTTTCAATCGGTAGGTTTAAAAAGACTATTACTGTAAAGCCTTGTATTCGCATAGGTTCAATTCGGGACACTACAAGACTACTTCAAGGCCGTCCACGAGGAGGTGAAGCTTTCAGACTTTCCAGTGCTGAGTGGAGACTTCTTCACGTACGCGGACCGCAATCAGCACTACTGGAGCGGCTACTACACTTCTAGACCCTTCTATAAGAATATGGACAGAGTTCTATTGGCCTATGTTAGGTAAGTTTTTTTTATCCAAAAAAAAAAAAAAACAATCGTTTATTTCGTTTCTTACATAGTAACAAATGATACATGTTGTGGAGACCTCTTAGTAAGCATTAAATACCTGTCAGGAGGCCTCGCTCTTCCATAGCAAACAAAAAGTATATAAGAACGATGAGTAGTGTGTGTATGTGCACATGTACATGTCTGCGTCCGTTTATTTATTGATCAAGATCTATTAAAAATACATTTTTTAATTATTTTATCCGCCATCCTCTAAGAAACTTTACTTTTATGTTGAGGAATTGAAGATACTGTGTATGTTCGACCACAGAACTAAACTACTGAGCCGTTTTTGATAAATGAGGTATCTATTGATTCGTTATTATATTCATAGTGACATAATATGCTACAATTTATACAAACAAAATGACACATGTTATGTGCGATTTTTCGTAATTCGGTTTACAGTTTAACCTTTTTCTTTAGAAACAAAAATAATATATTGGAACAAATTCTTTGACAAAATAGAAATAAAAAGATACCGGCCGAATTGATAACCTGCTCCTTTTTGGAAGTTGTTTAAAAATAGCAGTCAAATTGGTCATGCCTTTTTAGCTATTATTATTGTACCTTTTTTTTTATTCGATGACAAGATAGTCCTTGACTGCGATCTCGCCTGGTAAGTGATGGTGCAGTCTGACTTGGAAGGGGTATGGCAGTATACTCATACCCCTAATCGGCAGCGACTGATCAAGAGTTCTGGCCGCCATAGGCTAATTTTTACGCGCGCTTTTTAAAATTTCAAAATTTATTGTTAAAATTAGGGACTCTCAAGCTCATTTAGTTTTAGTGTTTTGTCTCGATCTAGTTGAAATATGTATGGTAGATGCAATGATGCTAGATTTGTGCATGCGAAGATACCATTTCAGCGCGCTCCCCCCCTGATCCTTGCGCCCTAGGCTGCAGCCTAATTAACCTAAGGGTTAATCAGGCCCTGCTAATCGGTTCCCTATCTGTTGGTGGTCAGGGCTGCGGAAATAATAACATCGCAAGCGTGTTCGTCGCGCTCCGTGGGCTACATCACGTCGCTGCAGCTGCGCGACCGCGTGGAGCAGGCGCGCCGCGCGCTCGCGCTCTTCCAGCACCACGACGGCGTCACCGGCACCTCGAGGGACGAAGTGCGAGAGGACTATGCCAAGAAGTGAGGAAAAGGGACACCATCCATTTTGGTCTAAATCTGAAAGTGACGGCCAAAAAGTAAAAAAAAAAAAAAAACAGATTTTTAAACTTAAATAAAAGGTTTTACAACTACAGGAATATTCCTGAAAAAATACTTACAGCTTTTTAAACTTAAATAAAACCAAAGTTTTACAGCTACACGAATAACTCTTTTGCGATGGGGCTTAAAAAATTTTTTATCATGAATCACAGAAGGCTAGTTTAATTAAAAGCTTTTATTTAACTTGCAATGTATGTATGTATGTAACTATGTTTGTTCGGGTGCAATCTTGCAACTCAATTTTGAAGCAGATCTTCAACCGGTTGAGCTGAAATTTTGTATACACGTTTAGTTTGAAAGTGACTATGTTAAAATTTTAGCCCCTATTCATTTATTCAAATTTTGGACCCTTGCAGAATGCTCCAAGCGATCAAGCACAGCCAATCAGCGATCCAACAAGCGGCGTACCACCTCCTCAAGCAACCCCCCATACTGGACCAGGTGCAGGACGACGTGTACTTCGACGTGGACGACATCTGGCGAAGGCATGACGAGATACCCTCGAGAATCACCATCGCACTGGACATGATGTCGCCGTCTCGACGCCTGCTGCTGTATAATGCGTTGCCATTTAAAAGGACCGAAGTGCTCACTGTGTTTGTCTCTACGCCACATGTTGAGGTAAACTGTCAAAATATACTACTGTTACGGTTTATTTTATTTTTATTTTTATGTACATACAGTGCAACCTCGATATAACAAATCGGAGGGGAACAAGAAAATATTCGTAATATCAAGTAATTCGTTGAACTGAGGTTTGTTATGTTGAGGTTAGATTGGTCTAAAATTCGTTATAAAGAGGTAAAAGAACAATAGTGACGAGCAGAGGTGTTTACATTACTTTCCATCAAAACAACAATGATTACTTTACAAACAAAAGCGTGTCGAAACATGTCGAGACATGAATCACATTATAAGATTAAGGTTTTGGGTTGGCAAAATTTGTTAATTAGAGGTATGAATACTTTTTCTTGATAGTTGAAAATTCGTTATTAAGAGGTTGTACGCAAAGAATGTTCGCAATGTAAAGGTATATTTTATATTGACTCTTATGGACAATTCAAGGGGATTACGAAGAATTTGTTAAATCGAGGAAGTCGTTATATTGAGGTACGTTATATTAAGGTTGCACTGTATAAGGAATTACACAACATAGACACAAGAAGTAGACATAGGTGAGAATAGTTTATGAATTAATGAAAATACACTTCATTGTAAACCAATTAGAATAGAATAGAGTAATTTAGAATAGAATAATTTTTTATTCAAATAAACTTTTACAAAGTGCTTTTCGAATGGTCAAATGAATCTTCCACTGGTTTGGAATGCCGTCCCAACCGAGAAGAACCAGCAAGAAACTCGGAGATCGCTCTTTAAAAAAAATAACATATTGCTATAACAATATCATATTATGTACAATTTACAGTTAATATTCACATAACATGTAAATTAAATTACTAAAATCAATAATAAAGTTTAAAAACTGTAACCCAACCACTGAAAATTGGATTATATTGATTTTTTTCGTATAAAATGTCGCCTGTCTCCCAGACTGTCATAATGAATCGCTTATTCATCGAAATGGGCTTTAGTTTAGGCGATACGATGAGACATGTAAATAGACACATGCACAAATAGATTGCTAAAATTATTACCCTTCCTAGTTGGGATAAAAAATAAAGGTACATGACAAGTAATCGCTCAAATTCAACTTAATATAAGAGACATTGAAAATTACAGTGATGATTAACAATATGTGGACCTAGATACTGTGGTTTTAAAACCTTTCCGTTCCATTTAGCTTGAACAATTTCTATGCAGGTGTTTGACCCTGAAGGCAACCCAATAATGGCGCAGATATCCCCAGTCGTGGCCGGTGAGAAGAGGCTAGGATTTGCGGCGAACAAGTTCCACCTGTCATTCCCTGTCACTGTCAACGCACTGGCTATCACTGTGTATACTGTGTCACTGAGAGACAACATGAGTATTAACAAGTAAGTCTACTAACTATGGTATATAACCCTGAAGGTAGACCAATAATGGTGCAGATATCCCCAGTAGTGGCCGGTGAGAAAAAGCTAGGATTTGCGGCGAATAAGTTCCACCTGTACTGACCTGTAAGGTCTGTCTTTCTTCAAGGTTCCGTATCAATTCAAAGGGACCCTATTACTAAGCCTTCGCTGTCCGTCCGTCCGTCCGTATCCATCTGTTCGTCAGCGGGCTTTCTTTAACATACTCTCAAGACATATAAAGTTGTATCGTTAATAAAACGACGGCCTAAACCATTGTATTAACCTTCACAACAATTAACACGTCACGTAAGCGTTTTGGGGATACAACAACTTACGTGGGAGGTATCGATATAGACTAGCGCTAGACTGCAATCTTACCTGATGGTAAGATCGCATTTACAAATACCTTAATTCCACTTATATAAGTGAGTATTCGGTAGGTACACGTCGTACGCGCGCGTGCGCGTGTACAACGCGGACTACTGGAGCGTGGACCTGCCCAAGATGTTCGCGGTGGAGCAGCCCAGCGCGCGCCTCGCCGACGACGTGACCGTGCAGGCCGGCGGCGGCGGCCGCGTGCTGGCCACCAGCAGCGGCCTGCTCAAGGCCGTCGTGTCGCCCGACGGGAAGACCACGCCCGTCCACATGGACTTCGTGCAGTGAGTTGTACAACCCAGCCACTCACATCTTTAATCTATGATTAACACTGGACAGGCCGCTGTGATTTCTTTTTTTTTTTTTTTTTACTGGCGCCATTTTGGATTTGATTGACCGCCATCTTGGCGTTGTAAGCATAGATATGAGTGTCTTTGAAACTAACAATATGGCGCACCAACGTCTATAATTTATCTATGATTTCATAACTAACCTCTTTAACTCTATAGTTTATTAAATAATAAATTTCAATTAGATTTCAATAGGAATATTTCAATAGGTCGGTGCGCCATTTGCAATATTATTGGTTTCAGAGACACTGGTATATCAAATGTGGCGCTTCAACTTATCCTTTACAAAGCTATAATTTGTATATGATCAGCAAATCCAGTGTTAATCATAGATAGATATAGATATCAATGTATTCAGCAGATTACATATAACACTAAAATATGTGATACTGTGTGTCTACATCTGGTGTAAAAATATCACAAATGTGTGATATTGTTGCACCACACACATTTTACTAATTTTAGCATCTATGACATTATTGCACTGAATGTGCGATATGTGTAAGTCTAATGCTACTGCCCCATCTGCATTAATGTTAGTGTTAGCGCTTAGTGTCTAACGTCATTACTAATATTTCAACACATTTAACGCGGTAAAATATTGGCCCCATCTGCGTAATGCCTTTATTAATCTTTTTTTTTTATTCGATGACAAGGTAGCCCTTGACTGCGATCTCACCTGATGGTAAGTGACGATGCAGTCTAAGATGGTAGCGGGCTAACTTTGAAGGGGTATAGCAGTGTAAATTCAACCCATATCCCTAATCGGTTTCTACACGTCATCGGGCCGGAACGCTAAATCGCTTGGCGGCACGTCTTTGACGGTAGGGTGGTAACTAGCCACGGCCAAAGCCTCCCGTTAATCCCGTTAATCGTGTTAATTTACGCGTTATGGCGCAGGCGGAGCAGGGGCATAAGTGTACCTATTTCATTTGTGTATGTCAATGAATAAACAATATTCTGTTCTATTCTAAATTCACTTTTAGATACGACACGCAAAAGGGTCAAGATAACAACAGCGGCGCGTACTTGTTCATCCCGAACGGGCCGGCCGCGCCTTTCAAGGCGGACGCGTTCCCAGAAATCGTCATCACGGAGGGGCCCTTCAAGGCCACGCTGTATTCCGGCCTTATTAGCCCTAAGAACGCAGAGATTGTTCTAGCTGTGAGTATTTTTTTTTTAATTCTATGACAAGATAGCCCTTGACTGCGATCTAGTAAAGGACGATGCATATGTGATAATATTATTCATATAAAGTGATGATTCAGAACTAATACTATTAGTATTTTGATTTTTCATTGTTTCATTAATGTAAAAAAAAGACGTGTGGCACTCGGGGACTGCCGCGGTAAAGCTATTGCATAGCATTTTTTATCAACGCCATCTAGCGGCTCACCGTAGAGGAGTCCCGTGTCAGGTTATTTTCGTTACGGAATTTCTGGATTCGGTCTCCACGCTGGCCCGCGATATGCAATCGCTTGAAAAGATTTTCTAAGCGATTAAATAATGTATTTATATATTTTCACATAGAGTCCAAAATACATTGCTCGTGTAATGCAAACTATTTGAGCGGTTGGTCTATATTATTTACAGACATGATGACGTAATGTCATGTCGGGTACAGCTTCGACGTTTCGCGTATTTTAGCATAGAGAAACTTTCAATCACGGTTTCTTATTGCGTAACCTACCTCAATCTTTTAAATTATTTCTGGCTACGAGTAAAATACCTTATTGAGGCAGCAGCAATAATTTATGCAGCTTTAACAGAATCGGCCTGCCATTATGCGAATTTCGTATTCCAGATCTCGATATACAACAACCCGTCTCTTCCGCACAGCGAGATAGAGATAACCAACACCTTCCTCATCGACCCGGCGGTGGACGACCTCGAGTTGGCCATGAGGTTCTCCACGCCCATCAAGAATGGAGACACATTCTACACTGACATTAACGGCATGCAGGTTGGTGGCTATACGACACTTCACCTTAAGGTCTAAGAGACGGGTCTGCCCGCGAAATTCAAATTTAATTTGGTTTTTCGCAATTTGTAAACTAATACGACAAAGTAGGCTTATGGTATTCAAATTGCGCCAATGGCAGTATCATCTTCACAGGTTTATATACTAATCTTAACGTGAAAGTATCCAGTTTAAGAAATTAGTCAAAATAATGATTTTGACGTGAGCTACTCACAAATTAGTCATTATTTTGATTTATTTCTTAAACTGGATACTTTTACGTAAAGATTAGTATATAAACCTGTGAAGATGATACTGCCATTGGCGCAATTTGAATACCATAAGCCTACTTTGTCGTATTCGTTTATAAATGACGAAAAACCAAATTAAATTTGAATTTCGCGGGCAGCTCCGTGTCTTGGGCCTTAAGCCTATGAATCCTATTAATATTATGGATGCGTAAGTTTGGATTTATGGATGGATGGATATATGGATGGGTGGATGTTTGTTACTCAACGCCTGAACACAGTTGCCAGAAATTTGGCACAGAGATAGATTATAATCTGGAATGACACCCAGGCTACTATTTGTCCCGGAAAATTAAAGAGTACGGGGAATTAAAAAAATCTTATCCAGTTAACCATGTGATGCCCGCAACTTCGTCCAAGTGGATTATTTTTTGTATTCCAGCAGGAACTCTTTAATTTTTCATTTATAATACTAGCTTATACCCGCGACTTCGTGCGCGTGGATTGAAATTTGATTCCCGCGGGAACTCTCTATTTACCGGAATAAAAGTAACCTATTTGTTATTCCAGACTATCTATCTCTGTGCCAAATCGGTTCAGTCCTTGAGACGTGATGAGTAACAAATAACCATCCATCATCATCATCATCATCATCAACTTATGGACGTCCACTGCTGGACATAAGTCTCTTGCATGGACCTCCACAGACCTCGGTCTTGTGCCGCCTGAATCCAGCGACTCCCTGCGACTCGTTTGATGTCGTCGGTCCACCGGGTGGGGGGTCTGCCAACACTGCGCTTCCCGGTGCGGGGTCGCCACTCCAGCACCTTGGGACCCCAACGACCATCAGCTCTTCGAACTATGTGCCCCGCCCATTTCCACTTCAGTTTCGCGACTCGCTGAGCTATGTCGGTGACTTTGGTTCTCCTACGGATCTCCTCATTTCTGATTTGATCTCGCAGGGATACTCCGAGCATAGCTCTCTCCATCGCCCGCTGAGTGATCCTGAGCCTTCTTATGAGGCCCATAGTTAGCGACCATGTTTCGGATCCATACGTCATCACTGGCAACACGCACTGTTCGAAGACTTTAGTCTTCAGGCACTGAGGAATTTTGGACGAGAAGACATCTCTGAGCTTCCCGAATGCTGCCCAGCCGAGTTGGATTCGGCGGTTGATCTCTTTCTCGAAATTGGACCTACCTAGCTGGACTGTGTGTCCCAGGTATATATACTCGTCTACAATTTCGAGTGCAGTGTTCTCAACAATTACTGGGTGGAGCGAAGCATGAGCATTAGACATGATCTTCGTCTTGCTCATGTTCATTTTAAGGCCCACCTGTTGAGAAACCCTGCTGAGGTCATTGAGCATTGTATTGAGGTCTCCGAGAGTCTCTACCATAATGACTATGTCGTCGGCAAATCGAAGGTGAGTGATGTACTCGCCGTTTATGTTGATGCCAAGTCCGTTCCAATCCAGAAGCTTAAAGACGTCCTCCAACGCAGCGGTAAAGAGCTTCCATACATCCAAAATAATAACCATCCATACATCCAAAATTTCGCATTTATAATATTACTAGCTTTTTCCCGCGGCTTCGCTCACGTTGAGTTCGATTTTTCAAACCCCTATTTTATCCCTTTAGGGGTTGAATTTTCAAAAATCCTTTCTTAGCGGACACCTACGTTATAATAGCTATCTACATGCCAAATTTCAGCCTAATTCGTCCAGTGGTTTGAGCTGTGCGTTGATAGATCAGTCAGTCAGTCAGTCACGTTTGCCTTTTATATATTTAGATTAGGATTAGTAGGGTAATAGGATAGGGCGATATAAGTGGAATAGTATGACTTACAAGCAGACAATCTCTAAGCTTCTTCTCAACAGATGATAAAGCGCCGCCACTTCGAGAAGATTCCCCTGCAGGCGAACTTCTACCCGCTGCCCGCCGCCGCCTACATCGAGGACGAGACCTCGCGCCTCACCGTGCTCACCGCCACGCCGCTAGGCATGGCCGCCCTGCAGTCCGGACAGATCGAGGTAACTTATAGGTGAACCACTGTAACAGGCCCATACTCACACTTTTTTTTTAATTTTTTATTGAAGTGTTAACCTACACTTAAAGGAAATAACCTAATAGATTTTAAATACATATCAAAAATTCCGAGCCCGGCGGGATTCGAACCCACGTCTCTCTGGGAATCGCGCCCAAGTGTGTTAACCGCTACACCACGGCCGAACCATACGTCAGCCATTTTTTTTAGGAATTTTTGATATGTATTTAAAATCTATTAGGATACTCGCACTTGTTCACGATACTGCGCCAATGTGCCACTGACGTTGTGTAGCGTTTCCAGACGTCCCGTATTTCCCGGGACGTCCCGTATTTTAGGCATAGTTTAAAATGTCCCGTATTTGAACCGTACTTCGTTTTTCATTATAAAATCGATCCAAGTACTCACACACGCAACGCTCGTAAAAAAGAGAGTTGATGACCGTTTTTAATTACGATTATAATTGTATTGATTTTTACAGATATGTTAAAACGAATAAAAATATGTTTAAACTGACTCAGTCCTCGGAAAAATATCAAAAAAATGACACTAAATAATTTTGTTTTTTTATTTGTCCCGGGTAAAAAACTGAAATCCCGTATTTTTTCGACCATTTAACCATTTGTCTCTTAAAGGCTGAAAAAAAATCTGGCAACCCTATTGGTGTGTGCGCATTTCCTTACGCCTTATACGAATCGTACATCAGGCGACGCTCAGTGGCATTCGTCGACTGGAATATAGCAAGATGGACGCGATTAACTTCAAATTAACTTTAGTGTTTTCATTTTGTATTCGTGTAATCTGGGTGTTTTAACATCGTATAATCGTATAAAACATTCAACCAATAGAATGAGCTAGTCTGCCGCTGTCCGCCGGCAGTGACTGACGTAAAAGCTGGTCTGCGCGTGATATTTTCCAAGCGACTGTTCCACACGGTATTTTATCATTATTGAACAATCGCAAAATACATCATAGGCATCTTATCTTATCATATTAAAAATGATCTAGTGATGCAGAAAGAAGATGATTTTTACCTATAGATCATTATTTCGCTTGCAGGTGATGCAGGACCGCCGGCTGAGCCGCGACGACAACCGCGGCTTGAGTCAGGGCGTGCTCGACAACGTGCGGACTCGCCACACCTTCCGCCTGCTCGTGGAGCAAGCCAACAACCCGTGCGCGGTAAGTGCGCCCGTGTACAGACGATTTTTATTCAGTTATTCGAGTAAACAAACACCTAATTACACATCACATAATTACACATTAAGTACCGCGACATCGTTCGCGTAAATTTAGTTTTAAAAACCCCGCGGGAACTCTTTGATTTTCCGGATTAAAAAGTAGCCTATATCACTCTCCAGGTCCTCACTATACTTTTTTTTCATGACGAGATAGTCCTTGACTGCGATCTCACCTAATGGTAAGTGAGGATGGTAGGGGGCTAACTTGGAAGAAATGAAAAAAAAAATGATTTATTAATAAAAAAAATCCAAAACATTAATCCGTCGCTGGGACATCCTTTATTCTTTATTCACATAACAAAAATCAAAATATATACTCATGACTTGTTGAGGCGCTGCACATTCCTCTAGATTATTTTATATCAAACTAGCGGACGCCCGCGACTTCGTCCGCGTTCCTAAATCCCCAGTTTAGGTGCTGCCAACCCTGCAGCAACAGGATATCCCTTTGAGTAAGTATTATAGCTGTGTCAGAAAGTCCCGAGAGTACGAGTAAATTTGTCAAATTGTTTCAGCCTAAGTCACCGGAGCAAGTGAGCGGTCAGCTTACCCTAGGAGCGCACGTGTCCCAACAGCTGCTGCTGCAGCCGCTCATCACGATGCACTACACGGCCAACGAGAACTCTCCACGTCCCGCGTATTCGAGATCGTTATTCAGCGCGGCGGATGTCGTGTTGGCTTCGTATCATTCACATGTAACTGCTAAGGTACTTAATAAAAAATTTGCGCTCACTCCGCTCGTGTTAAGTATCATTTGCGCCGATTGTTACCTGTGTCTAAAAATGACATCTGTGTGACGATCGCAATCAACTTTGACTGGCGTTTAATACGTACAATCAAAATTAGTGAACATTTATATATTTATTCTTTATTGCACCACAAACAGAAAAAAGTAAACTTAACAGAATATATTGTCAGTACAAAACATTCTCCATAGAAAGGTTCGAGCCCCACCTGCCGCACTATTATCGTACCTAACAAAAGCTATCCGCTTATGGGAAATCTTTCCGGGAGAGGAGAATATTAGTCAAATTCAGCTTGACTAATAATAAGTGCTCGTTTCTGGGTTACCATCTGTTCTATTGTTTTTTCTACTATTAGAATATAATAGGAAAAAAGTTCCCATTTACTCTACCAATCGAACAGGTAAGACAAGAAATTCCTAGTTGTTCTATAAATAGAACAAGTAAGAATATATACAAGAAGGATATCGGACTATGTCAAAATGAGGCTGTCCGGGTCAACAGTTGGGACAAACCAAATTTTCCCCAAAAAATTCACATCATATTTATTTATTAGGTTCGCTAGTGATTTTTACACAAGTTAAACTAACATATTACTACAACAATTTTCGTGCATAAAGTATGCAAAATCGTTTGAAAGCAAACACTGCATGCTTATAAGAATTCAATTACTTACATGTAAAAAAACCTTAAGTTAACAACAACTTACCGAAACAAAATCAATATTTTAAAAAAATGCGATTTAAATTTAAAATATAAGTACTTATATGGAGAGCTTTTGTTTAAAGTCGGCCCACGCACCACATCTCATAGTTGGCACGTTTCCAGAACAAAGATGGGTCGGCGTCCCCCGGCATGGGCGTGACGCTGCAGCGGGTGCAGCTCGACGCCTGCTACGGCGAGCGCGGCGTCGCGCAGTACTACCCCACGGGCGATGGACAGGTAAATACATTTTTTTTTACCAACTTCAAAATAAAGAGGTTCTCATTTGGGTATTTGACAAAATTTTTTTATATGCCTAAAATAAAAGATTTTAATATTATTACTTTTTTAATATATAGACTAGCGCTTGACTGCGATCTCACCTGATGCTAAATGAATATGCAGCCTAAGATAGTGCGCGCTTGCCTAGAAGATGCCTATGATGACTTAAAGTTAGTTGGGAAAACGGAAACCGAAAGGAAGGAAAATGAACAACACAATGTTGTTTTTCTTTTTTTAATATCCTATCTATACTCGAAAATATAGAGCTTTATTGCAATATAATGTCACGATTTAGTAACTCCATACACAATTTCGTTTTAGAAAGAGATGGATACAGTTGCAGTTAATCACCTTATAACCGATTTATTTTCTTACATTTCTTATTTATATTACATTTTCGATTGTAATTAGTGACATTTTGACAATTTTATGACCCGTAGGTTATAAAACTCCAATCCCCCTTGCAAGTTAGCCCGCTACCATCTTAGACTGCATCGTCACTTAATATCAGGTGAGATCGCAGTCAAATGCTATCCTGGTCACCGAATAAAAAGAACCTCTTTACAGATACCACTAACGGACCTAGTGGATGTACCCTCTGATGGCGTGTACGAGAGTTCACTGACCTTCATCAGTGTTGGCAACCCGGTACCCGAGGGTCTGGTGATCCTGTGCCCCATGGAGATACGGTCCGTGTTCATCAACCAGACGCTGAAGCGTACCTGAGTGCCCCAATGAGAAACTTAATGACACGGTTCGAAAGGATAATAATTATTATCAGTGATAATTAACGTGATTTGCGACAAGAGTGATATAATTCAAAATCGACGATGAGAGAATTCTCTCGTTAGAGAGTAATATTTGTGGATGCTGCGGTCTCGAAATACCACAGCGGCCAACAAAGCGACAGAGCATTAAGTCACAATCTCTCTCGCTCTTATCTTTTTGTGCTTAGCGTAATGTTGTTTTATAGCAAAAAGTATAAATTGTCGACACTAAAATTGGTGAATTTTGAATTATGTCACCTTTGTCGCAAATCAGCGATATAATGATCTTGATAATAATGATAATTATCAATTGATAATAACAAAAAATTGTGCTCGCGAATGTGAACTGTATTCAAACGTGTATTGTACGCTATTATTGATACATCTTTTACAGAATCGAAAGAACAGGTGATAATTATCAGATAATTAATTATCTTGATAATTTTGAACCCTGCTTAGCGACCAAAAAAAAAAAAAATCATGAAGGCCAACTTGTAGCTCTTATGACACGTCAAAACTCTACCACCGGTTCAGAATGCAGATTTTGCTGAAAAGAGCCGGCAAGGAACTCAGCAGTTGCTGTTTTCATAACAAAATATTACAATATTAATGTATAGCTGTATACATAATATTACATACAATGTAATAAATTCTTTACATTATCTTGTGGGTAGCTGGATTCCAAGCCGATTAATTCCATGCGATTTTGTCATTAAGAAAGCTAATTCAAAACTAGCTTTTGCTTGCGACTTCGTATGTTATAGCGGGTTCACAATCGACACTTGTTGTCTAAATATATAAAAGACAAAGGTGACTGATTGACTGACTGACTGACTGATCTATCAGTGGTTAGGGCTGTGCCCTAACCACTGGAGGGATCGGGCTGAATTTTTTCATCCAGGCAGCTATTATGACGTAGGCTTCCGCTAAGAAAGGATTTTTGAAAATTCAACCCCTAAGGGGGTAAAATAGGGGTTTAAAAAATCGAATTTAACGTGAGCGAAGCCGCGAGCAAAAGCTAGTTAAACAATAAATTCTCCCTTTTCAAAGCTTCTCAATTTTATTGAACGTCTGTTCAGACGCTTCGAATTGCATGAAACTGAAATGTCCTTTGAAATGACGATGAAATAATAGCCCCTTTACAGAGCTTTGTTGAAAATAATAAAAATACTTTGTGAATAAATTATTATCGTTTTGTAAATATAGTAATATTAACTAGTGATGTTTCAAGAAGAATAAGTAGTTGTATTAATGTAAATGTTTGGAGTGATATATTTATGTAAATTCTCCACTCCAAATATTGTTTTTATGATTGTTTAAACTTTAAATGGTCAGTATCTGATGTGACCGGGTTATACTTATGTCGTTATAAGATTTTCTGTCAGTAGTACAAAACGCACAATGTAGTAATACATATTCAATATGTACACGGTGAAATTTTATTCCCCGTAAACCCTGAAGGAGGTGAATGTGCTCATGAAACTGAACAACTTTCCCCAAGGAACATAGGTCGAAATATGAAAAAAAAAAAATTGGACCCTCCGTACAAAATTGACTATCAGCTGATTGATTTACTATGGGAGGTCCAAAAATTTTTTTCATATTTCGACCTTTGTTCCTTGGGGAAAGTTGTTCAGTTTCATGAGCACATTCACCTCCTTCAGGGTTTACGGGGAATAAAATTTCACCGTGTATACCGATATTATGTAAAGTAGGCTTCTGCCTACTAGTAATGTAATTAAATGCACTTTTAGATTATTTAGAAAAGGACCGGTTTTATTATATCTCCCTTCTCAACTTACTTAAAGACATATTATTAAAGTAAAGTGACTTAAGACATGTTTTATTTATATTTAGACGTTCTAATACGCTAAAATACTTATAAACTTGACATGGAATATAATTAAGAGACATATATTTTAATGAATTTACTTGTCCAATAAGTAATAACAGCTCATCAAGATTGTATGTTTATAACTAGCTGATGCCCGCGACTTCGTCCGCGTGGATTAAGTTCTTAAAATCCCGCAGGAATTCTTTGATTTTCCAGAATAAAAAGTAGCCTATGTCACTCTCCCAATCCTCAACTAATACCATGCAAAAAATCACGTCGATCCGTAGCTCTTTTGCGGCGTGATTGAAAGACAAACCAACAAACAGACACTTTCGCATTTATAATATTAAGTAAGGATTCCTGATGAGTATTAAATATTTGCATGCTATCTAGTAGAATACTAGTGGTTCGCCCCGAACTGAGACCTCGCGATATCCCATAATTCCCAAAAGTTTTAATTATATATTGTAATAATTAACTTTTAACATTAGACGCAATAAAAAAAAAATAGTTGACATAAAACTGTTTTACTGACACAGCGCCATCTATTAGCATTATAGTGAAGCTATTAGCTTCACAATAATGCTAATAGATGGCGCATTAAAATTAAATAATTTCGTTTCTTTATAACATTTATCTAATTTTAGTATTTGTTGTTCAAGTACAGGATATAACTGAATTTTCAACCAAGTTTCACGTTCTAATATTCAGTAATTCAGATGTTATAGGGCTCTGACAGACATTTAGACGGACACACTTCTCTGTCTAGTAGGCAAGCGCCCTAGTTGACTCAGAGAACTCGCTTCGCTCGTTCAATGAAGGTTGCTTATTCATAATCATTGTATTCAGCAAATAAATTTAATTTTCATTTCAATATAGACACGACCTTTCTATCTACCTGTAAAAGTTTAATTCACTGATTTAAAAAAAATACTTGTTTGTTTTCTTGTAGGTAATTAATGTCACATATTATTGATCTCTAAAAATACGTCCAGAATTTATAAAATACGTTAAATTTTTTTTAACTTTCATAATCAATTATTAATTTATAAATTGTTATATTTTCTGGACGCGTCGTAATTTTAGTTATCATTATAATTTTCATGTGAGACACGTAGGTACTGATAGAAAATTAAATATGTATATTTTTGAAATAATAATTAGTACATATTTTACTTTTAATGGCGCTATTTGACTGAAACACACTTAAATAACCGTGTAAAAGTAAAAATAAAAAAGACGTGTGGCACTCGGGGACTGCCACGGTAAAGCATAGCATTTTTTATCAACGCCATCTAGCGGTGAGAGGAGTCCCGTGTCAGGTTATTTTCGTTACGGAATTTCTGGATTCGGTCTCCACGCTCAAGGCCCGCGATAGAAGCTATGCAATAGCTTAAAACACATTTTCACACGGATAAACGTTATTTATCGTGAGTTTAATACACTCATGTGCTATAAAATAGTACCTACGCGTTACTATAGACTTATGTAGCCCATTCGTCCAGAGCGTGAATTAATATAAAAATTAAATAGTATACTACTGTCACATAAGTCACGTTTATGTATTATATGGTAATGTAGTTTGCGCGCAACACATTGGCCGCGCCATAGGTATGCGCTCGGGGAGTTAAGTTCAGACAAAGTATGAGGAGATACATTAGATCGACGTCTTTAATCTCGATCTCGATTTCGACATTCCAAAGAGAGAGAGTTCCTGGAAAATCTGACTTATGCATTGCGTTCCCCCTCTCCTCTGTCCACACCTAAGTGCAGCCAGCGAGTTGCGCGCGAGCTATATCTAATACATTCTTAGCGCTCAGTAACAAATCTATTAGTGTACTTATATATATATATATATATATTATTTTGTTTGTTATTTTTTATCTATTTTGTAAATAAATAATTGATAGTACCGATCTATTGTATTATTTAACATTTTACTACATGTATGTATGCACGTCCGCGGACAAGTTAGCATTTCAAAAACGAAGAGTACGATAGCGAACTGTCATGGAATTCTAGTCGTCTCAGCTGACTGGGATCAAACCATTTTCATTAGTGCAAAATATCATTGAAATAATTAATAATTTCAGTAATTGAGGTAAGGTAGGCGTAAATACACACAAACAAGCAGTATGCCTGATATTTTCAGATTTATATAATAGTATTAATTATTAAAATATTTTCCAGTGTTGCCAAATAAAATACATACAATTATTTTATTCCATAATAATTTATTATTAAAAGATTACATCGTTAAAAAAGCACAATAAACTTAGAATCTAAAATACCGCAAAGTATCTTTCTACCTATTTTTATTAGAAATGTAGTAACAATTAATGAATGACTTTCGATTATCACAGCTAATTGTGTTACAATTTGTGAATAACAGCTAAGTATGCCTAAACTAATTATTTAAATGTATAATATGTTATTTATTTATTGAACACATCCTAGATTAAGCTAAGCTATTTGATATTATTACCGACTTACAAAAAAAGGTGTTTATAACAATTGGACACGTACTATGTATGTAATTTTCTTGAAACTGCAAAATATTCATATATCTAGAAGGGCTTCCAAACAAATATCCAAAATTTTATAGAAGTATGTGTACGTATGTATGTATGATTGTGATTATATTTTTTCTTTTGGTTAAAATTTCAAATTAGGGAACAGTAAAGATTTCATGAAAATCGGTTCAGTAGTTCACAAAATTTGGACACTTTTTTCAGTTATTATTTATTTCGTGATATTGAAGTCGGTTTAATTATTTTTTAAATTATAGCTCGTTATCGATACGTACCCGTTTAGCACATAATAATAAAATTAAGCAATAAATCCTAATTAAATAATTTAAAACAATATATTGATACAAAGTCAACAAGTCATAAAACAAAACAATCAACAATATTTTGTTAAAGAATTAATGCTGCAAAATGTATTTCAGAGGTATTCATTATTCGATGAATAGTTACATAATAATATTCATGATTAATACTTATAGGTATTCAGAAAAGACCTTTTATTTGATACTCGTTTTTGCCCGCGTTTCGTCCGCGCGGAGTTAAGTTTTTAAAATCCTTTGGGAACCCTGTTTTGACGGGATAAAAAATAGACTTTCACTCTCCAAGTCCTGACATATAGTTGAGCAATGGATCCACGTGATTGAAGGACAAACCAATAAAGGCGAACATTTATAATATTTATATTAGTAAGGATTGTCTCGCTAATCCTTATGAATACTCTGAACTATGCAACGAAATTCATCGAACAATAAACGAGCTTAACTTACACGCGAGAAGGGCATCCGTCGTTTTGCACATCCAACTGCGACTATGTTCAGTGCATTCAAGAAGATTGGCGAATTACAAGTACTATACCGCCAAGCGACTTAGTGTTCCGGCACGATGGCGTGTAGAAACCGATTAGGGGTATGGGTTGAATATACACTGCTATACCCCTTCCAAGTTAGCCTGCTACCATCTTCGACTGCATCGTCACTTACCATCAGGTGAGATCGCAATCAAGGGCTATCTTGTCATAGAATTAAAAAAAAAAATGTCGATAACTTGGACAAAAGATACTTATTTACCTATTATACTTTGATAGCAAACAGTTCAAACTCAGCGTCATTTACATGTTAATTATTTTACTGGGAATGCTTATCTATTCGAAAGTTTAAACTTGACCTACAAAAGCGTAAATAAAGAATACTGACTATTACTATGATAAAGAAATGAAACTCACACCCCCACGGGTTTATCGTTGCCAGCATCGAAGAACACCTATAGTCTGATTTTTAATTGCGTGGAATTCTGACGTATCTTAAAGTTACCAGAGATAAAACAAAACCCAGAAAAAAGATAATAAAAAACTTATAAAAATAAAAATCAATTGCCGCACATAGATATATGACAAATGCCTGACAGATAGTTTGGGGTAAAACCGAACTATAGGTGGTAACCCTGGTTTTCATAAAAATAACACACTCTATAAAATGACAAGTGTCAGAATTCCACCGAATTAAAAATCAGACTATAGACTACGTATAGGTATATAGTTCTTTCAATTCACTCAAAATTAATATACACGACCCTTTACCTACAACTTGGATTTAGTCGAATTTATACTAATTACAGAGTTAGAATTACCATAATCTACTGTAATATTTGGTAATACTGATGTAATTAAGCTGTGACATTCTTCAATTTCCTCTGGAATGACTTCATATAATATTTCTTTTTCTCTGAAAAAAGAAGATGCATGCATTTTATTTATTTTCAAAATACAATCGAATAACATCCGAGATATAGTTCTTGCAATTTACGAGGACACGTGAGCTTTATTTGTGGTTATGTCGTGTACATGCACATTGCGTAAGTGTGCGTGGCTGTCAGGAGCCTAGGTGGGAGCGGTCAGGCGCGAGCAAAGCCTCGCTCACACTTGTCCCCACCAGACGATCCATCGCGCTCCGATCGCACGCGGCAGGAGCGCGATCCAAATGTGCAGGCGGTGTGGACGTGCCGCGCGCGATCCATGCGCTCGTATTGGAGCGCGCGCTCCCTGCTGCGCCCGATCCGTTCGTTCCGGATCGCAGTTTAAACAAACTGGATCGGCCTAGTACGATCCACGCTCCACGTTCACGATTTTGGATCGCGGATCGCGGGATCGCCGATCCATTTTGGATCGTCTGGTGGGGACCCAGCTTTCAGATACGACACACACACAGCCAGGAGTCTCGCGCCCTCTTGAATTATAAGAACTATACCATGATATTATATGTACATACTATTTTGCGGTGACATTTTATTTTATTTTATTTTATTTTAAAAGAAAACTTACAGCTTATTAGAGAAATTAGTCAATAAATACAGAAGAAGAATTAAAGCTAATTACAAGTTTGGGAGAAAGAAAAATAATAACGAATACAGGGAAAAAATTGTAAAGAATACAAAAAATAAATCAATAAAAAGCTGTAGAATGAGGGGTAAACAAAGCAAAAATTCGAGAAGTGATCAACGAGTTTCTAAACGAGGTACATAAATTATTTATAGGCGTTAAAGAACTCGTTTGCCAGTGTTTTACGAATGGTGATGGCAGTGATGCAAAAAAGGTCTAGATTTTTATTATTTTTACAAATTTCATTAAAAGATAGGGCAGATCTGAGCATATACGAGTTTTTACGAAAATTAGTATTACATATCGTCCTTTCGTAAGCTACCCCTTTTACTTACCCCTTGAGCCTGGCTAAGACCCCGTAGTTAGCGAGTCCCTGCACGCAGTTGGCCGCCGCCTCGAGGCTGAGGCAGTACGGGTGACGCCGCTCGCCCTCCGCTCGCTCCTGGACTAGCTTCAGCAACTGAGCGTGCTCGCATCTCTTACACTGTCAACAAATTTTGACAAATCTGGTTGAGCGAAGCAATGGCTGGATCATGCATCATGCTCGTGAACGGGTGCCACCAACGGGAATGGGTCTGCTTTGACTGCCCGTCTTGACATGCGTTGGATTGGTGTACCTACGTATGCATTTTTGCATTTTTGAAGCTTTATTGTGGAAGCACTGCATACATAGCATAGCTTTGTAAAAAAAAAATTTTTTTTGAAAAGAGCAACTGCTGAGTTTCTTGCCGGCTCTTCTCAGCAGAATCTGCATTCCGAACCGGTGGTAGATTTATGACGTGTCATAAGAGCTACAAGTTAGCCTATATGAAATAAATTAATTTTGAATTTGAATTTGACATTATCAGGCAGAAGCTAGATTTTTACGGACGATGTATTTACGAAATTCTACTAATATTATTAAAGCGAAAGTGTGTTTGTTTGTTGGTTTCCTTTAATCACGCTGCTAGAGAGCTACGTATCGACGTGATTTTTTGCATGTGTAGGTATAGTTAAGGACCTGGAGAGTGATATAGGCTAATTTTATCCCGAAAAATCGAAGACTTCCCGCGGGATTTTAAAAACTAATTCCACGCGGACATCAATTAGTATGGTTAATAAAAGTATATGTCACCTGCATCATGACATCAACACAAGTCGCTAGTGTGGTCAACGCTGGCAATATAGTCCATTGCAACAAAAACTGGAGCGTCTGGTCCGAGCCTGCCTTGAATGTGCCAGTGTCTGTTACGATTTTGTTCTCTATACAATACTGCAGCGCTTTGTTGAATTTCTGTAACCAAGAAATAATAATTGACCAAGTACGTGTCAGAACACACAGAAGAGGGCCCCGTAGTTTTGACCTAAATTGGGGAATACTTATATTGTGCTAACATATTTTGAGACCGCGGCAAAATAATGGCGCGGCAAAATAGTTTAAATAATAAATATTATTATTTATGTATTTTCATGAGTGAAAGGTTATATATTTTATTTGTTATGATGATGTGGAGAATGAATTAAAAATATAAAAAAAAGAATGCATAATAATTACATATGTAATGTGAAACTCACCAAGTCTTCAGTCTTTTCTAAATGGAAGAATTCGTGTCTCAACAATTTCCTCAACCGGTGGTAGTCTGTGGATAGTTGCTCTAAAATGATAAAAATTATATTACTACGATACGATTATAAAAAAATTCAAAATATATACATAATTATAATGTACAGAATTCATTGAGTTCCGTCCTCCATCTCCGAAAATATTCATCAGATCTTCACCAAATTTAAATGGGACCAACCTGACGATTCGTCCTTTCAAATAAAAAAAAATTATTAAAATCGGTTCAGATTTGACGGAGTTATGGAGTAACATGGCCAAAAAAAAAAAAACATACGCGTCGAATTGAGAAGCTCCTCTTTTTTTGAAGTCAGTCAAAAAATATCAGTCAAATACCCTAATCATACTTAACCACCAGGTAACAGGGCATTCAAGGGTTAACTTGTGATCTAAAAATAATACCTCTGCTAGTTTCGCCTCTGTGCACGATTGCAGATATGACGGCTGGCGGTACCAAGTAATGCAGTACTGGATTCACATACAACTGCACTTCAATTATCGGTATCGCATTCACCATGGTTTCAGCTTTAAGAATGTGTCCTGCAAGAAATGTGATTATATTTTAATGACAAGCTAGCCCTTGCCCTAGTTACACAGTCCACTACCTGCCTACGTGATGATATCTGCAAACGACTGTACATACAACAAGCAAGATTAAAATAAGATCTTACACGATTAAATGTGGTTAAGACAAAAACTATAGTTAGTAAAAATATGTAAGCTAGGATTAAAGTATTAGAATTAACCATTAGATCTGTGCTCTAACATTGAGACATTGGTTTAAATACTCTATATTAAAATAGTAGTAGTCAAAATCTTCGTTTCCTTTCGTCGCTGTCGTTAACTTAATTAAGTACCGCGACTTCGTCCGCGTGGAATTAAGTTTTTTGTTTCATATTTCATTGTATAATATTCACACACCAGTCCTGGTAAAATGTATAAGGCTCGTTTTTTGCATATTACATTACATTGTATCTGCATTTTGGCGAATAAATGATCTATCTATCTATCAAAAAATCTGTTTTTTTTTTTTTTTGGGATAAAAGGTAGGATGTGCCACTCTACAAGACAATACTCATGAGTGAGTGAGCGATTTTATATTATTTTTTATACGATTTAAAAAAAATACAAGGTTAACAATGCTTCATTATACGAAGAAAAATAACTTAATAATGATGGGAGGTCGATAAAAACAAGAATCCGGTAGTAATTATTACAAATATCAACAGACTACAAAACGACTTCTTTATTTATTATTTTATTGCGCTTCATTGTAATTACTAGAGACCGGATTATATGCATTTGCATATTCGCATATGCATTTGCATATTTTAGCCATTCTCAGCGGTAATAGCATATTTTACCTAAGATCTAGTTATGATGCATATTATCGGTACATTTACAATATTTTTCACTCACTCTGCGTTCCGCCGCCGCCGCATTACCCCATAAAAGTTTGAAAACATATTGAGCAATAACCCAGGTTTTTAAAGCTTGTGTCAAATTGATAGTTTCATTAATGGGACGGCAGAAATTTTGCCGGAAACTATAAGTGCCATAGCACCCAAGTTCAAATTCTGCCCAGTTACCTCAATGGATATGGAGCGAACCTTTTCTACTTACAAAAATATTCTAAATGACCGTAGATACAATCTTACCACTGAAAATTTAGAAAAATATTTGATTGTTTACGTTTACACAAATTCTAAATCATTTTAATATCATATAATGTTACTTACTGTACCTATTATCGCCTATCAAAAAATAATTTACTAATTGTATGCTGATTTTGAAATAAAAAAAATGAATACTTACTTTTCTATTTTTTAGGGATTCCTAAAATTTATCATTTAATTTTGCATATTCTGCCAGTTTTCGTGCATATTTCAAGCATTTTTCATGCATATTTGCATGCATATAACAAGCTTTTTATGTTGCATATAATCCGGTCTCTAGTAATTACGCAGAAAAGAGGTAAAATAAACTTAACATAAACGTACAAAAAACTACTAGGTAAGTACGTACTACCTTATACAGCTGTATTTTATGCAATCGACCAGCTGGTCGATTGTATAAAATATGCAATCTTGTTTTATTTTTTTACGCCAGGGAATTCGTCAATCGTAAAGGGAATTATATATATATTTTTTCTTTTAATTTTATATTTATTTACTAGCTTATGTACCCAAGACTTCGTCCGCGTGGGTTAAGTTTTTAAAAATCCCGTGAGAACTCTTATCTTATATCTTGTCAATAAATAATTTGTATTTATCGGTATACAGCAACAATAAAATTCCTTATTGTTAGAGATAAGTATAATTAATATGTCATTAAGATAATTAAATATTTTATCATGCGTAGCTGATAAAAATACTACCTACGCATATTAGAATGTGCGTAGGTGTAAAGTTCGAGGCCACACGTTTTAATTACATTGTTAGCCCTAACTTTTTTATTGAATTCATTTTTAAGGACTTACAAGTTAGGTACCTACTTTAAATTCGTAACGAGTCTATCAGTCACTTTTCAGAGTTCCGTACCTGGGGTGCCCAGGGTGCCAACGGGGCCTTATTACAAAATCCGCTGTCTATCAATCCGTCTGTCTGTCAGCTGGCTGTATCTCATGAACCGTAATAAGTAGATATTGGAAATTTTCACAGAATGTGTATACTTATTGTCGCTATAACAACTAACAATAAACATAAAATAAAAAATTTTTTTTCGACATTTTTTGCTCGACCTTAAAAATCGCTCTTACGATGATGGTCCGGAACCCTGTGTGTGCGAGTCCAACTCGCACTTGGCCGGTTTTTTCTAATGGCTGCTTCAAGACATGTTCGTCTTAAAAGAGCAGCTAAATTAATCTTTAGATCTATGGATCCGCGAAAATTTTGATTTTAGAAGCGTAAAAGTCACTTTCGAACGTCTATTAGCGCTAACAAATGGTGAATCAACGCTTCGTTTCACTTATTTTGTTTAATTATTGATATGACCGGCCCTTATTCATGTTCATACAGACGTACAGCATACGTCATTGACACTCTTATCAATCAAAGGCCAAAGTATTCGCAACAAAGTATTTTACTGATTAGCTTTATCAGCTAACATTGTATGAATCTATTAATTTATCAAATCAAAGTATACGATAAGACGACATCGACATACATCTCGCGATTGAAGCATAATATTAACGTCTAAGTAGCAAAACGTCTTATAACTTGAAAAGTCTAATCAGCAATACGACTATTAGCGAAATATCCATGTAGTAAAACAGCCATCTATATACGTTTTTATTACATAAACCTTTTGGTCTTTTAAGCTTTTGCACAGCTTCTATCGCGGGCCAGCGTGGAGACCGAATCCAGAAATTCCGTAACGAAAATAACCTGACACGGGACTCCTCTACGGTGAGCCGCTAGATGGCGTTGATAAAAAATGCTATGCAATAGCTTTACCGCGGCAGTCCCCGAGTGCCACACGTCTTTTTTTTTAAATTTATTTAATCATAATAACTTCGCCAAACTAGTGGGCCAGTTTGTTGATGCTCGCGTGGATTTATTTTTAAAATTCCACAGAAACCGATTGCCGGAATAAAAAGTAGCCTATGTCACTCAACTATACCCATGTAAAAAATCACGTCGATCCGTAGCTCTGTTGCGGCGTTATTGAAGGACAAATCAACAAACAAACACACTTTCGTATATCGTATATATTAATAAGGAAAGGATTTTCTGCGAGCTCATCGCACTAACGCGACGATACTGCGTAGTAAGCCTTTAAAAGCTTACTAGCACCGGTGAACGGATAAACCTAATTAGGTTTTTGATTCACCGGTATCTAATTCACATATTATAAATATAAAATGTATATTTCCTTTAAAATAAAAAAATACTAAAAATCGCTTATCCCCGCGTTCACTTTTGCGCTTCTAAACTTTATAGTTCAATGGTTTTACCTTTCATTTTCCGCTGCACGTCGGAGTTGACGTCCATCGGTAAGCTAGGTACGAGTCGTAGCTTCTCGTCCCGGTCAAGCGTGATCAACTTTTTGTGTACGACCAGTATTCTTTCCACGCTGGCCTTTACGTCGTTTTCGAATACCGACGCGCCGAGAGTTCGTAACACTTCTATCAGCCATTCCACTTTCTTTAACACCTAGATATTGAACAAAACGTGGTTTAATTGGATAGAATTACATCTTCACTTACCATAAGGTGAGATCGCAGTCAAGCGCTAGTCTATATATTAAAAAAAAAGACTTGTGGCACTCGGGGACTGCCGCGGTAAAGCTATTGCATAGCATTTTTTATCAGCGCCATCTAGCGGCTCACCGTAGAGGAGTCCCGTGTCAGGTTATTTTCGTTACGGAATTTCTGGATTCGATCTCCACGCTGGCCCGCGATAGAAGCTATGCAATAGCTTAAAAATAGAAAGGAGCATCCAAACCACAAAACTAATGTATGTATTTGACATTGCAAACTTAAAGCATTATCTTTGCAAATAAATTAATTAATTTGACGAATTATTTGGGGGATAATTTTTACATGGCTACCTTCAATATAAGGAGGCAAGGCGGCGATTGTGCTAAGTAACAATATTGACTCAAATCGGAAACTAGATGGGTGTCCAACTGTCTCGATTATTGTTACTGTATCAATAAGAATTCATCTCGAACCTACTTCATATCGTATAGGATAATAAAGAGAAAATATTATGTAAGTATACCTGATCGAAAGCCAAAGCCTCATTCTTGATCAAACTCTCCATAAGGACGATCGCTAAGAGATTCGTAATTGTAACAACGGTATTCTCCTGTTGTAGCGTCACTATATAATCAGCTATATCCTGAACCATATCAATTTGCTCCCCCGTCAACTGCTGCAAATCCAAAGGCTTCAATGTCTCGGAGCGAGCGGACGCGTCGACGGATCGATCGCCCGACTGATCCAGGTATTCCTTGATGGATATCGGATCGCCCATATTGATGTAGATATTGCCAAAGTGGTCGTTAAGCCTGTGGAGAGATTTCAGGAGTCCCTGTAATGGGATGTCAATGATACGATATGTGTCCCCACAAAAGTATACTCAAGAGCAAGATACGCGATGTTTTTATCGTGGTTCTAGGCAAGCGCGCTCCATGTCAGGCTGCAACTCACTTACCATCTGGTGTGTTCACAGTCAAGCGATATAAATTATGTATTTCAAAAAAAAAACGTTAGGTACTTTTTGCAAAACTAATCAAGACAATAAAAAATAAGACATTTGAGATTGTTATTAAGTATGCCTTCGACGTTTGTTTTGCGTATTTTCTTATTCCTTGAAATTGTTGTGAAATAGATGTTTGATGCGTCACAAATTTTAAAATAAATATAATTTTACTAGTATTTTGTTTACTATACGGCATAGACTATGAAGAGATGCATCCAGGGGCGGATCTTGAATTTGTGGGGCCCTGGGCTTACTGCTTAGGGGCCCTACCTAATTATTCAACTAATTGCCATTTTGACAAGAAACTGTTTTCTGTAGTGATGTAGGTATATGTAATGTAATATATGTTAATTACAGGAAGAAAATAGGAAAACAAAATATTTTATTTATTTATTAAAACATTATTTATTGCAAATTTTCGTTCGCAACATTTATGAATTAGAGTAGGTTTAGAAAATCTAAACGTCAAACATTTTCGTTCGAACGAAGTTGCGGAACGAAAACGAACCGTGGTAGGAAATACGCGAAATTTCGATCGATATTTCGTTTTTCCTTGAATTAGAGTAGACCCCAAGTTCGGTTGGGGGCCCTCTGTATTCGCGGGGCCCTGGGCTGCAGCCCAAAAAGCCTTTAAATAGATCCGCCCCTGGATGCATCGATATCTTGCTTCGTCTTAGATCTGGTACAATACAATTTAAGACTTAAACGCGTCGCTTTACCTGCTAGTCTAGAATTCTATACCTGCTACTTACCCCAGTAGTTTCCTTAGGTTTCGGCACCCCTATGTGTTCGTACGCGAACAAACTCTGCTCCACCACGCGGTCGTAGCTGATGTTAACAGGAACTAATGTCATGTCCGTCACTTCGCGTGCGAAGTACGGCACTAGCGTCATCGAGAGCATTCCTGTTAACCAAAGGGGAAATAATCCCACCATTTATTTAGTACATCTTCTCGAAAGAAATAAGGAAGAAAAGAAAGTTCTTCCCATCAATATCTAGGCACGATCTTCTCTAAGAAAGAGAAGGGTATAGGCCAGTCCACCACCTTAGCCCTGTGTGGATACGCAGCCTTCAGCCACCTTTGAGAACATTATGGAGAACTCTCATACATGCAGGTTCTTCACGATGGTTTGCTTCACTGTTAAAGCAAGTGATACCTATTTAATTGCTTAAAACTTCTCTTACCGTACTTGGAAGTTATGCTCTCATTGATTCTGCTTCGGAATTTCTTTTTGGAAAGAACTTGAGTATATAGGCGCTTCTAAGTTAGCCGAATGTAAGTTAGTATATCAGCAGTATTTCTCACCATATTTGGGAGGTAGACTCTTATTGCTTCTGCTTCTGGTTCCTTCTAGAAAGAACTCGACAGGCGCAGCATACTTCGCCACCAGGGTCCGCACGTAATGGCGCAGCGTTGCGGCGTAGAGCGGCGCCCCCACCAGGGTTCGCCGAATGAAGAAGGCGCCTGTATCTCTCATGCTTTGACCGACCACCGCCATTGAGTAGAAATCTAGAGAAACATTGACTCTGTATAGACATTGTATATTGTAGTCCCATCGTGGACATGCAACTGGATCGAAATATAGACAATTTTTTTCTTTTTTTCCAATTAAATTCCAATTAAAACAATTTTCGCGGTACATATGGATTTTATCACAATTATGTAATTAAACCACGAATAAAGTCTAAAATCTTTAACATATACTGTATTGGCCCTGCCGTGCGATTAGAAAAGAAAATTGCATTCATTTTACAACTTTAAACATATTTTAAGGTTTCAATTGATCAATTCATTCATCAAGCATGTTTTAAGTTGAGAAATGAATACGATTTTCTTACAATCACATTTGTTTGTTTGATTATAAAGGAAAAAATTGCTTTATTTGGAGTTTTAAAACCCTTGGTACAATATTGAGTGGTGTAATAAAGAAGGAGGTCCTGGGGGATTCACAAAATTATAATTTGGTTCTAAAAGTGTAGCAACTGATCAGTGGTATTGGTTTAATTAAAAACTGCTATATCCCTTCCAACTTAGCCCGCTCCCATCATAGACTGCAAGATGGAAATGCGGTCAGACATTTTTGAAAACAAAAATCTTGTAAAGAGAGATCAATAGAAAGTACTTAGGTAAGTAGTTAGGTAGTAGGTACTACTTTTAAGTTGCTCATTTGCTTTCAAAATAAACATGAGGCAGATTTATGGCCTTAATTATACATTAATTTTGAAATTATATAATTTAAAAGTGTGACCTACCAATTTGAATAGATATTAATTATATGATAATATTATTGCAAAACATTTTAATACATTGACCTTAACATATTGATTTAAGAATGTTACCTTGAACAAACTAAACAACTATTAGCTATGGTTACTACTTATATACTTAAATCTTCAAATAAACTGTTTATATTACTTATTTACATACTTAAATAAATAAAGGAAACAGGCATTAAAAGTATGTTACAACATAAATAAGTTGTACTTACAGGAACTATAAATAATGCATTACCTCTTTATTAATAACACAAATAACGGTTTATTTTCAACAGGGCTTATTCTGTTGTACACAACAATTATCTAAACTGAATTAAACTGACAGGTTTTAATCTTGTGCTGTCCTTTTCATAATGCTCCCTGCAGAAAAGGATAGCACTACATCAAGAGTTTAGTTAAGAGATTGGGTACATCTGAATTAGGCACATAGTGTCTTCAGTGGCGTGCACAGAGGGTAGGCATAATACGGAAAAATGATATAAAATGGAGAAAATCGCCAGTACGAGTTATAAAAACTTAAGGGTAGGCTTTTTATAATTTGTACAATGCCTACCCTTAAGTTTTTTTAAATTCGCACCGAAGATTTTTTCCATTTTGTATCATCTGCCTACCCTGTAGTACATCCTGTGCACGCCACTGAGTGTCTTGTATGTGTGTTGTATATACTAAGTACTATTATTATTAAGATTTAATTCCAGACACTGAACAAGAAAGAACGATTCTGTATGCTTAATTTAGTACATCTTTCTTTTAGTAGTTTGTTCACTCTGCTCTGAACAAGCAGGGTAAAAAGAAATTAGACAGTTATAGTACATCATACATTTAATATTTAGTTTCTTGTGGGCCAAGCAACAGAATCATAGACTAAATAAGTCTATGATTCTGTTGCTTGGCTTGGAACTACTATTCTAATAGTACTAGAAGTCTGAACTAATACAGTCTTTTGACTACTAGTACAGAGTACTCTTTTTAATGACTGAGCAAGAACAAGCCTACATCTTAACTTAAAGTCAGAGAGAAGAGGGGAATACTGATCTTAGTAAGGCAATATTTAAATTAGAAAAAAAAAAAATTTAAGTACTAACCCATTCCTGCGGCCACAGCTGGTAAAGTAATGTCATAGTGGTAGCACAGATAGGTCATAAGGCAGAAATCAGCATAGCTTCTGTGTGTCGGTAGAAATAATACTGGATTGTTGCCCATTATTGATTTTAACTACAACAATCAGAATAACGTATAATATGGGGACATTTGAAGACCTTGAGAGATATAGGCTATTTTTCCCCAAAAAATCAAGATTGGCTAAATTTACTTTGCTGCAACTGTCCATTTTAATCATTAAGAATATAATGCAGAACTCTAAGGAATGCAGTATATTTCCCTTCACTGATAAAGTGAGTGACATTTAACTGCTTAAAATGCACATAAGTCCGAAAAGTCAGAGAGAGTTTGGAATTGATCCCCGTACCCCAACCAGTTTGTATATGAATAAGTAAAAAATATTACCTTTAATACAGCTGGCTCATTGACATAAACTCCTATTTTCATCATGAAGCAGATCTTGAGAAACACAATGCCCATCCATCTCATAATGTGTGACTTATCATCCATTGCTATCTCTTCTAGATAATCTAAAACCTCTCTTTTTAACTGTTTTTTACCAATACCTGTTCTTATACTTTCCTAAAATGTAAATAACAATGTTAGAATATAGGACTTGAGAGACTTGTTGATTGATGGAGTATGGACACGAGATCCAAAGGGTCCAGGGCTGGAAAAAAACTCCAATGCCGAAGATTTTTTTTTCTATAAGACAAGCACATCCACAAAAATTGTGATGTGAAAAAATAAAAATTTTACTATTATAGATTTTACTTCTTACCGCTTCCAGAAAAGCATCGATATAAACAGAATCAGCGACCAGCTTTTTTAATTCTTGTGGCCCGTAATATTTATCGAGGTTCAGTGTTTTTAAAGGTTTCCAACTACGAGTCATAAATTTCACTATTCCGAACTGTGTATTCCTCGGTTTCAATATATCAGTAAATTTCACAAGTTCACCCATTGTTGCTTTAATTTAGGTAAGTTTTATCACAAATTGAAATAATTCTTGTCCTCAATAACTGCTTACAATTTTACTATTGATCTATTTCACTTGATTTCGCTAGGGCGTTTGTGCATTTTAGGTTTTTGTAGAATTAAAGAATTATTTGCAATAAAATGAAAAAGACACGATATAGTTTAATGAGAGTTATGTAAAAATAAAAATGAGTAATAACACGACGAAGGAAATTAAATTTTAAAAATCGCTCGTGAAAATCGCCTCCGCACGTTCTCCGCAGCTCGAGAAACGTCAACGTCAAAACTCGATTGTAATCTCGATGTTAAATTGACGCCATGTCAAAAACTCAAAACCGTCAAAAGGAAATTGTAACAGACGGTGACAGATTAGGGTACTTACCACAGAATATGCATGAAAATGGACCCAACTCGATTAAAATATTATGAAAGTTACCTATACCTATTAAGATAGGTTCTTCCTACTTTCAATGGTGATAATTTCGATTAACTTTCGACAAGGGTGGAAACCACAAACATATAATGTTTGTGGTGGAAACGATGGGAACCAATCGTTAACGAATCCTGATTGATTTTAAATTAAGGCGATCGAATTAAATAGATGTCTTCCCACTAAAACTTTTACAGATCAACCTCAACACGAAGGCCTATTGCGCCCATCCCTTGAAGTATATAGCCCAAAACACAAAATTTTTTTTCCTCCGAGGCCCATCCTGATGAAAATCAGTTGAGTATATATTCACTATCTACCATGGTTTTAAACGTGTTTTTATTTTAAATGACTAAAGAAATAAACCCATCAAGCTGCCGTGGCATACTTACGCTGTCGGTTTCCCACGGTCGAGTTGATTAGTGCTGTCCATATAGTTTATACACTGCCCTTGGTAGTTGGTCGGCTCAGAGTATGATTTCCTTCTTATACCATTCAACGCAAGGTCTAAGCTAGCCGATATTCAAATTACTCCTAACCTTTTTGGAAATGATCCTGTATTTACCAAGATTATAGGAATAAGTGGGAATAAGGATCGAAAGTGGTTAAAAGAAAGAGAAAATAACTTTAAGCATTTATTTTCAAAAAATATCGTAAACCTAAATAATGTAACATTTTACTCAATTATAATTATTACTGTAACGATGGTTCGGGTTAATTTAAAAACAAAATTGGACATTTCTCTTCTATAGGTAGGTACCAAAAGTTTGGAATAGGCGAATTCCCCTATACATTCGCAATAGGGACCTATTATGATTGTAATATGATAATACACAAAAATAGATTATTGTTCCACAACTAAAAAAGCCATTCAAAATCGACGTGTTTCGCGAATACACCTCAATTTTATTGATAACTTAGATACAAAGTAGGTACAATAATATTTAAGCCGATATTACATATTTTACGAATACATAAGTATATCGTCGCGACGGTAATATTCGCGTTTGCAATAAAAACTAATGTTTTTTCATTCATTCTCTATCAATTGAAAAAACGCCAAATCCAACTTTTTTTTTAACTTATTTTATCGTTTCAAAACGACAAAAAGTACCGTCGCGAAAATAATTAAAATCGTCAAATATATAATATCGATACAATTATTATCATACAATATGATTGTAATATTTTTAGAGATGGAACATTAGGTGTATATGCCAGACTAAACCTTCGCCGTTAGTTAATCAAGTTGATTTAGAACAAAGTTAAAATATTTAATTGATTCTTAAATCTAAATTTTGAGCTGAATTATGGACTTTTTATATCAAAAAGTACAGCACCCTGTAAATAAATCTGTTCTATTCTATTACAATTAAATGCATTTACTTAATAATATTTTTATTTTGTGAAATTGTTTTTTTTTATTTTTTTGGTTTTTTGACGTGAAAAAGAAACCAAATCATAATAATAAAACACAAATTACAACATGTCGGTACATTTTCCTTTATCATTTTAAATTCTTATTTTCTACTTATTTTTTCTATATTTTTAGAAATGATTAAAAATAAAGACAATGCTAGGTCTCACGTGATAATAATAATTATTATAAAATAAAAGGTTCACTTTAAATTTAATCACTATTTAAAATATGTTTTTGTTATGCGCTTTTATGTTGCGATGGTTTATTTGTGTCGAAAGGATCCACAAGACATGTTGTAAATATTATTTTATTATATATAAACTTATTGGTATCTGACTTCCACATACGAAAGTCAATAATAAGAACAAATTATTCTATTCCATAAAATTAAATATGGAATGAATGATTACTTCTAAATAAAATATATCAATAGTATTATAATAATCTTGATTAAATGATTACAAACACGATTTCCAAAATTTGTCGAAAATTGTTTACTTTAAGAACAATGAACTTTAAGAAATATTATGAAAGTAACTTTTTATTTATTTTTTAGGAGCTAGATAGATGGACAAACTTTTAACTGCAAGTTAACTGCGAAATTATAGTTGACAGTCCTAAATACAGTACTTACATCTATCTAGCCACACGCTTTTGTATCTTATACTCAGTAATAAGTACATATTTATATAGAAGTTTAGCAAATGTAAATACATTCAAAACTACTTTAAAATTGATTATAAAAAATCTTCGCAATAACATTACAAAAATATGTTGAAATTGATTTTATCATCACAGTGTGGAGTAGGCAACGCCTTTTTGCCTGTATGGAGTACTTGAAATTCTGCTACACATTCATAAAACTCAGACTCCGACTCATATTACTCACTTACCATCAGGTGAAATCGCAGTCAAGCGCTAGTCTACAAATAAAAAAAAATTAAAAAAAAAATGTCAAAAAAACTTGAGGTCTTCACGCAAAAGTTTTGTATATTTCTTTTGCATTATAACGAAGAGTTTATTCAATTCGCAACCGGTCGTTTCAAATACGACAGTGTTCGGCCGTTTGTATTGATAGTAATGTGCGCGCAATTAAATTCCGACCGTCGATAGTTGACTCGACCGATGCAAAATATAATTATGTTGACTAAGCACTAACATTTTCAATTTTTGAATAATAAACGCAAAGTTGACGTCAGAAAGAAATTTTGTATGAAAACGCTGCAGTCGTTTTCATACAAAATTCCTTGCTGGCGTTAACTTTACCTTTACTATTCGAAAGTTGAATATCTTTGTGCTTAGTCTACTGGTAAACTTGCATCTTCGTACACCACTCATCCAAACACTAAGCCAAAGACTAATGGTGGAAACACTCTTAAAACTTCGAACGTCCAAACACTAAGCCACGTGATGTAACCTAAGCCGTAAACTTATGGCATTAATTTATGGTTAGTAAGAACTTATGCATGTCGACAACGTTCCCAGATTTCAAAGATCGAAGCACCAAACACATCTCATCGGAAAAACAAGTAAAGTCAACGTTGGCGATATGCGCAAATTCGTCCCTTAGGTATAGAAAAATTATCACAAACAATCACGGGTATTGACAGTGTCGGGTTAAACCGCCATTTTGTATTTCTGTTTTGCTCGGTGTAAGATCCATGCAAGACAGAAAAGCACAGTGGTGGCTTAACTTTTCCTAACTTTCTTAGGGTGAAAACATGCCGAAGATGCTTCACTGCGATACCACGCGGTGCTGGTTTAGCTCGCTACCTCGATGTCACATCCATGTAAAACAAATGTATGCAAACAGACGAGCACGAACATGTCGAAGATACCTCGCTGTACCGCGATGTATCGCAGTGAGGTATCCTTCGGCATGTTCGCGCTCGTCTGTTTGCATACATTTGTTTTACATGGAGGTGGCATCGAGGTAGCGAGCTAAACCGCGACCGCGAGGTATCGCAGTGAGGCATCTTTGGCATGTTTTAACCCTTAGATAGATAGATTCCCTTTTAGAAAATAACTACGATTTAATGCTCCACCGTGGCACTGTCGGGTCATAGAGGTCACTCGAGTGTCGGGTCGCAGAATCACTCAAGGTGATTGTGTAATAATTGGCATTGTGGTAAACTGAGCTAATTCTGCTGTATACAATCTCTAAACTAAATTGACAGGTCTAAGTCACGTGCTGTCTCTTTCAGAAAGTTCCCAGCAGAAAAGGATAGCACTAAGTCCAAACCTGTCAATTTAGTTTAAAGATTGTGAATAACAGAATTACTCACAATGTAGATCTTAAAAATACCTAAGCATAGGTTCGAGCATATTAAGTTTTAACATTTTTTAACCTACACTTGATATTAATCTTTAAAAAAAATGTATGCTCCATAAAGGCAAAAATGTATTCCCTACTGTCTAACAAGAACAAATCCTCAAAACTCCTTATTCTTCATAATTATTGTTCATTTTGTTACCTCAAGATTTTTTATAATTGATTTTTAAATGTATTGTTTACTTCGACTCTATTTTGTAGTTTACATGCCTGTATTGAGAAATACTGTTTTATTTTTTTATTTTATTTTTTGGATTATTTATATACACACTTTAATTTTCAAGTATAAAAATTAAGTATGTTTTTACAAATAATAATAATTTTTATTTTTTAAGTTTCTCACTAGAAAAACTAAATAATTATGTCATTACAAAGTGTAGAGTTATTTTCTAAAATTAAGCTTATCCATTAAACTTCTTACTTAATTGTCTACAATAATATCACAGGATCTTATTTTTT
Source organism: Hipparchia semele (assembly GCA_933228805.2). NCBI lineage: Eukaryota > Metazoa > Arthropoda > Insecta > Lepidoptera > Nymphalidae > Hipparchia > Hipparchia semele. The sequence goes on along the minus strand of OW121725.1, from coordinate 3,495,802 downwards.
AGTACTTTAAATTTATCTAACCTTATTTTAAATTCGTTAGGACTTACGTTAAATCACAAACAATGGGAGTTTTGGAAGATAGTTTTGTGTTATAAATAAATGTTGCCAATACAATTTTTTTTTAATCAAACATGTATGATTTGCGTTCAAAATATACAATTACATATACAAAATATACAATGTGACAATTTAAAAAAAATATCGTATCTGTGAAGTCAGTCTTGATTGTAATTGTTATAAAACCTAGTATTTACTTATACTATAAACTAATGTCAATTAAACCTATAGATGCTCACACACTGCCTTCCCATGTAGCCCATACTGTTAAAAATTATTTTATTTAATAAATAAACGAAGTTTCAGAAAAATAAGACAAGAATGAAATGAACGAGTTAAAGAAGAATAGTTGAGTGACAGTAGCTGTTTTTTATATTAAATAAAATAATTCATTAAAAAATAAGGGGTCAAAGAAATTCTTTTCTACAGGTAATTAACTATAGTTAAATTAAATGGACTAGGTAAATCACGCCATAAGCATAAAAAAATTAAGCTTAGAAAATTTTGAAAAATATGGGCTGGACGAAAATGTTAATTTTTTTTTTTTGTTTTATTTGAAGAAACGATAACAACAAATCATACAAGTTGAAATTAAAGCCCTTTTTTAATGTCATGGGTTTCAATCACAATAAAATAATCTCATTGGAAAAAAAGCTATCAAAAACTTAATACTTAATCAAATATTAATCGAAACTTAATAGTAAAAACATATAATCATTTCAATACGTCAAAAACAAATAAAAAAAAAATAGACTTCCCGTGATACTATCGAAATGGGTATAACATAGAAAATAACTAAGAAAAAATTTATAAAAAAACACGAATGACACTATCGAAACGGGTGTCCGAACGGATTTATAATATCCAATTGGATTTATATTTTTAGTTATGATTTTTCCAGTTGGATTTATGCCATCCAAATGGATTTATAATATCCGTTTGGATTTACTTATTCTTAGAGGCCTTATTGAACGCGTCAATTTTTGGTATAATGTAGTCTGAGAGCCTGCATTTATCGAAGCGAGTTCTACTAATCTCGGTAAGGAGACGGGAGGATCTTTCCAGCTGCTGGGTCTCTTCACCGTGATAGCAGTTGTTGTCGCGCGCGAACTCCATGTATTTACGCCACTTGCAATCGCGTGTGAGACAGGTCGGGTTGCCGATAATGATCAGCTTAGCTTTGGCTCGGGTCAGCGTTACGTTGTAGCGCTGAAAGTTTGTACAATCGAAATGATCAGTTATTTTGTTTTGGGAATTTAAATCAAAATATAAGTAAAAGAATAAATTATCTGAATCACTCAATAGATAATCACTCACACATAATATGAACTCTTCTCCATTATTTATGAATTACATCCAGACAGAGTAGTAATTGAATGCAATTGTATTCAATTGCTACTCTGTCTGGATGTAAATCCAATTGGATTTACAATACATCAAAATGGATTTACAATAAATCAGAGTGGACTTTAAATCAACTTGGATATTTTATTGATATTTCTATTGCTCACCTTGTCATCTACCAAGAATCCAAGGCCATATTTGGCATCATAGTCCAAGAGCCTGCAGTTAGCTCGTACAGTGGACACTAGCAGGACACGTTTCTCTTTACCCTGGAAGGATTCCACTGTTCCGACTTCTATGTCTTTATAGTTCTCGCTGGTCAGCCAGCCTTTCATTTTGTACACCTGTGAAAAATATACGATTGAATTTAACCTACCTCGTCAGTCGAGTGGTTAGCATGATAGATGACTACGTCCTGGGTTCGATTCCCGGGTCGGACCAAAAAACTAGCCCAGAGTTAGGAAGTAGGCGCCCCCGTGCCTCGGAGAGCACGTAAAGTCGTCGGTACCACGCCTGATCTCTCTCCGGACGTGTTGGGATTTCCGTACAATCGAACCATGGGAGTGAGGGAATAGAGTGTACCTGTGTTTGTGTACACACACTTGTGTACCATATTTTTCTTTTTAATTATTAGCCAAGCAAAAGTTGACTACTATCTTCCTACTCCCCCCAAATAAGCGGACAGCTTGTGCTAGGAGTGGGTACGACAATAGTGCAACGGGTAGGGTTCGAACCAGCGACCTTTCAGTTTACAGTCCGCACCTTTAACCATTGGCCTATCGAGGTTAATGGTGTGACGATACCACATGAAATTAACCAATGTTAAACTTACGTAATAAAACGTACCTGTCTTATGTACGGAGCAATGATGCCAATATCTTTAGGCGATACTTGGTGTTTGTCAATCAGTGCTTTGGTGTATCTTTTCAGCATATCAAGTTCCTTTTCATTGAAGTAACTGAAAAAAGACAAATATTATTGTTGTACATATTAATGAATGAATGAATGAATGAATATACTTTTATTGTACACCACACATAATATAAGAATATACACAATGAGCTTAATAAATAGCATACAATTTGGCGGCCTTATCGCTACATAGTGATCTCTTTCTTCTCTTTCAGATTTTCTTTCATATTAATCAACTAATCTAACATTTTTTGTAAGATTTAGTTCTGTTTCTGAAGCGAACTCCTAAGGTGTGGTACGTTCTTCCTGCATACGTGTTTCCTGTCACGTTTGATTTGATTACCTGCAAGGCAAGAGTGAATAGGCATCTTCTAGTCAAGCGCACTTTAAAAAGATGTTTTTTACTGATATTTAAAAAAAAATTACCTCGGAGCATTGCCCATTCTCTGTTCCCGAGAATGCACAGCGTGGAATATCACGGCACGATCACCACCCTGCAGGCCCAATATGCTCACCCGACTCAGAGGATCCAATGGGGCGAAAGGCTGCAAGCAAATGTTATAACATGTTCATTGAAATTTGGCTTGGGGGTCCCAAGGTGCTGGAGTTGTGACCTCACACTGAAGAGAGAGAGTTTTGGCAGATCCTCCAACCAGGTGGATCGATGACATCTGACTTATTGCAGGGTGCCGTTTGATACAGGCGACGCAAGACCGAGGCTGAAATCTATAGACACACTTACTCAAGCACACACTTAGCACAGACTCAAGACAGAGATAAAATGAGGCAGATTTATGATGGAGCGTATTTGTGCCTTGTTTTAACTCTTATCTTGAGTCTGAGCTAAGTCAGAGCACGCTCTATAGATCTCAGCACGAGACATGTGGAAGTCTGTATGAAGGTCTACACAAGACACCTATGTCACCTAATATTGTATTAAAACTAACCTTAATTATATTGATTTTAACGTTTTGACATTTACTACATATTATTAATTACAACTAACCTTAATTATATTAATTTTAATTGTTTTGACATTTACTAATATTAATTTAATACAATAGAATAAAATAGACCAGAATAGAATAGATAATATTTGCACGCCAATATGGCAAAACATGTTTGGATCAGCTAAAATTTGACATTGACATCTATATTGTAACCCATGTTTACAGCGAATAAATGCATTATTATTATTATTATTATTATTATTATGTCCAGCAGTGGACGTCTATCGGTTGATAAAGAAGTTGGAATTTTACAATAATCAAAATTGAAAAAACACACATCACTGGCTAGAATGAAATACAACATTAAAAACAGTAAACAACAATTTCTTGCAGTGTTTATTAGTTTGTCAGACCTATTTCGTTTGTGATTCTGGTGCTTGGCTCGGAACTTCTGTACTTATAGTACTGCCTTGTTTGGTCTAGTGGTTAACAAGTTCGACTGCGGATGACGAGGTCCCGGGTTCGATTCCCGGGTCGGGCCAAAAATGTATTGATTGGGTTTTCTGTTAAGCAATTTTCAGTACTAGCACAGTTAGGAAGTCAGTGGTCAGTCACCCCCATGCCTCGGAGAGCACGTAAAGCCGTCGGTCCTGCGCCTGATCTCTTTCCGGTCCTTTCGCATTTTCCGTCCCATCGGGCTATGAGAGTGAGGGAATAGAGAGTGCACCTGTGCTTGCACACACACTTGTGCACTATAATATCTCCCTTGCAGAATAATAATGGCTGATCTCTGTGGAGATTGGCCACGGCAGCCAATCTCCACAGAGATTAGCTATTATTATTATTTACTTATAGTACTAGAAGTCCGAACTAGTACTAGAAGTCCGAACTAGTACAGTCTTTTGAATGTACTACTACGGAGTGCTCTTTTTAAAGACTGAGCCTACCTTCAAGCAGTTGTCGTAGAACAGTTCGTTGGGGATGGCCAGTATATCAGGGTCAGAGCGGAAGTTCTGGACCAACATGGTGATGTAGTTCGAGTTGTCGTACAGGTTTTCGTACGTCGTCTTCAAACGCTCCAGCAGGGATTGACCTGAGAACCATCGACAGACCCATTTATTGTTTTGCTTTAAAACTTGACAATAGAAGAAGTTATAGGGTAGTGTCAACAATACGTATTTGTACATGATATCCTTCCTAATATTTTTTTTTTACTATAAATATGTGAATAACTAGCTGTGCCCGCGACTTCGTTCGCGTGAAGTTAGTGACTTTTCGGGGCGCGGCTCTCAGCGCGCTTTATATAGCCACGGACGCTCAGGCGCGAGGAGTGTAGTACGTACTCTGTACGTTAAAAATGTTCGCCGTGATTCTTTAAATTGACATATCTTTTTTATTTATGAACCGATTGACATGAAATAAACACTAAATGTTAAGTGAAGCTTACTACAATATATTAGTGAAAACCGTATCTAAATCGAATAAGCCGTTTCTGATATTAGCGTGCACAAACACACAGACAAACAGACAAAAAAAAATTAATTACAATTTCAGGTTCAGCATCGATATAATAACAACCCCTGCTACTTTACTATATATATAGCTACTCGTGCTGATTCACTGACTCACTGACTGACTGACTGACTGACTCATTGATCACCTCTCCTGTAAAATTTTGTATGGAATTTTTTTTTTTCACTCATGATTTCGTATAGAGGACAAAAATTCATTCGGAACAAAAATATGGAGAGAGCTGATGATTGAGGATTTCGGAGACGGGTGAGGAGCACCGGCCAGGGTATCGAAGTTAGGTGGGGGGTGTTCAACCAAATGTCACTCGAAACCTCATCCAATTGGCAGAGAGCCGAAAAAAAACTCCAAAATGGCGGATTCAAGATGGCGCCATACAAATTTCGTCGGTGTCTATCTTGGAAACTATAAAGGATGGAAGAGTGGTTTCTTGGAAAAGGATGATCAGGACTCGAAGGTCTACTTGATGAATAGAAAAAAAATTCAAGATGGCGGAATTTATTTTTTTCCATACAAAATATATGCAAAACTTTAATTGGTTCCTTTTCAAAATTTCTGATGGTTTCGTAGAGAGGACAAAAATTCATTCGGAGGAAAAATATGGAGAGAGCTGATGGTTGAGGATTTCGGAGACGGGTGAGGATCACGGCCAGGATATCGAAGATAGGTGGGGAGTGTTCAAACAAATGTCACTCGAAACTTCATCCAATTGGCAGAGAGCTGAAAAAAAACTCCAAAATGGCGGATTCAAGATGGCGGCCAAACAAATTTCGTCGGTATCTATCTCAGAGAGTATAAAAGATGGAAGAGTGGTTTCTTCGAAAAAGGTGATCAGGACCCGACGGTCTACTTGGTGGATAGAAAAACCGCGGTTCGCTTTAGCGAGCCGCGCACCCACGCGCCCTACTAGTTTTATTTATATATTTCCATTGTACAGACACCACTTTTCTACAATTTTATTATATGTATAGATTGTAATTAATAAGTGTAATTCAACAACAACAGTAATTGCAAAGTATAATAAATTGTATATATATTTTATTAATAGCTGAGGTCAAGAACCTCATATATATGTACATGTTTCATGGTATGTTTTATTACATGTTTTTTTCTATTATGTCCATCTGCCATCGGCTTCTCCAGCCATTACCAGATATGGGATATGTCAGGCTATGGTTGATTTAAGGGGGTATTTCAATAAATATCCTCCCCTTAAGTGTTATTAACCGACTTCCAAAAAGGAGGAGGTTATCAATTCGGCCGGTATTTTCTTTTTTTTTTTTGTTGGACAGTTCACCTCCCATCCAGATAAACAGAGATAAAAAATTGTATTTAATTATTAAGAATTGTCAAGAACCTCATCTATATGTGTTTTTTGGTATGTTTTATTACATGTATTAAGATGGTTAAATCTTAGCGAGCATAATCTATCTCTGTACCAGAATTCATCAAAATTGGTTCAATGGTTTAAGCGCGAAAGTGTAACAAACAGACAAAAATTACTTTTACTAAACAGAGCATTTATAATATTATTTTGGATGGTTTGGATAGCACTTACCTAATCCTCTATCACTGGACTCCCTGGACATACAGACAGGGCCCAGTTGCTTCGGGTCGCCAGCCAGTATGAGGCTTCCGTTGGGCGAGAGCAGGCCCGTCACTGGCACTAAGGTAGCCGGCTCCGAAGCTTGCGCTGCTTCGTCGATGAACAGGTGCGTCATTTGCAGCTTGTGCACCGCTTGGCTTCTAGGCCTATATATATATTAAACTAGCTTTAACCCGCGGCTTCGCTCACGTTAGGTTCGATTTTTTAACCCCCTATTTAACCCTCTTGGGGTTGAAATTTTCCAAAATCCTTTCTTAGCGGATGTCTACGTCCTAACAGCTACCTGTATGCCAAATTTCAGCTCGATCGGTCCAGTGGTTAGAGCTGTGCGTTGATAGATCAGTCAGTCAGTCAGTCAGTCAGTCAGTCAGTCAGTCAATCAGTCAGTCAGTCACCTTTGCCTTTTATATATTTAGAAAAACGGGTGGAGCAGTGTCGGTGCACACGGCTATTGGTTTTAACGTGAGACGTCTATATCTGCGAGTTTCGGTTATTCTACGCAGTGCCCCTCCCCCGCCGCCCCGCCCGGCGCCGATGCAAACTCAAGGTCTTAGCAGCGAGATGACTATATACTCTAAATAATGACATTAGATTCATGTTTTTAAGACTTATAGTTTTGTAGTAATTAAGGTAAGATGATATAGACCTTTTCGTTACTGTACATTTTTCTGACTGGTACCCATATGTTTTAGAATAATTTTACAGATGTTTCACGTCAAAAACTGTTTCAGTCTCACAACTAAAATTATACTCTTTTTAGTAGGACGAATTTCTTAGGCAAAGAAGTCACTGCTTACTCATTCTTTTCAATAAAAAAATTATGTCCGCTAAAAAGGTATGGCTAAAAAACTGTAAAATTCTAAATTTATTGCTGGTTGGGGGATAACCTGGCAATATTAAAAATGTATGTATGTATATAATGTTAAAATGGATTTAATTAAAGCTTATTATTAAACTTGAAAATGAAAAAAAAATCCATGATATTTATATATTATAAAACCACATCAAACTTTTAGTTTGTTATTTTGATGAATAAAATTAAAAAAAGAAAGGTGAGATTTCAGACAAGACAAATTTCAGACAGATTTCAGATTGTGTTATCGTATAAAAAAAAAAAACTCACGATCCATATTTAGCAGCGTGCAACAGCGTGGTGACGAACACCCTGTACATGGAAACCTGCGTGTTGTTGACGGGATAGAAGTTATCGTAACTCGTGCCGTTGGACACCGGCGCCAACGCCGCTGGCATCACCGTCCTGACAAATACATACAAAAATAATATAAACATAAAACAACAAATTCTGGGCACATTTCCTCGATCCAGTGCTTATGATATTCAGCTTTAATTTTTGTTTCAATTTAGATTTTTTTTACAACTTTATTGCATGAAAAACAAGAATAAAATACATAAGTAAATAACAGTGTAACAGAAAAGGTGACCTTATCACTAATAGTGATCTCTTCCAGGCAACCTCTACGAGAGAACTTAATGTAAGTGAGAGACGGGGATCGCAATAAATACGTAGGGAGATTATATTATTTTAGTGGTTTTTTTTTAATTTAGATTTTAGTATGTAGAATTTGATGTTATATTTTAATAGTAAAGTCTATTTAGGAAGCGCAATGATCACGTAGTGGTTAAACAAGCATACCATTCCCTGGACTGTGAGTTAGCGCGTAGCAGGAAGTTGGAGATGTTAAGCTTCTTGTTATACTGCATGAGCATCATCGCGATGTGATCGGCCGCCATGTTGGAGTCTGTGCACACCATCACGCGGTTCTTTGGCTTTTGCAACACCAACTGAAGGCAATGCAGTACAGTAAGGTCCCTTTTCGAAGTAAATACGAGTGATAATAGGAGTTATTGGACAAAAGCAGCACTAAATGTGCTCTGTGGAACTTGCAGGAGATCTATATGCAGCAGTGAAAGTCTAACGACGATAGTGTAAGTGGAGGATACCTAACTATTGGCTTGGTGCATCACACACACGCACACGCACACACACACACACAAACACACACGCACACACACTTTTATTCATTTTGTTGTTGTTACTCGTAGGTCATTAACTATTTCATAGTAAACCTTCAATGGATAAAAAATATATGTCAGTGGCTTTCATTTTTTTGATAGGCACTGAGTTACAGAATCAGGGCTGGGGCTGAGCGATGAACAAATGGACACTACAGCAAGAAATATTAAAGGGAAGATCTGTAAGAGGGAAGACGAAAGATGGCGGGATTGCGTGGAAGATCTACAGAAAATGAGAAAGTTTGTATGACAGAGAAAACTGTAGACAAAGCCAAGAACCCCAAAGGGTTTAAGCGCCTTATGAAGTAATTCAGTTAAGACGCAAAATTTACGATTATTTTATCAGCAACAGGGTATTTGACTGTTGGCAAAATGTGGATATTCATTAATTACAATCGAAAATGTAACGTGTAACAATAAATAACATTTGTAAAAACAGAAATTAAATTGGTCAAAAAACAAATAACTTATAAGTTGCTTTACTGTGACTATACCTGTCTCATATTAAAACGAAATTTTCTATGTGCGTGAGTGTATAGAGCTACAAGATCGTGACGTCATGATTTATTAGCGCTCTCTTAGTCTAACAGGAAACTCAAAAGCTCTATATTTTCGAGACTAGTTAAGATATTAAATACAGACGACCTCCCTGGCGCAGTGGTGAGCGCTGTGGTCTCTGGTTCGATTCCTGGCGGAGGCAATTTAGGAATTTATAATTTCTAAATTGTCTTTGGCCTGGTTTAGTGGGAGGCTTTGGCCGTGTCTAGTTACCACCCTACAGTTAAAGACGTGCCGCCAAGCGATTAAGCGTTCCGGCATGAGGGCGTGTAGAAACCGATTAGGGGTATGGGTTGAATTTACACTGCTATACCCCTTCCAAGTTAGTTTACTACCTTAGATTGCATCGTCATTTACCATCAGGTGAGATCGCAGTCAAGGGCTATCTTGTCATCACATAAAAAAAAAGACGTGTGGCACTCGGGGACTGCCGCGATAAAGCTATTGCATAGCATTTTTTATGATAAAAAATGCGCCATCTAGCGGCTCACCGTAGAGGAGTCCCGTGTCAGGTTATTTTCGTTACGGAATTTCTGGATTCGGTCTCCACGCTGGCCCGCGATAGAAGCTATGCAATAGCTTAAAAATGGCATTGTGTTATACTATTGATTGATTGATTGTTAAGTGTCTTTTTTGTTTTTGTGTTATACTATTAAAAACCTTTATTTTAAGTAAATGTAAAAAATTTACTCAAATACCCAATTACGGTCCTCGCCATACCTGTATGATAGCCTCAACGATGGTCATGGTCTTGCCCGTGCCCGGAGGTCCGAACACGATGTATGGTGCTTTGCCAGACGTGCCCGACACTATGTGCTCCACGGCTGACTTTTGCTCTTTATTACTGGCTATCAGAGGATTGTAGAACCTGCAAATATCAAATTGATTAATGATACAATTCAAAATATAGGTTTTTTTAAATATATTTTTAGTGAGCAAACGAGCGGGTCATGATGTTAAGTGTTTAGCGCCGCCCATGAACATTTGTAGCACCTGAGGCACCACCAATGCCTTACCGCTTTTTCAGGAATTTGTTGGTCTGCCCCTTAAAGAACCCCATGTTGTAATTTATGTGGGAACACAGTCGCAGGAAGTTGGTTGGTTGGTTGATTGGTAGTTTCGAGTAATTGAGAGTCATTTTGAGTCAATATTTCTCTAGCAGATTATGTGTTTTCCTGTCAATTAGAACCAAAATTTGACTTGTACCGTTAGTGCTTCGGAAAGATTATTCAATTTCCATACTCAAAACACCTCATTTTGGAAATATTCCAATAATGAATTTTATCGACGACATACAAACATTTGTAATATTACTTGTTGCAGTGCCACAAGATGTTGTGGCGTAACAGGTGTGGGGAAGACTTGGAAATAGCCTCATGCATATTTCCATGGGAACTCAGGATATGTCATACAGGAGAGCTGTAATAGTTCAATAGCTTATAGTTTACTCACTTAGAAATAGGCTTCAGTGGAGTCCTCTACTTGACAGGTGTGGGGAAGACTTAGAAATTACCTCACTCATATGCTCCATGGGAACCCGGGATGTGTCATACAACGAGAGCTGTAATAGTTCAATAGCTTATAGTTACTCACTTAGAAATGGGCTTCAGTGGAATCCTCTTATTGGCGGCCGTGGGGAAGATACGGCAATCCTGCTTGGAGCTAAACACGGTTGAGACAGCCTCGTGCATACGCTCCATAGGAACTCGAGACATCAGGAACCGAATGTCATAGAGTCCATCATCATTGTAGTAACTTTTACTAAATCTGGAACAAAAGAAGTGATTGGCGTAATTAAATAAATAAAAAATGATAATTAGAGTTCCCATGAATAGGTTTTTTTTATTTATTTCATTACAAGATAAAGCCTGAAGAGCCCAATTTTTAAAGGTGCCGACTGAAAACTGAAAGGTCGGTTCGAATCCCACCTGTTGCACTATTGTCGTACCCACTCCTAGCACAAGCTTTCCGCTTATTTGGAGGGGATAGGAGGATATTAGTCAACTTCAGCTTGGCTAATGTTCTTTTTTAAAAAAATAAAAAAATTACCCACAACTACGTTAAAGTGCTTTAGAATCCCATGGAAACCTCTACAGCATCAGGATTGCGAATTTGGAACCAGAGTTTTTATGGGACCATCTGACAACCGTTCATATGAATTTTTGAAACTTTTTTTGGGTTATACAATTGTTTAAATAATCCCTACTAATCTTACAAATGCGAAAGTGTTTGTTTGTTGGTTTGTCTTTCAATCACGCTGCAACAGAGCTACGAATCGACGTGATTTTTTGCATGGATATAGTTAAGACCTGAAGAGTGACATAAGCTACTTTTTATCCCGGAAAATCAAAGAGTTACCGCGGGAATTAAAAACTAAATCCACACGGACGAAGTCGCCGGCATCAACTAGTTATTACCCTTCAACATTGATGGGTGTGAACTTTGCGCATGTGTTAAAAATGTTTTTGGATTTTAAAATGTATTAAGGCAAAAACAATTTCACTTACGAATCGTCCATATTGGCCAACTGAACATGCGTCTCACTGAGTTCTTTGATGGTACTTTCAAATACAACTTGAGGAAAGTCTTGAGGACGTATGTAGACGCGGTCACCTGAAATAGGTTCTTTTTATTAGAAAACCAGTTATCTTCCTCGTACCTTCGTATGTAATGACAAAGTTTTTTTTTTTTTTTTTAATTCGATGACAAGATAGCCCCTGACTGCAATCTCACCTGATGGTAAGTGACGATGCAGTCCAAGATGGTAGCGGACTAACTTGGAAGGGGTATAGCCTTATAAAGCTTTTCGCTTATTTGGAGGGGAGAGGAGAATATAAGTCAAATTCAGCTTGGCTAATATCCTTTTTTTTTAACCTGCTTTCATGAAACTTTATTGCTAGAAAGTCACATTATACATATATGTTGAATTTAATAAACTAGTTGTTACCTCTCAATAAGGAAGGTCTCTTTTCAGCTAATCCGGGCACTTCTAACAGGAAAGCGTCTCCCTTTCTTTCGATTTTCACACCAGACATGTTGTATTTCTGGAAAATGAATTTGATCTTAGAAACTTTTATCTTTAAAATACAAAACTACAGGCAGACAATAATGATAAATCTATACAAATAAATAAAATTGAAGTGTCTGTTTGTGATATCAAAAGAACTTTTTACTCACTGCATCCGAAAGTAAATACGGTACTTATACCAAGAAAATAATTTTTAAAATTTTTGTCTGTCTGTTTGTTGCCACTAATCTCGGGAACGGCTGGGCCGATTTTGACGGGACTTTCACTGGTAGATAGCTGATATTATCGGACGTAATATAGGCTACTTTTCTAACCGACTTTCAAAAAAGGAGGAGAAAGAGTTGTGTTTTTCTACCTCTGTATAATGATATCTCTGTAATTTCTTAACCGATTTGCGTGAATTTTTTTTAATCGACACAATTTTGATAGGCACTGAGTTACAGAATCACCTAGCTGGTCAGAATGTCTATAACCTAATTCTACCCAGATAATAAGATACATACCCTCAAATTGATCCTTGCAACAATTTCCTCCCACCACAGCAAATGGTGGAAGTAAATCATGTAGTTGTTTTTGGTAGGGCCCTCGTCAAATATTGCTCTGAAAATTTGAGATTGTTGTTTATTATTGTTATATTGATTTTATTGTATAAAAATAAATTAATTTTCAACACACTTGCTCATAAAATGGCTCCCGGTTCACCGCAACTAGGCACACAATGACACCTTTAACTCAAACTGTGACTTTTGATTACTATTATTCACAATGTGAGTTATAGAATTTTTTTTTTTAATTTTATTGGTTGAGTTGCTTTGTTCTTAAAAAAGTTTCTGTTACAAAAAAGATCCTACCTATTGCCAAGATACCTATTGCTTGCTCATTTCATACAACTTCGTATTTAAATAGATAATTTCAACTTGTACGTGTTTAATAAATAAAACTGTCACTCAAATATAACTTTTGTTTTTTCTGTAATAAAGAAAACTGGAAATTCCCCATTTTGTACGTGGCGATAAGAGAAAAGTCAAAAAAAAAAAGAAACCTCATTCTTTTAGTCTATGGCCATTAAAGGTGCGCGCGCATTCCGGAAAACTAATTAAATCAAATAAACACCTGAATAGGCTGTATGGTCGTCGATCTTTGCCTGCCCTCAAGAGCATCTCAAGAGGGCGAACAAAAGAACAACATTAATTTTTCCCGCCATTGCGAAAAAATTTTCACAACTCGTTTTCACTGTTTTGTACCATAATGTACTATTTTAGTATTATTTTCTTCACAAGTGTGTTGAAAAACGTCGTATGATACACGTGTATATTGATGATTACCGTCCTCGGCTACCTTAAGACCCTCACCTTACGGCTCGGGTCTCAATAGCGCCTCAGCGGTAATCACCAACTTTTACACTTGTACCATAATGTACTATTATATAGCCTTGGTGCAATATAAATAGGGGATTAAAATTGGGTTAACTTGTAAATCCTGCTTTCAAAGTATATTCCAACAACACTACCGTCAAAGGGTCGAGTTTATTTGTCAATGATTAATTTATTATTTATTGAACCTTGAGAAGATTGATGCAGTAGCTTTCTTTTGTTTAAATCGATCATTCGTTTATAAATATTAAATAGAGTGATGAAGAATAACCACCTCATCCAGAAAAAGTTCTTCTTTCTTTACTTCTTTGTACCACAGATTAGAAAAAAAAAATTATAACATTTTGAAGGTACCTTCAACTATTTATTCTTGTATTCATTGCTGATCCCCGACAAGAACAATGAAAATTACCTCGTGCTTACGAGCAACAGTCTCAGCTTCTCCATACCATCGGGCGGCATCTGCAGTCCTTCTAATGCCTTCTCCTCCAAGCCTCGCGGCAGGAGCACTTTGAGGAGCTTCGGGATCTTAAATTTTAGTTGATATGGCCTAAAATAAATAGTTTCTTATTAAATTCAATTTCAAAATTTATTTATTTAATGTAGGCTACCTTGTAGCACTTATGACACGTCATAAATCTACCACCGGTTCAGAATGCAGATTCTGCTGAGAAGAACCGGCAAGAAGCTCAGCAGTTGCTCTTTTCAAAAAATAAAATAATTTTACTATAAGAAACCAAACTAACCCAAGTAGCAAAATTTGTCATATAAAGGCTTATAAGCCAAAAAATATATGTCTTATAAGAGCCATATTATCGTTAATAAGTGTGGGTTTGGGCGCAACTTATAAAGCTAACAACTATATAAGTGTCATATAAGTACTTTATTATTAGCTAAGAATTTCTTATACATGTTTTAATACGGCTAGCAGTAAGTTTATTAAACTAATATCTGCTACATTAAAATCGCTTACAACGGCAATGTCCTTATAATTGCTGTACCTAATCCTTTAATAAGGGCAATCATTCCTATAAGCGACGCGCGACGTAGCGATTTTCCAGCAAGTATTATTTTCATGTTATTTGACAGATAGCGTGCCGGTGATAACATTATTTAAAATATGGTCAACCATTTTGGTAAACAAGGTAAGTACTTGATTTGTTTATTAAAAACCTGTTTTTGTGCTATTTAAATGTAGGAAATTGTGTGGAAATTAATTTTTATGAGAATGTATGGTATGTTTTATGATGTATTTTCAACGCCCCCTCAAAAATAGGCTTTTAAGTGTGAAAAAAGTAATTAATTACACAGGCCTGCGAAATTTAACTTTTTTTTTCCCCTTTCAATAATTATGTTATTTTTTTAAATATCCAGGCATGGTAAACTAAAATACATCTTTGATTTTTTTCTAGCACGTCGAGATTTTTTTTTATTGATAACATCAGATGACATGCATATTTTAGGTTATTTTAACAAACTTCATGAAAAAAACAAAAATTAACGAATTTAAAATTTAAAAAACCGACAGTATTATTTAAAAATAACGCTAAAGAGACTAAATAAATCAAAAAGACTTATTATTTCTTTTTCTACTTCCTTCAAAACTCCTATTTCATCTTTTTCTCTTATGCTTTCTATCAGGTTTTTTATCTTCAATATCTGGCAGTAGTCTGCCATCATGTTTGGGTTCTACCTTCTTTGGTATCTGCTCTGAATGACCTTAATATCTTAATAGAAGCTTTCACCTTTTTCTTTACTTACAGCCCCAAGATTCTCAGGAAAGGGGTCAATTTGAGAATGCAGAAAATGTAACTTTATACTCATATTGCAACCCACTTTATGAAAGTTTCTGAGTAAAATACTCACTATATTGTTATAATTTGGGCTTTTACTATTTTCTAAAAAAAATTTACTACATCTTTAAGTGAATTCCAAGCGTTATCTTTGATTTTATTCAAGATTTTTTCAAAGGTAGCGTCTTGCATGAGCTTCCCTATTTCAGACCCAAGAAAAATGCCTTCTTTGATCTTGGAATCCGATAAATGCTTAAAAACACAAAGGTAATTAACACAGGTACCATTTTTAGCTAGTTCGTTTAAAAATGGCTTTATAATACCTAAGATAATATGAAGTGGAGGTAGCAGAATTAAATCACAAAACTATCGTATCATCCTATTTACCTATGTATGTTTGTTACTCAATCACGTCGCAACGACTGAATCGATTTGGCTGAAATTTGGCACAGAGATAGATAATAGTCTGGAATAATACATAGGCTACTTTTTATTCTGGGAAATAAGAGAGTTCCCGCGGGAATAAAAATCTTAATCCAGCGCGAACGAAGTCGCGGGAATCATCTAGTAGTTGATACATATGTATTGTAATATGATTTCAATCACGACAAACAATGACTTATGAGGGTAGGTGAATATTTGAATGTCATCAATTCTACAAGCATGCACTATTATTAAAGAAATAGGAAGTTAACGCTAGTAATGCGCGGTAATACTAAGAAAAATGAAAATTCATTTTCTCAGAAAACTTATGTGATGGAATTTTTTTATTATTTTTTTCGTAGCTTAGTAACTAATACCTACCCAAATTGCTAATTAGTTTTTAAAGGGGAAAACCATCGCAGGCCTGTGTTATTTTTTCTTTTCTTTGTTACCGCTACTATAAGTGCAAAAGTAACTTACACAATACATACAAGGGTTCTATAAAACTAACACCTTTATAAAACTCATATTCAATGCCATGTGTTTGCCATATTGGCTATTTTTGGGGTTCCTTAGTGATCAAGTAATACCCAAATGTACCTACCTACTAATAAATTTTATTTATCCCTAGAACCGCTGAATACAATAAAATGGTTGCCCTTATGGACGTAGACCGCTTCCTTAAAAGAGAAGACTTTAACTCATTACGTTATTCAAGATGGCCTTGGCATAGCACCACTTTTATTTGGTGTCAACATTGTAGGGAGTTCATGATTTACAATCATTTTACGGATGATGAATGCGAATATTATCTACCTAATACAACAAGTATTAGATGTAGGTCGTCTTTAAATAGTTGCAAATTTTCTCGTAAATAATATATATATTTTTTTATTTATAATTTTTATTGTTATAATTTATTTAACTTTAGCTTTAATTTAATTTTCATATTTTGCCACAAAATCTATTTCATAAAAACTTTATTTCATAAGCATTTCAAATAAATCTTTTTTTTTTGAGTTTTGTACACTTTTGTATAAGTACTTACTTTGGTATTACTATTGTATAATCTAAGTCATATCCCGCAGTTAAACAATTAGAAATAATAATAATAAATTATCAAAAATGAACATAAAACAATACATTTAATCCTCGTAAAATTGTATTCTTTTTGGACAATGAGTGTTGCGTTAAAAGGTAAAATTTGTTTGCCTTACAGCCCAAGGTATTAATTAGAATAGGGCGAACCACTAGTTAGTAATAAGTATGACAAGTTCCTACTAAATTTATCTTAATAAGACTGATGATTTAATTATGTCCCTACAAATTACATACATCTCATCCAAATTAGCTGAAATAAATGAAACTAAATTAATATTTTGTGAATGAAACGAATTATGTAGGTAAATGAATCTAAACAAGTCTTTCATAGTGAAAGTAATTTTTTTTACTATACTTTTGTATAACAGTTTCAGCTAATAATATTCAGGATTGTAATTTATTAAAGATGATAAATAAAGCTCATGATTCTATGATATTTTGTTTTATTTTTTACAAAGTGTGTATTAGAGTTATGAAATATATTTCAGAACGGTATTCTACTCTTAATATTTTACATTTTATATTATCACAAATGGCATCCCTTTCCTCATAATTTATACAATCATTATTCATTTCTGTGTCACTGCTGTATTCCAAACATTCTTCTTCGGAAAACATATGTGACTGTTTAGTCATCTTCATTAAAGAACTTAATTGTACGGAACCGCTATCACTTTCGACAGTTTCGTTGCTATTTGATATATTCCAGTTAATGTTATGTATATTTCTTCAAAATGGCTGACTTGGTTATGTAAAAGTTATGAATATAATAATCTTAAGAATCATATTCTTATAATTACTATATTAGTGATTACTGATTACTTGGAGTTTTCTAAAAGCCATGTAAACAATAAGTATTCATTTATTATATAGACGCTTTTTAAAAGACTTTTATACGGGTAAAATCTTCATAGCTACTTTAGATATTACTTTAATAAGATTAAAAGACATTGTTAAAACCTTTATGTGGCCATAAATATTATATGGCTAATAAGCAATGAAACGAACATTTATAAGAGTAATCTTACTTCAAGGTTTTATAGTAGTCATATTATGTGGCTGTATTAACGCGTACCTTGCTAACTTATAAGAATGATCAAACTCTCTTATTATGAGCCGTTATAGGGTTTAAAGATATATTCAATGCTATTTTAGAACGATTATAAGAGGTCTGGTAATATAAGAATTCAACTTTGCTCCTTGGGAAGCTATGTATACAGTGCTTCCACAGTGAAGCTTCAAAAATGCAATACATATAATCCAACTACTATTACCCTCACTACGTGGACTGACAACATCAACTGAGTTGCAGGGTCCAATCCAGTGGAAGTCCATGCAACAGACCAACAGTCTATCAGTGATAAAGAAAAATCCTCATTCAAAAAATTTTTTACAAAATGCTTTTGAATTGTCAAGTCTATCCCTGGGTCGGAATACCATTAAATACAAATATGCTATAATAACAATTCTCTGGATCCTCTGGATCCACGGAAGACCAGCGCTATGCCTGTGCTTTCGCCACAGGGATAGCATATGCTGAGTGGAGTCCATTTTGGAACCACACATATTTTTTTTTTTTTGCCTAAGTCTTTCTGTCCTTAACTGTGCATGTGTGTCTCAAATAAATGCTTTTTTTCTTTCTTTTTTAGGTATTTTTGAATTCCTTTTTATTAGAATAAAGAAAGATAATCTCACACATTAGTTGTCGACGCTATAAAGTGATCCGAGTGCTCCCAGTCTTTTTCAGTATAGGGGCTTTTGTTGCTTATATGTTTTACTTCATGCTCTTGCACTAAAACTACCTGCAAAAACGACACGCATTTAGGTTCAAACTACAAAGATACCACTACAAAGTTTATCAATTGTGCCCATTAAAAATTGAAGAGTTCCCTCGATTTCTCCAGGATTTCATCATCATATCCTGACCTGATGACAATGGAACCACCAGAGAAGTATAACCTTTCAAACAAATATACCCTTTCAAACAAAAAAGAATTTTCCAATTCGGTCCAGGCGTCTTCGAGTAATCGAGGAACATAAATAAATAATACAAAAAATAAAAACATATTGAGTTACATTCAGTGCCTATCAAAAATTGAAAGCCACTGACATGTACTTTTTATCAATTGAAGGTTTACTATGAAATAGTAAATGACATTTCTCTTCCAACCTTCAATGGATAAAAATGCTTATCGTCGTTGATAGCTGAGTTACAGAATCAGAACCCCCTGATCTGAAAACAGTTGTGTAATTAATTGGGCATGCATTTTCTTACCATTTCACGAATGAATATGAGATTTTTCTCATCGCTTCTCCGGAAAAATGTGAACATAATTGGCATCTCGTATTGACCAATTTCTGGAGCGTGGAACTGTACACTGACCTCCTCTTTTATAGTTGATTCTGGAAAATAATTTATTTTTCAATCATCTCTGATATTATAAAAGTGAAATTGTGTGTGTTTATTGGTTTCTTTCAAATACGCAGCAATGAAACAATCAATCGACTTGATGTTTTTGCATGGGTTTGCATTGGATTGTTTTGCATATTATCGATCCATTGCTATGTTAATTGTTGCTGTATGATTGAAGGATAAACTATTCTAATATTTGCAAGGATAAAATACATAAATAATTAATAAATTGGTTACTAGTTTAATAAGAGGTAGTTTAAAGAAACTTAAATTTGATTTGTTCTCATAGATATTAAATTATCAGATATAACATATCCCATGTTTGATTTTCATATCCCATATCTGATAATGGCTGGAGATGACGGCAGATGGACATAATAAAAATTAAAAAAAACAATAGATATTGAATACTTACTCTTACACAAAACATTTGGTTCCTCTCCAAAAATGAATGGGTGATCATTCATTTGATACTGTGGCTGTGGATGAGCCAGCTGTATGCCAACCACCAACAGATCTTCATTTTTCATATCGTTGGTGATTTTGAATGAGAACTTAACATCTTGGTTTGGTTTTGCCTGAAATAACAAGCTCTCAAACAAAATTGCCTTAGCAGGAAATACAGTCCAAAAGTATATTAGCCATACTGCACTACCATTATATTCCCCCCTCCCCGCCAATTAAACATTAAGTATAACATGTTAATATAACCATTAAGGCTATTAAGGCTCTGATTTTATTGGTTACTAGCTTTAACCTGCAGCTTCGCTCACATTAGGTTAGATTATTTAACCCTCTTGGGGTTGAAATTTTCCAAAATCCTTTCCTAGCGGATGTCTACATCCTAACAGCTACCTGTATGCCAAATTTCAGCTCGATCAGTCCAGTGGTTAGAGCTGTGCGTTAATAGATCAGTCAGTCAGTCAGTCAGTCAGTCAGTCACCTTTGCCTTTTATATATTTAGATTGCATGAAAAAATAGATACAAACAATGGTAATTGATTTTGACTATGCAACACTATGTTATAGAATGATTGATATGATATTTTTTATATTTAGCTTTTAATTTTAGATATTTAAGATTTTGTGGTAATTCAGATTTAAGTTAAGTAGAATTTGATAATTATATGTTACTGAAATGGAAAATATTCTTACATAAATCCTTATTTTATGGTGATCAGTGTCTAGCACCTTAAAAGCGGTAGCTTCACAAGAAGGTGTCCTAACTGCGCTGCCCAATATGATCACACCATCTCGGTTTTTACTGAAGAATTTCCTAAATGACAAAACTTAATTTAGAATAGAAATCTTTAGTACTGTAATGTATTTTTAGCTTTTGCCTGTGTGGAGTCTAACGGTCTCCACAAAGAGTTTACTGTCGCTGGTTGGTTTAGTAGCTGGCCGCTTTTGTCTTCGATATTCGAAAACGTCAGCATCGAGAACAATATTTGAATTTCAAATATTGTTTAGAATTGTGAGTTTGGACATGCTTTGAAATCCATTATTCTATTAACCACCGTCCGAACCGGTGGTCTAGATTCAGAGTATCCTAAGCTTTCGTCCTTGCAAGTCGTTCGCAACGCATGGCCAGGCAGTCCTGCAGAGTTTTGTTATATTCTTTATTTACTTAAAAGTACAATATACAAGTGTAACCAGTGCAACACTTATTTTATTTAGATAGGGCTTCAATACCCCTATACCTGCAACTGTATACTGTGGTACTGTGTACTGTAATAACTGTAGGTATGCATCATGTAAAGTGTCAAAGTAATGCATGCAATTGTGCATGCATCTCTCGCTGACATTTACCCGCCAACATGAGGCACGCAGGCATTTGACTGAATTGTTAGCATGTGCATTGAATATGCAAGTTAAAAATGCATCCATGTATGAAACCTAATAATAACAATTACACAGAAACATAAGTATTTATTATATGTATTAAGAACCTACTACCATCATAATTATTGGTAGCCGCTAGCTAGTGGCAATTTTGAAGATTATTTCTAATTTTTATAACTGTTTTAAAACCTGGTTAAATCAAGTTGTAACACATGTGTGCCTAGTGTATTGGGGGTTTGAGAAGGAGGTTTTTAAGATAAATAAATTGATTGCTTGCTGAAATAACATAACTACTTTTTGTGAAGTGATAAAGGTGATTCAAGTTTTATTGGATAATAAGTAACTAATGAAATTATTAATTAACTTACTTATTCTTTTTATAATTGAGTAATATCATATTACACTGATGTTTCGGCGTATCAGTGTGATGGACATCAGAGTTTTCATCGTAATGCTCGTCGACGATACCACACACTTGACAATACATTTTTGCTGCAAATAAACAAAATTATCATTGAATCATTGATGCAAACACTTTTCCACAGAGTTCTTTTTCTAATTAACTAAATTGGAAATCGAAATCAAGAAATGCAAAGTTATAACAAGTTCAAGTTCAATTCCCAACAGCTGATTGAGCAAAAACGTGGTTGATAAATGGCAAGGAAATGGTCGTTATAGGTCGTAAAACTTTGAAACATGTCAATCGGATTTTAAGATTTATTTTAGATAATATTATAACGAAATAAAACAGAATTTAGAGAGTTGCAACTTTTATAAAGTAGAAAGAACAAAATAAGTATAGTTAAACTATGAATCACACTTACTTCAACAATACAGGAAGCAATTATCAGTGACAACTGATCATTAAACACGAAGTGAAAATGAACTGAACTGAAGCAATTAGCAAAATGCAGCAAACGAGTGAAGTTATATCAAAATGCAGCAAACTAAAAAAACAACCGGACCGTGAGGCACAAAAGGAATTTGGAATTCCCCGAACGGTTCGGGGGTTGCCAAGTTGTAAAATCGAAAAATCGGACAGATTAGCCAGTTTAGCCAGATATTTGGGTAGAAAGACCATACAGCCTTAATTTCTTTAGTTACATAATTATAACACGACCATTTTTTAAAAGTAAAATAATGCTTTTTATCATTTACCATAAAATCTTAAATTCTTATGAAACAACAATAAAATGACTAAATGATTAGTCACACAATAATCATTTCAATAAATAACTGAAAACTCATGGCAAAGTATGTTAAAAAAGCCTAACAAAAGCCGGACAGACCGTACACCCTAATTTGGCAGCACACTCAACCAAAAAGCCTGACTATGTCCGGCGTTATCCGTGACGCCTGGCAAGGCTAATCGACCAGTGTAGCCGTAACTAAAAAAGAAAATATTTGAAACCGAATCAGAAATTACCTGAAAGAATGAAAGAAAAAACTATTTTATTTAATCAATAAAGTTCAAATGGGAAAAAAGTAACATAAGTTAATCAACTAAAATAAAAATAATTGCATATGATCAAAGCAGCGCTGGTTTTCAGTGAGAACCCTATGTGATTGCAACCCAACCACTTGAATTCTTAAATCATTTGTGTAGTATCGCTAATAGCGCCGCCCCGACACTGGCTCGGCAATGCACACGAACACCTGTCGCACGTCTACTCGCACCGGCGGCTCGCGTAATACTGACGTTGCAACATTGCTCATGAACACACGAGACAGTGTACCTACGTACACTACATCCCTCCTTCGTTAAATAAATAAACAACTAAAATATAATTCTAGTTCACTTCTATATAATAATTTCCGGTATCACTAAATCTTCAAATCATAGGAGTGACAACTTTTATATAATTATTTGCACGATGCAGATTTAGGATATCAGCACATATATATAATAAATCTCAAATTCAAATTTTCAATGTTTATTATATAACTCTTTGTCTTTATATGTATTTATTTTGTAGGTGGGTGTGTGAGTCAAAATATATGCAGGAATAATAATAAAATGCTAGCAATTATTTCCTAATCACTTATTCAATCTTCCTTTAGTTACAGTTTAGTCACTGATTCCATTACTTTGTCTATTCTTCTCATCCTGATCTTTCTCCGGTACTGTTGTCCACTGGTCTTCAATCTTTTTAAGATGAACTATATTCCTCAACTAACTTTTCCCCTTCGTTTAGTATCGATTCTGTAGTTCCTCTCCGTACTCTTTCCCTTTCTCTTTTTTGAATGATATCTCTGTTTCTCACTTTAGTGTTTATTCCTAACCAATTCATTTTATCCACAATTATTTGAAAAATTTGAAAATTATTTACTGCAGGATTTCACTAAATTTTTTAATTTTTTTTGACATCTACTTTTTTCGCGGCCACTTTACCTTAGAAAATAATCGACCCTTCTTGCCATGATCCCGGAATGGCCTTCGTGTATGGTATCTATAACATTCTTAAGCAAATTCTGAGGTATCACCATCCGGTTACCTCTGAGCAATATATCGATAAAACATAGTTCTATCTCAAAAAATTTGTTATTTTTTACGAGCTCATCCTGGTTATGCTCATAAATTCATTTTCCAATTTAATCGTGGTCGCCTGACCAATAATATAATTATTCCAATATTTGA
The DNA here is from genome assembly GCA_933228805.2 of Hipparchia semele. Taxonomy (NCBI): domain Eukaryota; kingdom Metazoa; phylum Arthropoda; class Insecta; order Lepidoptera; family Nymphalidae; genus Hipparchia; species Hipparchia semele. Next base: position 3,472,201 of record OW121725.1, on the reverse strand, counting down.
AATTTCCAATTTAATGGAGGTTTATTTCCAAAACCACTTTATATTTCCAATTTAATGGTGGTTGCATGACCAGACCATTAATACAAATATTGTCATACTTGAAATTCCCAATTTGATGGAGGTTTTTCCAATACCACTAGTTGTTTCCAATTTAATGGTGGTCACATGACCCATAATACAAATATTCTAGTATTTGAAATTCCCAATTTAATGGAGGTTTATTTCCAAACATCACTTTATATTTCCAATTTAATGGTGGTTGCATGACCAATACTTCAAATATTCTCATATTTGAAATTCCCAATTGAATGGAGGTTTTTTTTTCCAATACCACTAGATGTTTCCAATTTAATGGTGGTCACATAACCAATAACTTAAAAGTTGTTATATCTGAAATTCCCATTTTAATGGAAATGACTTTCAATAAGTGCTTCAATATAATAATACTAAAATCACACTCAATGTGTCAAATTTAACATTAAATTATAACCTTTTTTCTATATACAGAAACCAAAAGAAAATCAACCTATATTGATTTAATTTTAAGTAATTTTGTGAACTCATCTCCTGGAATTCATTACCTGGCTTTGTCAGATCATAAAACCGCATAACACTGTTCAATCAATCACTTAATAGTCACATTACCAAAGTAATCTTAAACTGACAACACTACGCCAGAAAACCAAATAGAAACGGGGAATAACGATTGACGGTCGACAATAGACACGTTGCGAGTCTTATTTTAATGGACCGAACGAGCGAGGAGCAATGGCATAATGCTCAACGAATAGTGATACCAACGTTATAAGACTACCGTCATTAGATGGCACTTTAAATAATAATCACTTCAATTTTAATCTCCGACACGGCCAGAACTGACAGTCAGCCGTTCCCGCATGGCAATGTACTTGTTGACAGGAAAAGGAAACATTTGAAATATACTACTTACAAGGTTCGGACTACTTGGCATGTTGTTTAAAATAAAATAACTCAAACTGTAACCAATTAATTATAATGGAAATAATACTTGTCCGAATGAAAAGTTCCCACTAATTTAGATTGATCAAGATCTCAGTCACGCATCAATACAGAATCCATTAAAGGAAACAGTAATTGCTTAGTGGTATAATTTTAGGCCCGACTGCCACATGCAGCGCGTAACTACAACAGCGACCATCGGTCACCCAAGTTAACCAAACAAAACCAAATACACTTGTATCCCCACAGGGATTCAGGTTGCATCAAATTGCCAATTGTAGTCTCCTCAGAACCCGAACCACCCTAGGTCAAAACTGTAGTTTCCTCAAGACTCGAGTTTCAAAGCATAGTCGGACGCTCATTACACCAACACAAAGTTTGGAAGCGACACTTCCGATGTCTGCAGATACGTTCCGCCAATGCGTACGTTTGAGTATCTTTATCAACATGATTGTCACTATCGTTATCTAACTTTAAGGGAACTTCATATCCAGGCTACCTTCGAAATCTATCATGAGTGTACTTGTAAGTACGCTTATTAATCAATGACTTCAGAACATGTCAGTCTTCATCTAAGATTTCTGTTAATTTAAAGGACCTTTAAACTTTGGATCTAACTTAAAATGAAAACTTCATTTAAAAATGAAAACTTAAATCTCATCGGCTCAAACTAATGGACTCGATTGTCAACGGTACTCAACATAATCACTCGTAGTGTAACCCAAACAACAAATTAAGGTTTATTATTTTGGTAAACTCTTTATTGCGACGTCTGTTCCGTCACAAAACACATATACAATTTCCATCCAGTTACTAATACACGTAACCTCTATCCGGTTACTGCAATCCATAACCTCCATTTCTGGTCATCGACTTAACCAAACCAAACACCTCTATTTGGCGTTCTCACAGAGCGGGAACACAAAACAACAAAACAGTAACAAATTTAGCAATGAAATAAGTTTGCTCGACAACTTACAAAATTAGGCATTACTCTTTTATTTATAAGTTCTCGCAATGAACATCAACGCAATATCCTCTAGTTAAGATCACTACCTTCTATAATGACTACTGCGACTACTAATAATCAACGCAATACATTTAGTCTGAGCATGTTGCCCTCAACCAAGTTACAGTCCCACTTTGATCTCATTTTAACTCAACATTAATCTCAACTTCATTAACTAAAAAGTCTCAAAGATCATTGAACAAAGAATAATAAATACGGAACCTCTTAAAGAATCATAGCATTGATATACATTACTGTTGAATGACTTCACAAATGTCGCAATAGCTGTGCCTTCTTACCCCCTTTTTCCTAAGTGCAACCCTCTCCTATTATATTCCATGTGCATACATATTTGTCTGCAGTCTGTAGTCTGCTGTCAATATCAATTGTTATTATTACACTGCTATATTCTGTGAATTAATTAAATGGTTACTTTATTTAGTAAAAACGCGTTTTAATAATTATCAACATCTTAATTCTTATGTAACTTGTAAGATCATGAAATATCTTACATGCTAACTGGCTATGGAATCGCCATGGCATCGATCATACTCAAAGAATCTTCCCGATCCACGTATACATAATATTATATTGGTTTAGTTTATCTAAATATTAACATGTAAGTTAATCTTTTTATTATTGCAACACCTCCTGCTGTTTGTTTATTTTCTTATTTCCTTTAGCCATAAGGTTGTTTGGAAGAGTTTGCTTTTGAGCGATAAGGCTGCCTTTTTGTATCGACATAATATATCTTGTTAAGTTCACTTTTCTCTGTTTGTGGTGTAATAAAGAATAGATAAATAATTATACAATCGCTACTATTCACTGTGCATCCGCACACGGAATTACACACCACCCCTATAGTTTCCACGAAACTACTGGAACGTAAGCTATTCGACCCCACAGAAATCTTAATTTCCCATTTACCTTAATAATCAACAATGATTCTATGTTAAACTTCTCACAAGAGGTTAGGAAGAAGTTTCTAGCTAACGAAACTAATGTGACCATAAAATCATATCCCATGGCATGAAGTCTTGTGGGTATAAAATTCTAACGTGGCATGAAGCTACATCTGTGGGTATGGAATTACCATCTCACTTCTAATGACGACAAAGGAACCCCTGGCCGAACATCAGAAGCAAAACGGAAGAAATTAAACTAACAACCATACGACTATAACTGAGCATTATTCAACGTGATTATCTCGTGAAGGAGACAATACACTTCACCGAGCAACTAATAAAAGAAGTCACAAACTATCTCAATAAAATAACTACCCGCAGTAAGGTTATACTGCAATCATTGCGTATTAACACAGAACCCAACATTTCCATGATTGGTTGTCTAAGGACAACTCTTGGCAAAACTGATTCCATACTAACTAAAATATACTTATTTAGTTTTACTCCCACATTAACATCATGATCTTTAAAATGTTCTTCAATAAACAAGTATAAAGCATAAAAGTACTAACCACCTGTTAAACTGTTACCTTAACAATTTTGTTGGGGTAAGAAAAATAATTTAATATTTTCTCCACTGAACTGAAGGCGAAGAACAGGCTTATATGCGTTAGGTTACTTGCAAGGTGTTATAGAATTTGTTTATGTAACTAATTGCTGAGCCTCATGAATGCCCTGACTGTACGTTTTAGTTTTGATATATATGAATAGTTATTAGGTACCTATCAACAGGCCCTGCGACTCTCATAGCTACAGATTGTTTATTTTAAACGTTAGGGGATCATATTAACAGTATGGAACTTGGTAAATAATAATTTCCTTTATGACTTTTCCGACGTTACCTAAGCTAACTTTTGTTTGTATTAAAATATGATTAATTGAATATTGTTACTTGGGGCCGGAGTTCCTATATTCCTGACCGGCACCAGCGGATCTGTTGTAAAATTCGACGAGAGTACACGCTTTGTAAATACACCAAGTTAAAGTGAAATACAAAGTTATTTATTTACCCATCCTGACCACCTTCTATTAAAAAGGATTGTACCTATGATATCATATTAAGTTAACCGTAGCCCGAAATAAAAATCACATCATGTAATACCAACGATATTATATCTACGTCATTAACTCTGACCATTTATAAAATTATCCGTTATCTGTGATTAATAAAATATAAGGGTATTGTAACAAATAAAAATTTAAATCAGATTATTTTATAATAAAAACAATTCCCAACCGATTTGCCTTTACTCCCTTTGTAATTTTATATTCTGTTTCGTTGCATTGTTATAATGACAATCTCGAAACTAACCGTCTGAACTATCTAATATATAACCAATAATGCCTGCCATATCAGACCCTCCTTCCTTATAAAAAATATTTTCCACTTACCTTTTTCCTCGTCGCCACTTGTAGTATCGCTAATAGCGCCGCCCCGACACTGGCTCGGCAATGCACACGAACACCTGTCGCACGTCTACTCGCACCGGCGGCTCGCGTAATACTGACGTTGCAACATTGCTCATGAACACACGAGACAGTGTACCTACGTACACTACAATTTGTTTGTTTTTTTTTTATTGCCGTTGTAATGATACCATGAAAATTTTTGTAAGCCGAATATTATTCCATACTTATACTTTTCTGTTCCATACTTAAACTTAATGATGCCTACTGCTAATATCTTCACCAAAACGCTAATACAAAGTACCTATATCTTATTTAAGCAGTTAGCATTATCCAAAAACCTTGCTTTGAGCCTAATTACCCGAATTCGGGTAAAAATATCTGTACTGGTAACATTGCCTTCGGGTCTGTGTTGCCGATACGGGTATTTTTAAATGAAATCACCACAGAATCAAAATAATGCAATGGATACTATCACAACGCGTTATTTTGTATCGATACCAAGATCGATAAATAATGTATCTGTGCCTTATAATTTCGTGGGACACAGCACGTGATACACATGCTAGTGGATGGCATGCTAGGTACTGGTAAGCTGGCACCCCAGGAACTGGCAGAATGTCAGCGCGTGATTTACATGCTAGTAAATGGTATGCCAGTTTCTAAAAAATTAAAAACACTTACACATTCTACGTATATAACGTTTCTAAAAGTTCACAAAATGAATATTTATGAAGAAATAAATATATGTAGTGTTACAACTCGCAATATTAAGCAAATAGTTGAGAGTTGCGAATTACCACATTTACTAGCAAACACGTTATAATGTATTATCTATGGGCATACGAATCTCCCGTCCCAGTTCCACTCAAGGGAAAAAAAATCAAACGGCTTGCGATCTACTCGTATGCTCTGTATTAGCACGCGAGTTACTGGCAGAATCTTGATACACATGCGAGTAGTTAATTTTTGCTAGTGACTGGTATGCTTTTGTGCAAGTAACAAGCATGTGTATCACGCGCTTAAGCCACAGATATAGTGTGTAGCACAGATTACTATGGATTTTATTAAGTATGTGTGTAGGGTAACAAAACTTGTTACCCTACACACATAGGGTGACCAACCCAATAGCTAGCACTGCACCAGTTTATTCGCACTTTGGCAAAAAAGATTAAAATATAAGTTTCTGATCGTGATTTTTAAATTTTCAGATTAAAAAATATTTAGGGAAATTCATATTTTTCACAATCGAAACCTTTCTAATCTGGAAAGGTGTAAAATGACGTCAGTATCGCAGTTGAAAGATATCGTTCTGGAGTTCCCGAAGTTTTTCGGCCATTTTGACTCATCGACGTTAAGGGTCAGTACTTACTTAACAATGATTTAACTGTGGTTTTATTTGAGTTTTAATAATATAATTGTTTTCAATTGATTTTCTAAGTATTATTAGTTACTAATTCAAAAAGTAAATGAAACTTTCCCGTTATTTCATTGCAAAACAAGGGGTGTCAGTATCTGGTTACAAAATTTGGAGATTTTCCTGTTTATTAACACTCCGAAGCGATTCGATTCCCTAGCAGACTGGGAGTCTGTAGACGATCTTAACAAGTGTGTGTAAACTGTCCATACTCTGGAGTCTAAATTCTTTAAGACCCATCACACGAAAAGGACTAAGAAGTTCTCTGACCTTACTCTCAAACTGATGGAAGACAGACAAGAGATGAGACTTCAGTCGTCAGTAGACGCGGATGCCTACTGGTAGGTTAATAGGCAGATCTCTAAGAAAAGAACTCGCGACCTGCGGGCCTTGAATACCAAGTGTATTAAAGATACCATCTAGTGGAACAGAAGTTTCATTCCAAAGTGTCCGTGAGAGATCTATCTATCGGACAGAGCCAGCTGACGCGGCTGAAAACTGACGAAAGCTGTCACGTTTCTTCTCCACCTGAGGTATGGAGAGAGGTTGAGAAGTTCTATGGGCAGTTATTTATCACGAAACAAAAATCATTCAGCGGACGATGGAGAGAGCTATGCTCGGAGTATCCCTGCGAGATCATATCAGAAATGAGGATATCTGTAAGAGAATCAAAGTCACGGACATAGCTAAGCGAAACTGAAGTGGAAATGGGCGGGCATATAGTTCGAAGAGCTGATGGTCGATGGGATCCCATGGTGTTGGAGTAGCGACCCCGTACCGGGAAGCTAGGTGGACCGACGACATCAAACGAGTCGCAGAGAGCCGCTGGATTCAGGTAGCGTAAGACCGAGGCCTGTGGAAGTCCATATAAGAGACCTTTGTCCAGCTGTGGACGTCTGTCGTTTGATAAAGACTATGTTTACGTTTTCTTATTAAATATGTAAGGGTGTTTGTTTTAAATATAATAAATATAAAAAAATTAAGTCACCTACAGTTACTATAAGAATTTCCGTATATTATTTCGTAATAAAATCTATATTCTAAAAGACTTCCGTAGGTAGTAGCGTTATATTTCCCTTAAACTCTATTAAAATCTGAGTGTTGATAATTGGATAATTTTGTGCCCATAACTGGTAACAAATGTGCGAATAATTGGGGACGGGGTCATTTTTCAATCTTATTTAAAATTCTTGTTGATTTAAACAAAAAAATTTCAATATCTTCTTTAATTATATATTTTATTAAACAAGTAACCTTATGAACATAGTGATTTATAGAATTTGGTTAAATTTATACTTAAAAAACATATTTGAAATAAGATAAACTCTTAAAGTGCCCATAATTGGGTCTGCCACCCTACTTAATAAAATCCATAGTAATCTGTGCGCTCATTCTGCATCTACCTACTGCTACTGCAGGTACTGCAGGTACTCTAGATGCAGAATGAGCACAGAAATGAGTAGGTACCTACCGTACCTACTTCTTCGATTAGATATATAATTATATTTAAGCTCGTTTTCACTAATGAGATTTTGCAATCATAGTATTCCTTAGATAGGTACTATTCGGTAGTAAGGAATTCTATATTTTTAATTCAACCAGATTCACATTTTGAGGATATTTTTAATATTTAATTTACACATCTTGTTTATAATATCATTACCTACAAAGGAGATCCTACAACAAGATTTATAGCGACTCCGAAGTCCAAGTGCGGTAAAGTTGTATGTGGGCTGTATTGGTGATAATATCATAATGCCCGACCGAATCCGGTCACGGCGACCAGTATCCACAGAGATTAGCCCTCTGCGCTGGAGATATTATAGTGCATAATTGTGTGTGTGTGTGACACGATCAGAGTGAGATCAGGCGCAAGATCGACGGCTTTAAGTGCTCTCCGAGACACGGAGGTGACTCACCGCCAAGTTCCTAACTCCGGGCTAGTACCTACTGAGAATTTCTTGACAGATAAACCCAATACATTTATTGGCCCGACTCGGGAATTGAACCCGGGCCCTCGTCATCCGCAGTCGAACTTGCTAACCACTAGACACGAGGCAGTCAATTGGTGTAGTTAATATATTAGTGATACCAGTATTTAAAAGGCAATAAAGATATTCTAGCACATTTTATTAAATTAAACAATATTGAGCATCGCAGCCCGTGATTCACGGGATATTTTTGTTAAGGAAATCTTCAAGCCGTCGCGTCGGTTCACGCGAACAACGCGAGCGAGTTTTCGGGCAGCTCGTCTCTCTTCACGTGGCCGTAGATGCCGCTGCGCATGTGGCTGAGGAAGAAGCGCTGGCGGCTGTCGGGCGCGTAGCCCAGCCCGGTGCACTCGTGGAAGGTGCTGTCGCAGTACAACCCGTGGGCGCACCTTTGGCCGTAGTAATCGTAGTCCATTTTCTCGGTGCATTGCTCTTTTGGTCCCTGTGGAGAATAATGGGACTTCTGAATTTTTGAAGTGAATAGGTACTTCTTTAGGGACGTTTAGCGATCTTTGGTAGGAGAAAATCTGATGGGAGTGTGTCGTCAACGTGCCAATGTTAACAGTATAGGTACTACGATGAGTAAAAAGGGAAAGTTTTCAATTGCGCAGACTATTATATCGCTCATTTGCGACAAGAGTGACATAACTCAAAATTCACTAATTAGTGTTGAACATTTATACTTTTTAGTTTTTGCTATAAAAACAACATTACGCTAAGCACAAAAAAATAGGAGCGAGAGAGATTGTGACTTAATGCTCTGTCGCTTTGTTGGCCGCCGAGACCGCAGCATCCACAAAACATAACCCTCTAACGAGAGAATTCTCTCATCGTCGATTTTGAATTATGTCACTCTTGTCGCAAATGAGCGATATGACTTTTATCAAGCGGAAAAAAGTAAGAAATTAAAAATTAAGCCTTCAGACTTTCAAGATGTCATTGCCATGAAAAGCATTGCCAGAGAAGAAAAGTTCCGTCACAGTTGTGGTTACAGTAATAATAAAAGTACAATTATTATTTTCTTGTCAACGGTATGACGTCATTTTGTAAAGGTCGACGACGGCCAACTTGACGTGGACAAGTTATAAGTTTCCTTACTCGGTAGCAGTCCAAGCGGTTGCCGCACACCTCGTTGATGTAACTGCCACGGGAACAGCGCTTGTACATCTTGTTGCCTTTAGAGACGTCGCACACTTCCCCTGTGGGGATCCCGCTGGGAGACGGCTCGCAGACGGGGCATTCCACCAACATGCTATAGAGATATAAAGAGATAGGTATGTTGCTTTAAAATTCATTTAGGTTGGTATAGAATATAAAAAATATATTTAAAAAAAAATACGCGTCGAATTGAGAACCTCCTCTTTTTTTGAAGTCGGTTAATTAAAAACAAACAAGATTCATACAGACTAAGAAAGGATTTTTGAAACTTCACTTCTAAGGGGGTAAAATAGGAGTTTGAAAAAAAGCCGCGTGCGAAAGGTTTTAGTATATTTCAGAGGATTCTGGTAGTACCCAATTACTTAGCGATTTATTTCTAACAAGATTTTGTCCGCAGTTTCGGTCACGTTAAGTTCGATTTTTCAAACCCCTATGTTACCTCCTTAGGGATTTAATTTTTAAAAATTCTTACTTCAAAATAGCTATCTGTATCCCAAACAGCCCGATCCATCCAGCGAGCGGTTTGAGCTGTGCGTTGATGGATCAGTCAGTCAGTCAGTCAGTCACCTGTTCCTTTTATATATTTAGCAATTTTTAACTGACTTCCAAAAAAGGAGGAAGTTCTCAATTCGTCGGAATCTTCTTTTTTTTAGGGTTCCGAAAAAAAACTTCGGAACCCTTATAGGATCACTCCGTTGTCCGTCTGTCTGTCAGTGTGTCACCACCGTTTTTCTCGAAAACGGCTCATGATACTAAGTCGAAATTTATACTGAATATAAAGTTCAATGGTCTCGTAGTGTTTTAAGAATATCAAGCTTATAGCTTAACTCAGTGAAAAGTTACAGCTTTAAAACCACGGCTTTCTCACTATTAAAACAAATTAAGGGACATCTTCCAAAAATCGTTTCTTTCCACACCTAATTCTTAGTTTCATAGTAAGTCCCGTTATATTTTACAAACACCAGTATTAAAATTTTGCAAATTACGGAGATTTTGCTACCTCTAAACCATATAATAGTACCTAAAACAGTCAAAAAAACAAAAAAAAAAACGATAACTTACTATGGCTTTTAAATTAATTGCAACGCTAAAGCTAAAGCAAACTATCGGATGCGTCCGCAAGCCGCGACTATAGCTGCGACTGACAAGTGTGCACAGTCGTTTGAGATCAGCAGGCCCATATTTCTATCGGACATCCGAACGCTCAAGGATCGCCAAAGGTTACGTTCGCGACTACGCCCGATATAGTGTCTAAAGTTCAATGGAATTTACTATCCAGCCGCGGCTTACGTGTCCGTTAGTTTGTTCAAAGCTTAACTTTTTACGCGTCACGTCCACATGTCACTTGTCACAACTACAGATTCACAGAACACTAATAGAATTTTTTTTTCTACTACAGATTATTATTACAACTTTTTTACACTGACCTCTAGAATTAATCTATGAAAGTATTGATTTGTTGCTAACTTTTGTATAGGTATAACAAAGTTAGCGACACTGCATTGATAAATGCAATTACTTTTAATTTATTTCTCCACTATTACTTATTCATTTTTATTTATTCACTATTTATATTAGTTAATAAAATTATGGCGGTCAGTGCACCATTTGCAATATTATTAGTTCCAGAGACACTCGTATGTCAAATGTGGTGCTTCAAATTGATTCATAACTATTAAGGTATCTAATCATTGGTAGGTAGGTCTAGGTAGGTAGGTACCTGCAGAGACAGCCAGTCCAGTAGGTATTAATCATAGCATAGATTTCATAGAGGCGTAGACAGCTGTCTACGGTGTTCAAAGTTGGTTCAAAATTCAAACTTTCAAAGCCAAATTCAAACAAACAAAAGTTCAATAGTAGTTTGCACAAATAAGCATACTAAATGGTTTATATTCTCTTGGAGACAAATAACATTTGATTTCTTGTTTTATTTGTGGGATAGTTACATTACATTTTACAATATTAGTACTGAATCAGTGTTTTCTTTTAACTTTGTATGGAGGTGAACTTCATATTCGAGACAGAGACTTAATGCATATACTTTAACTTTGTGAATTAAACCCATTATCAAAATGGACAATACTCCATCGCCAATGGATAATACGTCATCACCAATGTTGGTGAGTACCTACTTATTTATTTTAATCTCTCGCAAAGAAGCATTAGAAAGGGAAACTCAAACTACAACTCCCAAATTCATGCAGTTATCTAACTATAGAAATGCCTATCTATAGAAGACAGTCTCAGACTTAAGACCGAGTTAAAACTAGCTTGTTATTGTTACTGTTTTAATTAGTAATAATGCTAACCTAAATTTTGTCCCATACCATTATAATAATTCCTTCAACAAGTTTATTTAAATAGGTATTCTTCATGTCAATATTATATAGAAGTATAGATAATTTATGTGTTGTACAACAATATATCATAATATAATCAGAGATAAGCCTAATTTATGCAAAGGCATTTGTTAAGTAACTTGCAAAACTGGTGTGCATTATAATTTTTTGGACAGGCCAGTTAAATAATCATTTGACAATAGAAAAAATAGAAGCACATTCTACTTTTGCTGCCAGCTAATTGCAAGTGCGCTCCCCACACTTATAGGAGACTTTAGTACGATGACAAGTTAACATGTCCTGACTTGTCTCGTTGAAAGGTTTGATGTAGGATTTGTTAAGAGTTTAATCTTAGCTTGCCAATTTACCAGTTACTTATATTATTTTAACAGTAATTATTTTTATTTCAGGTTACCAGAATACCAGACTATTACTAGAGTTTGCACTGCATGTTGGATTGCTGCTAGAAGAGATAATATATTCAGAAGTAAATGCAGCACAATGTCAATTTTTTGTTGTTGATATTTGGTTCCTTGAGTATGGATAATATTGATTATGAAGAATCCATACATATATCTGTACCTCCACACAACCCAGAGAACCTACAACTTTTAGGATTGTGTCACAAGCTCATATACATTCTGTGTTTACCTTGAGACATTATATATTTTTAGGATAAAATGTTGAATGCCTATTGATGCCAATTGCAGTCAAAGAAATGTTATTAAACTGATATGCTGAGGCATTATTTTCAAATCACTGTGTGGTAAGCTCAATGTCAACCTTTGCTATGTTTATATATCACCTTTAGAATTAATGTGATTTAACTCAAAATTCCTGTAACTTCTGTTGTTGTAAAATGTATTTAACATTTAATATAATATGTATTACCAATCCATACGTATAAGATGATTAAGTATTAAGATAATTAACTTTTTTAATAGTTTTATTGGCAGAGATACATTCAATTTTACTCAACACTACTTTTTTGAAGTCTTGCTCATTCCCCACAAATTGCAATTTTTGAGTTAGGTCACTTTAATTCCAAAGTTTGTATCTCCTACTCACATTTTTTATAGGTAAGATAAACTTAATGAATAAATTAAATTGTTTTTATAATTTTGTATTATCAAAATACTGTATCAACCCCAAAATAATATAGTAGTAATAGGCAATTCATAGTTCAAGGATACGGAAATCAGAGAGAGAGATTAGGTGTAAAGCCAACGTCTTTATATGCTCTCTGAGGTACAGGTATAATGGAACCTTGTCATCTGCAGTCTACTGCTACATCCACTAGACCAACGAGACAAATAATGTGATGAAAGATGGAGATTGGGGACTCTGTGAGAAAACTACACAACCCCATCGGGTTTGGGCTTTTTAATTCGTCTTGACAAGTTCTCTAGTCCTAAATGATATGCAGGTTCTGATGATGAAGCCGAAAGGCGTTTATGGGAACTCTGTAATGAAACGACGTAACCCCATCGAGTTTCGACTCGTTTGATTCTTTTTGACGTTTAGAAGGTCATTAGTAGGTACCTAATTAATACATTGGTCAATAGTTTCGGAACCCTCAGTGCGCGAGTATGACTCGCACTTGACCGGTTATTATGTAGTATGTTCCCCGATTACTCGGAGACACCTGGACTGATTTGGAAAATTCTTTTTGTGTTTAAAACGGTATACTTCTCAGGTGGTTCCATTGTCATCAGGTCAGGATCTGATGATGGGATCCCGGAGAAATCGAGGGAACTCTTCAAATTTTATAGGCACAATTGCTATAGGTACCCACTTTGTAGTGGCGTTTGAAGTCGGTTTTGTAAAAAGAATTTTACGTTTATCATCAATACGCAGCTAATTTAAGACTTAACTAAAATTAAAAAATAAAATGCAAAGAAAAACATCGTACCATGTACAAGCGAGTTCACAACACCGATTGACACGGAATTACCCTTCCGGTTCGTGAGGCTCGTCCCGCTCGAGGAGGTTGCGGGACTCGTAGCCTCTGTAGTGGGCCAGGCAGGAGGCGCTCACTAGGAGCATGATTGAAAGTACTGGATGCATGATCGGAGTTCTAAAATGCATAAAAAAAATAATAAAAAAAAACTTATTAAAAAAATATAAAAATAACTTTATTACCAAATAGACAAAAAGGCATGGTTGGTGTTTGATAACAAACAAGCAAAAATCTATTTTTTGAAATCATTCATTATTCTAAGTAGTAGATATTTATGAATGAAATCTAGGCGAAAGGCACGCGGCTGTGGGCGCTAATATACGGTGTAGACAAAATGCATCAGAAGTAGTAGTATTTATAAATCTTTGACACATTCAATAAAAACACCACGCTGAATCAAAACAGATGTGACGTATGCGCGGCCCGTGTATAAAGTCTGAATAGCCCAACGGTTAAAGGTGCGGAATGAAAACTGAAAGGTCGCAGATTCGAGCCCGACCCGTTCCACTATTATCATACCCACTCCTAACACAAGCTTTCTGCTTATATGGAGAGGAGATGAGAATATAAATCCAGTTCAGTTTGGCAATTCTTTAAAAAAAATAACCGGTCAAGTGCGAGTCATACTCGCGCACTGAGGGTTCCGAAACTATTGACTAATGAATTAATTAGGTACCTACTAATGACCTTCTAAACGTTAAAAAGAATCAAACGAGTCGAAACTCGATGGGGTTACGTCGTTTCATTACAGAGTCAGTCATTGATCAGTTTAATAACATTTCTTTGACTGCAATTGGCACCAATAGGCATTCAACATTTTATCCTAAAAATATATAATGTCTCAAGGTAAACACAGAATGTATATGAGCTTGTGACACAATCCTAAAAGTTGTAGGTTCTCTGGGTTGTGTGGAGGTACAGATATATGTATGGATTCTTGATAATCAATATTATCCATACTCAAGGAACCAAATATCAACAACAAAAAATTGACATTGTGCTGCATTTACTTCTGAATATATTATCTCTTCTAGCAGCAATCCAACATGCAGTGCAAACTCTAGTAACATAGTCTGGTATTCTGGTAACCTGAAATAAAAATAATTATTGTTAAAATAATATAACTGGTAAATTGGCAAGCTAAGATTAAACTCTTAACAATCCTACATCAAACCTTTCAACGAGACAAGTCAGGACATGTTAACTTGTCATCGTACTAAAGTCTCCTATAAGTGTGGGGAGCGCACTTGCAATTAGCTGGCAGCAAAAGTAGAATGTGCTTCTATTTTTTCTATTGTCAAATGATTATTTAACTGGCCTGTCCAAAAAATTACAATGCACACCAGTTTTGCAAGTTACTTAACAAATGGCTTTGCATAAATTAGGCTTATCTCTGATTATATTATGATATATTGTTGTACAACACATAAATTATCTATACTTCTATATAATATTGACATGAAGAATACCTATTTAAATAAACTTGTTGAAGGAATTATTATAATGGTATGGGACAAAATTTAGGTTAGCATTATTACTAATTAAAACAGTAACAATAACAAGCTAGTTTTAACTCGGTCTTAAGTCTGAGACTGTCTTCTATAGATACCTAGGCATTTCTATAGTTAGATAACTGCATGAATTTGGGAGTTGTAGTTTGAGTTTCCCTTTCTAATGCTTCTTTGCGAGAGATTAAAATAAATAAGTAGGAACTCACCGACATTGGTGATGACGTATTATCCATTGGCGATGGAGTATTGTCCATTTTGATAATGGGTTTAATTCACAAAGTTAAGTATATGCATTAAGTCTCTGTCTCGAATACGAAGTTCACCTCCATACAAAGTTAAAAGAAAACACTGATTCAGTACTAATATTGTAAAATGTAATGTAACTATCCCACATATAAAACAAGAAATCAAATGTTATTTGTCTCCAAGAGAATATAAACCATTTAGTATGCTTATTTGTGCAAACTACTATTGAACTTTTGTTTGTTTGAATTTGGTTTTGAAAGTTTGAATATGGTTTGAATTTTGAACCAACTTTGAACACCGTAGACAGCTGTCTACGCCTCTATGAAATCTATACTATGATTAATACCTACTGGACTGACTGTCTCTGCAGGTACCTACCTACCTAGACCTACCTACCAATGATTAGATACCTACCTTAATAGTTATGAATCAATATCAATTTGAAGCACCACATTTGACATACGAGTGTCTCTGGAACTAATAATATTGCAAATGGTGCACCGACCGCCATAATTTTATTAACTAATATAAATAGTGAATAAATAAAAATGAATAAGTAATAAGTGGAGAAATAAATTAAAAGTAATTGCATTTATCAATGCAGTGTCGCTAACTTTGTTATACCTATACAAAAGTTAGCAACAAATCAATACTTTCATAGATTAATTCTAGAGGTCAGTGTAAAAAAGTTGTAATAATAATCTGTAGTAGAAAAAAAAATTCTATTATAGTGTTCTGTGAATCTGTAGTTGTGACAAGTGACATGTGGACGTGACGCGTAAAAAGTTAAGCTTTGAACAAACTAACGGACACGTAAGCCGCGGCTGGATAGTAAATTCCATTGAACTTTAGACACTATATCGGGCGTAGTCGCGAACGTAACCTTTGGCGATCCTTGAGCGTTCGGATGTCCGATAGAAATACGGGCCTGCTGATCTCAAACGACTGTGCACACTTATCAGTCGCAGCTATAGTCGCGGCATCCGATAGTTTGCTTTAGCTTTAGCGTTGCAATTAATTTAAAAGCCATAGTAAGTTATCGTTTTTTTTTTTGTTTTTTTGACTGTTTTAGGTACTATTATATGGTTTAGAGGTATCAAAATCTCCGTAATTTGCAAGATTTTAATACTGGTGTTTAAAAAATATAACGGGACTGACTATGAAACTAAGAATTAGGTGTGGAAAGAAACGATTTTTGGAAGATGTCCCTTAATTTGTTTTAATAGTGAGAAAGCCGTGGTTTTAAAGCTGTAACTTTTCACTGAGTTAAGCTATAAGCTTGATATTCTTAAAACACTACGAGACCATTGAACTTTATATTCAGTATAAATTTCGACTTAGTATCATAAGCCGTTTTCGAGAAAAACGGTGGTGACACACTGACAGACAGACGGACAACGGAGTGATCCTATAAGGGTTCCGAAGTTTTTTTCGGAACCCTAAAAAAGTATAAATTATGTGTGTGTGTGTAAATGGTAAGTAGAACCAACACAGTATTATTTTTTACCGAAACTTCATGCTTTTTAGAGTTCCGTAGTAAAACACGGAACACTTATAGTCCCCGTCCAGTTGTATGTCTGTCCGTTTGTGTGGCACTTTCATGAAACTATTAAGGCTAGAAAAGCATGGTTATTATAGAATCTCTTTCTCGCTTTTCTTCCAACCATTAAAAGTTAAAAAATAATTGAAAAAAATAAGATTTTAGGTACTCCTCGAATAGGTATTTTTTCCCGTAAACAGCTTCAAACCAGAGTTTGAAGCTGTTTACGGGAACTACAGTTATTAAATCAAGCTTTGTATCCATGACGTAAGTAGGTACCTTAGTACCTAGATTAGATTAGATTAGACCGAGTACCTACCATAGTCGCTTGGTTTCAAAAGAAATTGATTGGCTTCTTGTAGTAAGTCTGTGATGACCTGATGAGTGATGACGCAAGCTTGTTTTGTAACAAATTGTTTTTGAGAGCGCGTCGTGGCAATATACACGTATTTGCTGAATCTATTTCGATGCGCATGACAAATTTTAGGGCGGAACAAAAACGGAAATCGTTTATTCTTGGTCTACTATGCACGTAAGCAAAGAGAACTTTATACGCGACCACAAACATTTAAGTATTTTTTCAAGATAGTCCTTGACTGCGATCTCACCGGATGGTAAGTGATGATGCAGTCTAAGATGGTAGCGGGCTATCTTGGGACAGGTATGGCAGTGTAGATTTAACCCATAGCCCCTAATGTATTAAAGTAACGATTTACGGGTGTTTTCTTACTTTTCAGTCGAAAGAAAATTCCAAACCAATTTACTTAGATTCATTTATTGAAAAACTCTTATAAAAATTGTAATCAAACTAAGATACTTACGTAGTGTTTTCTACGTAGCGGTATTCAATGTAAAACGCTACGTAGAAAACTTTACATAGTCATAGAGCATTGATAACTCATTCTGATAATTTTCCAAAAGTTGCTGCAGTCCGTAAAAAATTCAAGTGAGTGTGTTTATCTGTACTTGGAGTACTGAAAGAGTTTTGGTTTTAAATTTCGGTTTTTCACGTTTATTTTAAGAGTTAGATACTTATACAGCTTGCAGAAGATTATTAAAACGATCCTCAGTGACCGTTTTATTAAAGGAAGGTGCGAATATAGAATTAAAATAAGACGCTTCAAATTTCACGAGTCACTGACACCATATTCAATTTAATGTGAAACATCGCTGCGGTATTTTCGCCTGACGCGATGACGACAACAGTTTTTTGAGATGGCGAGACTTGCTGCAAACGTGCCGCTATATTTTGTTTACGTTTATAAGCGGAGAGCTTTGGACTTGAAAACAATTTAAACGCATTGGCACGATGCGATGTACCGAGCGTGTGCGCACACGCGCCGCCCTACCCACCGCCCGCCCTCGACATGCGCATTCGCATCACAAAGGTCGTGCGCTACGGTTGTTTTGATATTTTTATTTATAAACTTCCATTTCACAATATTTAAAAATATTAATAATACTCATTATTTTACGTATTTGAATTAAAAGTTCAAATTACCAGTGTTTTTAAGTCTGTATTTTGTAAATTAGAATTATGGGTATGATTTCCCGAGTGCGTGGTAGAATTAGGAGTGACTCGTTCTCGAAGATTCAACTCAAATCAGAGGACAAAATTGCAAATATTGGTACGTGAAAATGTGACCTACCTACCTACATACATAGAAACCTGTTTTCCCGCACGTATACTCGTAGGTATGTTCCCCGAATTCGCGATGAACCGAAATGCCAAACGTATTAGTATTTTTGTTGCTTTCTAAGAAAATTCGTCGGCTCGTCGATGTTAAAAACGTGGAAAATCAGCTGATTTTTAACCGACTTCCAAAAAGAAGGAGGTTATTTACGCTACGGTTTGAATGCTTTGTTCTTTCGATGTACTGAATAAATGATTTGTAGTACGAAAATGGACTCGATGTATTTATTACAACTTGATTTGAGTATTGAAGAGTTTGAGTTTCTTTTTTATTAGATTTGAAAATGTAGTCCATTTAAGCGAAAATGCCGTAAAATCTTTAGATACTTCAGATTACCTACTTTCATATTAAATTTACGGTCGTACAAAAATTTCGTTTTAGATGCCCTCATTATTGGAATGTTTTAAAATTATTACAATACTAACTGACCCCGCGACTTCGTCCGCGTATAGACTTAAATTGAAGAGCTAGGACCTAAAGCTCCATGATGTAGTTTATACTTGATACTTATATTATCAATTCGCAAGCGACAGTTCTTAAATCCTCATAGTTTAGTAGGGCAGTACCCTGAAGCATCAGGATTGAAGAGTAGAAACTGGAGCTCTATGATCTAGTATATGCTTAGGCCAAGCATACCAATTCATAGTCGACAGTTCCTAAATCCCTCAATTTAGGTGGGCAGTACCCTACAGCATCAGCATCAATAATATTACAAGTTGATATCCGCGACTTCATCCGCCTGAATTTAGAATTTTAAGAATCCAGTGATAACTCTCTTTTCTAGTAACGATGACAATCACCTCTGATAGGCTGAATATGTGGCGTTCTTGCGGCATTAATGAATTTCAATCAATAAGTAGAGAGTACCGGCCAATAAATAATAGGTGATTGCGAACGTCACACTGTGGCAATCGTTTTTAGACAGTCCCACTGCTGGACAAAGACCCACTGATACACCATCTTCCGTCTGACCAAGGCTTACAATGTTATCCGTTTGCAGTATGGCTGATCTCAATAGTATTCCTGCTGCCATACTGGGCGCCCCGAGGCTTGCTGGTGGCGTTGGGAGGGGCGTGGCTGATGGCCGCCTACACGTGCTTGGTGGTGCCGCTGCTGATCTCTGCCAACTACCGCTACCCGGCGAGGTGGTACCCCGCCGTTGCCGAAGCTGCGCGGAGTAAGTATCGAGCCATGTATTATGGACTACGCGGTCCAATGAACTCGTAATCGGGTAGGAGTACCCTGGAACGCGCTGGTCGTTCCCGTACCACGCGTTCACATTTATAAAACGCAAAAGCATCCCGTATGTCGATTGCGGAACAGCTGTCGTTAATATTTTTATCCTATGAATATTATAAATGCGAAAGTTTGTATGTTACTCAATCACGTCGCAACGACAGAACCGATTTGGCTGAAAGGCACAGAGATAGATTATAGTCTGGAATAGGACATAGGCTACTTTTTATCCCGGGAAATAAGAAAGTTGTCGCGGGAATAAAAAACCTCAATTCACGCGAGCGAAGCCGCGGGTATCATCTAGTACGTATTATTATAAAGTTTATGGTATTCTTACTGTAACAATGCATTTTAGCTAAAAGCAAGTAAGAGTATCGTATGGTGTCGGCCAATCAGTGGCAATGACGTTCGTCATGCAGTAGCTGTCATTTTGAGAAAATCTTGCAGCTTTATTTTGATGCTTCGTCACCTTCGATATTATGACGTCATAATCTTGATATTGTACTGTGTGATTAAAATAAATGTCTCAATCTGTTTCTGAAGACTTCTTTTCATTTTAAGGTAGACTTTGTGGTACGCGTTATTTGTAAGGTGCTTTGTGCCTATAGAAATTATTTATATTTTAGGTTAGCGACCTCGACGGGCGACATTTAGCCGGATATAAATTGATTGTGCGACACTTTAGTTTTTATTCTGTGAAAATCATTCGCTCGCTATGCCGTTAGGGGTCCGGGGTTCGATCCTCTCTGCTCGTATGTCTGACTTCTCGAAACTGCATTTTAAGTAGGCCTAACTAAGTATCACTTGCTCTAACGATGAAGGAAAACTTCATGCCTGAGTTTTCCTTCATCGTCACACACCACCACCACACCACCACCACCTAGTGGTGGACTATGCCTAAACTCGTCGGAGACCTGTGTCCAGTAGTGGGACAGATTTGCTGAGATGAATAAATGAACTGCATGGTTTAGAAATAAGTTTAGACCGTATAGCCACTGGTAGCCATATAAAGCAAGTTTCAAAATCGTTAAAATCAAAATCTTTGAGTATCTAAGTGAGTATAATAAACTTTTGCGGTGAGGAGGACACCCCAAGACACGAAATTTTTGAGTGTCCCGCCTGTGCAGACCTGAGACAAGCGGCACAGGGTGCGGATAGCACTGTAGAGGCCCCTAATTTAGTAGCGCGCATGCTCTCGAGCGAAGAGCAGTGGGAGAGGTATGGCAAAATGCTGCGCTCCATTATGATGAGGCGAGAAAAGAAGGAAATGGAAGAAAAGAGGAAGAGAGAAGTGTAAAAGATATGCGGTCGGCATGAAGAAATGCAACGCGGTTCCGTGCCGACCTGGGAGACACGGGGAGGTTGTTTTAGTCCGTGCAAGTCGGACACGCCCTGCCAACAGGCAGAAGTCCGAAGGGATTTTTTCCTCCCCCGAAGAAAAAAAAAAAAAAAGTGAGTATAATAAAATGCATTTCGAATTCACTAAAAATAAGGATTCAATCTGCTCATTGGAGCAGGTAATTGAATCCTTTTTAGAGAAATTACAAGCAAGGATAAAATTCACTCGATATCAATAATATTGTATCGATCTTATCGTAACAATATAATTAATCAGACTTTGATAATGCACTTCAAATCCACATGCTGTGAGTACCTACAAAGGTATAAGAATATATTCGATTTGGCAATAAACCGGGATATCTGTTTAATATCACTCAAAGCACAAATTAAACGTACCTTTTACATAGGGTTAGATATTTATTTATCACATGGCTCTTGAACAGTAGGTACAATCTATTTGTCAAGCATACGTACAACTAATAATATAAATAGGTAAGTATAGTTGATGGAAGTTTTTTAGGGATACAGTTTATTGACAAACAAAATTATAATCAAGATCATGCCACATAAGAAGACGCGGTAAACAAGAAAATTCATCGTAGATCGTAGTTCATACGCCGCGGGCAACTACGGCGAAAACAAACAGTGGGCTGTGCCAACCTGACCTATAACTACGGTTCCACCCCCGCTTTTTTGTCGACTACGTCAAAGTAAGATTAAAGGAAGATTTGTTTCGTCCGCGTGGAATTAGATTATTAAAAAAAACTTGAGAGGTGTCAAGGGACACCCGGATGGAACGAAGTTCAATGCGAAATAGAAATGAAAATATCTGGCTTGCTTTCTATAAGAGAGAGAGAGACAGACAGAGAAACATGAGAGAGAACTATAGCAAAAAGTGTCGTGACAACTTTTCGTAAGAATTTTTTCCGTCTAGCCCCCTTTCACAACGCGCGATAAGGAACTTCGTTCCAAAATCCCGCGGGGAACCGTGGTTTTTCCGGGATACCTAGTAGCCTATACTATATAGGCTATATAGTCACTATCCAGGTCCTCCACTATATCTACCACAGATTAAGGATAATGTGACTTAATCCATGCGAAAAATCACGTCGATCCGTTGCTCCATCGCTGTGAGATTGAAAGACAAACAAACAAACTAACAAGCAAACATTTTATCTCATTTAATAATCTTTCATTTCACGAGGGCTCATGGATGTATGTGTGTCGTATCTGTATAAGTCTGAGCGAGAGCTTGCTAGCGCCTAACCGCTCCCACCTAGGCTCCTGACAGGCACGCACACTTACGCAATGTGCTTACGACGTAACACAAGTAAAGTTCCCGTAACATCGTGAGATAAACGTACTTTAGTAAGGATCTACCTACCGTAAATGAATATTAGGTTTTCTTATATTTTGTCTAGGAACGTAGGTACGTTGACCCGTAAATTCTTTCTTAATCACGTAAATTATTCAAAAATTTTAAAAGCTTTAGAAATTGAGCAAGGAAAATCTGGAATTTTGAAAAGTTTGCACAACAGATCCGAAGTGGCTGACATATGGATAAATATTATTGCTGCAAACTGATTCGTTGAAACATTTCATGCGGACGCTTTATTTATGGAATATGGAATTAATAATGAATATGGAATTTATCGCCGAGCAGCATCCCAATTAATCTGGAAAAGTTTATGACGAAGAAAATATTTTTAAAATTATTTGCGTCAATTATATTTATTTTCTTTAGCTTATTTTTCCGATTCAAGATTCGAGTGTAGGTATTTGCTTGTGGCGAGTTTTTAGCAACGAATATTAACGATAAAGTTTCAATAGGTCAACAAACACGCGAACTGAATACCGAAAGGTCAACGATTCGAATACCACCCGTTTGTAGCAATTCCTTGGTTATAATCAGGTTACATAAACTGCAAGTTTAGTGGCAAATTCGTGTTAATTCGAGTTGAATACAGTCTCTAAAATTAACTAAATTGCAAAATAGTAATAATAATCGACTTCCTACGACAGTGTTCCCACTAAATTACAACATGGGGTTATTCAAGGGGCGGACCAACAAATTCTTGAAAAGCCGGCTACGCATTGGTGGTGCTCAGGTGCTACAAATGTTCATGAGCGGCGGTAATCACGTAACATCAGGTGACCTGCCTGCTCGTTTGCTGGCTAAAAATATAATTTAAAAAAATCGCTCAGAAATCAAGGATGTGTAGTCGCTACGTCACGTAGCAATTCTTTAGTACCACATATATCCTTCAAATTTTTCGTAGCACTTTCATGGTATCACAAGTACATTACACGTTTCGTAGCAAATTGATAGTACCACACTCTACAGAATACCTAATATTACCTAAAGGTACCTGCGCTATGTTTCGTAGCAAATTCATAGTACGTACTCACTCTACCTGTGATACGCTTCGTAGCAAATTCCTGGTACCATTACACACATCCTGCAATACGTATCGTAGCAAAAGAAAATCGCAAGAAATTCTCTAAATGTTAGTGAAAACCGTATCAAAATCCATTGCGTTGTTCAGAAAAACTAAGCGCACAAACAGACAGACGTGGATAGCTATTATAGGTACTTTGTTTTGAACTACACCCGTAGAGATAGATATTTTAAAATGACACGCCACTTCTAATGCATTTGCTTTCACATTACGATTGTATCTTGCATCGTAGTATTTATACATGCTTACGTTACGTAGATATACCTACTCGATAGCTATAGTTGTGTCCGAGAGTCAGGTCATTGTCGAGAAGCTGAATGGAGCGTCCGACGCTGGCCCAACGCCAGCGCATGTGCGTCAAACAAGTTTTCCGAGTCTCTTTCGACTTTAAACATAAACATTCCACCTCCAAGCCTACCATATACATATTGGGCTATTATATTTTATTTTAGCCTCCATTCTTATTATCGATCCCATTTTACATCAACCAATTTCTGAAGCAAAATCTTCTTAGACGCGTTGTGTGAATTTTTATTTAGGAAAAGAGTTCGCGTCACTGACATGCTAATATTATTATAACAGTAGGTATATCTGTAGCTATGAGTATGGCGTGTTTTCACTTTTGTCGGCAGTCCCCATGACTTGTATTTTTGTTATTGCATGATACGCTTGACGACATGCATGAAATCAGCAGGGCGATCAGCTAACTTTTATCGCAATCATTAAAGGACATCGTCAATGTCAAAACATGGTTTTGGCTCCACGTAACATTGAGACAGTCCGTAAAGGATCGTTGAGGACAAAAAAATATTTTGACATTGATGCAGTATCACATCGATAAAAGTTTTGTATGAATATTGCTGAAAATTGGTACCGCGTAAGACTTTTGAAGTAAGATGTCCGTTAAGGACTGCGACAAATATAACGTCAAACTAGGCTTTCATTGATACACCTCGTTAGGTGTTCTTATCGGTGTGTGTACATACATATGTGGTATCCAAAGTCGTTTTACTACTCATATTTTTGTAAAAATATTTAATAAGCTTTATTAAATAATTTATCAAATTAACAATGCAATTAGTATTATTATATGAAGTAAGAAAATGTTAAAATCATTGAAGAATAATTTTTAGATTTACCTTTTTACACTTTCGTATGTTTGCCGTATAGGGAGGTAGGTATGTAGGTGTATGTATTACATAAGATTTATGTACCTACTCAATAATAATATGCGCCTGGGTAAATTCTGTTTGTGATACATATTACATACCTTAATGTTCAATACATAAGGCATAAGCATGTGGGAACATAGTACATATTTACTATTTTAGTTTTCATAACCTAACTTTTGTGTTTTTATGTGTAAGAAGTACCTACATAAATAAATACTGCCTATACCTATTATTTGCAGATATTAAAAAACACAACACAGTAGAAAGAACCTGTAAAATAAAAGTGTAAATAAATAATAAATATTACTCTATGAACCTAGAAGAACCATAAATTAACATATTCTGCGGCACGTGCCACAGATTCCTTCACTCTTTATTTCGACAGCTATAACGCAGTCAAATTTGGAAGACTGCTATGGCCGTATAGATTGCTAGGTAACCATAGATATTCAAATTAGTCGGATTATAAGTTATGGCCCACCACTAAAATGTCGATAGTCACGTGATTGCGACCATTGCTACAATCCTGAAAAAGCTTACGCGGTACCGGTTATATGGACTGTTTCGATATCGGTCCATAAGGATATTTTTTGATGTGAGATAAGAGACAATTGTTAGCTGATCGCCCTGCTGAAGTCTAGGTTGAAGCGTTTGATGCCTATTTAGTATTTACTCTTGCCATAAATAGAAACTCAAGCCTAGGTACGAGACAGGAAACACGGACGCCGGAAGAGCGTTCCGCACCTTACAGATTCGTTTTATAAATCGACACCTGTAAGGAAAAACATCGTAACTGATTTTGAGATTTTGAATTACGATCATAATGCTCAAGATTATAATTGGAACTCAAAATCGCTAAAAAGTGAGTTATAATGTTTTTCCTTCCAGGTGTCGAAATATTTGATTGCACTTTAATTAATCCAATCCCATGTCCATTGGATTTCAACCACATGCTTAAGGATACCGAAACTCACGACTGGGTTCTGTGGTACAGCGATGAAAGAGGGTTTTAACTTATTTTTTCCTAAATAAGGCGATCGGATAATAACCGGTCAAATGTGAGTTGGACTTGCACACAACGGGTTCTGTACAATCGTAACAGCAATTGTTAAGATCGTGCAAAAAAATCACGTTTCTCGTATGGGAACCGTTTGCTGTTATAACGGCAATAGACATACATATCTGTGATAATTTCAAGTATCTACCTATTACGGTTCATGAGATACAGCCCGCTGACGGACGGACGGATATATGGACGGACGGATGGACAGCAGAGGCTTAGTAATAGGGTCCCATTGGTATCCTTTGGGTACGGAACCATTAATATGAGACATTTAGATGTAAGCAGGGTAAAGAACTTACCAGTCTGTTGTACTGTTGAGGAGTTGATTGTAGCTGTCGAAGGCTGCTCTGAACTGGTTTTCCTAAGGCTTGGGTACCCCTTTTATACTCCACAATTGTTCTTTAGAAACATTCCTTAAAATGTGAGGTCAGCTCAATGCCACAATGAACTAGTCAAAGGTTTTGAAGTGAAAACTTCTTGTCAGGTCCGTTGAACAGGTCCGTTGAGCGATTTTTAGTAGGGCAATATCTTATGGGTTCGCATCACTGACATGCAAATGTTAACAGCATATAAGTTTGAAGCTATGAGAATAACGTTTTTTTCAGTTTCACTCAACGACATAAGTGTTTTTTAAATTTTCATCAATGACCTAGAAAACGTGAATAAAATTAGAGTTCAACCATGTGACTGTATAAGAAAAACTGTATTTATTTGACAGCTGAACTTATTTGTTATACTTATGGTCCTTTCATTTCACGAGGGCTCGTGGCTCATGGGTGTGTGAGTATCGTATGCAGATACATGCTCAAAAATAGCCAAACAACCAAACTTTGCTTTTATAATAGATACATATTAATAAGATTATATTTCGCTTGTTACCCATTGCATTACACTATTCAATATTTTTCCTATAAAATATATTATCTTAAAAATTAGTAATGCAAATAAGCGTTAAACAACTGACTTGGAAAACGCTTAGAGTGGACAATGCGATGTGACAAGTTGTGGAAAAAAGCTGTCGCGAACTGCTCCTTGACTTTTTATTGAAAATCTTTTTGTAAGTAGGTAGGTATTGGGTTCAATCCTTACTAATATTATAAATATGCGATGTGTGTTTGTTTGTTGGTTTGTACTTCAATAACGCTGCAACAGAGCTACGGATCGACGTGATTTTTTGCATGGGTATAGTTGAGGACCTGGAGAGTGATATAAGCTACTTTTTATCCCGGAAAATCAAAAAGTTACCGCGGGATTTTAAAAACTAAATCCCCGCGGACGATATCTCGAGCATCAGCTAGTATCCAAATAAGTCATTGCCGTACTAAAACGAGTGTTTCAAATTTTAAAATACCCCCGACTATGACATTGTGACTCTATAGGCCGGACTATGTAAGCTTATTTTTCTGTGATCGAAGTATGTAAGATATACCCAACATACGTTCCCCAGTTTGCTGCTTCATCATAAGATCCTCCTCCTCGATCCTCGATCATCATCTAACACCTTATCCCAATCGATCACGTCTGTTTTCAAATAGATAAAAACCGAATCAAAATCGGCCCGATCGTTCTTCATTTAAAGACTTGCACTAAGCACTTGGGCTCGACTGTCCCAAAAAGCAAAAAGGCAAAAAAATGGAGTCTCAATCGAGATTATCCTGTTTGCCTGTTTCAGCCTGTGATAGCTTATTTGACACTGATATACATAGAGCCCAGAAGGCTGAACGAGGTTGCAATAAAATGCTTATGAAATATGTTTGTTTTCTTTTCAGAGATAGGGCGACGTCTACGTGCGCCTGTCGCACGTTTGCTGGGAGTGCTGAAAACCGCCTATGCGCCCATTGAGCGCGCCGAGCGGCTGTTCTTGCAAATGAATAATCTTTCCACGATGATTGGCCAGGTAATTGCTTTTATATCAACTTTTTTCTTCATCATTATTTATTTGGTACAATTCAGCAAGAGATGGAAAAGACGCGACATAAAAACCTCGAAATAAAAATGGAAAATGCCCAATGCGTCGAGCAAGAGCGTCGCTGACACGTTTCTTCATGGAATAATTCTTAATGAATTAATCTGCTATATCAGCTACTGAAAAATAGGTTGGGCTACAGCTTACAGCGTTCTTCGCCGAAAAAATCCGTGAATCTAACAGTTTAATTAATCAATATGTTAACATTATTGATAATAATAATTAGTATCGATTGATTTTTCAAAACCCAAACTTTTTAAAGTTTTGGTGCTGTAATAACTTATTATGGTTGGTGATCATTGATTTTACGAGCTATTCTGGCCAAATTCACAAGATAATTGCTCATCATCATCATCTCATTACTCATAGGAGGGTTATAGGCCTAGGCCACCATGCTGACCCAATGCATTCTCACTTAGAAATGTATTCTCACTTGTTGATTTTGGCGTTTTTCTTTTCAGTTACTCATATTCACGGCGTGCGATCGGCTCCTGGTTTTCCGGGGTCGACTAACCTGTCTCTACTCACTGATGTTCTACAACGTCATCACCTACTCCGTCAGCTACGTGCGCGAGATTTGTACTAAAGAGGACTGGTCTCCGTACGTGAACGTGACTCGCAACTCGCGCGTCAAGCACCTCGCCATGTCCGCGACCAAAATCGTCTTGGAATGGACCAAGGCCGTGACCTTCATAGTTACGATAACATTTATTCTCCTCACCCTGGGTTTGGAGCAAGGTTTAGAATACTTCCGTCCTACGGCGCTGTACACGCTATTGACCGGTACATATTATCTGCTGTCGGAGAAAACATTTTTGGAACTTTGGCCTATTGCCTTGACGGCGTTAAAGTTGGAGAGGCTTGAGGGCATGGAAGCTTTGTACTGCGGATTTTGGGCAAGGAGCATCACTACAGCCATAGCAATTCCACTCGTGCCAGCACTGATGTGGAATGAAAGGTGGCGACTAGCAGTGTTGATTATGTACATTTGTGTGATAGTACACGGCCGTTATAGGTTCGGTGAAGCATTTTCGAAGCTGAAGGAAGCTCAGGGTTCATTGGCGAGGTTTCGACGCGCGACTGCGGAGGAATTGTCCACTTTAGAGGACGTTTGTGCAGTGTGCCTCGGGACCATGAAGTCCGCGAGAGTGACGCCCTGCGCGCACTTCTTCCACGCTGACTGCCTGAGAAAATGTCTCGCCACTTCGGACAGATGCCCGATCTGCGTTAGAGAATATGTGTTTTGCTGACGACTTGCGGAGACTTTCGGATAAGACTGCTTCTGGCTTTAGCGTAACTTTTGAAGTTAACGTTATCTGTGCGTAATTTGTTAATAGTTGATAAGGATTGTCAAGGTATGATGTTTTTTACATAGACCAAAGAGTTCGTGACCCTTAGGATGCGGCGCGGTGCGATTATGTGCAAGAGGATTGACAATTGGGAGGGAAAGGCGTATACTTGACTTAAAACTTTTTTTACCCTTAACTTAACTCGACTAATATTCCCTTCTGCACTTCAAAAAGCGTAGGTAAAGCTTGTAAAAGGATAACCTAATTTACACACAGTCATAGAATACCTACATACAGATAACCTGAACATGAAAAGTTACACTATTGCTTATGGTATAGCTTGTAATTAAGGAACATTCTAATTTCTACCGTGAAATAGCTTTATTTGTTTAAATGTTAACTTACAATATTGATGCCTGTAAGGTCTCTAACACACTGGGATGCCATGGCGATGTCGATGACTACGTAGCCATGGCTACCTACTATAGCCAAATAAAGTTGCCAAATAAGTGGCCAGTGGCTACTGGCTTTCAGTCATTCATTCATTGGATTTAATTCTTGGCGATCAGTAAGTTGGCGTAACTTACTTGTGTACAAAATGCTGGCGACTTGGCTACGTGTCGCCAGGTCGCCAGAGTATCCAGTCTCCACGTAGGGGCTGGTCAGTCGTAGCTACGCTACCTTTGCGACGTCGCCAGACCTTAGCCAAGTGATTTTAAATACGAATTGTTTGAATACGTAGCCGACGACATCGCTATGGCATCCTAGTGTGTTAGCGTTTTTAAGGAAAAAGATTTTTAGGCTGAAAATCCTACACTACCTTACTTTCTTTAGGTAAGGTAATTGCGACCAACGTACTCGATGGATATCAGCAAAGGAGTATTTCAGTCTTGAACTGAACGCAGGTCTATAAACTAAATTCATTGGACTAATTAGTTCAACTAATTTAGTTTGAATATTGTACTCCTACTGTAGTAGGTCAATTTAGTTAAATTGACACCGTTTTACGCACGTCGACGTCACGTCATGTTAGATAACGGTTAGCTATGTCGTAACTTGTGGTCGTAGTTCTAAAGTGCAAAGATTCAATCGACAAGCCGAACCTCGAGAGATTCCGGTGGTGTCTGAGATTGCGCATATTTTGTCTTTAATGTATGTACCTACTAACCTGTTTACCTATTAGAAAATTAATAATTATCGTAGGTTAAAATACTTACTTATTAAATAAAAAGAAACAATTGCATGTTCTAGGAACATTACTGAAATAAAAAATTATATTTGGTAAAGATATTATTTTATTGACAAATTATTATTATTGGACAGTAATAATATCAAGTAAAAATAATCAAGTCTTATATTTTACCTACCTGCCCTATTTTTTGCTATGTATTATTTTATTCTACTACGTCTAAAAAGCATACAAAAGTATTAATTAGGTAAATAAAAACGCATTTTATTTTTGCTTTACGATTAAACAGAATTTCAAAAATTAAGCTGAAAATACCTTGTATTCTTTTTTTCAGCTTGTTACTTCAGAAATTGTAACAATATTTAAAATATAAGAAAGCTGTTTGACGATTGACTAATGGAGGCATGGTATGCATGCAAATAAAATAAAATGTAAAATATGAAAATCGGTAAATATCTACTGAAAACTGATAGCTAAAATTGTGAAAATTTCCTATAGAAATAACCGATACAATATTTATGTATGTTTTATACATAGATTCCTATTTTTCATGAAACAATAAACCTAATTTTTATACTAAACATGCTTTTCAATTTTGATCACTTATTGTTTTAGTATTTTCATTATA
The DNA here is from genome assembly GCA_933228805.2 of Hipparchia semele. Taxonomy (NCBI): domain Eukaryota; kingdom Metazoa; phylum Arthropoda; class Insecta; order Lepidoptera; family Nymphalidae; genus Hipparchia; species Hipparchia semele. The sequence continues at coordinate 3,441,643 of OW121725.1, read as the reverse complement.
ATTATTTCAATTAAAACCACCTGAGGCTCATTTTTTTCGTTCATATATTTTACGTGTAGGTAGTAGCTTGCGAAAATAGCTGAAAACATGATGAAATGAAGGTTTCAAAAAAGGAATGATCAGGTTTCCTATACTAAAATTTTTTAAATGACTATAAATCTTTTAAGCTATTGCATAGCTTCTATCGCGGGCCTTGAGCGTGGAGACCGAATCCAGAAATTCCGTAACGAAAATAACCTGACACGCGTAACTGACACGGGAGTCCTCTCACCGCTAGATGGCGTTGATAAAAAATGCTATGCAATAGCTTTACCGCGGCAGTCCCCGAGTGCCACGCGTCTTTTTTTATACGAGTATAGGTAAGTAAAAAAAACTTCTATAGCCAATCAATTAACTAAGATCCTACGGTAAGATCACATGGATCAATGGATCACCTGAAGGAAAATGAGGTTTTGGCCTAAATTGGAACGCGTAGAAGATGCGTATTCGATCTTTTCTAAATATACCCAGATTGGACAGGCTCGGCAAAGTATTAACTTAAGTCAAACTTAAGTACAAGGATCTCTCGCTAAGTTCACAATGGCTCCGTTGCCATGACATCATACAAATTACATCACGTAAACATACTGCAGCCGCTCTATAATAGCTATAAGCCATCTTTTTTACACATGTTGCACCACACTACAGCCTTCTCTATCTACGTTTTAAAACAGGATAACGTGAGATGCGTAAATCTTGTTTTGACACTGTCCCTTTCTTTCCAACGCGTTCTCGATCCAAACGAAAGAGACGAAACGATGTACGGTCCACAGAATTTAATTCTATTTGAGGCAGACCGACTCAGTCGAATCCGCATGTTACGTGGTTGAAACGCGTTGTGAAAACTCGAAAATAGAATAAAACACGTTAAAACGTTAAAATATTTTCGTTAATGAAAATGTGAATAGACGGGATCTTTGATTTTTAAGTCGGATTGATATAGAAGGTTAGTATTTTGTCGCATTATTTATATTAATTAATAACTAGGCACCTATACGAATGTTTTTTTCTGATAAAAATCGTGATAAGCATTCTTTACCTACTTTAGTTACCTTCATTTTACTGATAAGAAGTAACAATGTTTTTAAAATATATAGGACATAGGTAATATATTGGGTAGTTCGATTGATGAATATACCTAGTTGTTTTTATTTTTAGGTCAGTGAATTTATTTATTTTTTGTTTGAGACGATATAGGAATATTTTTAGACGTAATATTATGCTAACGGTAATTTATTTTTCTTTATGATTATGGTAATTTATACATACCTATTATTTATTTAATTTTATTTATGTGTGTTAAGATAAATTACAGAGAAAAAGGCAGTGTTATAAAGAAAGTATCATTTTCATTACACCTACCTACAATCTACCTACCTACATTGTTTATAAAAAATACATATACGTACTTGATGACGATTATTTATTTTATGACTAAAAGACTTTTTAAAGAAATATCAAAAAGGTTAGTCGACGTCATAGGTGACCGAAGAGCTGGCAGCTACCTCGGACAACGAATTAGTCTCGCTATCCAAAGGGGGAACGCTGCCAGTATCTTCGGAACGTTGCCTAAAGGGACTCTTTTTAATAACACTGGTAAACAATGTTTTTGTCACACGAACTTTGTGATGATTTTTGTTTATGTTGATGTACCCTCATTAACAATATACAATAATTTTGTTTCAATCACGTCCAGTTTTTTTGTGACAGCTACATATTCATTTCTGACCTCATATACCTACGAGTCTTTTTTGAATAACTTCATTTTTGACTGTATAACTATTGCATTCAACTAATTTACATCTTATATACGTTTGTTACATCGTAAACATGCCAAGAAAGTGTTCTAACATTCCCGACAGCTTTTGTTATGAGTGTAGAGAATTAACTTTTACATGTCAGCGTCGAAATTTCACATCATTAATTGGACAGTGCTATTTAGAATATTTTGGATTTCCTGTGAGGAATCAAAATAAATCCTGGGTTCCACATAAATGTTGTGTAACGCGTGTGAGTCTGCTATTTGGTTGGGCTACACAAGAACCCAGACATTAGCCATACCAATATTTGCTATACCAATGATTTGGACCAAACCAAAGGATCAAGTAAGTGATTGTTATTTTTGTTTGACTCAGACAAAAGGCATTACAATCAAGTCCAAACACACTATCCAGTATCCAAACTTGTCTTCGGCCAATAGGCCCATCCTACAGTGCCGAACTGCCTGTACCAAAGCCTCCAAATGTTTTGTGAACGTTGTCCAAAATTTTCTAGGAAAACATAAATCGGAAAATTACAAAGACTTAATAAATGAACTTTTAATGTCATATAAAGTTTTGGGGTGTAATATGTCCTTAAAAATACATATGCTAGACTCTCATCTAGATTTCTTTCCGGCAAATTTGGGTGATAGGTATGAGTGACGAACAAGGCGAGAGGTTCCATCAGGACATTTCCTTAATGGAAAAGCGCTATCAAGGGAAATGGAGTCCAGGAATGCTAGCAGATTAATGTTGGAAACTCAAAAGAGACCTTCCACAAGCCAAATATTTACGAAAATCATAAGTATTTACTCTATATTAAGCAAAAATTTCTCTAAATCTAGCCGATGTTTGTATTTTTTACGAAAATATATGTTTTTGTGTCACAAGGAAACCTGACGTGTCAATTTTTTTTCATTCTCACATATTATTGTTTGGTGGCCCTAGTAGGTACATTCAAAATTTGATATAAGTTTTCATGTGACAAAAAAAAGTTAAAATTTTGTTGACCAGTGTAATTTATTTTAATTTATTATATTATATATTTTTAAGGTTTTTATTTTTAGGTTAATATTTTGTCCTAGCTAGTATATATTAAATTAGTTAGTTTTAATTTTAGAAGTAATTTAATATTAATTTAATTTATAGATATAATTTTAAATATATTATAGTTTCCTAGGAATATTTTTAAACGAGAAGTCGGTTAAAAATAATATTAAGGTTTTCTTTTCCTTATTATTATGGTGTAAATTATATATTATGTTTATTTAATTTTATTTATGTATTAAAATAAATTAAGTACAGAGAAAAAGGCAGTGTTATAAAGAAAGTATCATTTTCATTATACCTACCTACCTACAATCTACCTACCTACATTGTTTACAAAAAATACATATACGTACTTGATGACGATTATTTAATTTTATGACTTGCTTACCTTCCTGCGTTTATGAATAACCATGAAATGAATACTTAACTTACCCGTACAATTCCTTCATTTTATTTTTATTAGGTATTAGGTTTATTAGGTTAGGTTTATTAGGTTTGTAGGTACCTACCTACAAATATACACATATCTTCTATAATGCTTCTATACCAATAAATAGATAAATATAGCTACTGTACTAATCTACATTTGAAATAGCTTACAATTAACCTTCAAGCAGGCGCGTGGCCATTTAGAACGGCAGCGGTCGCGCGTAACCTAAAAGACCTATTGGAGATTTTAGGGATTTAAAATAAAAATTCTTTTCAAAAAACCGACTTCAAACGCCACTACAAAGTATAAAAATAATTTTATTTTGTACACGTTTGTTGAAGTCGGGCGGGCTTAAATAGAAACGGTGAATCCGATACGCGATGCTCGCTCGATTTCAATAAGCGTGTCTTTTATATGTCACCATAAGATAAGCGTCGCGCATCGATTTCATCGTTTCTAGTTAAGCCCGCCCGACTTCAACAAACGTGTACAAAATAAAATTATTTTTATACTTTGTAGTGGCGTTTGAAGTCGGTTTTTTGAAAAGAATTTTTATTTTAAGCTTTTAAGTGTAGCTTGTTCTTGCTCTTTTTCTCCCCTCCCGCCAACGCTACGGTACTAATGTAGTTCTACACTTGGTACCTACAGTACTTATTAACAATACACAAACAGTTCCTAAATCCTCACAGTTTAGGTAGGCAGTACCCCTGCAGCATCAGTATTGAAGAGCGAGGACCTTGAATTCCACGATGTAGAATATGCTTGATACTAACAATATCAATTCGCAAGCGAAAGTTCCTAAATCCTCACAGTTTAAGTGGGCAGTACCCTGCAGCATCAGGATTGAGGAGCTAGAACCTAGACCTCGATGAAGTAGTATATGCTTATTACATACAATAACAATTCATGATTAGCAGTTCCTAAATCTCTACAATTTAGGTGGGCAGTACCCTGCAGCATCAGGATTGAGGAGCTAGAACCTAGACCTCGATGGTGTAGTATATGCTTCTTACATACAATAACAATTCATGATTAGCAGTTCCTACATCCCTATAATTCAGGTGGGCAGTACCCTGCAGCATCAGGATTGAAGAGTAGGACCGGGAGCTCTATGATCTAGTATATGCTTAGGCCAAGCATACCAATTCGTAAACGATGGTTCCTAAAGTCCCATAATTTAGGGGGGAAATACCCCTGCAGCATCAGGCTTGAGGAGTTGAAGGTAAAAATTTTTATGGGACCATTTCGCGAGCTTCTTCTGTCGATTAAAAAAAAAATCTCGTGAATCGGTCCAGAAACCTCGGAGTAATTGGTGGACATACATAGAAAAAAAAAAAAAAAAAAAAAAAATATACCGGCCGAATTGATAACCTCCTCCTTTTTGGAAGTCGGTTAATAACAAATAATTAAATAATCATTTATGTTTTATAATTAAAACATTTATCTTTTAGTCAGGAAAGTATTTAGATGCAGAAAAATATTTCAATCCAAGCCTTTAAAATGATATTTAAAAGAAATATGTATATATTTCTTTGGGATGGGTTTCAATTTTAGGACATAAATCTTACTCATTTATTAAAATAAAATCAAATAAATATCTTTAAACACTTACAAAACAAATTAGCATCGTATGAATTAAAAAAAGAAAAAGTATTATCATTAGAAAACAAACAATATAATAAAAACTAAAAAAAAAATCAATTTATATTTTTAGCGAGCAAAAGAGCAGGCAGGTCACCTGATGTTAAGTGATTACCGTTGCCCATGAACATTCTGCAAATAATTTTTGGATTATAAAACAATTTGCAAGATAAATCCCTATAATTAGAGATCAAAAATCTGGTATATATTAACGTTTAGTTTTCATCCTCATCAGTCTCTTTTTCACTCTCTGTGTCTTCTTCGATTAGTTGTGCATTCACGATTCTTCGATTATTGATAGTTTTTACAAAAACTATCTATAAAACACTTTAGTTTAATACACAAGATAAAATATTTTCGCAAATAGAGTCGCGCGTAACCTTTACGACGACGGGCGCGTGTAGTCTTTTCGACGCCTACGCCACGAGGCACGATTAAAACAAAATCTATTTGTTCAATATGGGAGGAGCGGGGAATGAAGGTATGTAGTTGTTTTTGTTTGTAATGAACTTAGAAGAGGGTACTTGAGACGAGAAATATTTGACACGAAAATGTTTGAAATTATAAACAAAAATGTAAGAAGTGCGGTCGATTCGACGCCGCGCGACCATTTGGAGGTTAAGACGTATCCTATATGACCTCGACCTTGTAGTCACCGCGACGCCGAAGCTTACGTCATGGCCCCAATCCGCTGAAGTCCTTTGAAATATTCATAAATACACTAGTGGTTCGCCCCGAACTGAGACCTCGCGATATCCCATAATTCCCAAAAGTTTTAATTATATATTGTTATAATTAACTTTTAACATTAGACGCAATAAAAAAAATAATAGTTGACATAAAACTGTTTTACTGACACAGCGCCATCTATTAGCATTATAATTAAATAATTTCGTTTCTTTATAACATTTATCTAATTTTAGTATTTGTTGTTCAAGTACAGGATATAACTGAATTTTCAACCAAGTTTCACGTTCTAATATTCAGTAATTCAGAAGTTATAGGGCTCTGACAGACATTTAGACGGACACACTTCTCTGTCTAGTAGGCAAGCGCCCTAGTTGACTCAGAGAACTCGCTTCGCTCGTTCAATCAGAGAACTCGCTTCGCTCGTTCAATAATTACTTTTTTACAAAAAATTTAACCGACGACACAGAAGCAACTAAAAAGGGAAAAATAAAATATAAATGTTTTTAGTCTTGGTACCTAACTAAGCTCCTAATTTTGAGTCGGTGACAAACTTTTTTAAAAGCTCTACGAGCTGTATTTTTAAGCACGGACTCACCTTTTAAAATTTTTCGTCGTCGAGTCAAAATAAGTTACTTACATTAGTTATGGTAGAATAAACAAACTCACATTCATACACGAGCCCTGAAAATATTACACTATTTTTTTTTCTAGTTGTGTAAAAACAGAAAACTGTTGAACAACGTCGCCCGAGACAATTCAAAATATTGATTTCACCAATACTAACAAACTATAGTAAGCCATGCCTATATGCCTATAAACCTAGTGTAGTAATATTGTTGGTATTTTTACGTGTCTACCTACACACGTAAAAATACCAACAAGTACATACTTGGATGATGTTATCTTCGCGATCTTAAGTAAACAATAGTTGCTGGAGATAAAGTTTCCGTGGGTGCAATTGATTGATTAATGGCATTATGCAATTAACTGAATAGCTTAGTAATTAGTTATTCATCATAGTTATTAACCATCCAAGCTTGTAATTAAACACATACTTAGTTATTGCGTTTTCCTCTTCAATAATTGATAATGATAGCGGGATTTGCCAGACCCGCTGTGGAATGCACCGGAGTGCTTACGTCTACGTCCCGGGTAAAATAACATCATCATACATCAACATAACATCAACATATTCTGCCCCGTGATTCAGATCAACTTTCCTACAGATCCACCAACTTAACTGTTCAGCCTTTCTACGATCGCTCACGCTAAAGCAGGGGCTCCCAAAGTATTTTTTTCGCACGTCAGTCCTATCCTTTCAGAAGAGAAGCGTAATATATACATACGTATACATACATACCTTATTCTCTGTTTTGTTGGTAGGTACTTACCTATCTGATTTATCAGAAGTAGAAAGCGATAATGCCCTCTTGAATTCCGTCAGCAATATCGAATAACATCTTCATCAAAGATCTTCATATTAGGTGTGTGGATCTTAAGAGAGACTCAAGACCTATTTGCACTTTTACCTATTGCCAAATGTGAAGTTACAAACGAATGTTAAGTGGCATTGCGTCATGCAGTTGACGAGTCACAACATTACAAAACTCACGTACCTACTTACCTAGTCATTAAATAGGTAATAGGCACATACAAAACTGAATTATAATGCACGCCGGCATGCAGGGCGGCCGGCCCCGAGTCTGGGAGACTGCAAATCTTGACTTATCCTCTTCAGTCAAGTAATTTATATAAGAACCACCTTGTAGTTGGAGCGCCCTGTAAACTAATGTTCAAAGTTTTTCTTTACAAATTGGGTAGGTACTAAGTACTTAAAATACTAAGTAACCTTTGAAAATCCCGTGAAAACCAGTTCAGCCACACAGACAAACATACATAAAAACCAGCCAAGTGCGAGTCGGACTAATATACGAAGGGTTCTATGACTTCCGTGCCATCTTATGATCGAGCAAAAACAAAAGTTTATTGTATCGAGACCCTCTTTAATTTTTAATTTTTTTATCATTTGTTGTTATAGCAATAGAAATACACGTTTGGGAGATTGCCCGTGGACGGGCCACCTTTTTGGCGTCGTGTCAAAACTTTAATTAATTCAAAAAATTTGTGTTATTTTTATACGTTTTTATGTTTTACTAGCTGTGCCCGCGACTTCGTTCGCGTGGAATAGTGACTTTTCGGGGCGCGGCTCTCAGCGCGCTTTATATAGCCACGGACGCCTACCTATATAAATTATCTACCAGCTTAATAAGAGAGTTATATCGAAATGACAGACCACTTTTCAATTTTATTTATTCGGATAGTTGAAATCTAATGAATAGAAAGAAAGGTCGTTGTCTTGTCTACGCAATTGGCGTCTACGACCCCGCATCTAATCCCGCATCTCCAAGTCTCTTTACTGTGTAATTTAGGTGTAAGCACCAGCTTTATTATCATTAGCGTTCAGTTATTGAACTCGAATGAGGCAGAAATAACCGAGCAAATAAAAGTATTTTTCTTCTTGGCCGAGGGCCACGACCTTTCAGAGTTCAATACGTAGCGTAGGTCGCACGTATTCCAATGAGGGACGTCCAATTACGTGTAATCGAATCACAGAGAAAATAATTATGTTGACAATTTGTATGAAATGTCCAAGAATTTAGGCATTTCACACCTCTTAATAGCGCCTTAACAGTCGAGTTTACCTACTTTATCAAAGCATAGGATGATCTCACGGACAAGACGCCTCTGATATTGTAGCGTGATGGCTAATTTATGAATCACAAATGAGTAGATATTGGATCTCCTTTGAAATGAGGTCTTGGGAATGATTTTTGGCGTTCGGCCAGCATAATGAACGGTATAAGGTCGATTCAGAGAAATGTTTGGAGCTTCCATAGTTCTGCGGTTGACAAGGCAGAATGAAATTCCAATAGACTTAGGTTCAGTGCTCAAACCTCCCTCTAATCTATTTTCACACTCCATCTAAAGGTGGAATCCCATGGGTCATGGTTGGTCTTGTGCAAAAAAATTACAGCTGACGCGATAATATCAATATACGGAACCCTCCGTCCGTCCGTCCGTCCGTCTGTGAGCAGGCTGCATTTCATGAACCGTAATAGGTAGATACTGGAAGTTTTCACAGAATGTGTCGCATTAACAACGAATAATAAAAAAAAAGACGTCCGGGGCACTCAGGGACTGCCGCGGTAAAGCTATTGCATAGCATTTTTTATCAACGCCATCTAGCGGCTCACCGTAGAGGAGTCCCGTGTAAGGTTATTTTCGTTACGGAATTTCTGGATTCGGTTTCCACGCTGGCCCGCGATAGAAGCTATGCAATAGCTTAAAAATTAAAAAGCTGTTGCTTTTGCTCGATCTTAAGAATAGCTGCTGTTAACTCTTGTACCTACGAATTGTACAATGGTACGGAACCCTTCGGTGCGGGCCCGACTCGCGCTTGGTCGGTTTTTAGTTTCCTACTCTATTCAACATAAATATTATAATTAATCATTCAATGAACGTGTTCTAATTCTAAGCTACATTTTAGTGTTCTACTAGAGCAAATTAGTAGGTCCACGAGGAAACAACTTATGCAGATGCAGTTAGAAGTACATAGTAATACACTTCTACACACTAGGCTAGGTCCTATATTTGAAATGGTAGTTACATCAAATTATTCAAAACTAGTTAACTTTGATGGGTGTGCCGGCTGCCGAACTGTGACGATACATTGTGGTATTTGAATATTTATAACCAACTTGTAGCAATGCATACATACACATTGGTATTTTAAAACATATAGAGAAGTAAATCCACGGAAGACCAGCGCTATGCCTGTGCGTTCACCACAGGGATAGCATACGCTAAGTGGAGTCCATTTTTGGACCACACATTTTTTTTTTGTTTTGTCTAACACATGTCTGTCTGTCTTTAAATGTGCATGTGTGTATCTCAAATTAATGCTTTTTCTTTCTTTTTTTTTTTTTTTTTTTTTAAATCTTTAATTGAAGGCTTTTACGTTACAGCGTATGTCAGCCTTATCGTACCCTAAACAAAATATAAAACTAAAACACTATTTACACATGAATAGACTGAACAAACTGCACGCTTCGTCAGAATTTGGATTTGCCAATAAATTATGAAAGACACCAACGTGCAGTCTGTTCAGTCTTAAATCTTCCATCAACCGGACTCTATCAGACTGATATCGGACACATTCCACCAACAAATGGTGCACATCGTCCAGGACACCACAAACGTCACAGTTAGGGGAAGATGTTTTTCCCATAAGGTAACCGAATTTGTTGGTTGGAATGTGTCCTGATCTAAGCCTATGTGCCAACACTACATATTTCCTTTTCATCCTAGTATAACTGCTCCAAGGTACATGAGGAGGCTCACACTGCAGCGTTCTATACCATATCCCTTTTTCTAGAGATGACTTGTCAAAATACTCTTTCCATTCTCTATAACATTCTTTTCTATATTTTGGTAGTGTCTCGGAATAGTCGACCATAACTTTAACGCTTTTACCTTCCTTGCAGCCCTGTTTTGCTAAAGTGTCAGCCTCTTCATTACCTGACAAGCCTATGTGCGATGGAACCCATTGCAACCTCAGATCCACGCCCTGATTAGTCAACTCATCTATAGTAGCTAGCACTGCATAAGCTACCGAAATACCTCTAATACCAGAGGCGGATCGAGCTATATGCTCTAGTGCACTTTTGCTATCGGTACAAATGAGAACCTTTTTATAATTAGTCATCTTAACATAAGACAGTGCCTCCGAAATTGCAATGAGTTCAATCGTCATAATACAAATTTCTCCATCTATCCTTAAACAATCATTATCGTATAAGTTACAATCCTTTTTTGTAGCAACAAAGAAAGCCGCACCTCGCCCTTCGTCACTTTTTGACCCATCAGTATAAATAACAAACCATCCTGCATATTTTTCTCTAAGCTCCCTAACAACCTCAAATTTTAAATTATTCACCTCACAAGATTTCTTGGATTTTTTAACACTTTCTAAATTACATTTAACAATATCTTGAATCTTAATATTAGTAACCCAAGTCCTTAATGTAAACATTTCAAGACACTCAGAAGAAACAATAGGTTCCGCCTTTACCTGATCATATACTGAAACAAGTAGAGGCACCCTTTTATTTACCCAATAATTATTATTATTACCATTACAAAAACCACTTAGGACTTGAATTAATTTAATAGTCTCATTCTCTTTCCAGGATAGTGACTTCAAACAATATTTAATGGCTAAATACTTCCTTCTTTGTTTCAATGGTGGAATACAAAGCTCACACTCCATAACGTGGATTGGAGTAGTTTTTATAAATCCTCCTGTGGTTCTTAACGCTTGATTTTGCAACCTATCTAATTTAGCTAAATGACATTTCGCACTATTATCGTATATAAAAGACCCATAGTCAATACGACTCCTTATTAACGCTAAATAGATCTGTCGCAAATGTTTAGAGTGCACGCCCCAGGCTGCTCCTGCCAAAACATTAAGTAAATTTAAACATTTTTGTACTTTAGAAACAGTTTCGTTAATGTGCTTACCCCAACGCAAAGATTTGTCCAACCATATACCTAAGTATTTGTAAACCTCCACCAATTCCAAGGAAAAGTTGTTTACTTTTAACCCTACTTGTTGTCTTCTATGACCCCTACTAAATATACAACATTTAGACTTTTTAACAGATAATTCCAGACCAAGATCATTTAACAATTCATTAAATATTATCAACGCTCCCTGTAATTTGCTAACACTCTCAAGAATATCTTTATTTGTACTAAATAGAACGAAGTCATCCGCATATTGGCATAAGGAAACATTTACTATTTTATGGAAAATCTTTACTGTTACTATATTAAATAGTATTGGAGACATTGGATCACCTTGCGCTAAACCTTTGTATGCAAATCTAGTAATAAAAGTCCGCCTATCTACATCTTGAATTTTAAGGTGCCTTTCACTTAAATAATTCCAAATATATTGGCATAATCTTTTGCCAAATCCAAATTCGTCTAGAATTACAGTTAGTTTGTCTATCAATACATTATTGTAGGCTCCATCAATATCCAAAAAACATGCTACTGTTTGATGATTTACAGAAAACCCAATCTGAATATGAGTGACTAATCTTGCCAAACAATCTTGACAGGAACGCCCTCTCCTAAATCCTGACGTAAATGGAGATAGCAAATTATTTTTTTCAGCAAACCATTCAATCCGTTTGGTCAACACCGAATGAAGAATTTTGCAGATACAAGATATCAGAGATATAGGTCTGAGCTTTTTGCTATCATCTGACGTATGGTTCGAATTTGGTTTTGGTATTGGCACCACTAGAATATCACGCCACTGTACTGGTATATTGCCTGTGTCTACTATGCGATTGTACAAATCCAGCAGGTAGAGTTTTCCAATCGTTGGTAAATGAAAGATCATAGAATACGTGATTCCATCATCGCCAGGTGACGTATCTTTCACTTTTATGCAATTATACAGTTCTTGCAAAGTAAATGGACTGTCTAAAGCCGAATTTGAAGAAAAATATTCAGGTACTGTCGTAACTACATAATCAGGGGCGAGACTTTGTAAAAGCTCAACTTTTTGGTGATGTGGAATATAACATCTAGGTGATCTAAAACCTTTCATCCAACGTAAACGCTGCCACATGTCGGAGGTTGAAGTTTTTTCATTAACACTATCACAATACTTCTGCCAATTTATTACCTTCTCTTTTTTAATCGCAGCTTTAGCCTCAGCTATTTTTTCTTCTAAAATACCTAAATTATCGGGTGTAGGGTTCTTACGAAATTGTTTCAATGCTAATCTACGTCTAGCTACTAGTTTGGATAATTCTTGATTCCAATACGACTTAGGTTGAAAACCCTGCTTTGGATTATCACAAGTTTTTACCATCGGAATAAACAATTCAGCTGCATTATTTAACAAATTTATAAAGTTGTCATATAATGACTGAATATCAGAATTCAAGTTACATGAAGAAAAATGACTTTCCAAAAACTTTGTGTAGGACTCCCAATCAGCCCGTTTGAAATTACGTTTTTTTGACAGAATTACTGAATCCTTATAATTAAATTTAATCTTAATGAAAAGATGGTCACTCCCCAAAGATTCATTCATAACTTTCCATTCAAAACACAGGGCTATATCACTCGACACAAATGTTATATCGGGAGATGTCTTCTGAATATTATTATCAACATATTTAATTTTTGTATGATCTCCATCGTTAAGGGATACATAACCAGCATCTAAAGCGGCCTCATAAATATTTCTGCCTCTAGTATCCGTTTTATATGACCAATTTGTATGGTGTGCATTAAAGTCTCCTGCTATTAAACAGCTACTAGGAAAAAGCGAAAAAATATGTTCCCAATCAGAAAGTGAAGTGTTAATAGATGAAGGACAATAAACTAAAATAAGATTGTTAATATCATGGCAATTTAACAATTTTATGCATTTCATTTCTATACCTACATTATTAATTCTCAAAGGCCATTCCTGAATTTGTATAGATTTGTGAATAATAAAAGCTATCCCACCATATGAGTCCTCTCTATCCTTTCTTAATATATTATAACCACTTATATTAAAATGAGACTCTGATTCCAACCATGTTTCACAAACTAAGGCAATATGAATTTTTTCTTGAGACAATAACAACTCAAACTCAGCACGCTTATTTCTAAGGCTTTGTGCATTCCACTGCAAAAAATTCAATACAAATTCTTTTTTACCATGAGAGTAACTAGCCATTAAACAAGAAAGTAAATATTTTTCCAACTATACCTCCACTTCGAATAAAATTAATTACTAATTCCCAAATTTCCTTAACTAATAACTTACTTATCAACTCTAATTTAGTTTCCCAACTATTTACAGACTTTAAAATGTTTGAAATGTTCTTAAAAATGTCTAATAACTGTCTTCCAAAGCTTTTTTCATACCCTTTCTTTTTATTTACTTGTTCTTCTCCATTCTGCTGTGTATTTTCCTCAAATATTTGCTCAAACCAACTCGCCTCTTGCTGGTCTTCTTTCCTCTTTGCTGGTTTTTGTCTCTTTTTCCTCTGTTTCGATCCTCGATTTATTATTTCCGGCTCAGAATCTTGACCTTCTGTCGGTTCACCAACTTCTTCTTTAGACATATTTCTATGAATTTCTGCAGTCACCAAAACATCCCTGTAGGATCTATAGTTTTGAGTCTGAGTCTTGCTTGGTTGTTGAGTATTCTTGACTTCATCCTCTGATAATAAAATATCAGGATCAGTATATTGAGATTTCATCTTCTCAGAGAATATTTTCAATGCATCTCGGTAAGTGCAGTTCCTCTCAGTCATAATTTCTCGAATTTCTTTTTCTTTGAGAAAAGTTGGACATTTTTTATATAAAGCCATGTGTGGACCTTTGCAGTTCACGCATTTAAATAGAACAGTCTCACAATTTTCATGATTACCCCCACATTTTGGACAAATAATTTTTTGGCAAGACCGGACCTGATGCCCAAACTGCCAGCACCCACTACACTGTGTCACAGGAAAGGTATACTTTTCCACCTTAAATCTACAACCAAAACCGAACACAAACGCTGGTAAAGTTTGGCTTTTAAAAGCTAGGCGTATTGTTTCCGAATTGACCCATTCACCTTTATTAGTCAACCTCCTTAGCCTTCTCACCGATACTATTTCAAAATCAGCTTTTATATTCTTCAATATATCTTCATCTGTTTCTTCTAAGTCTACTTGTCTAACGATACCGTAAGACAACGCAATCTCATCAGCAGGTTGGATTCTAAAACCTAAACTTAATAATCTTTCACACTCCAACAGTTTATTACCGCTCTCCCGATTTTCAAAAGAGATTATCGCCTTGTAAGGGGTTTTATACAAAATTCTATTGATACCCTTAATATTCTCCGATCTCAACAACTTCGCCATACCGAATTGTTTTGGTAATAAATCTTTAGATATAATGCATACCCGGAATTCCGTACATTCTCCGCCAGTATTAGAATAACTACTAGCACGCCGCTTAGCCCCCCGCTGCACTTTAATAAACCCTTCATCATCAGCTGAAACAACTTCCCTCCGTCTCTTCTCAAGAACTCTCTGCTCGCTCTCATTCCGCTTCGGTATTGATACAACTTGTAGCTCATTCCCGATTACCATTTCGTCCTCAGACATGTTGCAACTTGTATCACTGCCTTCTTGAATCATAACAACCTCCTGTGTACCGAGGTAAAAGGCGCCCGGCGACGGCCGCCCGCACCATCACAATACGAAATTATACAATCCCCAATACCACTATATTATAATAAAATTCACAAGTTTGGTTATAGTAAAAAGTACTACAAAAAATGTTTAATCGTAGCACAATGCGCTAGCGTCACTCTCGATTAACGACCGACGCGCGCGCCACCTGGACCCGAACTGTTTTCTTTCTTTCTTTCTTAAATTATGGCAGCAGCTTCCACTCAGGTTTGGTTTAAAAAAAACCAGCCAAGTGCGATTTCGACTCACACACGAACGGTTCTGTAGTTCTGTACCATCGTAATAAGCCGAGCCAAAAACGCCGAAAAAAGTCACGTTTCTTGTACGGAGATCCCCTTTATTTTTATTTTATTAAGCTATTGCATAGCTTCTATCGCGGGCCTTGAGCGTGGAGACCGAATCCAGAAATTCCGTAACGAAAATAACCCTGACACGGGACTCCTCTCACCGCTAGATGGCGTTGATAAAAAATGCTATGCAATAGCTTTACCGCGGCAGTCCCCGAGTGCCACACGTCTTTTTTTTAATTTTTTATTTGTTGTGTTTAAAATATGCGAGAGACAAAAATAGCTTCAAAATAAATCAACCAATTCCCACGGAAAAAAAATAAACTTAACTTCACTGACGAGGTCAGGGGCATCAGATATTTTTGTTTTATTTATTTCGCATTACCAACAGACCAACCAAAGCCTCAGGGACTACGAACCGAACGTACTTAATGTTTTCGCCTAATTAGACTAAAATCGCATGTCTGTTTCAAATAAACGTTCTCACCATGGGATCAATGACGCTATTTGTTATCTAAATATTAATAGAGGACATATTATTAATTGTTTAATAAGGAAAAATAAAAAATAAGTACCTAGCTATGTTGTAATTAGTGATTATGTCGCACGCTTAATAAAACAGATGTTAGTTTCTGTCAGTATAAAAAAAGAACGACCATCTCGCATCTCTCTCATTTTGATCATAATTGCACGGCTGTCAAATTCTACCTACCAATTCTTTACGCAATTATCACACGTTGCATTAAATAATCTCCAAACTCACAAATTTTGGGTTAAGTTCTTTTAATTTTTGTTTTATTTAACGTGCCATATATATCTGTATGTATGTACTTATGTAGGTACCTACCTACCTACCAAGATAAGGAAATTGTAGTCCCGTTACTACCGGCAAATTTCCAGAGCAATTCCATATCCTTATATAATAAAATAAGCAGTAAGCACGTAATTTTGTTTCAGAATGGAAACAAGATAAGCATCAGTCGCAATTATGACTTTACTGCTTCATGACTACATTGACCTAGAAGAGCGGGCTTCACGACATCTTAACGTTTGGAAAGGTATGACAACTTATTTACTTTTACACTGCTTTTACACAAATAAACAAGGATAAAGGTTTAAAAAAACGGCCAAGTGCGAGTCGGACTCGCACACAAAGGATTCCATAGTATGGATGCAGAGAAAGAGGTATGGATAATGGAATCAATACCTCTTTCTCTGCATACATACATGGCTTTCTAAAGTCATAACCTTTTCTTTTAGCTTAGCCGTAGTCGGCTAATTTTGCAGGGTTTGTTGTTATTTCGAAATAACTGTTTCTTATCAACATCGACAACTTATCACACTTCACACTAACTACCTATCACACTAAATATTATAAAGGTGAAAATTTGTGTATGTGTGTGTGTGTGTGTGTGTGTGTATGTTTGTTACTCCTTCACGCCACAACGAATGAACTGATTTGGCTGAGATTTGAAATGGAAATAGCTCATATCCAGGATTAACACATAGGCTACGTTATATTCCGGAAAATTAAAGAGTTCCCGCGGGACTTAAAAAACCTTAATCCACGGACGAAGTCGCGGATGTCTTCTAGTTAGTCATTATATTAGAACAAATGAAACAAAAATACATGCATAAACAAAAATAGGTTGGTAGGTAGGTACTTTGTATTAAAGAAAATAACAACAAGTATGTAGGTAGTTGGTTAATAGTTTAATACTTACATAAATCCTATCCTATTAACTTGAAGGATAATATATTCTGTGGTGAAGGTAAGATCTTTAACTATGTAGGCAAATATAAAT
Source organism: Hipparchia semele (assembly GCA_933228805.2). Taxonomy (NCBI): domain Eukaryota; kingdom Metazoa; phylum Arthropoda; class Insecta; order Lepidoptera; family Nymphalidae; genus Hipparchia; species Hipparchia semele. The sequence goes on along the minus strand of OW121725.1, from coordinate 3,424,615 downwards.
ATACCTGTAAGATTTGGCGCAATAATTTTCCTTTTAGTAGTACTACTGCTATAATAAAGTTATTAATATAAGTATTTAAGTTTGAGATATAAGTTTAAGCCTCAATAGCCCAAATGTTAAAGATGCGGACTGAAAACTGAAAGGTCGCAGGTTCGAATCCCACGGGTTACACTATTGTCGTACCCACTCCTAGCACAAGCTTTACTTATTTGGAGGGATAGGAGGATATCAGTCAGCTTCTTGGCTTATAAAAAAAGCATACATTATAGGAAACTATCGGACTAAAAGTAGGTCGCATACCTACCTAATAACAAAAATCCCGCATAGCAAAATATAGATTTGATGGTCTACCGATAAGCGTACCTACTACATACCTACCACAGATGATTATCTATCTATATATATAAAAATGAATCCCTATTTCCTTGGTAATCGCATCACGCGTGAACGGCTGGACCGATTTCGCTAATTCTTTTTTTATTGTGTTTGTTATTGTTAGGAGAAGGTTCTTATGAAAGAAAAAATTAAGAAAATTGCGTGGAAAATTAGAAAATTTAAGAACTATTAACCACCATATTAAATTATTTCTAATGTAACCGCTTTTACAATTCAAACTTTTTTGATGTAACCTTATGGCGTTTGACATAACATTGACAGAATGCGTGCTGCCAATTTCGTCAAAGAGGATGTAAAAAAACTTAAGACAGGACAACGTCCGTCGGGTCCGCTAGTTAAGAATAAATATTTTCAGTTTTTATCTCTGCTCCACCAATTACCTATAGGGAAATCATAAGGAGGATAGGATCGAATAGAAATAAAAACAAAAAAACAACTTTCATTAAAATAAATTTTTACAAAGTGGTTTCACTTTCGAATCGTCAAGTGAACCCTACCACAAGTTCAAAAAGCGGCCGCGCCATTAAACACAAAAATATCACAAATTACAATATTGCCATCAACACAAGAATCCTCAAATTCACGCGTTTTTAACCCTAGGTGTGTCATTTTAAATGGGACCTTACTAACAATACGTACTTTCATATTAAACAATATTGAAATTGGTCCAGATTCGACGAAGTTATGGAGTAAATCGCCAAAAAAGATATAAGCGCGAATTGAGAACATCCTCCTTTTTTAAAGTCGGTTAAAAATATAGTACTTATGTGAAACAGTGGCACATTCGTAAGTAGTCACATAGACTGCTAAAATCATAACAGTAGTCAGGTAAAAATTAAAAAGCAATTTCAAGATATAATTCCAAATAAGATATCTATTATATTCAACAACACATTTAATACATACATTATTTTATTGGCTCTTTTCCGAACGTCATTGTTTAACTTGAAACATAGGCAAAGCTTTAATCAATTTGATTCACTACGTCGTAAATATAGCCTGACTTCTGGCTTCCTTGGTTTGCGACGTGAGCGAAATCCGCTAACGTTAACCGTTTGACTCAAACAAAACGTGTCATGTAGCCGGTACCTGCCGTTCTCCATTTGTAGGAATCCTAGCTTAACTCCTCTCTTTAAAGTTCTAGTAAAAGAAATTGAAATTATAATGATACGTTCTTAAGTTTACTCCTCCAGCGATGACATAATGGATTCGAAATTAACGTGTTGCAGTATTGAGCTCGTAAGAAGGCTCAGAGGGCCACGGCGAGAGCTATGCTTGGAATCTCAGGGCGTGATGAGATCAGAAATGGGGAGATATGTAGGAGAAACAGAGTTGCCCACATAGCTCATTGGGTGGCAACGAGCGGGAGCCTCATACAAGTATCTCAAAGCACCAATATCATTGTTGGGGTGGTTTTAACAATAGCTTCAAAAAGCTCAGTATTGCGTTGTGTGTATGAAGCAACAAAGTTCAATTCTGTATTTTTATGCCACTTATGGTAAACTAGCTGTTGCTCGCGATTTCGACCACGTATACTTAAGTTTTTAAAAATCCAGCAGAAACCCTCTGTTTTTCCGAGATGAAATATGGCCTATTCAAGTCCTCAATATTCCCATTCAAAAAATCATGTCGTTCTGTTGCTCTATTGCTGCGAGCTTAAATTATGTACAAACCAACTAACCAAGACACTTTCGCATTCAAGTTAGCATAAATTTTTTTTTCGAGATTAAAGCCACTTTAAATTAATATAATATTTGTGTTTAGTAGTTACTACTAAACAACAATAAATAATTATTTTTAATTTATTCACCTTCCTATTTTTCGATTTAGATTTGGTTCATTAAGCTTGTATTCCATTTTAATTACTTTCACAATTGTTCTCGTCGTCCATCCAGTGCTCTTTGTTAATTTTTTGATTGTTGATAACACGATTTCTCCTGTATTTTTAATTTCTGAACTTTTGGAAGTTTTGCCCATGTTGAATCTACAGAATATTTTTGGAATATTTTAATTAATAATAATAGTACATTAGACATTAATAAAAAGTTAAGCAAAGCAAACTAGGTCTACGACGATGCCGTGTGTGAAATGGGAACGTTGCGTTGCAACAAGAAATAATAATGATTATTTGCTCTCGAATCTACCGAGATTATCCCGGAGGGCAATTTCGTAAACACCACAGGAATTAAAGTATAGTAAAGCTAGCTAAAAAATAATAATAATGTCGTCACACCGAGACGGTCGCAGAAATATTGGTCGGCCAAAACTTCGCTGGTTGGATGGCTTTAGCCAAGATGCAAAGCGTCTTGGTGTGAGAAATTGGAAGGCGAAAGCAAGTGACAGAGATGGATGGAGGAAGCTTCTGGAGCAGGCACGGGCCCACAAGGGGCTGTAGCGCTGTTGCTGATGATGATAGGTAGCAATAACTTATTCAAGCAATAATGTCATATGTAATTTTAGAAATTAATTTCAATCAATAACGAAAATATCCTAGGAAATAAATGGTCAACTCGTCTTACCTACTGAACTTTAAAACCTTAGTCTACAATGTTTATGCTTTTCACTTGCACGCAAAAATATAAGGCAATCACGTGAATTTTGGTAAACACTGAAATTTTAGGAACACTAGGAAATGTTATTGAACTTAATTGATTTTTCGCTTAAAATTTTTCACATTTGCTTTTTCCAAATTAGAATATCATAGTTCCAAATGTCATTAAAGTTTATGTCACAGACCTAAAGAGTTGGTATAGGTTAACAATATCATTGTACAGGTGCTTTCGGGGCACGGTTGCTTCGGAAGGTACCTGTACAAGGTGGCGGGCAGAGAGCTAACGGAGGAGTGCCATGAGTGCGGCGATCCGTCGGACACGGCACAGCATACGCTGGCAGTGTGCCCCGCGTGGGCGGAGCCACGGCAGTCGTTGGTAGACAAGGTGGGATTGGACCTCTCCCTGCCCGCTGTGGTGAGGGCCATAGTGGGCAGTGAATCGAACTGGGAAGCCATGGTCTCCTTCTGCGAGACTGTGATGGCGCGAAAAGAGGCGGCGGAACGAATGAGAGAGGAGGATGCAGACGCTCCCCCCATCCGCCGCCGAAGAACCGGGCGCAGGCGTGCTGCACAGGATCGCAGGATGCCCCTATGAGACGGACCTCAGAGCGATGGACACGGGGAGTCTGTCGCTCTCTGATGATCTGGTCCCTGTGTATGGCGGCGCAGCCAGGTTCCTAGCTGTGCTTCTGCTGTTGTTGACTTGACCTGACTTGAACTTGACTTTTAGGTCATGAAGATGGGCCTGCTTGGGTAGGCACCGCTGGCTGGGTTGCAGTTGAATGCGAAAGCGACCCTGTGCCCAGCCACATAGCGTTGAGGTGAAACACCGTGGGGTTTTAGTCGGTAAGAGTCCGGCATAACCTCCGCACCACCCCGGGTGCGGTGGTATCCATGATGGATTTCCCCACGTAAAAAAAAAAAAAAAATAAAAAAAAAAAAAAAAAAAGGTTAACAATATCATCGGAAAAGTATTTATAAGCGAATTCTTTTATTTTTAAGCATTTCCATATAAACTTCTTGAGTGTGTTTTTTTTATAATTTAGACCCACAGTTTAGATAGGACTGGCCGCATCTACGCCGCGAAAATAGCGCGTTCATGAGTTATTGATAGTTTCGTGTTTTTAAAAAATAACGCGGATTCACAATTTAAAAAGTGAATTAAAAAAAAATTGGTATTATTATTGGTATTTTTTAGCACTAGATCCGAATTCCGTCATCCGATTTCTATCCGTTATCCGTGAGAACGCAGTTGCAGAACGCCTTCCGGTAACCGGATCAGGCTATCGGATCGGACTATCGGATGAAAAAATCTGACGTGTATTGCCAGGCTTACTTCGGATTCAAATCGAACATATCCGCGCAGCTCGACAGCGGGGCGCGGGCGGGACTAACTGACTTAAATATGCCAAAGATGTCCCTTGAATAGTTTGCATTGAGTTTGAATTTGAATCAGAGAGAGAGATTAAACATAATATACCTAATTTTGGTCATTTTAGTCATTAAGATTTAAGATCCATGGAATTAGGAAGACCATGTAGTAAGAAGTAGTATACCTACTGTGTTTATGGCATATGGGATGGGTTCTCAGATCAAATACCTAATGGATTAGATATTTTAAGTATCTAATCCATTGTTTATGTGAAGGAAGTAGGTACCTATTTCCTAAGATCAAATTAAAATGAATGTTAGTTAGCCTGAAATTTTAAAATAAAAAAATTATGATTTTTTTACAAAACGTTTATTAGATAGGTAAATAAACTTAATTGGCAAGAGTGAATATTTAATCTTACTTATATTATAAATGCGAAAGTGTGTCTGTTTGCTGGTTTGTCCTTCAATCACGCCGCAACAGGGCAACTGATTGACGTGATTTCTTGCATGGGTATAGGCTACTTTTTATCCCGGAAAATCAAAGAGTTTCTATAGGATTGCTAAAAAGTATCCAAGTGATCAGCTAGTAAAATATAAAAATAGGTATTCAGAATTCCGTACGATCTAGGGCGGGATATACCTATCTATTTGTGGAATGAGGCCGGGTTGTATGATAACATTCCATTGTGGCTGCGGCTTATTTTAAGGTGTATGGAACATCACATTTTTGCGTAAATTGCAAAGAATCAAACTTGTGTAAAATAACCGGTCAAGTGCGAGTCATACTCGCGTTCTGAGGGTTCCGAACCTTGTGTGGATTATGTAAATTAGGTAGGTATCTACTAGATGACCAGCTTAAGCGCGCAGTTTTAATGCAGAGTTCCTCTAGCTTAAAATGGCTATTAACATACTTAATACTAGATGATGCCCGCGACTTCGTTCGCGTGGATTAAGGTTGTTGATTCCCGCGGGAACTCTTTGATTTCCCGGGATAAAATGTAGCCTATGTTTTAATTCAGGGTATGAACTATCTCCATTCCAAATTTCAGCCAAATCCGTCAAGTAGTTTTTGCGTGAAAGAGTAACAAACATATACACACACACACACACACATACAAACTTTCGCCTTTATAATATTAGTGTGATGTGATGTGATTTACTAAGGATACATAAACAAAACAAAACATTTATCAAGTTAATTATTTATTTTTTATTAATAATAATTACTTATTTATTACTGGCATGTAAAACTGGATATTCTAATTTTTACACTTTTCCTTCTTTATGTCCCTGACTTTTTCATGTTTCAAAATATCACACACGCTGCTCGTAGAAACAATAATTAATATCACAAATCTATTCAGGCATTTAGAAGTTATGGTGGAATAAAGAAATTCATATGCATACATAAATCCTCAACATTATACTTCTTACAAACATTACACTCCTTTACTTGGGCATTAATGTAAAAGCAGAGAAATCAATAACTGCACTTAGTTCCATCTAATATTCATAGTCTGAGTCTGACACCCATATTTTGTCTCCAGGTACAATGTAGAGAAGTCTCTTTCAAGAAAAATTAATTTTCAAGTTTACATTTGAAAAGAAACAATTTTGTTATTTTTAGTATAACAAATACGAGTACATACCATACAAATGTAAATTGAAAAATTGAAAACATCCCCAGCATGCAAATCTGTGGTTGAACTATACCTACAACAATATATCTTTAATTATATACTCTCATTTTTTTGGTTGATTTCGTTCGGCAATTTCGTTCACAGCCAATTTAATAAATTAAAAAATAAAAATAAACATTTATTCAGCTCACACAAAAATTAAAAGTAGGTACAAAGTTTGAGTAATACTAAGTGACTGCACCCCCACTCGGCCCAGACTCAAGTCAGAGCCAAAACGAGACAGATTTATGTCAGAACATATTTCTGTGGCTCGCTTCAACTCTAACCCAAGTTCGAGCCGAGCCAGAGTACACTCTATAGATCTCAGCATTAATCTATAACATAAAGGTGCGTGTTGGAGCTGAAAAGGCTACTGCCTCAGCATAATGGTGCAGTATTATGGCTGCAGTGCTGATTTTCAGGCATAGCCTTTAGTGATGTAGTGACCCGACCGAGACAGAAATTGATAGACCAGTAATAACAAGAGAGAAATAAAAGAATAATAGGATATTAGCCTGTGTTTCGGTAATAGTTGATACAATATATACAGTGGTAATAGGGAGTGATATATAATTACTTAATTATATACTTAGGTATATTATACTATAAGTATCCCATTTCACTTGTTTACTCCCTTTTGGGGAGAAACCCCCATTAGTTGGGATCCCTGGCAGCACTACAAAAATCCGATACCAACATTGACATAATAATACTATACGCATATCCGTCTCAACACTATATGTACGTTGCTTATTTTTTAGCAATTTCATTTGGTGTAGAACAAGCTCTGCAGCAAAATTATCATTTTCAGTATTAACTGCTTCATTCAAGTACTCAATAGACCTATCAAGACAATAGTCAAATGACTTTGTTGGTTCACTATTGTTATAATAACAATATAGTATATTTTCAAGCTGTGACCATCTGCTAAGCTTAAGTTCACTAGGTAATATCCAGCTTAAATCTTCATGATGCATTAAATGTCCTTTTACATATACCTGAAAGCTTAGATTTTCATCCTATAACACACACACTACACACTATTAACTACTACTTTCACATTGCCGTCACCATTATCACTTTCAATATCAAGATTTGACAAATAGAAATATAGCCTCTTATTAGGTATCACTTGATATAACCATTTAGACTCTTCTAACTTTTCTTGGAATTTATACTTCGAATGATGTTATTATGTCACTCTCTAAAAATTTAGACACCTGCTCCTCATGAAATTATTCAGCTTGTTCTTTCCTTTTTTCGGGCTTGCGTCTTGGAGGTAGAGTACTCTTCGACATGTATGATGGGAGATTATTGAAAATATGAGGTATTGCTCCCTCGACCAAAACATGGGTATTTCAATTGCTCACTTCCAATAATTATTTCTTCAGTCTAGATTTCATGGGTTGAAAAATGGTTGCTACATACAGCTGAGTGTTTTGTAGGTAGGTACCCAGTCTTTTCGTGGAATCGCACGTAACCACGATTGAGAGAGATGAGCATCTTTCGGGAAAGAAAATGTACTTTTAGCTCCTTCAATGCTGATAACACTGTCGTAATTTGGTTTGCATTCGGGCACACAGCATTTTCTTGGAATCTAAAACAGTTAATTTAACTTTTATAATCATAAATAAAATGAAATACATATAAGTATTTGTTTTGTAGGTTATGTTTTCAATAGATACTAATTATTTAAATTATGAGTCAACTATGTACCTTGTTACTAAGAATCTTTAAACGAAAATATCTTCATTTGTTACATTAAAATATATTGACAGTATTAGCCATTCAGTAATAAACTTAGTTAAATACCTTTGCAGCTTTGTAGTCGATATACATATAGGTAGTACCAAACCACGAAAACGGATTCATCTCGTTGTAACTGATGTATTTTTAGAAGGTTTATATCCACCTTGAGTGAAAACCGTACATTAAAAACCAAATTTATTGAAACTTTTATTAAATAATTATGATTTAAATACAAAATAACACGACGCGAAACAAAACCAAACACAAACTTGACACTTGACAGAGCCTCACATCAGCATGGCTCTCTTTCTGGTCTGTGATGGCTCTCTAAAGGAGATAGAGACGGAGCTATGCTATACGTCAATGGATAGGTACCTACCAAATAGAAACACAATGCCTTGTCCTGCTCTTACATACATATTTTGATATAATGTCTTCTCACTTTAGTCATTTTATTATTCTAGGAGCCTTTAGGAGCTATCCACATTAAAGGGTTAACGTTGCCACAGTTAACGCGGCAGCTTCTGGCAATATTTAACACGAAAAATTGAGCGCCTACACTTGAACAGTCAACCTCAATGCCCGATAATGACGATAATATGTCCTGATTCAAGATGGACGCTGACGCTGCTGCATTCACATTGCGTTATCGCCAATTAATTAATACAGAATTAATAAATACATCATTAAAAAATTAATACAGAATTATTGCGTTATCGCCGATTAAATTTTCGTTGACGTTGACGAAGTGTGGGCACTCAGTTTGTCGCGTTTAATATCGGCGGAAATAACCGCGATAATAGTTGAGATGATCGATATTGAAGTTTACCATAGTGTGGCCGCACCATTATAATATGTCTACGTGACGCGTCACTAAAGTAAGCATTGCAATGATTGTAATTCACAGTAAGATATCGTTTTTTTTTTGTTTTTTTGGCTGTTTTAGGTAGTATTATGAGGTTTAGAGGTATCAAAATCTCCGTCATTTGTAAGATTTTAAGGCTGGTGTTTGTAAAATATAACGGGACTTACTATGAAACTAAAAATTAGGTATGGAAAAAAACGATTTTTGAAGATGTGCCTTAATTTGTTTTAATAATGATAAAGCCGTGGTTTTCAAGCTGTAACTTTTCACTGAGTTAAGCTATAAGCTTGATATTCTTAAAACACTAAGAGACCACTGAACTTTATATTCAGTATAAATTTCGACTTAGTATCATGAGCCGTTTTCGAGAAAAACGGTGGTGACACACTGACAGACAGACGGACAACGAAGTGATCCTATAAGGGTTCCGAAGTTTTTTTCGGAACCCTAAAAACGAATCTTCTGAGCAGAATCAGCATTCCAAACCGGTGGTAGATTTTCGATTTGTCATAAGAGCCACAAGTTGGCTTACATGAAATAAATATACCTATTTGAATTTTGAATCCTTACTAATTTTATAAATGCGAAAGTGTGTTTGTTTGTTGGTTTGTCCTTCAATAACACTGCAACAGAGCTACGGATCGACGCGATTTTTTTGCATGGGTATAGTTGAGCACCTGGAGAGTGACATAGGCTACTTTTTATCCCGGAAAATCAAAGAGTTCCCGCGGGATTACGGGCATCAGCTAGTTTTACAATAATGTACCCTTAATAAAGCAGTTAGGTAAATGTTCTAAGAATTGAATGGATGGAAGGATAGATGGAAATAAACCTATCGCGCACTCACTTTTGGGCACAAATCTCCTCTCAGAATGAGAAGGGTTAGGCCAAAGTCTACCACGCTAGCCAAGTGTGAATCTGCAGACTTCTCACACTTTTGAGTACAATGAAGAATTTACAGGAATGCTTTATGTATAACATTTTTATTTTTGAATAACAGTTACTTTTTGAATTAAAACGACGAACCGATAGATTAGACACGATCGATTGAAAGGCAGGTCAATCGGACAATATAGATGAGAGAATAAGCACAGACAATATGGTAGGCTTTAGATTTCTTTAAAATGATAGATCTGTCTGAAGTTCTGTGTCACTTTCTTTTCCAGCATGGCACTTGATACTTTACGCCCTCGCGGCAATCTTCGGGATTCTCAACTACGTGTTTCTTCACAACACCATGTCGATGGTCGATAACAATTGCGTACTATATCCAAGAGAACTGGCATTCCGCTCTATAGAGCTTCCCATGCCAACAAATATAAGCTCAATAAACGATATAGTTTTGACCAATAGCGATACTGCAGGAGATGCTGTAACAGATAATGCTCAAAACGTACCCGTCCTAGTAGCTAGTGAAACTACTGATGCAGAAGAAAAGAATAAAACAATAACCAAAAGAGATGTGACCAATTCAAATGATACGAGACAAAATGACACCGATACATCAGCTAACGAGAATGACGCCATTATTCTTACTGGTAAGTTTAAAACCATTATACGAGTAAGTTTTGATACTCGTATACCCAATATCTTATTATGGTACTATCTGAAGCTGAATTTTAACTATTTTTAGCCAAAAGCGAATTAAAAATCAATTATCGATGTCGCCAGACACTTTCTGTCGACAGTAATTTCCCCCAGACACTTCGCAAAAAAATATCGTCTTACTTATAGTCGGGCTTCATTTTTATATATCACTAGCTTTTGCTCGCGGCTTCGCTCACGTTAAATATGATTTTTTAAACCCCTATTTTACCCCCTTAGGGGTTGAATTTTCAAAAATCCTTTCTTAGCGGATGCCTACGTCATTATACCTGTCTGGATGCCAATTTTCAGCCCGATCCGTCCAGTGGTTAGGGCTGTGCGTTGATAGATCAGTCAGTCAGTCAATCAATCACCTTTGCCTTTTATATATTTAGATACTTAGGGAACTACATATTTTAATACTATTTGTAAACAACTAGACAAATCCTAGGTAAATCCCAATCTTGGTATTGAATATCTAACTCATTACAGCGTGCGGACATACTCATGACGGCATTTTAAACGTGTCTGGGGCATATTTGGCCTCTAGGATTAGGAAACCCTGTTGACACTCGTTTATTGCTATGATTTGTTTGTTTTATCTATTCAGCAAACGAAACTCATCGCCTAGTGCTGGACACTTCGCGCACGCTGTTCGGCTGGGACAGCGACTGCCAGTACGCGGAGTACATGCCCATCATGTCCATGATACTCGCCGCGGCGTGGGCAACCTTCTTCACCATGTGCCCTGGCGGTGGCTACACCAGATCTGGGTAAGTAACTTCTGGGCAACTAATTATGTATTGACCCTTCTCTGACATTAGGCCTGCGCTCAGTAGTAAGCTGTTGATGAGTTGCTGATGATGATGACGAAGTAATTATAATCACAATGGTCCCATTACCTTAGGTGGAATTAAAGCCCAAGTTACTTTGTCATTTGGCAGATTCTTAATACCAAAACTGTCAGAACGCCAAATTAATTCCTTAGTTAAACGTTATTCAGCGATGGTGAAATTGTTCTGCCGTCGCGTTGTAAGTACAAGTCATATTGGAATGTTTCACATGTGCTTGTGGAACTTAAAAATTGTATTAAATCGTGCTTTGTCATATTATAATAATCGCTGGGAAAGATAAGTGGATCTAAAGTTCATATCTAAAGGATCGTGTTGGACTACCACATACGGCGTGCGGGGTCGGATGCGTCCCATTAGATGTGAATCGTACTTTATGTTACCAAAAGTCCAATGTTGATGAATTGGGAACCTCCTCCTTTTTTGAAGTCGGTTAAAAACCGACGTGCCTCTAGCTCACACGGCACTTTTTGTCTGGGTCCACTCTTACTCATCCTTCTCTTCTTCGTTTCCTTTACAGTCTTCAACAGCCGTGGCGCATCTTGGCGCCGGCGCTGTTGTTCGCGCTCGTGATGGTGGGGCTGACGGGCCACAGCTTCACCACCACCAACAGAGGCCTCCACATCTTCTGCTCTGCCTTTCACAACCTCACTAACGCTACCACGTGAGTAACAGTACCACTGCTAAGCATGGCTAATTTTATCTCTAAAAAAACGGCCAAGCGGGGTTCTGCACCAACATGACAGCGAGCAAAAAACGCCGAAAACATCACAATTTATGTTGACTCCTCTTTAATTATTACTTATTTTATTTTTATTATTTGTTGTTATAGCGGCAATACATATACGCATTCTGTAAAAACTTCAAGTATCTATCTACCTATTACGGTTCATGAGATAGGTACACCCCGCTGACAGACGGACGGACCTACAGCAGAGGCTTAGGTCCCGTTGGCACTCTTTGGGTATGGAGCCCTAAAAATATCTCAATGGAAGATGCAGCCAAAGTAACCCTGAACCCTATTATAACAATCGTCAGGTGTTCATCTGTGGGCCCGTTCCTGGAGCGTTCGTGGAACGCGTCGTGGAGCTTCGGCGGGCGGGCGGCGGCGGCGCGCGCGGCCAGCGCCGGCGTGTGGGCGAGCTGGGCGTGCGCCGCCGCGCTGTTCCTGGCGCGCTGCCTCACCGCGCCCGACTTCAGAGTCAGACGCACCGGCGTCTATCTCAAGGACCCGCAACAGGTTCGCTTGTAACATTAGTTTTATTTTTTTAAAACGAAGCTGAAGTTGGTCGATATCCTCCCATCCTCTCCAAATAGGCGGGAAACTTATGCTAGGAGTGGGTAAGACAATTATTGTCTAGTTCAAGGATTTTGATATTAGGTTGAAACCCACCTACCGACGTAACTATAACTACTTACCTAAGTTGAATTAGAAAGTTAAAAAAAATCTAGATTTTTTTTGTTTAAAAGTAAAATAACGCATTTAATTGCTTGCAGCGACTCACGCCCTACTTGAAGAAGTCATCGCGTCGGGCCAACAAGTCCAACAACAATTCGCCGACCAAACGAGAAACGGCCTCCATCAGATCTGAGCCGACCGCGACCACGGAACTAGTCACAGCGTCAGTGGAACATGGGCAGGACACCGCGCCCACGACGCCGCAGTTCTCGCCCATTAAGAGATCTGACAAAGAGGTCATTGAGATGACGACAACGCCTAACCAATAGTGCAGAAGACATGGAAAGCAGAATTGTTGAATTAAATTTGCCCAATTCGCCGTTAAGTTTCAAATACAGATTATATTTCTATTTGTGCTAGTACCTATTTAAAGTTTATCGTAGTAAGTTAAGTGGAGAGAATTTTAGAAGGTTAAGTATACCCAATAAAAAGAAATCAAATGACGCATTTAAATTAATATTAATTATTGTGTACTATAAAAAGTGTTGATTTTTGTATTGCTATTTGAAATGTATTGTGTTTATGAAATAAACTTAAGAATACCTCCATAATATTGCGTTTTTTTTAATTGAAATCTTATCGACAAAGGCGTTAAATCTATAGTATGCTTGTCGCTCAAATTCGTAAGCAAAGATTTTTGGCATGGATTTAAAAAGTACCTTCATAATTTTAAAAACTTTTTCACGCACAGCAAAGCCCATATTTTTAAATACCTACAGACTGCCTAAAACTTTGAATATATAACCAACGCCTTGAACCAACCAACCATCCAGAACAACCAACAACACTCCAAGCCACTTGAAATGATTTCCTTTTTCAAAAATTATTAAGAAATAATTTTTATATTTTGAAAATTGTCCGTATTATGAAAAGTACACTGAAAACGCTTTTATTTGGTACACTGAAAACCACAGAACACTAATACTCCTAACGGAGAAGAATGCAAACTCCATAGTAAAAAATACGAGACAGTTCACACTAGCGCCATCTAGAATTAGCCCTCGGCAACTCTTACGGCGGGAGAATTCAAATATGGAAATATACCTACATATTCAAATTAATTTTCTAGATAAGATATTTTGACTCGAAAGAAAACTTGATACCTACCTATTTTTGAATAGGTATCAAGTTTTCTTTCGAGTCAAAATACCTTATCTTTATGCTTTTACTTAGGATTAAAAAAAAACCTTTTTTTTGTTCTAACTTCACATTTATTTATGTGTAATGATGTTTTTTCTTTCGAGTGCAGTGGCTGACACTTCTTTCACAGCATTCTGATGTCGCATTCTATATTCACTGTATAATTTCTCCTGCAGAGACGATGAAGAGTAGTCTTGTTCAGGAAAAATGTACTGAGCCCATAGTTCACATCTGAAATGAAACAAGTTTTAACTTTAGTACTACAACTATATGCCATCAAATCAGAAATGAGAAGATCCGTAGAACCAAAGTCGCCGCAGGAGCCGCTGATTCAGGCGGCGCAAAATCGAAGTGGACCAAAGTGTGAAAGTCCATGCAAGAGAACTTTGTGCAGCAGTGGACGTCTGTCAGTTGATAAAGAAGATATAAAAGAAAGCATTTTTACTACCCTATTGGTAACTTATACACTTTCTATAGAATGTGCTATTGTGCTAGTTAATAGTTTTTTCCTAATAGAATCTGTAATGTGTGGGACATAGTTGGTACAATGTTACTATACAACTTAGTTCATAAGAAAACTATAGATGCAAATCTTTATCCTTTTGATATTATTACCTACTCTAAACTCTAAATATCAAAAGATATTTGTTTTGTAAAAGGATAATATAAGAATGAGTTTTAACATAGGTAGGTTAGGTTAGGTTAGGTTAGGCAGGCATGCTAGAACTAAGGTAGAAATACTTACCACAAAAGATTTCATACAGCAGGTTAAGGGAATCGAAACAATTTAATGTTGTCTTCGGCCGGCAAGCAGCTACATTTAAAACATTTTGTCTTGATTTCTTTCTCAGCCATTTTAAAAAAACAAACGCTAGACTTGTCCGTATGAAACAGTCAATACGAATAGCACTGCACTTTTAAACACATTTAAACGTGATTACATACTCAGTGATATAAATAATTCGACGGAAAAGTATAAAGAAATGTAAGAAATTAATTAATTGTTACAAAACAATACAGAAGACGCCATGTTGAAAACAAAATAGTCATAGACTAGGGAGAAACTAGAGTACTCATACGGCATCGATACTTCTTATTCGATACTAACTAGGAATAGGTATGTAATAGAACCTGTAACCTGAATACTCGTTTAACAATTATACGTGGTAGGTGATGTAGTAAAGTACCTAGTTATTCTTATTTATGTCACGTATCTGATGTTATTTATGTAATTAGAATGTTAATTATTATTATAGAGTAAAGTTAGCTACTCACAAATTAATAAAAAATAAAACAAAAGATTTAGCTTTGTTAAGTAAAGGTAGGAAAGTTTGTAGTAGTTTGTACCTATTTAAGTTGCATACATATTAGCATTTTTGTTTTGGTGGGTACCTACTATGGATTAACTATAACTAAATAATATTGTTATTAACTAAGTTAGAGTAAGAATTTGGTGAAGTAAACAACAGGGTACTCACACATTCTTTTATATATATATATATATATAATGGAGACTAAGCAAATTGCTTTGTAGTATTAAAATAATTATAAATGACCAATAGCTAAGGAAATACTTTTGTAAGGGTCGTACTATAAGGTCGTATATCATTTCAGGTTTGACACGCATGTACCTACCTACTTAAAAGAGATTTCATAAAGGTATTCACTAACATTTTTAGGTTAAAGTACCAATGTAGGCATTGTAAATTAAAATAAATAAAAATAAAAGTTTTCTGATCTAAGTACAGGCCTAGGTTTATTTAAAATGCCATTTGTTCAAAAGTAGACTAATAGGCACGCCATAGCATTAACTGGTAATAGAGTATTCATATTTAAAAGAAGCAACCCTTACGTAGTGCGAAGGGATAAGTGTTAAGTGATAGAAACAGAGACAAATTCTAGGTAAATATGACGGTAGGTAATAAGCACTGTGTCGACCTGAATTGAACTTTCTTGTAAGGTACCAAGAGTCGCTGTTTATTTAAATGATTTTCCGGAGTTAATTTTCTGTAATTTTAGTACTATTAGGTATTCTCTGATATATGTAGTATCGAATGTGGTATCGATTCTTTCATTCGATATAGTGTCAGTACTACTATCGAAGGAAGAGTGGTATCGTTTTCACCCCTAGCTATGACGCGTTAGAAAAGTTAGTGTTGCAATGCTCAAAAATTGAACAATATTATTAGAATGTTTAGGCAATGGCAATTTGCGCCCCCGTAGGTATAAAATTCGCTCCATACATAGTTTACCCCCCCTGCTGAAAACGCTTTTGGTTGGTTTGGGTTTTTACACCTAGGTAGGTAGGTAGATACCTATTAAAAAGGGCCCCGCTGGCTTAAAGAAACTTTCGGACTTTGGAATTGTATGACTTCTCTTGAACGCATCAATATTTTTGTCGACCGATGTCAACGATAAAGTGTTTAAACGTCAATGTCAAACTGAGGTGAGACTGAGGACAGGTGGAACGAATCTTGTGTTTACAAAATACTTATCTAATGCTGTTATAATGGGATAAAATATTTCAAAATAAAATCAGATTTACATAAGGAAATAGAATGATATTTTACCAGGTAAATAGAATCTTGTTCAAGCCCCTTGTAATCAATCAATTCTTACGCTATGCGCATACCGAAACACCTTCGAATGTGTTATATCCCTTGCGGAGTCGTGGGTTGCTGAAAGTTGTTGGTGAAGATTCCTCAGCGTTCCTACAAGGACTCATCACGAACGATATGAGACATTTCGAAGAAGGCGCCAGCTCCATGTACGCGATGTTCCTTAATAACAAAGGTAGAGTCCTATACGACACACTTATATATAAATGGCATATAAAGGATTCATTTTTGATAGAATGCGATAGACAACTCATTAGTGTGCTACAAAAACATCTAAAGATCTACAAATTGAAAAGAAAAGTGGACATTAAAGATGTTAATAAGGATTATGCATTATATGCCTTGACTTCTGTTATACCACCAGCTATATCTGATAAAAAAATAAATGTTTACAAAGACCCTCGCCTCGCTGAGCTGGGACATAGAATAATAACTTCCACAGACATAAAAGAGTCAGAAGTGGCTCAAATTGCGGGGAAAGAGTTAACAGAAAGTACTGAAGATGGTTACAAGTACTTGAGATATAAGTTAGGGGTCAGTGAAGGAGCAGAAGACCTGCCCCCAGGAACAAGTTTCCCTCTAGAGGCTAATTGTGACTATCTTCATGGTGTTAGCTTTCATAAAGGCTGTTACATAGGCCAGGAGCTCACAGCGAGGGTACATCACACTGGAGTTATTCGTAAACGAATAATGCCTATTAAATTTAATGAAACTGTATCTAAAAATATAGAAAGGGATTCTGTTATCTCAGCTAGCAATAATCCTAAGAGTAATTTGGGGAAATTAAAAGGTGTTGTAAAAAATTATGGATTGGGACTGATAAGAATTAAAGAGGCTTTGGATGCCAAGACTTTATGTGTTGGAAATTATTCAGCCGAGGCAGTAAGACCTTTGTGGTGGCCAATGGAAGCTCCAAAGGAGATTACTAAACTTGAATAAAATTATTTCTTGTTATTTAATAATATAGAAATGTCTAGTCTAGAACATGTACGTATTTATGTGGCCTTGTTACTTTGTAAATATACCATTAAAATATATTGTAATTTTTTTATTGACCTACATGACATTTTAATAATGCCCCAGATATCTGTACATTATTAAAAATAAAATGTCACTATATCTATTTACAAATATCTTGTGTTCCCTATGCCACCTACATATCATTTGGATTTTAGAGTTGTTATGAAACTTAGCAGTTTTTTAGTTTTACTCTTTCTGATTGTGAATGTTTTGTTTATGTAGGAAGGTTTCCGGTGGTTGTTGCATGATCCAGGTATAATATCCATCAATAGATCATTACCACCAATAAAATTTGCACCTTGTCCCATTTCAGAACAATGGATAAACCACAGGCAAAAACTGTAAACGAAGATAGCACTCCAGAGAATTATAATTTCAAATGTTCCGCCTGTGGCATGAGTGAAGTAGCTCACTACAAAGGTACCAATCCACCGTTCTCACGCAAAATAGAACTCAAATACCTCAGCTATGTGATGAAGGACCCATTCAGCCCCCCAGGGAAAGGCGAGATCTTAGTTTTAGGTGGGGATTGTGATATGTGCCAGAGAACAGTTTGCATAAGTAAGCAGTGCAGTATTTTCTATCAAAAAACCTACTGTTTAGAATGCGTGCGTAATTCACTTGATAAGTTTCCAATTGAAGTAACTAGCAAATTAAAATTGAATTAGAAATATGTTATGGAATTTATTTTTTGTACTTAACCTACTTTTAAGTATAATTTGACAAAATAAGCAGTGAGATTGTGAAGATATTAAGAAAATCGTATTCATTTGACCATTTAAAAAGTATAATAATATAATAATAATAACTTATGAATCTGGTCGATATCTATATCGACTTTCTATTTAGCTTATAGTCGTTATAAGACAGACAAAAAAATGGCGGGTTAAGTTCTCTATTTTTATCTTCGTCGTATTAAGTACCTATATGTTTGCACCTTGTAATTAAAAAATTTTGTGGTAAGTAATAAGGGTTTGTTGTAATGGTGCAGATGAAATGAAAAACACTTCTTTTTATAAAATACTGTTTACTTTGGCTTTCCAGTCCGATTTACAGTATTTTTTTTACCAATTTTCACAAATAATTCAATAACACAGATTACTCCGAGCGAAACTCTTGTTTCGATCACTTTAATGTAAGTATAATACATGAATTCAAACAACTTCACCGCTCGCAACGCAACTGCGATCACAACACGGAAAAAAGCAGCCAGCAGCGCCACCGCACTTCATCGGAAAAGTAAATACAATCTTAAAATTATAATTACAGCATATTATAGTTAATATTAAAGGTAGGTATATATTAATAAGCTCCAAAATGACAAATTAAATACATATTTTGTCTCGATCGCCAGTCACCCACCCCAGATTGCTAGCACCACAATACATCATATCCCTTTTAGAAAGTGACTGCATCTCTCAAACAACAAAGTATACCGCTAAAAACAATAAGCATTGAAAATATATATCAATCGTTAACAGCAATTATACAATAAGTAATACATATACAAATTACGGGGAAAAATTATTGCTTCGTGTGTTCCCTAGTTGGTTATTGGATTGCCCCATGCGTTTAAACTGAGACGACCGACAGCAAGGTTTAATCGACAATATTCTTTAGCGCAAAAAGATATTAAGTTATTAAATGTCGTGTACATGTAGGTACATTGCGTAAGCATGCGTGCCAGTCGGAGCCTAGGTGGGAGCGGTCAGACGCGGGCATTGTGATCTCTCACACTCATACAAATACGACTTAAACACAACCATAAGCCACTTGCACTTTACGCGTTAACGAATATTATCAATGTAACTTGTAGAAGGGGTTGTAGTTTATTGATTTTTTGAAACTCTCTTACCTTGTATCACCTATGGTATAAATCCCTTGATTAATTTATTTATCTATTTTGAAAACTAAACAATTAAAATATTAGAAGAATAAAAAGAAAAGAATTAGGAAATCTCGAATTTAGTACAAGTTTGATATGACATTGAATGGGTCGATATTCTTAGTTAAAACGCATAGTTTTGAAGATTCGAGGCGAATTTTTAAGATTTGAAGTAAATTTTACTTTATTATCTTCTTCATATAATGCTATGAAAAAAAAATGAGCTTTTCTGATGGGTTATTATAACTATTTGTAATACATATAAAATGGATATATCCGAGAGTCAAATTTTCAATCTAGGCTTAATTTTAACAACGCGTTGGTAAGACTAAAGACACCTTACATTTATTTGTGTATATATTACTGGGCAGTGTGCTATTTTTTTTCTATAACTATAATTAAAGTATGCTAGCGATTACATGAAAATAAAAATTATTTTACTATAATATTTCTACGACGTTTTCTGAATCTGATAGATTAGATCTTAAATGAGTAGTTAGGTACCTTTCCCGAATTATTAAATAATTCGACAAATAAGTCAAGATACTTTGACGGTATAAAATAATGCCCTGCATTTAAGTTAGGACGTTTAAATATCGAACGACTATTAACGCCTCAATAATGAGATTCAAATGAGAATAGGACTGTCAAGTAGCCATTTTATATTTCTGTCCTGCTCATATGAGTTTACACTGAGTGAAATAGAAACAGTCAATGGCGGCTTCTCATTCCTATTGTCATTTGAATCGCATTATATTTAAGTTTTCTATGCCGGTTGTCAAAGTCTCAACGGGCATTTTATGTCTAGAAAAAATGTTTCAAATGTGATGGTTTCACTTTTTATATGAACCACTCAATAAGACTGTTATATAGAAATATGCCTATAAGTAGGTATAGTTCTTACAATTCATGAGGGCGCGTGAGCTTTACTTGTGGTTACGTCGTGTACATGCACATTGCGTAAGTGTGCGTGGCTGCCAGGAGCTTAGGTGGGAGCGGTCAGGCGCGAGCAAGCTCTCGCTCCCACTTATACAGATACGACACACACACAACCATGAGCCACGCGCCCTTGTGAATTGAAAGAACTATAGTAGGTATGTTATAATAATTCGTACTGGCCAAAATTTCAAAGATTCCGCGTAAAAACGTAAATTTTAAACAAAGTGTGGACGTTGGACGGGTTTTCCCTTACAAATAGGTAGGTATAAAATTGTGATTCAAGTTTCATTATACTGGGATATTTTAAGAGGCCCTACACACGTCCAATCTTCATGATAGTTCAGGTTTCTCATGCAAATTGGATTGTATTGTTACGTCATGCACAATTCACACACACATTCCAATTTGCTTGACTGTCTATCATCCGGCTGGTGCGGCACATTTGAACGTGTGTAGGGCCCTCAGCTAATGTGGCCAAATTACAAATTCAATTATCAAATCTTAACTAATAATTTTCTCACAGCCGAAACAAATAAAATAATTTTGATGACGTCTTCTGTTAGATGATACATGAACTGTCGTGTGGTTGTTTTAACAATTGTATTCATTTGACAGCTTGAAACGTAAGCCAGCGTCTGAGCTGAGGCGTTTTGAGCTGTCAAATGAATACAATTTTCTAACACAATGGCTGTTTTGCGTATAAAGTATTATTCAGTAATATTTTCCTGCTTCAATATTCTATTACATCAAATGCTTAGTGTATTGTTTTAGTGCAAACACGAAACCAATTTTTAAATCTCGAAAGGGGGTTCAGACGTTCAATAAATGTCGCGATCAAGTAACGCGTTGCCAGTCTCAAAATCAAATACCAGTCTTAATGAAAATTATACCGCATATGAGTCATTGCGTCTCGCATCAATAAATATTGACGGTCTGAAACTTGCCTAAAACCAACATTAAAGCTGAACGGACATTAGTCGTCACCGAAAACTAAAGACGCCAGATTAAAATTGTCCAGATCTATACGAACCAAATGTATCGGAAAGTGAATTTCACATTGCGATTTACAAACTTTAATTCGATGTATTCGATGTGGACTGTTAATGTGCGATAAGCTTTAATGACCACTTATTAAAAAAAAAACAATATCATAAACACCTTAAAATTTTATACATTATTATTTATTAATTATGTTATGTGTAATAATATACTCCGCATCGACAAAAAGATTGGAGTAACTTCAGAAACAAAAAATGTCAGGATTATGAGTACCAACTAATACATTTATTATGATAATTATTACCTACTTAAATTACACATACAAAAGTTATAATTCGTAATAATAGTGATTCCCAAATAACAAATACCTATTAAAAAAAATATTCCTCTGGAAAAGAATTATTCAAACAAATATGTAAATACAATCAACAATAGGAATGTCGAATCGCCAATTTTATTTCTGCCTTGATCACGAGGCTAGCTCGCTGCCATCTTACACTGCATTGTCACTTACCATCAGGTGACATCGTAGTTACATGTTATTATGTAGCGAGGCTGAAATAGATGGCGTACCTGATACCTGACGTTATGGTATGTTCCAGTATAATTATATTGTTTTTCACAAATCGATGTCACTATTTGGGAAACACTGACCCAAATCAATCTTATTTAAAGCAAGCTTAAATCCACGAAATTATTTAATTTAAACATAGATTTTTCTTATCGGAATTTTGTGGATTTCAATATAATGCAAGTGCATTTTTTGTGGATGTATTTAGAATGGAAAGGCCTTTAAACTCGTCTTTATATACATCCATTGCGCAACTTCTCACCACTAAAAATATCCAGGATCGTAAACGAATTAATATATTATTATGTATAGATACTATTAATAATTACGACTTTATTATATTAAAAAACTTTCTAATTTGTTAAGTTTACTTTTTAAACTATTTTTATTTTATAAAATTACACCAACTGAGTAGCGATTGAAACAAAACTATAGCAAATCTAAAAACTGTGTTTTTCATCTTTAAGATTACTTAACGACACAAGTTTAAGATTTAGCTTACGTTTTGCTTTGTCTAACCACCAATAATAATTATAATATGTATTATAAACACTGTATAACTACATTATATTATAACAATTTAAAATACTTGATGTTATATAATTAAATGTATTTGACGTATTAAGCGAGCTTTTAAAACAATAACGGCAGATTTACACTTAGTCAGTTATCAGCAATCAGTAAATGACTTGATGTAATTAGTCGTCAATCTGACAACTTAAGCCTTAAATTCCATTTACAGGTGTTAATAACTGTCCTAATGTATACCCGCCTTTAGGTAGCGTCATAGATAACTTAGCGCCTAAAGCCTAGGAGTTAAGGTTTTAGGACTTAAGCTATCATGTAAATCTAAACATAGCCCTAAAACAATATAATTACATACAAAAATCCTTACTATATTACTCATACATAAAGTGAACGAAATTACGCAGTAAACCAATCTTTTCAATATATCTTTTATATAAAACTACAACTTGAGCCACCTATGGGTCTCAAAAAACAAATGAAAAGCCCCGTTTGCTTTATTTGGCATCTAATTTGTTTTCCGAGAGATCTTAGATTAATATAGAAACCGTAACGAAGTCCAATATACTAATATCTAATTTAAATAATATCGTAAACAGAAAGACGGACATTAAAAAAAATATAGTGTTAATTCGGCTTTCTCAGAAAACTAAACTGAAATAGTGCTAAACTTTTCACAATAAAGAAACATTGAAGCTGAGAAGGATAATTGTCTCAATTGAGTTCAAAGATTTTTGTTCAACCAAATAGCACCAATGGCCAATGCATAACAATTTCCATTCCATTATTTAATTTTTCTTTAAATCAATTGCTTATAAGCTGCAACAATGTTTATCTCGAAAATGCAGTGATTTTTACAAAGAACGTAGAAAAAAAGTCGCAATTTCATGCTGCATGAAAAGTACATTACTTGAAAAAAAAAAAAAAAACTCACAGAATACTATAAAACTTTCTAAAACTAAGATTTGATTCCATTTGCAATTTTAAAGATCATAAACTCAGTGCGCCTTCGTGGTTTTTGCTTATTGTTGATTTTAGGTTTTTTTCCTTCTGTTTTTCCATTCATCGATAGGGAATTACGATAAGCCCACAAAAAAAAAAATGAAATAGGTAGTTTAAATGGCGTTTCCTGTCAATAAAGATTACGAAAAAGAATTTTTTTAAAGTCACATGTATATTCCTGATTTGCTATTTAAATAATAAACATCTTGTGTATCTCGTGGGACGCATATACACTTATTAACCGACTTCCGAAAAGGAGGAGGTTACCAATTCGGCCGGTATCTTTTTTTTTTTTTTTATGTTTAGGATCTCGGAAAGGCCCTTACTCTGTCGTCTGTGTGGACTCAGTCGTCGGGCGGCTGCAGCTGGTGCAGGCGTCGCAGCGCGTGGGACAGCAGCGGCAGCAGGTCGGCGGGGGGCGAGGGCGCCGGGGTTTCGGAGCCGGACTCGTCCGACTCCTCTATGGGCTCGTCCGCCTCGCTGCCTTCCGCGGACGGACATCGCGTCTCGCTCGGCGAACCTCCCGTTTCAGTTTCGCCGGTTTCTTCTTCTAATAAAATAAAATTATATTAATAATTATTCTTACAAAATATGAGGGAAATATGAAAACTGATATTAAGCGCGAAGGTAAAATCTTGTACTATTGAGTCTCAAGGTAAAATTTTTAATGTAAATTTTTAAAATTGATTAGGATTCCTAACTTTCATGATTAATTAATGTACAATTTTTGTAATGTGGTTATAATATATATTATATAATTGAATTTGTGAAATGTAAATGTATATAAGTCTTAGTTACTTGAAATAAATGATTTATTATTATTATATCTCTTATAATCAGACTTATTTATATCTAATGCACATATAAGGTTAATGGTAAGGTAATATAGCCTAAAGATTAAAGGTGGTGCAAACTGTAAACTGAAAGGTCACAAGTTCATCCTCACCCGTTGCACTATTTTCCTCTTATTTGGAGGGGAGAGGAGAATATTACTCAAGTACAAGACTAATAAATAATCTTAAAAAAAAAATATAATGTTAACATAATAATATGACGGTTTCTACAAAGGTACTAACCAGAGGGTCTGAGCAGTCGCTGGTGCAGCGCGGCGGCGGCCCGCTGCAGCGCGCGCGCCAGCGGCGAGCCCGGTGCCGGCCGCGCCCGCTCTGCAAGCAGCAGCAGCGCCCGCGTGTTGCCGAGCAGCGTGGCCAGCGACGCGACCGCCGCGCTGCCCGCGATCTCGTCCGCCAGCGCTTCCGCCGCGCGGGACCCTCCCATCACGGCGCCGGACGTGCCGGAACCGCCCGCGGCTCCGGACACGCTCGTCGCGTTCGGACTCGCCGTTGTCCCTAGCTGTACGTCGGAACCATTGAGTGAAAAAATCCTTCCGGTCGAATTCGGCCACAGTGGCTCCGTAGAGATTACACTTTTGCGCGGATATAAGTCCAAAGGCA
Organism: Hipparchia semele; assembly: GCA_933228805.2. Taxonomy (NCBI): domain Eukaryota; kingdom Metazoa; phylum Arthropoda; class Insecta; order Lepidoptera; family Nymphalidae; genus Hipparchia; species Hipparchia semele. The sequence continues at coordinate 3,399,954 of OW121725.1, read as the reverse complement.
AGTCTAAGCGCTCTGTCTAAGTCCAATAGGAAGAAATTCCGACACTCCTATTATAAAATCCTAATTTCAGGCTAGTTATGAAAACTGATAGATAAAAAACCCAGTATCTTAAACGAACAAAACAAAAAAAACATTATTTAAATCGGTCAAGCCGTTTTTGAGTTTTAGCCAGACTAATACATAGATAGATTTTCGTGGCTGACGTGTGGTTCGACTTGGACGTCGTGTAATGGTCAACACACTTAGGGCGCGATTCCCGAAAGGTGCAAGTTGGAATCTCGCCAGCTTCGGAATTTTTGATATGTATTCAAAAATTTATTCGGATATTTTCTTTAAGTGTAGGTTAAGACTAATTAAAAAAAATAGATACATTTGGGTTTCTTAAAATCCTGTGGAATACCTTTGGATAGTAATGCTGCATGAACTCGTAGATAGCGGCGTCCGCCAGCGACTCGCGCTCGTCCAGCAGCACCGCGTCCACGTATTCCGACAACACGCTGCATTCCAACAGCATTTCCTCCAGCTTCGCGTCCGCCTGGTTACAAGAAGGAAGATTAGTGAACGTCCAGAAATGGACGTCTAAATTGACGTTGAATTTTGGAACGAAGTTCCTTATCGCGCGTTGTGAAAGGGGGCTAGACGGAAAAAAATTCTTACGAAAAGTTGTCACGACACTTTTTGCTGTAGTAAGCTATTGTAAGCTGTGCGGCGTCGCATGTTTCTCTGTCTGTCTCTCTCTCTCTTATAGAAAGCAAGCCAGATATTTTCATTTCTATTTCGCATTGAACAGTGTGGTGTCGCGACGATTATTTTTGTTGAGTGTATACAGGTTTTTTGTAAATAATAAATAATAAAAAGGAACTTCGTTCCATCCGGGTGTCCCTTGACACCTCTCAAGTTTTTTTTTAAAATTTGATAAAGAAGATGTTAACTTTAATGAACAAATTTGACATTTTGATAGATTAGCAACACAAAAAAGTGTCAAAAGCTTTAAGTTTATTAATCTCGAAATAGGCTTATTACCGGCGACGCCGCCACGTCCCTCCAGAAGGCGGCGAAGTAGTTGAACCGCAGCGGCACGGCCTCCAGCGCGCACAGCGCCGACAGCAGCACCAGCTGCTCCGACATGCAGCGCTGGCTGCGCGCCACGCGACAGCACGTGTCTGCAAAGTTAGGGCCTTCTCTTGAACGATTCAGAAAGGACTTGCCTTTACGCAGATTTAGTACTGAATATATTCTGCCACTTTCTGCGGGAGGTGAGGTAATCACGTACAGCACACATTCACACACTCACTCACTTCCGCACACTTCTGTAAATACTTAATGTCTCTATGAACGCACACATGTACTTCGGCAGAGGGGAATGCGTGCGCTTGCCAAGCCCTGGCTAAATGGTCGAAGGGTATTCTTTACTAAGGTAAGGTCACCAAATAAGGCCTACCTTAATTTTTTTATTACGTAACTAGCAGGTTTATAATTAAAATGCTCTGGTAATTTTAAAATACTTATATTTATTTATTAAACTTTGTAATTAATGAAATAAAATTGCTTTAGAAACAAAAATCACACTTTTATGAACACAAATAACTAAAATGTCACTTTGGCCTTATTGGGAACCCTGTATCTTAATAAGGCCTTAATAAAAACAAGTAAGCATTCAACTTCTTAATTAATAGAAAACGTTGTAAACACTTATATTAAATCTAATGAGATCCTTTAGGAACTGTCGAGCTCAACTCAAGGTTCTAGCTCCTCAATCCTGATGCTGCAGGGTTGGTTAACAGCGTTTTCCATCTGTTGCGAAGTCCATTGAGCCCTTTTTTTCCTTGTGGTAGAAGCTGGTGATCCGTTTTCCATGATGTTACTGAAAACAAGGGTTTACTATTTTACTGTGATACTTTTCTAACTGACATAAAACATTGTCCTAATAAAGCATATACCTGTGCCGTTATAAGGCCTATACATTTTTGTTATAGGCTTTATTAGGGCATCGCACATAGGTAAACAAAATAACAATTATATGGAATACACCGATAATACAGCTTTTTCACTTATGTGAGGAGATGGCTAAACGTATAATTATCCTATAGACAAAACACAGCAGACCAAGTACGAATAAAAATAAAAATACTTACTATTTACTCTGCCAGAATTTTATAAAAACAAGCGTGCACTCCGCGGCGTGGTTGTTTTCAACTGCAAGTTCCAACACGCTCGCGGCACAGGCCGCTAGCTGTGCTTTTGTGCTCTAGTTAATGTATACGCACACTTCTATAAACATTGGCAGCCATTTGAAATCGTGTAGCGCGAAATTTAAAAAATAGGCCTTATTAGGACATAGGCCTTATTTGGGTCACCCACCTTACTTGTTTTTAACATCACTAAAGTCATTAATTTTATTTCTTTACTCATGCGAGCTTTTCTTTCTTATGTATTTTTTATCTGTGAAAAAAACTATTTTCCTTACCTAGCTGCAAGTTTTCCAAGTAAATAAAATAAGCAAAAGAAAGAAAAGAAAGGAAGAAATAAAAAAATAAAACTCATCCCCTCCTAATTTTATAAATGCGGAAATTAATTCTCTGTAAGGATTTTGACAAAAATTATGACGATTTATCTTGAATTGCGAAGGACAGATTTATTATTTATTAAAAGCCACGAAGTCAGCGAAACAGAAACGTTGATATTTCTAATCCCAACATTTGCACAATTATTGTATTGCTCCAAGCTAATATTCTTAAAAAATAGAGATGAGGGGAAAACACTTTGATTATTCATTATTAATGGGGTTGTCATCCTAGCAATAGCAATTTACAATCAGCATAATATATTTACAATAATCTACGCTTCAGAGCTACATAGAAGAATTTATATAGCATTCTGGCATTAAATAGACACGAGAGAAAACACTCACCAATGAATTTGTGATAGGGTCTGTAGAGCGCAGGTCTCGGCGAGTGCGGGTGCGCGTGCGCAGTGCGGGCGCGGGGGCGGGACGCGGCGCGGGCGGCGGCGTGCGCGCCCGCGGCCAGCGGCACCAGCGCGCCCAGCGCCGCGCACCCGCCGATCAGCACCAGCTCACGCACCACACCTGTTCATCACGGTTAACAGTTCGATTTGAGACCTCAGACACTTTTGTTAAAAATCGCTTGATCTTTTTAAAAATATTTTTAAGAATTTACAGCACACTAGAGCTTATGGTCAAAAAAACATGGCGTCGATTTTTGGATGAAGACAAACTGACATTTACGTACATTTCTTACAAAAACTAAATCAATACTACTTGATTTTTTTTTTTAAATATAACCGGGGGAAGTACTTATTCCAGGTAAACATAGAGGAAATGAACCTCCATGTTCAATATCAAAGTTACATATATCAGAAAGTAAGATAATAATCTGTTCTCTATGGTATCATAAACAAATGGTATCATGACCAATTATAGATACAGATATAACAATATTTGAATACAACTCAACGTAAGACCCGCATCATAACAGTTTCTTGATATGGAAAACTTTGGTTGGTTTGGAAGTCTTTTACTCACCGAGCGCAGCATGCGGTAGCCGAGGCGTCCTCTGATGCAAGTTGAGCAGCGTCAGCAACCGGCGCGCGCACTCGGGCCAGTCTTTACACGCGAGCAGCAACGCGCGCGCTTCCTTCGCGTCTCTCCGCAGTCGCAGCGTCCGACATAGCGCCCGCGCCCACCGCAGTGCCGCCACCAGCTCATTGCGAACTGCTCCGCCGCCCACGCCGACGCCCACGCCCGCGCCCACTCCACCCACGGCGCCCACGCTCGCGCCGCCCTCTACGTACACCGCGTGGAGACTGTGCAGCGCCTACACGAAAATAGTTGAAAAAAATATAAAATGTTAACCCTTTTAACTCTTTTATTTTGCGCAATATTGTGTAATCAGTCTTCCGGCTATGAGTAGTTGTGTAGGTTTGAATTGATCACCAATTCGGTCTAAGGAAGAACACAAGGTGAATACCTATTTACAATACATGACAGTAAATATTTAGCCGGACAGACACCGACAGAGCCAGCCTCGGTAGAGCGTCGTGTCTGTCAAGTTCACTTTATATAAATTACAACGTAAACTCACTTCAAAAGTCATCTGCAGGCCACCATTATAGACTACATAGAGCCTGTCGTCCTCGTTCTCCACGAATATTCTTATGTGAAACTTAACTAAAACTAAACCTAAGACGGGGCCGATTTGTCAGCACATGAACATCTTACATCGGTACTTACTCGTACTTATTACATCGGTTCAAGTACTGACAACTGATCCCGTCGGTATAAATTACAAGGTTAACTCACTTCAAAAGTCATCTGCAGTCCGCCATTATACACTACATACATCCCTCTCATCCTCGTTCTCTAGGAATATTCTTATGTGAAACTTAACTAAAACTAAACCTAAGACGGGGCCGATTTTACATTGGTTCAAGTACTGACAATCGATCCTGTTATTATAAGTTACAAGGTAAACTCACTTCAAAAGTCATCTGCAGTCCGCCATTATAGACTACGTAGAGCCTGTCGTCCTCGTTCTCCACGAGCGTGCAGAACGCCGATATGAGCGTCGTCCAGCACGTGCGCCCGTTCAGACCTGCAAACACTATCTTTTGAATCACTATCTATAAATCGTTAATTCGGATGTAATGAAAGAACTTAATGTAATGGCTCAGTTATACAAGGAGAGAATCTTGAATGCGAGCGAAATTTTCGGCACTCATATTCGAGTACTGATACGAGTTTTTGTTTCAGTTTGAGTGAGTGAGTGCGCGCGTGCGTTCATGCGTGCGTGCTTGTACGTTTGTAGCTCCTTCACGCCATAATGAATGAACCCATTTGACTGAAATTTGGAATGGAGATAGCTCAAACACAGGATTGACATTTTATCCCGGAAAGGAGACGGTCCAAAATTGTATGGAGCGTGGGACAGGTTTTGTACCAGTAATAAAATAAAATAAAATAAAATATTAAAGCATTTTTGATCGATCAAATCCACGAACTCATCTTAATTTCAATGCAAAATATTATTTATTTTCTGCACGTAAGTACGTATCATGGCGGGCGGATTCATGTTTCTGACGTTAGCTGTCAAAATATCAAAAGGTCATTGATCTGCATTTGAAGAAGATAATAAATACCTACCTGTTCTTTGTGAATTACATATTGGATACCTACCTATTATTTTATGATACGATCATCGCCAGAGAAAATCCACAAGAAACATAAAAAACGCATTCACGAGTTCACAACACCACAACAAAGCTCGGAATCAGTGATGTTGCGATAGTAATAGTCAATCGATAGTATCGTGACCTCGAAAATCAGTCATACAATCGATAGTTCTATCGATACTATTTGCACGTGACAATTAGTATCGATACTATCGATTCTATCGATTTAAAAAAAAGAGTAAATACTATTGGTCAATAGTATCAATAGTTATCTCAATAGTATCGATAGTAACGGTCGCAAGTCTGTCGATAGGTTCGATACTATCGATAGTATTACTGAAGTATCAATACTATCGATACTATTGACAGTTTTATGTCATCGATAGTTAGTAATATCGCTCAAGCTCAATAGTATCGATAGTATAGGTAACTAGTCTGTCGATAGGTTCGATACTATCGATAGGTTCGATACTATCGATAGTATCGATTGCATTACTCTCGATAGTATTATCACGACGTGCAAATAGTATCGATAGAACTATCGATTATATGACTGATTTTCGAGGTCAACTATCGATAGCGCAACTCTCGATAGTTCTGCAACAATACTCGGAATAAACAAAAAATATCACGTCACTTGTCAGATAACTCAGAAATGACATTTGACAGACTTGCGTCTCGGGTACCTACCTACTGCCTTCTCTGTGGTTAAAACGTAGCCATCTTGTGAACACTACCGAAAAACTTGAAATTACATTTTTATTTTTGCAATTTATTTATTATGATTATCTAATTGATTTTATTGTTAGTGATCTCTTTGTATTTTTTGTTTTTTCGTGGTATATGGTACACGAGTAGTCCCAAAATGGACCGTCTCCTTTAGGATTTTTAATACATTTTAGCATTTTTAATAAGGATTAACTGATGACCGTGATTCTTTCCGAGAGTTATTTAAAAGTTCATCATCCCTCTGATTTTCCGAAACTAAAAGTATCCTATGTCTGTTTCTGTGATGCAAGCTATGTTTTTCATATTTGATCTAGATTGTCTTGAAAATGGAACTAACACGCAGCAATTCGCATCTATAATATAGCAACCCTCGACTTCTACGTACCTATTTTACAAAGTTGAAGGTTTATACGCACTACAAATAGCGATGAACATACCCTGTAAATAAGCGGAGAGCGTGCTCCGTCGAAACGCAGCGGCCTCCCGTGCGTCGGTGCCCTCTGTGCCGCTCGCAGCGCCGGATCCGCCTCGCGCCGCCAAGATTCGTGCTAGCCTGCAACAAAAATCACCACCAACTTTTTATCCCGGAAAATAACAGAGTTAAATCTCAATCCACGCGAAAGAAGTCGCGAGTATCGGCTAGTAATGTTTAAAAAAAAATAATGTTACCTCAACAGTTCGTCCGCGGCGCCGGGGTAGAGGTGCGCGTGCGGCGCGATGTTGCGGAAGGCCCAGTGGATGTTCTGGTGCTGCGCCAGCGAGCGCGCGAACGCGGCCGAGCGGCGGCAGCACAGCCGCAGCAGCGCGTAGTACGGCGGCAGCATCGCGCGGTTGTACGCCACCACCTCGCCGTCCTCGTGGTCCGCACTGTAATATACACCTTGTTACTATACAGATAAAATAAATATGTAAATACATGGTGAAATTTTATTCGCTGTAAACCCTGAAGGAGGTAAATGTGCTCATGAAACTGAACAACTTTCCCCAAGGAACATAGGATAGGTCGAAATATGAAAAAAAATTTTGGACCTCCCATAGTAAATCAATCAGCTAATCGTCAATTTTGTTTGTAGGGTCCAATTTTTTCCGCGCGCGAACAGATCGACTGTTCCGAAGAACAAAGTCTCATCTGCTAAATTCATAACTTGAGATTTGAGCCTTGCAGATGTGACTTTTAAGGCTCAAATTTCAAGTTGTGAATTTAGCAGATGAGACTTTGTTCTACGGAACGGTCGAGATGATACAAGTGCGACTCACAGTATGTAGTTGAAGGCGATGTGCTTGGTGAGGCGCTGGTTGGCCAGCATGAGCTGCACGTTCTCGGGGCAGTCCACGGACACGGCGTGCCAGAACGTCAGCAGCGCCTGCTTGTTGGGGTGCACCGCCACCGACGGCTCCGATATGGCGGGGTGGTACAGCTCCCACAGGTCGTTGAAGTACTGGCCGAACTGTGGAGGACGGGAATACAAAAATTTATTCGCTTATGTATAATCCCCTAACTAATGCAAAAGGGTTTCCTTATACTTTGTCTTTCAAGCATGCAGCAATGGAGAAACGGATTGATGTGATTTTTTGCACGGGGATAGTTTTTTTTTTATTATTTAAAGAAGAGTATTAGCCAAGCTGAACTTGACTTTTATTCTCCTCTCCTCTCCAAATAAGCAAAAAAAGCAATAGTGCAACGGGTGGGGTTCGAACCTGCGACCTTTCAGTTTTCAGTCCGCACCTTTAACCGTTGAGCTATTGAAGCTCAGGACCTAAAGAGTGACATAGGCTATCTTTTTACAGAGGATTCCTGCGGGATTTTTAAAAACTGACTCCACGCAGACGAAGTGAAAAAAAAAAGAAGAAAAAGCTAGTAAAGAAATATCTAAAAATTATGCCGTCTTTTCGCCAGGAAATATAGAGAAAAGGATAACACATTTTTTTTTAAGAATTGAATGGTCTAGAAAACACTCCAAGAAATCATTCATATAAAATTAAAATAAGTACAGTACTCACCATTAATTTTTCTACTCGGCTGACGACGCAGTACGACATGACACCGAAGTACGCTGTCAATTTCATCGTCCCGTGAACCGCGATGTCGGTGTACTTTCGCGCCGCTTTCAACTTGCCCAGTAGCATCGTGTACACCTGTGACAGAGCAATGCCCCTGATAAATTAACAAATCCAGCTTGGCTTGACAAAAACATCAAATAATAAAAAAAAAATTATTTTTGAAAAGAGCAACTGCTGAGTTTCTTGCCGGCTCTTCTCAGCAGCATCTGCACTCCGAACCGGTGGTAGATTTATGACGTGTCATAAGAGTTACAAGTTGGCCTACATGAAATAAATTGAGTTTGAATTTGAACTTAGAAATAACAACTTAACAAACAACAGCTTGGCTTGGGAGTCCCATAGTCGGAAAATTTTCCAAAATTTACTACATTACATTACTGGAGGTCAACAGTCAGTTTTTTTAGGTCTCTCCTTATCCTAAGTATTCTTATAGTAGTTCGTGGTATTCCACAGAACTTGCCTGATGCAGCGTGTGATGAGCGGTGTCGGGGAGCTTGGCCAGATGCAGCGCGGGCGCGGGGAGGGGGCGCGCGCGCGCGTACCCAGCGCGGAAGTGCTGCGACGGCACCAGTGCGACCAGCAGCAGCGCCGCGGCCGCGCGTACGCGCGCCGGGCCCGCCGCCAGCAGCTGCGCCTCCAGCCAGCGGTCCGCCGTGCGCAACGCCCACGCGTGCGCGGCCTTGTTGCGCGGCACCTACACCACGCACGACACAACTCACTATACAAAACGCCCGGCGTGGCGTGCACAGGATGTACTACAAGATAGGCAGATGATACAAAATGGAAAAAATCTTCAGTACGAATTGTAAAAAAACTTAAGGGTAGGCATTGTACAAATTATAAAAAGCCTACTAGCCTTAAGTTTTTATAACTTATACTGGCGATTTTCTCCATTTTATATCATCCGCCTGCGTAATGCCTATCCTGTGTGCACACCACTGAGTTAAAACCCACTGATATGCCTTTGCTTTCACCACAGGGATAGTATATGCTGAGTGGAGTCCATTTTGGGACCACACATAATTATTTATTTTTTTTTGTTTTTTTATGTCTCTCTGTCTTAAACTGTGCATGTGTGTGTCTCAAATAAATTATTTTTCCTTCTTTCTTTCAAAAACTTTAGAATGGAGGCGTTACAATTTTTCTCTTTAAATGTTTGAGGTATTTTTGTCGCGACTAATAACTAACAAAGAAACTGATTGAAGTTTGTTAGAAAAGTTGTGAATATTGTTTTTCAGAATTTCTTGTACTGTACCATTCGTACATTACTAATATATTCTGTAGAATTTAAAGTTTCAATGATGCGGTATTTTATGTTGATAGAACCGTTGATAAAGGTTATTCTCCGTTCCTTTCAGTTATATGAGGTAGCAGTTTCTATTACATACTTATTCTATGCTTCAAATACAAAGTTCTATTACCTGCATAGCGAGCCACTCCAGGGCCGCATGCGGGCAAACATCGCCCGCGTCCCACAGTCGTCCCAACACCAGCTGAGTGAAACACGGTAGCCCGCTGGCCGCACCCGTCCCGCCGCCCGTCCCGCCCCCGCTGCCCTCCACTAGCAGCGTTAGTAGTTTAAAAAATGGACCACAGCTCTGAAACAAGAGAAAATTGGATTTAAGATCTGTCATATTGACTTTGTTCATATAAAATGTAGCTTATGTCACCCGGACCTAATGATCCGAAGATCCGGGTGACATAAGCTAGATTTTATCGATTGAAACCTTATTCATCAAATTCGGCTTAGGCGCTTTATTCGTCGGTCGAATCAGGAGGCTAAGTAGTTTGGGCACTTTATTCGTCGGTAGGATAAAGAAATCGTAGGTGAACCTTGTTTCAAAAAAAAGCTTATATCCACAACTTCCTAAAGTAAACTAAACATAATTTAATTTCAGCTATAGAGGGCCAGTTGTTAATCTAAATGACGATCCTATAAACCGCTTACAAGTTTTACATAATACAATGCAGGGTGCATCACGGTACATTTTATGAAAAATTAGTAAAATTGATAAAAATTAATTCGATCGATAAATGAAAATGGGGAGTTTTATTTACCTAGCTGTTCTAGTAGGTACAAACACTAGGGACGGTTATATTAGTTTAGCCATACCTCGGAATGTTTAGCAATCGCCTGGAAGATCATGTTGACGATCTTCTGCGCGAGCGCCTCGTTCCAGCGGCACAGCGCGAAGATCAGCGAGCGCGTTTGCTGCAGGTTCAGACAGTCGCGCGTCTGCTGGTAGATGAAAGGAAACCCCTGCGACAAACAAACTCGTTAACACCCCAATACTGGAAAACACTAATTTACCTAATTTACTAGTACTGTTGCCCTCTTTTGTGTTTTGATGTTTCTTAACTATTTTATCCGTGGCTCATATGCCCAGAAGTTTTCAGTACCACTACTGCTTGCTTCATCATTTACCTATTCCACTTATGCTTAAAACTATGGAGGGATTCCCCCCACATAGTGTATAGTACCTATAACCTTAGTGGTGGTAGCTAAAGATGACCAGTTGCTCGACTAGTCGGCTGACTAGTCGAACCAGTTTGTCCAGAGCTCCGGGCCTTAGTTTGTCACTTGTTTCTTCACTTGGTCATTTCCTTTTATCTAACAGAATTATGTGAAAAGTGTAGTGTAATACCTTCGCATGTAACAAAGCTCGAGCGTCAGGGTCAGCCAAAGCAAGATGGCCGGAAGCATCTCGCGATCGCTCGACTAGTCCGCTGACTAGTGCGACCATTTTGTCGAGAGCCCCGGGCCTTAGCTTGTCGCCACAGCTTTCCGCCGCCCCACTGCCGCTCCCACTACCGCTGCCGCTTGCTTCTTCATTTGGGGATTCCACCTATGAAGGTAGTACGATGTTAGGCATGCAAAATGTCAATGTTTCAAATTCAAATTCCATTTATTTAATGCAGGCCAACTTGTAGCTCTTATGACACGTCATAAATCTACCACCGGTTCGGAATGCAGATTCTGCTGAGAAGAGCCGGTAAGAAACTCAGCAATTGCACAGTTGCTCTTTTCAAAAAAGAATTAATTTTTTTTACAATAGGTAACAAAGCTATGCTATGTATACAGTGCTTCCACAATGAAGCTTCAAAAATGCATACGTAGGTACACACAATCCAAAGCATGTCAACACGGGCAGACAAAGTAGACCTATTCCCGTTGGTGGCACCCGTTCACGAGCATGACGCATGATCCAGCCGTTGCTTCGCTCAAACATATTTGAGGGAACGGTTAAATTCAAATTCAAAATTATTTATTTCATTGTGACTCTTATGACAAGTCGAGAATCTACCTCCGGTTCAGAATGCTGAACAATGTTTGTCAACAAATCTCTAGAATTTTACAAATTTTCCAAATCGGTCGAGTAATCGGGGAACATACATAAATAAATAAAAAAAATCCCACAAATTGAGAACCTCCTCCTTTCTGGGAAGTTAGTCAATAAAACATACCGTATTAGAGTTCTGTCCCAAATAGAAGTTGACCATGGAGGAGATGGCGTTAACCCTCAGCATGAACTTGCCCTCCTCCTCGCCCATCTTGCTGAACTCGTACAGCAGGCTGAAGTACTCCGTCAGGTGCCGCAAGTGAGATCGAGCGCCACTCTCCATCTGGGGAACAAAAATATAAATGTAAAAAATTCTTGTTTCAAAACCGACTTCACTCCACTACAAACTACATATCGACCGTTCTGTAGAACAAAGTCTCATCTGCTAAATTCATAACTTGAGATTTGAGCCTTGCACATGTGACTTTTAAGGCTCAAATTTCAAGTTGTGAATTTAGCAGATGAGACTTTGTTCTACGGAACGGTCGAATTATATCAATTGTGCCTATAAAATTTGAAGAGTTCCCTTCCCTGTGTTCCCGAGGTCCCATCATCAGATCCTGCCCTAATGACAATGAGACCACCTGGGAAGTATACCCTTTACAACAAAAAAAAAAGAATTTTCCAAATCGGTCCAGGCGTCTTCGAGTAATCGGGGAACGTACATAAGTGGACAGTTTATTCTTGAAAACCTTAAAAAACTTTGTTCTTTACGTAATTACGTTTATTTTAGAAACTAGTAGGGCGCGTGGGTGCGCGGCCCGCTGCAGCGGACCGCGGTTTTTCTGCTCTTAGAATTTCAGGGCCTGATCATTTTCTACCACAAAACCACAATTCCAACTTGTACACTCTTTAAGATAGACATCGACGCAACTTGTGTGGTCGTAATCTTGAATCCGCCATTTTGGAGGTTTTTTCAGCTCATTGCCAATTGGATGAGGTTTCGAGTGATTTTTGTTTGGGCACCCTCAACCTATCTTCAATACCCTGACCGTGCTCCTCACCCGTCTCCGAAATCCTCAATCATCAGCTCCCTCTATATTTTTCATCCAAATGAATTTTTGTCCTCTATATGAAACCATCAGCGGAAAGAAAGGTATCAAAGTCTTGCATACATTTTATATGAAAAAAAAAATCCGCCATCTTGAATTTTTTTCTATTCACCACGTAGACCATTGGGTCCTGATCATCTTTTTTCAAGAAACCACTCTTCCATCTTTCATAGTCTCCGAGATAGACACCGACGAAATTTGTATGGCCGCCATCTTGAATCCGCCATTTTGGATTTTTTTTTTGCTCTCTGCCAATTGGATGAGGTTTCGAGTGACTTTTGTTTGAGTACCACCCACCTATCTTCGAAACCCTGACCGTGCTCCTCACCCGTCTCCGAAATCCTCAACCATCAGCTCTCTCCATATTTTTCTTCCAACTAAATATTTGTCCTCTCTACGAAACCATCAGAAATTTTGAAAAGGAACCGTATAAAGTCTTGCATATATTTTGTATGGAAAAAAATAAATTCCGCCATCTTGAATTTTTTTTCTATTCATCAAGTAGACCTTCGAGTCCTAATCATCCTTTTCCAAGAAACCACTCTTCCATCTTTTATAGTTTCCGAGATAAACACCGGCGAAATTTGTATGGCCGCCATCTTGAATCCGCCATTTTGGAGTTTTTTTTCGGCTTTTTGCCAATTGGATGAGGTTTCGAGTGACATTTGGTCGAACACCCCCCACCTATCTTCGATACCCTGGCCGGTGCTCCTCACCCGTCTCCGAAATCCTCAATCATCAGCTCTCTCCATATTTTTCCTCCGAATGAATTTTTGTCCTCCATACGAAACCGTGAGTGAAAAAAAAATTTTCCATACAAAATTTTACAGGAGAGGTGATCAATGAGTGAGTGAGTCAATCAGTGAATCAGCACGAGTAGCTATATATATATTAATGAATGTAATTACGTTTTTAATGTCAATGGTAACTTTAAAGTTTATTTTTTGACTCACCAACGATAACAACATCCTTATAAACCTAGTAACGCAACTGGCTTCGCCCAGCTTACTGCTATCCTCGCCCTCCTCCACGCCCTGCAGGTACAAGGCGCAATGACTAGACCTACGACAAAATACATTCAGATATTATAGACTAATCATAAACAAGTGTAAATTAAAAATTTAAAACACTCGCGAATGTTACAAATCCTAATCGCTAGTCAGTAATCGTTAAATTAAAAATATGTAATCCGCCATTTTGTGGCGGCGGCCATCTTGGACCGATTTTCATCAAACATAGCTTACAGTCTACCAACTACCAATTTAAGATAATATTAAGGGTTAATAAATTTCTTTTACGTCACGCCCATTGCCATATACGGCTTTCATATTAGCTTGAGGCGTAGTTGAGGAATCAGAAACCTACTACGATTTCTTATTTGCCTATCGTACAAATTATGAAGCTACTGCAAATACCTATTTCTTAAAATTTCTCTCGAAGCTACCAAAATAAGCTGCATAATATGTTAAAGACAATCAATTACCTTAGCCTTTGTATGACGTGCATGCATAGCCTCTGAAACATTTGCCGGACCATTTGATTTGGGCACTTTATTAAAACCTGAAAGAAATGAGACATTTTTAATAATTAAAGTATTTAAGTAAAATTACTATTTACTCATTAAAAATTTTAAACCTGAGATTCATTAATATACAATACTTATTTTTTTTTTAAATGTACGTTTTTTTCACGTCTCAAACGCAAGATTTTTGCAATTAGATAGTTGATATCTAGGGAAAAGATATTAGATTTTTTTTTAATATGAATAGCGGGCAAACGAGCAGGCGGGTCACCTGATATTAAGAGGTTACCGCCGCCCATGAACATTTGTAGTACCAGAGGCACCACCAATGCGTTGCCGGCTTTTTAGAAATTTATTGGTCCGCCCCTTGAATACCTCCATATACCGGAATGTCAAGAAGTTTTCACGGGATTTTCAAAAAAAAAAATTGCTACGAATCGAACAAAGTAAAAAGTATCGAAGATTTAAGGTGTATGCCCAAACAAGGGTAAATACCTGCATAGGCCACCAAGTGTCGTCAGCCATGTGGCCGAGAAACCACTCGGAGGCGGCCGCGGACGCGTTGAATTGCTTCGTCACCAGCTCCACCCACGACACCATTGTTGGCTGAAATAACACGTCAACACTAAAGCGACTTATTCAAGCTTAATAATATAAACGTAAAACTTCTTTTTACAAAACCGACTTCAAACGCCACTACAAAGTATATCAACTGTGCCTATAAAATTTGAAGAGTTCCCTCGATTTCCCCAGGATCCCATCATCAGATCCTGACCTGATGACAATGGGACCACCTGGGAAGTTATACCCTTTCAAAAAAAAAAAAAAAAAAAGAATTTTCCAAATCGGGCCAGACATCTTCGAGCAATTAAAATAAATTTAAAAAAAAAAGATTCCGACGAATTGAGAACCTCGTCCTTTTTTGGAAGTCGGTTACAAATAGTCCTACTTTCGCAAGGAGCACTTTGAAAGGGATTGCACTAGATTTAGACCTTTAGTTTAGAGATTAAAATGCTTTTTTTTTTTCACAAATACTTGTAATCACCTTTTCCTTAGCATGTATAAATGTTTCGATGAAGAAGGAAGTGGACAGCCTGGCGGCCACCTCCGTCACCTCCGGCCGGAGCGTCAGCAACGACTGCGGCACAGAGCTGCACATCTGACCCATGAACCTGCGTCAGACACATAAACTACACTAGAGACGACCTTCTTATTTTTTCATTTAAATAATCCGACGAACTACATACTCGTATAAACGTAGAAGCTGACTTATCGACTGACATATAGACATACAATTCAAGTCGCTGGATCTAGAACTCTGAGATTTTGCATGTTTTCTTCATAACAACGTGACGAACTGAACCAAACGTGAACCCGAGACCTCCCAGTTATAAGACCACTGCGCCAGGGACCTCCCTGGGTGAGCGGTGTGATCTTATAACTGGGAGGTCTCGGGTTCGATTCCCGGCGGGGGCAATTTGGGAATTTATAATTTCTAAATTGTCTCTGGTCAGTTTTAGTGGGAGGCTTTAGCCGTGGCTAGTTACCACCCTACCGTCAAAAACGTGCCACCAAGCGATTTAGCGTTCCGGC
Organism: Hipparchia semele; assembly: GCA_933228805.2. Taxonomy (NCBI): domain Eukaryota; kingdom Metazoa; phylum Arthropoda; class Insecta; order Lepidoptera; family Nymphalidae; genus Hipparchia; species Hipparchia semele. Next base: position 3,384,466 of record OW121725.1, on the reverse strand, counting down.
ACGATGGCGTGTAGAAACCGATTAAGGGGAATGGGTTGAATCTACATTGCCAAATCCGTTCAAAGTTAGCCCGCTACCATCTTAGACTGCATCTTGTCAACGAATAAAAAAAAAATAACAAGGTGACCCCATGTTATGAAGAAAACGTGCAAGATATCTCGTTTTTTTTCCTATACCGATAGACATCCTCTGCAGAACAAAGGTATTTTGCATGGTCTTGAGCCATCTTATGTTTGCAATGTTTCGGATCCATAAGTTATCACTGGTAAGAAGCCCTATTCAAAGCCTTCGGCCTTCAGATACTGAAGGATTTTGGACATACGAAGCTGGGGCCGTATAAAAGCTTTTCCGAACCACGTACTGCTGTGAATTAACAGTAAAGAAACATACATACGTGAAATATGCATGTTGGAAAATGTTCTTGTCGTGTAAAAATTGCATGTTGTCGTCCCATATCCAGCGCAACAGGTCGGGGGATAGATTGACTGCAGGGATCGATTCCCCGCGCCTTTCTACCGCAGAACTCGGACTTTCTTCCGCTCGTGACGACTGAAACAACATTACATAGAATAGAATAGAAAAGTTTTTGTTTAATTTAACTTTTATAAAGTGCTTCTATCATGTGAATTTACCAGGGCTTCGGAATGCTGTTCCAACCGAGAAGTATGTGCGTTTATAAGAAATTAAATATCACTTGCTTTAACGATTTCGCCTGTACAAAGATAGATTAAGAGATAATGCTTTATTTAGATATCGTCTAGTGAGGGTAGTGTACGTACAGAACGCGATCTTAAAGCCAAAATACGCAATCTTATACCGTGTACCCTTTAAGTAACTAAGTACTGAATGTACGTTTAATAAGGTATACCTGTGGAGACGTGTTCAGCAAGAAGAAAGAAGGAAGGTCTACCTGTGGAGACACCCCAGCAAGAAGAAAGAGAAAGAAAGAACGAAGGTATACCCTGACCTGCCTAGCAAGAAGAAAGAAGGTATATATACCTGTGCCTCCTCCTGCTGTCCGCAGTCGGAGCCGCGCTGCGCCCGCGGCGGGCTGAGCTCGTAGAACAGCATGTACGCGCTGTTGGTCTTCTCGAACGAGAAGTCCATGAACTTGTCCGTCACAGAGTCGTAGGTTTTACTCTGAAATTAACAATCATATATGAGCCTGCTAGCTGATGCCCGTGACTTCATCTGCGTGAATTTATTTTTTTAAAATCCCGCGGGAAGTCCTTTTAAATTACCCGGATAAAAAGTAGTCTATGTCACTCTCCAGGTCCTCAACTATACTCATGCAAAAAATGACGTCAATCCGTAGTTCTGTTGCAGCATTTTTGAAGGACAAATCAAACTACCAAACAAACGCACTTTCGTATTTATAATATTAGTGAGGATGAAGCGAAATAGTTAAGCCGTCTATTCCCTTTTCGGGAGTTCCACGATCGTTTCCACTTCTAACTTTTTAGAGCTATGTGAGTTTTAAGAAATTTAAACTGAGATATCTCCATAATTTTCTTGTTGTTCCTCGAGTACTAAAGCTAAGATCTATAGAATGTGGTCTGACTTAGCTCAGACTTAAGATGGAGTTAAAACGAGTCACAAATATGCTTTGACATAAATCTGTCTCATTTTAACTCTATCCTAAGTCTGAGTAGAGTGAGAGTGTGGTCTATAGATTTCAGCTTAAGTTTGCTCGCAAGAACTAGTCACGCTAGGTCGAAAAGCCAGTTAGTCGTTGCAGTCAAGTACGCAATGCGTATTGGATTACGATACTATATCTGAAAGATAAAAAGCGGTAATATCACTTGCCTCGACAATGAAGGAAAACTACATGCATGAGAGTTCTTCATAATGTTTTCAAAGAAAAAAAAAAGGTATATGTGTCAAGTCTACCAATCTGAATTTGACTATGGCCTAAACCCTTTCTGAGGCAGTAGGGGGCAGACGAAGGGTTTGTATGATGATATGGGGGTGATACTTACGGTCATCTCGCCCCCAAAGCATTCAGCAGCTATATGCGCTGGATCGAACGGTTTAACCTCAGCATCATTGAACAGCAGCCAGCGGTCGTGGTGGTCGTGCTCGCGATCCCGAATGAAGGAGTAATAGTGCCCGCCGTCCGCTGTGCCCGTGTGTACCGTCACGCCTATCAATTCGTACCTAGAAAGAGATATAGAATAGAAAACGGGTTTGAATATATTGGCCATGGTCCGCCATCTTGTTTTTTTCTTTTTCAAAATGGCGGCCACTAATAAAATCAATAGCTGTCATCAATACAAATAAGTATTGTTATGTGACAAAAGCTTCTGGTCAGATTTCTAAGATATAAGCTATCAAAGTTGGTGAAAAAAATTTTTCAAACAAATTTTTTCTTAATAAGTAAAAAAATACGAAAGAACAACTCACTCGTAATGCTCCTCCGATTCTAACTCCTCCATGTCATTGAAACTTCCTTCGCCGTCTTTTTTTAACTCTGCAGACTTTCTTTTCTCCTCTAAAAACAAATTCAAAATGGTGCAATGCTTAAGCCAGTGAGTGTCCAAAAAAGTAACTGGTGTTACTTTTTTGGACACTCACTGGCTTAAGCATTGGTGAAGACATGAATGCAACACGTAGAGGCTTCATGAGAGTATTGGATGGAATTAGTCCGGAGAACGAATCCACGGCTCAGAGGCCTTCGGAGTTGGGTGCATTTAAATATTACTTGTTAAAGTGAAGGAAATCATCGTGAGGAATCCTGTATGACGGATAATGATTCATAATGCTGGCATGCGGCCATGGCAGCCGGATATTGTAGTGCGCAAGTGTGTGCGCAAACACAGCTGTACTCTATTCCCGCACACTTATAGTCTGATGGGACGAAAATCCGACATGACCGGGGAGCTTAGGATGAGAACCGACGGCGTTACGTGCTCTCTGGAACAGGGCTGACACGCCGCCAACTTTCTATCTCCGAGTTAGTACTCAGAATTGCTTGACAGAAAAACCCACTACATTTTTTGGCCTTTTTTGGTTAAAAACATTTTAGATCTCGATAGATAATGCAGAGTCCCTCATATTGACTGTTCTGATAAGAATTAGCAGTAAAGAAAAAATTTCACTACTTCAACACATCTGCTCATAACCGGACGGCTAATCGCATGATATTCCCTAAAAACCAACGAGTTAGTAAAAATTCAAAAAATTCAAAATTATTTATTTCATTTCGGCATTTATGACGTCAAGACTACCGGTTCGGAATGCAGATTCTACTGAGAAGATACTAAAAGCATACCTTGATACTGCGCCGGCATGAGATGCTTCTCGACATATCCGGACATGTCGAGCCGCATGGGAAACGAGAAGTGCGTGTTGACCTTCTCCTTCAGCATCGTGAGCATGTTGAACGTGTACCGCATCGTGTTGAAGCACAGGATGCGGGGTAGTTTCTTAAAACACGCTCTGTAAAAGTGAGATGGACAATGCATATCTATACAAATAAATAAAATTGAAGTGTCTGTCTCAATACATGACAGGGCCAGTTCCGGTTAGGTATTGAGTTTGAGTTGAGTTTACTTCAGTAACCCAATATATTGTCTGATAACTTAATGACAGAGAATAATCCATTCATAAGCATGGACATACAGAGATTTCACAGGTTCATACTTTTTATCCAGACAGGTTAGGATTTATAATCATAAATTACAAAGTGGGGTTATTCAAGGGGCGGATCAACAAATTCCTAAAAAGCCGGCAACGCGATGACGGTGTCTCAGGTGCTACAAATGTTTTCGTTTGTGCACTAAAAATATTTAAAAAAAAAACGGGGGTGAAGCTGTGTCGGTGCACACGGCCGTTGGTTTTAACGTGAAACGTCTATATCTGCGAGTTTCGGTTATTCTACGCAGTACCCCTCCCCGCCCGCGCCACCGCGAAAAAAGAATGGTAAATGGTCGAATATATAATCTTTATTTTAGGGTTAAGCTGTTATGGAACAGCACATAAGTGGATATCTTACCGTTTCTCGGCGCGCACTTTGTTGGCGCACTGCGAGCACGTGTAACAGTTGTCCCCCTCCAGCGTATCCTTCACGGTGACCTCGTCCAGGCTCTGATGCAAGTTCCGCATGTCCGCCACCTGACACCGGACCGTGTAGAACTCCTCCAGTGTCCTCGACACGTGCGGACAATCCTGACACGACAGTTAAAACTTAGCTAACGTTAAGTTAATGTACCATGTACCATATTCTGGCAAAATAAAAAATGAATAAAAGAGATTAAAGGCACTAACGTTGTACAACATATAGGTAGAGTGGCAGAATTAAAAGCCTCAATAACCCAACAGTTAAAGGTGTGGACTGAAAACTGAAAAGTCACAAGTTCGAACCCCACCCGTTGCAATATAATCGTGCCCACTCCTAGCACAAGCTTTTCGCTTATTTGGAGAGGAGAGGAGAATATAAGTCAAGTTCATGTTGACTAATATTATACTTATTAAAAAAAACTCACCAAAGACACGACATTATTGCTGAGAACTCCGCAAAAGAGCGTCTTGACCAGCTGCTTGAGCTCCGGCGTCATCTCCTCGAGCTTGGAGACGAGGTCGATGAAGAACTCGGCCATGTCCTTCTGCTCGCCCGTGTTGAGCGGCTGGTGGTCCATTTGGTACACTTTGCAGAAACTCCGCGGGTTGTACGCTTTTCTCTCACTCTCCTTTAAAACAAAGTGGTGTTTTAGCACCAAGCTACGTTTACGCTTTTTAACTGAGATCAAAAAAGGAGGCTAGTGTCTCGCATCGGTTTCATCGTTTCTATTTAGGCCCACCCGACTTCAACATAGGTGTACAAACTACAATAATTTTTATTTTATACTTTGCAGTGGCGTTTGAAGAAGAAGTAAAACGATATTTGTTTTGGAAGTTATGACCGTTCAAAAATATTGATCAGTTTAAAAAAAAAATGTAATACGTCACTCTGATGCGCGGCTTTTGAGTATGTTAACTATATGGGGTTATTAAAGGGGCAGACCAACAAATTCCTGAAAAGTCGGCAAAGCATTGGTGATGCCTTTATGGGCGGCGGTAATCCTTATCATCAGGTTACCCGCCCGCTCGTTTGCTCACTAAAACTATAAAAAAAAGACGTGTGGCACTCGGGGACTGCCGCGGTAAAGCTATTGCATAGCATTTTTTATCAACGCCATCTAGCGGCTCACCGTAGAGGAGTCTCGTGTCAGGTTATTTTCGTTACGGAATTTCTGGATTCGGTCTCCACGCTCAAGGCCCGCGATAGAAGTTATGCAATAGCTTAAAAATTATTATGTCCTTTCGTCCGTATAAATAAATGGGGTAAATGTTCTGTCTGTTGTGAAGTTGTGAATGGTGTCTCGCATGGCGCCTAACACTTACCATCAGATAGGCGAACATCCTCTGCATCTCATGTAGGGTGGTCCCGTGCCTGCTGGCGGCGGGGTCGGCGCTCAGCACCGCCGCCCTTGCCGCGGGCATCATGTACAGGTGCTGCATACAAGACGCCATGTAACACGTGGCGCCTAGGTTGGTGAGGCCGACGTAACCGCATTCCGATCGCGATTCCTCCGCCGGCCAGTAATCCCACGGGTACGACGATTGCGGCCCTACGAACAGACAAACTGGTACAGACACCATACCAGTGCGTAACGAGAATTAGATGAACTGAACATTTGCTGTAAACGCGAAACCGGTTTTGATTTACCGGAAAATTCGAGTTTGACGACCTCCCTAGCGCAGTGGTGAGCGCTGTGGTCTTATAACTGGGAGGTCTCAGGTTCGATTCTCGGCGGGGACAATTTAGGAATTTATAATTTCTAAATTGTCTCTGGTCTGGTCTGGTGGGAGGCTTTGGCCGTGGCTAGTTACCACCCTACCGTCAAAGACGTGCCGCCAAGCGATTTAGCGTTCCGGCACCATGGCGTGTAGAAACCGATTAGGGGTATGGGTTGAATTTACACTGCTGTATCCCTTCCAATTTAGCCCGCTACCATCTTAGACTGCATCGTCACTTACAATCAGGTGAGATCGCAGTCAAGGGCTATCTTGTCATCGAATAGGCGGGGGAATAGTTTTCCCCTGCCCCCCGGGAATCGAACCCGAAACCTCCCAGTTATAACACGTTATCGCTAGTTCACATATTACCTTGTGTAATTGTTAACTGGCAAACCCGCATTTGCACTTTTGCTTATACGCATGTCGGTTTGCCTGTAATTGGGTGCACATCTGAAATGTTTCTATAGATGTAGTATAATTTTATGTAATTTGTTATGTGATTTCCTGTTGGTAAACCAATAAATAAATAAAATAAAATAAATATTACTGTCTAAACTCACCAGGTTTGTGGTGCTCCATCAGTTTATGGTGCAACACCATATAGTTGTCGGGCGCGCCCTTCACCAGCTCCACGAGCAGGTCGTAGGCGGCGGCGCGGGACTTCTGCGACTTGCACTTGGGCAGGTTGCGTTGCGATGGATTTGGTACGTCGAAAAGAAACCCGAATACCTGCAGGCAAATGGGGCATTTTACTCCTACTAAGAAATAATCTAAAAATATATATTTGGCACTGAAGCTGAAGCACAGGGCTACCTAGTTTAGCTTCAGAAGCTATATTTATGTGTAAATTAAACATTAAATGAAAGGAATGCCCCGCCCTTATAAAATTGTTAAGTATTATAGTGTTTAATTTTACTTTTTGCTAAATAAATGATTATTATTATTATTATATAAATTAGATAGTTTAGGTATCAATATCTACAAAGTAAGGAATATTTCAATCTTAAAAAAGAATATCAGCCAAGATGAACTTGACTGATGTTCTCCTCTCCCCTCCAAATAAGTGAAAACTTGACAATAGTGCAACGGGTGGGATTCGAACCTGCGACCTTTCAGTCTTCAGTCCGCACCTTTAACCGTTGGGCTATTGAGGCTTTAATCCTGTTGAAACCAAATGTGGTGGGTCCAAGGCTGTATGGAACTACATTGATCTCATGTTCAATGTTGACATCTATAGAGCGTGCTCTAACTCAGCTCAGACTCAAGATAGAGGCGAAAACGAGACACAAATATGCTCTGACATAAATCTGTCTCGTTTTAATTCCGTCTTGAGTCTGAGCTAAGTGAGAGTGCGGTCTATAGATTTCAGCCTAAGAGAACAGTATGTTCTTCTTGAGAAATAAATCGAACCCGAATAAGAATTTCCTCTACTAAAAATCGCGTTTAAAAAAACGAGGAGCTGTGTCGGTGCCACAGCTGTTGGTTTTAACGTGAAACGTCTATATCTGCGAGTCTCGGTTATTCTACGCAGTGCCCCCCCCCCCCCCTGCCACCCCGCCAGGCGCCGATGCAAACTCAAGGTCTTAGCAGCGAGATGACTATATACTCGAAATAACGACATTGGATTCGTGTTCCTAAGACTTACTTAGGTAAGACGATATAGACCTTTTCGTTACGGTACATTTTTCTGACTTGTACCTGTATGTTTGGTGTGATTTTAAAGACGTTTCACATCAAAAGTTTTCACTTTAATAACTCACCATTTCCAAAGTCCTAGTGCCCTGTTCGGAGTTCTTGAACCTCAGCGGGTGTTTGAGCAGGTGGGTCAGCAGGCTCAGTTGGCCGTACAGCCCGTCGTCCGGAGTGCAAGGCTCAGAGCGTTTCTCGATGATTTCACGCTTCTCCAACGAACAGCGAATCTGTTCGCAGAGCTCGTTGAGGTCTGGCGCCCCGATGTCCTCCGATACTGCGCCTTCTATGACGTAATATAAATAACATAATATGCTAACTTGTAGCTATAAGTAAAATGGGTCTACGGAACTTAGGATGGATAAAATCTAAATATATAAAAGGAAAAGGTGACTGACTGACTGACCTATCAAGGCACAGCTCAAACAACTGGGTAGATCAAACTGTTTGACGGATCGACGTGATTTTTTGCATGGTTATAGTTGAAAATTGGAGTGATATAATATCTAATTTCACGAGGACGAAGTCGAAAACTAGTAATAATATAAATTCTAGCGAAAAATTAGTTTAAATAAATGATTTCATTCATTCATTCATTACAACAGACCGCCGGCCCACTACTTCCTCGAACGAGAAGGCACGAAAGGGAAGCCGACGTCATAACCACTCCAACTTTCATACCTAAGGTAGAGGTAACGTGAAACTTAAATTGGGGGTACCTTTAAAAAAATCCTCCGGTAGTCCGTCAATCAGCCTGCAGACCAGCCAGAAGTAATCTCTGCAAGCGGGCCCGTACGGCTCCTTGCCTTCCTCCGCGTGGTGATGGACCACCTGTGAGATGAACTACTCATAGCTTACACTTAGGCTCACCTTAAGCCACTGTTGCTGAGATCTATAGAGCGTGCTTTGACTCAGCTCAGACAAGTCTGATCTCAACAGATAGAGTTAAAACGAGACACGAATGAACGCAGATACGCAATAATGAAGCAACCCACACAACTTATTTAATTTGACAAAGGTTTGTGGGTTCGTTATTGCGTATCTGCATCCAAATATGCTCCCGACATAAATCTGTCTCGTTTTAACTGTGTCTTGAGTCTGAACAGACTGAGTGCGGTCTATAGATTTCAACGTCGAGGTTTTGAAAAAAAAAACCAGCCAAGTGCGAGTTCGAATCGTAACAATGATTATTGATTAGTAAGATCGAGCAAAAAACGCTGATAAAATCACGTTTCTTGTTCAGCGTTCGTTTTTAATATATTTATTTCCTTATTTGGTGTACACTAAAGAATATTTTTATTTCAGTTTCATTTGAAACTCAGTGGAGTCGTCGTAAGGCTCACCTCGTTGTGGTGCTGCGGATGCGGCCGCATGTCCGCCGCGCGGGGCAGGTGCTGCAGCAGCAGCTGCAGCAGCGGCGCCAGCACGCCGGGCTCGCCGCCCGCGCACAGCCGGTACAGCGCGCTGCCCGCTTCGCGACGCACCTGTGCGAGTTACACTTCCATTGAATCATTCGAAAATATCGATCTCAAAATACTAATGAATATTCTAATCTTAGTAATTGGGTATATGAAAAAAAAAAAGACGTGTGGCACTCGGGGACTGCCGTTACCGCGGCAGCTATTGCATAGCATTTTTTATCAACGCCATCTAGCGGTGAGAGGAGTCCGTGTTCCCGTCGAGCCTTAGGCTTTTTTCGTTACGGAATTTTTGGATTCGGTCTCCACGCTCAAGGCCCGCGATAGAAGCTATGCAATAGCTTAAAAATTATACACTTAAAATAAAGTTTTTAATGACACTGACAATAACAAGAGAGTGCTATTACAACATGACTTCACGAGTCAGTCCATCCACTTTCCATACAAAATTTCGTTTTAGAAAGAGACGGATACAGTTGCAGTGAAACAGCTTATAACTTATTTGTTTCTTGAACGATTTAAGTTCTGTTTTTACAAATGTTATTCTTATACGTTACATTTTCGATTGTAATTAAATAAAATCTACATTTTGAGCCAATAGTGTATTATCTATACTATTATAATAAAGAGAGAGCGCGAATTTTGTGAGTTTGTATGTATGTCCGGAGCAAACTTTGGAACCACCGCACCTATTACAATAATTCTTTTACCATTTCAAAGATACATTATTCCAGATGGTTATAGGCTATAATTATGTTAATAAATGTATTATGGCTAGATATTATGTGCAAATTTGTTAAAGAAGTCGGAAATTTTTTTGACTCTTAAACGTTTTCAAGGCGTGCGCTGGGTCATATACTGTTATTGGATGAAAATGATGTATGGGTGAATTGTTCCTCTTAAAGAGTTCTAAAAAAAAGTCCGTGATAGCATATGTCTATATTCTAAGGATAACTTACAGTAAACATTTCTATCTTTCAAATTTTGATTTAAAATAATGAATTATTTTCGAAGCTTCTTTAACCGATGTGATGTCAATCTATATCTAAATAAATATGTTTATTATCGTAAGTATATAATTTAGAACATATTTATATTTGCGCGCGACAAAATAATAAAATGGTGCCGGCTGGCGCGGCGGGGCACGGTGGCGGGTATTAGTGCGGGATATTCGTGTTGTTCCTGTGGTGATCTTATTGACAATCGTCTCCTATAAGAAGCTCACAAGAACAAATATTTAATTTTCAACCCGGACGAAGTCGACGCGGGCTTCTAGTAAGGTTATAAGGTTATCTCACCGCAGGGTCGGCATCGTCGAGCAGCAGGCGCGGCGCGGCGCGGCGCAGCGACCACGCGAGCGACACCGCGTCGCCGCCGCCGCGCGCCCACACCACGCACAGCCGCATTGCGTGCTGCACCACCTGCACAACGTACCCACGCGTGTTGAAAAGGCGATGGACGATGTTGAGTCTAATTCATATGACTCATAAAGTCCAAATTCCATTAAAATCAAATCATCACATTAAAATCTATTGAGACTGTTATTCCTTTTTTTTTTTTCAGAAAATCTGTTTCCGTAGTTTTAACCTAACGATTTCAATAATATATTTTGACGACCTCCCTGGCGTAGCGGTAAGCGCTGTGGTTTTATAGCTGGGAGGACCCGGGTTTCCGGCGGGGACAATTTGGGAATTTATAATTTATGAATTGTCTCTGGTCTGGTCTGGTGGGAGGATTTGGCCGTGGCTAGTTACCACAGTTACCACCCTACCGTCTAAAGACGTACCGCCGAGCGATTGAGCGTTCCGGCACGATGGCATGTAGAAACCGATTAGGGGTATGGGTTTAATATACACTGCCATACCCATTCCAAGTTAGCCCGCTACCACCTTAGATTGCATCGTACAAAATAGGTTATGTTCTATTGATCTGCCAACCGAAATCACGCTACAATGATAAACTGCACTTGCAAGCCAAGCCATCGAGCCAAAGTGACCCTATTATTTTATATAGGTAGGTAATAGGTATATTTACCTGTGCTCTTCCCCAAAACCCAGTCTTATAAGTGGTAGGTTCCTTCATCGTAGCCGCCTCGCACAGTATTGATATTAGCCTCTCCGTCGTTTCCTCCACGTTCATTAATGATAACAGGGCCTAAAACATTTTAAGCTTTAAGACTTAATTTTTATTTAGTACACACAGGTGTTAAGAAAAGGTAAAATAAAGGTTGGTGCTGAAAAAGTTGGTGCTTTAGATCGAGATGGGGGAAATAATATCAAACCTTATCATACCTGTTATTTGCTAGCATTTTTTAAGTTAACTTTTAAGCTATTGCATAGCTTCTATCGCGGGCCTTGAGCGTGGAGACCGAATCCAGAAATTCCGTAACGAAAATAACCTGACACGGGACTCCTCTCACCGCTAGATGGCGTTGGTAAAAAATGCTATGCATAGCTTTACTGCGGCAGTCCCCGAGTGCCACACGTCTTTTTTTCTGTTTGTGTTTACTAATATTGTACATGCGAAAGTATGTTTGTTTGTTGGTTTGTCCTTCAATTTATTGTTTGATTCTATGCATGGGTATGGTGTAGGACCTGAAGAGTGACAAGACCGCGGGAACTTTTTGATTTTCAAAAAGTTCCCGCGGGATTTTAAAAACTAAATCCACGCGGACGAAGTCGAAAGGAATCAACTAGTAAAGAAGAATAAATAAACTAATATTTCCACCAAAAACACCATGAACTTTTCAAGATCCAAACTGGATTATTACAGTTTTAGCTTTTGGGATTTGGGTTTTTAATCCTTATGTTAATATATCTGTGCAAAAGTTATTAAGCTCTGCTGCTGAATGACTGAAGGACAAACAAACATACTTTCACGCCGATCTAAAGAATTAATAATTACAACATACAGGGTGTAGTTTCGGTGTCTGTCCGGTTTCGCCCGCGGGCAACGTTCCGATACGACACAGCAGTTGGAGGAGCAGAGCTAGACAATCCTGTCGCCACTCGCTGTCGTCATTGCGTTGTAACACACCTGTAGACAAATTAACATAGATTATATAAACGTATATTAACATTAACATAGATTACATAAACGTAAAAATTCTTTTTACAAAACCAACTTCAAACGCCACTACAAAGTATATAAATTTTTCCTATAAAATTTGAGGAATTCCCTCGATTTCTCCAGGATCCGATTATCAGATTTTGACTCGATGACAATGGGACCACCTTTCAAACAAAAAAAAGAATTTTCCAAATCGGTCCAGACGTCTACGAATAACCGGGAAACATAAATAAAAAATAAAAAAAGATTCCGACGAATTGAGGAACCTCCTCCTTTTTCTTTATTTTTTTTTCCTAAAACTCGGTCAACTTTACTTGATATCAAGTTTTTTCACCGTAAAATAGACATAAAAAAAAGACGTGTGGCACTCGGGGACTGCCACGGTAAAGCTATTGCATAGTATTTTTTATCAACGCCATCTAGCGGCTCACCGTAGAGGAGTCCCGCGTCAGGTTATTTTCGTTACGGAATTTCTGGATTCGGTCTCCACGCTGGCCCGCGATAGAAGCTATGCAATAGCTTAAAATAAAATAAAATATAGGTTAACTCTGGCAACGAATAAATCAGTGTATACTAACCTGACATCATAATATCATAAAGCAACCTCAGTCCCCCTTTCTTAATAAACAGCTCATTCCAGTTCTCAACAGCCACTTTATCTTCAGTCTTCTCTAAAGTCCCTTCCTTCGCATTGGGCCCGTTGTTCGAACTAAGTTTATCTATTATGTGTAAGGAGTACATTAGTTTCTGGGGACTGTTCGGGTCAAGTAACTCTGGTAGTTTGTTTTCTGATGGATTTTGAAAGGCTTCCAATAAAGTGGGGTTCAGTGGGACGGCTTGAAGGATGTCCCACACTCGGCGGGATAAGAGTTGCGCTTTAGTGTGCGCTATCGGTTCCTGGAAAGAGCACTTGGTATCAATAAATTTGTTGGTAAAAGTTATATTTAAACCAAATAATTTGAAGTCATACTCGTACTAAGTGACAGTGTTACGAGTGCCGTCAGCTTCCTCTGAACCACCACAAACATGAACTACATTTTAATAAACATACAAAAAGTTTTGTCGAATTATAGCTAACTAATAATATTTTTTTTTTTTTAAAGGATATTAGCCAACCTGAAGTTGACTAATATTCTCCTATCCCCTCCAAATAAGCGGAAAGCTTGTGTTAGGAGTGGGTACGACAATAGTGCAACGGGTGGGATTCGAACCTGCGACATTACAGTTTTCAGTCCGCGCCTTTAACCGTTGGGCTATTGAGGCTTCAAAATAATGTCCTCCAAAATTATAGTGCACAAGTGTGTACGCAAACACAGGTACAATCTCTGTTCCCTTGCTCTCATAGTCCGACGGGACGGAAAAACCAACACGACCGGAGCGAGATCAGGCGCAGGACCGACAGCTTTATGTGCTCTCCGAGGCACGGGAGTGACTCACCGCCAACTTCCTAACTCCGGGCTAGTACTGAGAATTTCTTGACAGAAAAAACAAATATATTTTATGGCATAACCCGGATATCATACACGGGACCTCGTTATCTTCAGTCTTAACTTGCTATCTTATTAGACCAACGAAGCAGTTATATAGCAGCAGTATAGCTAAGAAAATCACTTAAGCTGGTAGTATGCAGTTACAAATTACTGTATGAAGGTACTCAGACATACCCCGGTGCCAGGCTCCTTCATCTGCCCCAGGGCCTGCATGAGCGTGAACAGGTGGTGGAAGTACGTGGGGTCGAGCAGCAGGTGCGTGGGCAGGCGCGCGCGCGCCGGCGCCGGCTGCGCGGACGGCCACTCCGCCCACGCGCCGCGGCTGCCCACGCCCACGGACACGAACACCAGCTGACGAACAAACATTGAGTTTATTAATAGGGGAATTCCCTTCTACCTCTGCCCTCTCTTTCTCTCCCATAATTATAACCCTTTCACTCTTATTTTCTGAGATAAAAAGTAGCCTATGAGTTATCTATCTCTGTGCCAAATTTCAGTCCGATATTTTTCTTATTCCCTACTATTAGCTTTTGCTATAATTTTGTCCGAGTAGAGTTAGGATTTTTTAAAATCCCCAAGAAACCCTTGCTTTTGCGGGGATAAAACGTCACCGATGCCAATCTGCAAGTCCTCAACTATACTCATGCAAAAATCACGTAGCTTCGTTGCTGTGTGATTAAAGGATAAACCAACAAACAAACACACTTTCGCATTTATAATATTAGTAAGGAGTAAGAATACTTCAGATGAGGTCATCAGTAGGCATTTCCAGGACTAAAAATGGTTGCATAAATAAATAATAATACTCTATAACAACCTGATTATCCTTAAACCCCATGTCGTACAGCGTCCTCTCGTCGTAGTCAATAGTCAGCTCTTGGCCCTGAGTGATCATTCTCAGTGGGCCATCCGTTGATAGAGCCGTGACGCCGTCTTCACCTTGGATCTGTACAAAAAAATAATACCAAAGTTGATTGAAAGATGGCGTTGTTTGTAGTCGTCCTTCGATAACGATATATCGTAGGTATTCCGGTACATCACCAGAAGGGTTTGTAAAATAGATAACCAATAAGATTCCTAACTAAACAATAGTAGGAGCTAGCTCCGATAATAATCATGGGCCAAGTAATTTATACGTCGCGATTGATTCTAGGACAGATTTATAGAATCGGTGATTTTGAACACTGTTCACGATCCAGATACACTGTACACTCATTATGTTATACAGTCATATGCTAAAATAAATATATACAACTTTTTGTATAAACCTATATTCAATCCCTTCCATAATTAATTTTTCTTTTTCTAAACGACCCTAAATGTCATGTTGTCGAGTCGATCGTGTGTCGCAGAGAGCCGGTGGACGCAAGCACACAAGATCGCGTTTTATAGCGATATTTGCAAGAGACCTATGTACGGTTCAGGAACGCTCAGTAATGAAACTGCTTGAGTAGAAGTCTATGTTTATTGGCCTCTACTTAGGCTAATAAGAAACTAATTGCAGTAATGTGCGCGCGATGCGATGTTATGTGCACTGATGTAAGAATAAATGAAAAGCGTATTTATAATAATGCGTGGATGATGACTGGGCGAATTGTACGGTTTCGACATAGACCGTACAACCTATGTAAAGCAGCGGACGTCCATTATTACATGCGCATGACGTCACTCACCTGTCTCTCCCACCAGACGTGCACGTGAGCCCGCAAGTGCGCCACCAGGTCGGACTGGTGCAGCGCGAGCGAGGCGCGCGGGCCCGCGCCGGCCGGCTGCAGCGTGACGCGCACGCTGCCCGCGCCGCTCGCGCTGCCCTCCCACGCGCCGGACTCCGCCAGCGCCCAGCGACGCAAGTGGTACGCGTATCTGTTGGCACAACAAAATCCTTGTGGTGATTTGTGTGGTATCTAAATATACTAGTGGTTCGCCCCGAACTGAGACCTCGCGATATCCCATAATTCCCAAAAGTTTTAATTATATATTGTAATAATTAACTTTTAACATTAGACGCAATAAAAAAAAAAATAGTTGACATAAAACTGTTTTACTGACACAGCGCCATCTATTAGCATTATAGTGAAGCTATTAGCTTCACAATAATGCTAATAGATGGCGCATTAAAATTAAATAATTTCGTTTCTTTATAACATTTATCTAATTTTAGTATTTGTTGTTCAAGTACAGGATATAACTGAATTTTCAACCAAGTTTCACGTTCTAATATTCAGTAATTCAGAAGTTATAGGGCTCTGACAGACATTTAGACGGACACAATTCTCTGTCTAGTAGGCAAGCGCCCTAGTTGACTCAGAGAACTTCGCTTCGCTCGTTCAATAAAAGGCAAAGGTGACTGACTGACTGACTGATCTATCAACGCACAGCTCTAACCACTGGACCGATCGAGCTGAAATTTGGCATACAGATAGCTTTTAGGACGCAGGCATCCGCTAAGAAAGAATTTTTGAAAATTTCAACCCCGGAGGTAAAATAGGGGTTTATAAAATCGAACCTAACGTGAGCGAAGCCGCGGGTTAAAGCTAGTTAATAAATAAGTATGGAAATAAAAATATTTTTTATTCAAATAAACTTTTACAAGTACTTTTGAATCGTCAATGAATCTACCACTGGTTCGGAATGCGTTCCTGCCGAGAAGAGCCAGCAATAAACTCGGCGGTTGCTCTTTTCAAAAAAAATTTTTTTTTTACAATATTTAACAAAACTATGCTATGTATACAGTGTTTCCACTATAAAGTTTCAAAAATGTAAAACAATCCAATGCATGTTAAGACAGGCAGACAAAAGCAGACCCATTCCCGTTGGTGGCACCCGAGTATGAATCGGCAAGACTCCGCTGGCACCTAGTAAGAATGGGAGAGGATCATACTGTAAGGAGAGCACAATTGGGTCGCCCAATAGAGAAACGCCCCGTTGGACGATCCAGGTATTGCTGGTTGGATGAAGCGACCAAAAACCTGCAAGCCTCAATACACCCGATTGGCGTGAAGTGGCGCAGAACAGGCATGAGTGGCAGCTTCTGGTATCGGAGGCCAAGATCCTCTTTGGGTCACCGAGCCAGCGAAGTAAGTAATAAAATCCTTACTAACATCATAAGTTCGCAAGTATCTGTTTTTGCATGGGTACAGTTGAGAATCTGAGTGATATATGCTACATTTTATCCCGGAAAATCTCGCAGGATTTTAAAAAAACCAAACCATTGAAACAAAATGGCTAAAAGCCAGTTAGTTAACCTACCTAAATGCAGTGATTATAATACAATAACTTATTACATCGACACACTTATTACTTTGACACAGATGGTTGACTATAGCTTATACCTTTCTGAGACCTGCGCTCAATAGTAAGCGATTGATGGGTTGCCTGTAATTTTGATTACATTTCCATGTTAAATACAGGAAGATTACAATTGTAAATCACCTACCTCCTTTTGAACGTGTCCAAATGTGTTTTCAACAGCAACAGCGCCCTCTGTATGCACTGCAACGCGGCCTCCTCAGTCATATGTTCGTATATATTTTGTTTGTCAACAGTCTTTTCTTTCTCTTTCTCTTCGATTGAAACGCTGGGCGATGTCGATGTCCCTTGGCCGTCCTTGTCTTTCGATATGAGTCTCTCAGCCGCTGAAGAGAGATGGAACATGCATTTGGATACGAAATCGTCCTCCTGTTGTAGTTGTTGGCCCATGTAGTAGCTGTTTAGATACTGGATCGCACCCATGGAGACATCTGTGGACAAAAAACATGGCGATGACAACCGACTGAGGTTATCATTCTACAGCTACGATATGTAGGCTCGAAAATAAAGCGAGTTTCAATTTTCAAATGTTTCTCAAAATTTTTTGACAACCTCCCAAGCGCAGTAGTCTTATAACTGGGAGGTCTCGGGATCGTTTCCCGGCGTGGACAATTAGGAAATTTATAATTTCTGAATTGTCTCTGGTTTGGTCTGGTGGGAGGCTTTAGCCGTGGCTAGTTACCACCCTACCGTCAAAGACGTGCCGCCAAGCGATTTAGTGTTCCGGGAGGTTAGCGTGTAGAAACCGATTAGGGGTATGGGTTGAATCTACACTGCCATATCCCTTCCAAGTTACCCCGCTACCATTTTAGACTGTATCGTCTCTTACCTTCAGGTGAGATCTCAGTCAAAGATTATAGAGTCATCGAAAAATATATATAATTCGACGGGTGAAAGGCTAATTGATCTAAGCGACATTTTGTAAAACTTGCAGGAAGACAGGAAAAAAAATCATAAAAAAACAACTATTGGATAGTCTTTTATTTATTGAATACAGTATTTTATACTGTCTTCCTGCAAGTTTTACAAAATGTCGCTTAGATCAATTAGCCTTTCACGCGTCGATATATTTTCTTCCTGTTTTATTGGAATGAGTGCGACAACGGCCGATACCTGTGCTATTGGCTCTCAGCGCGATCTTCCACAGGTGGTCCATGGCGAGCGTGTGCGGGTGCGCCGCGTCGCGCGAGTCGCCCGCGCCCAGCGCCATGCGCGCCAGGTTGCACAGCTGCTGGTACAGGCTTAGCCCCATTATGCTTATCGTCTGGGGAAAAAAATACCATTTTAAATGAAATTAAATGAATACACTTTATTGTACACCACATAAATATCGAAACATATATACAGAAACATAAAGGAGACGGTCCAAAATTGTATGGAGCCTGGGACAGGTCGTGTACCAGTAATAACATAAAATAAAATAAAATATTAAAGCATTTTTGACCCATCAAATCCACGAACTCATCTTAATTTCAATGCTAATATTATTTATTTTCGACACGTAAGGCAACATAACATACGTAATCATGGCGGGCGGATTCATGTTTCTGACGTTAGCTGTCAAAATATTATGGGGTCATTGATCTGCATTTGAAAATAATATAATAATTAATAATTACTTCCCAAGAGAATGTAATCACTCCGTTTATTAATTCTTTGTGAATTACAACGAAAACCCAATCACATCCCAATCATTCCCAATCACACGCCATAATATCACGTCACTTGTCAGATAACTCAGAAATGACATTTGACAGAACTGTGTCTGGGTACCTACCTGCTGCCTTCTATGTGGCTGAAAGGTAGCCATCTTGTAAGTGTTGTGTACAGTACCGAAAAACTTGAAATTACATTTTTATTTTTGCAATTTATTTATAATGATTGTCTAATTGATTTTATTGTTAATGATCTCTTTGTATTTTGTCACTTTTCATGGTATATGGTACAAGAGTAGTCCCAAAATGGACCGTCTCATTTAACTTAAAATAAATGATAGCACAAATGGCGGCCTTATCGCTAAGGAGCATAAAAGTATCTGACTAAATTTTTGCAAACTCAAAATTCAGGGTGCGATTCCCGAGAGATGTGGGTTCGAATCCCGCCGGCATGCGAATTTTTGGTATGTATTTAAAAATTTATTCGGATATTTCCTTTAAGTGTAGGTCAACAATTTAATAAAAAATAAAAAAATATTTTAAAGTAATCCTTCCTCATATTACAAACTAGCTTTTATCCGCAACTTTATCGACGTGTTTTCAAGGCTAAAAAGTAGCCTATGTAACTTCCCTGGTCCTCAAATATACCCATGCCGGGGCAACGTTTATCCGTTGCTCCCTTACGGTGTGTGTGAAGGATAAACCGAAAAATAAACACACTTTCGCATTTATAATTTTAGTAACAAACAGAGCTATGGATCAATGTGATTTTTATGCATGGGTTGTTAAGTAAAAAATCAAAGTTTTCACAGACGTAGAGTGTTTCTATGCGGACGTCAGCTTGTCCTATATAATCGAATCGTATTGCATTGACTTCCACAGACTTCGGTCTGGGCCGCCTGTATCCAACTACACACTGCAATTTGTCTGATGTTGTCGTTCCACTTAGTGGGGAGTCTGTCAACTCTGCGCTTTTCAGTGCGGAGTCGCCACTACAGAACCTTGGGATTATAGTCTATGGATAGATTTGTAAAACAGATTGCAGGATCCGGTGAACTCGAAGGCACTTACCTCTGGATCCAGCGTTGGCATCTTCTCTACGTAAAGAAACCGCAGTGCGTCAAGTCCCAACGCATGCTGATCAGGAGACTTGGTATGTGACAGCAGCCAAGAGTAGAGGCAGTCTGCGCACTCGCTGGATCCCCGCGCCACTAGACACTGCCATAGCTCTTCCACTTGTTCTACTGTTAACCTACAGAAAAGATATACACTTTTACAAAGTGCTTTTGAATCGTCTAGTGAATTTACCACTCTATCATTTATGTTATTTATTTTCATAGGGTCGTCGAAGAGATGATTATGTAGTCGTTATTCAACATTTCATCAAAATATTTCCGTTTTTCAGACCAGCGTGTACTTTGGGCAAAGAAATATGTACAAGTATTTGTACGTGATTCTGTAAAGTTTTAAGAATAATAAAATATTTTTGCACAATACCTTATTCGATAGAGACCCCGAGGTTTCTTATGCTAAGAGTAGTTGATGTCAAGTCATTGATATGAAGTAGGAATAATGTTGGCGACTATGGCCCAACCTGTTGTACCCAATTTTTATATTACGAACTAGCATATACTTAAAATATGTTGCAGAGTTCCTTTCTGCGAAACGATGGTAGTAGAAAGTTCTGACGCATGGTGACCTCAGTAATATGCAAGTAGTATTAGCGTTCGTGGTCCCAACCCAGGTCCTTTAGTGTTTTAGTTAAAGGCGTTTCGAGGTGCGGTGTTATTTATCTTACGCCACACGTCTTCATGGAATAATGTCATCATGCCTTTATTTTGCAAATAATTAAATCAAGACCAGCTAATGTTGAGTTATCGATACCAAGTCATTGATATGAAGCAGGAATAAAGTTGACGACAATGGTCAACCCTGTGCCACCACATTTCTACAATATTAACTAATATTAAAATGTAATAGTGTAATGATAAAATGTTTAAGTTGGAAGATCAAGTCGACAGTCCCGTCGTGACCACGGTCCTGCTGGATAGAAATATCGGCAGTTCCATTTAGAACATTTATCGTGGTACATACCCGTCTACCAGTTAATAATATTACCTAAAATGATGCGGAGATCCCACAGGCGAGAAGATGGCAGTAAGGAAATGCAGTCGAACGGTGAGCTCGGTAATATGCGCGTAGTGTTGCGCGTCAGTCGTCCCGACCGGCGTGCTTTGGTTGGAAGTATTGACGGCACGATTCTGAACGTAATGCCGTAAATCTTCCAGGAATAACCTCATCATGCCCCGCTCGCGTTCTGCCCACATTACCACCTACAGAAGTGTATAAATTTTAAACCCAGTAAGACCACTAAAATAAGTTAAATCGAGAATATTTGTTACTGCAGAATGGAGTATTCTTACAGAGCAAAGCGATTGTAAGCTGTAATGAAATACAGACCTTGTTGCTTTAAGCTTATATTAGTCATAAATTTAACATTAATTTATTTAATCTATAGCGGTAATATTTCCGCATCTTCCAAAAGAATTAATGTTCTAAGTGACGTGTAACATTTAAATTCAAAAAAGTGTGTATCTAACATTTAAATAAACCATGTCGATCTGTAATTTAAAAATATCTGTCTCATATTAGGCTCATATGATAATTTGAACCTATGTTGCTTAAGCCACGTTTTTAAAATCTTTCTCGATCGAATCACCAAATTAGGCTAATATGAAGCCAGGAACTCAAATAGATCTCAAGAAATTTTCAAAACCTCATATCTGGTAAACGAAGTTAGGCCATTATTCTAGCCTTCAGTAAAGCGAAAATAAAAATACCAATATCAAAAAATAGCTATTTTTCTTGCTAAAATGCACTGAGGTTATTTTAGTGCTAAAAATGCAAATACCACACATTTAATTCCTTTTTTGCGCAAACGACATCAGTATAGAAGAAATTAAAGCCATAAAGCAAACGACATCAGTATAGAAGAAATTAAAGCCATAAATAGTAATTTACTATAAGCGATCGTACCTGATGCATATCCATGCCGCGTAGTTGTTGAAATGATGAGAACAATTTCGGCAGTAATCGAAGTGATACTGCTACCGATCTGTTGAACAAAATTGACCTCAGTATTTCATCGAACATGTATAAAACGTCTTTAAAACGTGAAATTCAAGCCTGAAACATTCAAGTAAGGACAGCAACTTGTCTTGCAAGTTCTAGAATCAGAAGGTTAAGATTCAATTATAAATTCAAAATACAGTCGAGTTTGAGAACCATTTTGAAGTCTGCAAAATAATACTTTACAGTACCCGCCAAAAATTATTATACATCGCTTCAGCTTCGTAGAGCGTCGTGCCTGTCAGACGTAGCTTAAAAAATGAGTGGCTAAGACAGTGCTCTACAAAGCTAAGACTGGTCAATTGTCGAAACTACTGTCAGATATTATTACTGTCGGATAAAACTAAAGGTGTTTTCTAAATATAGTTTACTAACCTGTGATTAGCAAGATTGTCCAGACATCCCTCGATGAATTTTATCCTAATGAATTTGTCTGTACTAAAACATAGTAAAGCACAGAGTGCTTTTTCAGCTTCTAAGGCTAAGCCTTCTCCAAGTTGCTCCTGTAAAACAGACATCATTAGATTTACCTATTCTCATTAATTCCTTTCAAGCAACCAGAGAAATCCTTCCATAAGTCTTAATGCCACACTAATAAGCCGCGGAACCTTATGTATTCCCTTACTTTCATTGTCTGATGTTAAGACTACCCCTCAAGACCCAAGAAAACCAGAAGCAAGAGGGATATCGTGCTTTCCGATGCATAGGGTAGTACTGAGGTCCTTTAATGTGTGATCAGCATTGAAAAATTGATCAAACGGTTCATACGTTGGACTAAAGGCTGGTCCCAAATCCGTTCTCCTAATATGTGGCTAGGTAAATAGAATGCATTGGGGCGAATGTTCAGGCCAATGCATTCATTCGGTTCTTCAAAATTTTTAATTTAGACTATTATGGTCTCATCTGGGGTGGCCGGTCTCTCCAGTTTTCTATACCTGTCTTTTTATCAACTTTGAAAGAAAATTGTTGAAAAGTGACAGATACATGAAGTCTACCTAAACAAGATTAAGTGTGTTTTGCTGCAAGTCTGCCTAAACTTAAATATTTACAAGGAAAAGGTGACTGATCTATTAACGCACAGTTCAAATCACTGGACGGGTCGGGCTGAAATTTGACATACACATAGTTATTATGACTTAGGAATCCGCTAAGAAAGAATTTTTGAAAATTCATCCTCTAAAGGAGTAAAGGGTTTGAAAAATTGAACTTATGGCGAACGAAGCCGCGGCCAAAAGCTAGTCCTATTAATATTATAAATGCGAAAGTTTGTATGTTTGTTACTCAATATGTCGCAACGACGATTTGGCTAAAATTTGGCACAGAGATAGTTTATAGTCTGGAATAGCAGATAGGCTACTTTTTATCCCGGGAAATAAGAGAGTTCCCGCGGGAATAAAAAAGCTCAATCCAAGCGAACGAAGTCACGGGTATCAACTAGTAATAAATAGTATAAAGTAAATAAAAGAGAAGGTATACATATAAAACGGGTCATACGACTCACAATGGCGCCGTCCTGCAGCAGGTCCCACAGCAGCGTGTTGCCGGGCCGGCACACGTCGTCCACGTTGAAGGGCAGCGGCGCGGGCGCGGGCGACGGCGGCCGCGCCTCCAGCCCCGCGCCCGCGCCCACGCCGCCCACGCCGCCCACCCCGCCGTACTCCGTCAGGCACTGCGCCTGAAACGAATCAGTACATTGAAGTATCAACAGCTCGAAGGGCCCGGGGCCGCACTTTAACTGGGTCGTGCCGGTCCCTAATACGCACCGCAAAAATTTGGAATGCCCTACCGTTTTTCGACTATAATGTGAGTTTTTAAATCAAGACTGAAGAGGCATCTTCCAGACAAGCGTGAACCATCCTAGGTTTAATTAGCTAGACTTAAATGACACAGGCTGGTGTTGGGCAGCAGCGACATCAGTGCAAAAGTCTAGTTCTGCGATCGCCAGCCCGCTTGCCCAACGTGGCGATTAGGGCATAAATTCCTTTACGAGTAGCACAACAATAAAAGGTTGCGAAAAGCCGAAGATAGGCACCGTCGGCGCTACTTAAAAGAGGTCTATGTCCAACAGTGGGTGCATGTGGGCTGATGATGATGAGATTCTTTTTTTATTTATTTTATGTAACATTTTTGACATTCGTAAGTCAGAAGCTTATGTAAGTCAGAATCGAAGAAAAATCTAAATATATAAAATACAAAGGTGACTGACTGACTGACTGACTGATCTATCAGCGCACAGCTCTAACCACTGGATGCATCAGGCTGAAATTTGGCATACATATAGCTATGACGACGTAGGCATCCGCTAAGGAAGGTTACTTGAAAATTCAACCCCTACTGGGGTAAAATGGGGGTTTGAAAAATCGAACTTAACGTGAGCAATGCCGCGAGCAAAAGCTAATAAACAATACAATACTGGACTCCCTAACAGGTTTTCTGATACAAAACCTGTGAATACAAACCTGTGCAGCCAGCCGGGCCAGCTCCTCCTCGCAGGCGGAGTCGTCCTCGTCCAGGTCGGGCAGGTGGCGGTGCGAGTGCGCGGACAGCGCGGACGACGCGCTGCCCTCCTCCTCCTCGCGCCGCTTGTAGCTCTCCATCAGCCGAAGCTCCATTAATCTTCTATGGACAAATTCAGCATTAGAGGTGACCTTATTATCCTTACTAATGTAGTTGTTATCTATACATATAATAAAATTGTAGAAAAGTGGTGTCTGTACAATGGAAATATATAAAAAAAAGTAGCAAGGGTTGTTATTATATCGATGCCGAACCCGAAATTGTAATTAATTTTTTTTTGTCTGTTTGTCTGTGTGTTTGTGCACGCTAATATCAGAAACGGCTTATTCGATTTAGATACGGTTTTCACTAATATATTGTAGTAAGCTTCACTTAACATTTAGTGTTTATTTCATGTCAATCGGTTCATAAATAAAAAAGTTATGTCAATTTAAAGAATCACGGCGAACATTTTTAACGTACAGAGTACGTACTACACGCCTCGCGCCTGAGCGTCCGTGGCTACATAAAGCGCGCTGAGAGCCGCGCCCCGAAAAGTCACTATTCCACGCGAACGAAGTCGCGGGCACAGCTAGTAGTGAAAATAAAAATCAAAATAAAGGGAAGTATACCCTTTCCAAAACAAATACTAAAATATTCAAATCGGCCTAGACGTCTTCGAATAATCGGATGTTCCGGCTTCAACGAAAATCGGTCCGCCGCGGCGCGGGCGCGAGGTGACCTCGTACGGTCCGCATTCTATCATTCATAGTGCTACGTCATAGTGCATACAAACATTAGTCTTTCATTAAAAGCATCGTTGAACAAATGGTGTTTTTTCTTCATTAAGAGACGAATATTTAAGCTTAATAAACAAGAAGCCCTACCAATACCTAACATAAATTTAAAAAAAAAAAATAGATTCCGATGAATTGAGAACCTCCTTTTTTGAAGTCCATTAAAAAGGTATATTTTACCTAGCATCGACGTTTTCACACAGGAGTTGGCAGTGCGCGGTGTCGCTGCCCGACGACTCTTCCTCGACCTCCGACACAGATTCCGCCAGCTCCGCAGTTTTCAGCGGCGCTGCTATAAGTTGAATAGTACATTATTGCAAAGGCAGGGAAGTAGGCAATTGCAGCCGCAGGCGAGGACTTCACTAAATACGAGACAGGCATTTGCCATTTCCCGCCGAGGCATATAGGGTGACCAACCCAATTGCTAGCACTGCACCAGTTTATTCGCACCTTGGCAAAAAACATTAAAATATAAGTTTCTGATTGTGGTTTTTAAATTTTCAGATTAAAAATATTTAGGGGAATTCATATTTTTCACAATCGCAACCTTTCTAATCTGGAATGTTTTAAAATGTCGTCAGTATCGTAGTTGAAAGATATAGTTCTGGAGTTCCCGAAGATTTTCGGCCATTTTGACTGATCGACGTTAAGGGTCAGTACTTACTTAATTATGATTTAACTGTAGTTTTATCTGAGTTTTAATAATATAATAGTTTTCAATTGATTTTCTAAGTATTATTAGTTACTAATTCAAAAAGTAAATGAAACTTTCCCGTTATTTCATTGCAAAACAAGGGGTGTCAGTATCTGGTTACAAAATTTGGAGATTCTCCTGTTTATCAACACTTCGAACCAATTCGATTTCCTAGCAGACTGGGAGTCTGTAGACGATCTTAACAAGTGTGTGTAAACTGTCCATATTGTGGAGTCTAAATTCTTTAAGACTCATCACACGAAAAGGACCAAGAAGCTCTCTGACCATACTCTCAAACTGATAGAAGACAGACAAGAGACGAGACTTAAGTCATCAGCAGACGCGGATGCCTACTGGTAGGTTAATAAGCAGATCTCTAAGGCAAGAACTCGCGACCTGCGGGCCTTGAATACCAAGTGTATTAAAGATACCATCTAGTGGAACAGAAGATCCATTCCAAAGTGTCCGTGAGAGATCTATCTATTGGACAGAGCCAGCTGACGCGGCTGAAAACTGACGAATGCTGTCACGTTTCTTCTCCACCTGAGGTATGGAGAGAGATTGAGAAGTTCTATGGGCAGTTATATATCACGAAACAAAAATCATTCAGCGGACGATGGAGAGAGCTATGCTCGGAGTATCCCTGCGAGATCATATCAGAAATGAGGATATCCGTAAGAGAACCAAAGTCACGGACATAGCTCAGCGAAACTGAAATGGAAATGGGTGGGCATATAGTTCGAAGAGCTGATGGTCGATGGGATCCCATGGTGCTGGAGTAGCGACCCCGTACCGGGAAGCTAGGTGGAACGACGACATCAAACGAGTCGCAGGGAGCCGCTGGATTCAGGTGGCGTAAGAGCGAGGCCTGTGGAAGATGATGAAGATGGCCGATGCAAGAGACCTTTGTCCAGCAGTGGACGTCTATCGTTTGATAAAGTAAGTAAGTGTGTTTGTTTTAAATATAATAAATATAAAAAAATTAAGTCACCTACAGTTATCATAATACTTTCCTTATATTATTTCGTAATAAAATCTATATTCTAAAAGACTTAGGTAGGTAGCCTAGCCTTTTATTTCCCTTAAACCCTATTAAAATCTGAGTGTTGATAATTGGATAATTTTGTGCCCATAACTGGTAACAAATGTGCGAATAATTGGGGACTGCGTCATTTTTCAATCTTATTTAAAATTCTAGTTGATTTAAACAAAAATATTTCAATATCTTCTTTAATTATATATTTTATTAAATAAGTAACCTTATGACTACAGTGATTTATAGGATTTGGTTAAATTTTTATTTAAAAAACATATTTGAAGTTAGATAAACTCTTAAAGTGCCCATAATTGGGTGTGCCACCCTATAGTGCTTTTCTCAAAAGAATGCAGGGAAATAAAACACTTTTTATATTATACATCCAAATCCATCCGCCATTTTGGTTTAAATCTGGTGGAGTAGGTACAATCAATCTCCATTTCACTCTCTGAACCGTTGGAACTCATTTTGATTATTATTAAATTTATATTTATTAAGTAGGTATGTAAATAACAAATCAAGACGAATTTTCAGCTTTACTGCCAATTTTTTTTTTATTATCTGTGCCGACAGGCAAACGCATTTATGGCTATACAGCCACGTAAACGCAATTTGTACTAAGCAAAGAGACTATGGTATGCCAAGAATGACAAAAGAGATCCGATCAAAGAGTATTTAGTAACCCCAGCACGCCATTTCATACTGTTGTATGAAACGGCATTATTGTTTTTTTTTTAAATATTGCAGGAGCTTTGTAATGATGACAAAGCTCCTGCAATATTTAAAAAAAAAACAAAAACTGTTTCACGGAGCGTTGTAATGTTCCAAATTCAAAAAACGCTCCTGCAATGGATTTGATTTTCTTTGTCCGACAATTCGATACTTCGCGTGTTCTTTTTTCGAAAATAATGACAATATTTCCATGCATGTTTGAGAAAAAGTTATTTGTTGTATAATCAAGTGCTTAATAAGCTTTTAAACAAATGTTTTCTGACAGAAAAAGACGCTTTATGTAAAGCACATAGAACGTTCGTACTGAACACTATAAAAACTGTGTTACTTCAAAACGTTTTCTGCGATTTATTTAGCTTTGAGACGGCTAAGTAAAAATAGATTATAGATTATTGTTGTTTCTTGCTAGAACTCACGGAAGTGCCTGGGCTTGTGCGGCTTGCGCGTGGTGCGCTTCTTGTAGAGCTTCTTGCGCGGGCGCAGCACCTCCTCCGCGCCGCTGCTGGCGCTGCCGCTGCTGCCCGCGCGCTTGTTGCGCCTGACCGATACACAACCACGTGTCACGAACAAGTTTCATGGTACAGTTATAGGGTTAGTATAAGATTTAATTCGGTTGATGTATTCGTATATGATGACATTACCGTCAAAGTAAATTGGACCATAAACCAATTAGATTAGAGCTCAATTTCGTGTAAGCATGCTTATACGTTTACGAATACGGATACGCTCCACATTCAAATCAGTTGCACTGAATTTGTGACTTTAAATGAATACTGTTAGGGTTCATGTTAATTTGACGCAAATATCATCGAATACCATCGATCGAATTAAATCTTACACTAACCCTGCAGATATTACAATATTAAGTTACATACAAACAAAACCAAAATCACTACAACGCAAATTTAAACTGACGTATCATCACCAGTCAAGACTTGATGAACAAAGTTATTTTAAAGCGCAACGATGGTGTGTGACAAGAACAAACATTCTTTTGAATAAATACTACTTAAAGTTTGTTATGCGTGCACACCACATGCATTTCAGATATGTGCTATGCGCATTGGGCAGCTATTGGCTGCGTTCTTGGCTATGAAGTGTAAGAGTCCTTGAATATTTGTATTATTTTTAAGAGGGGATGCCTGTCAACGCCAAGCGGGAGATCAGACCTATATCCTATTCCACCCAATATATATAATAGTCCTCTATTCCATCCAATTCCCTGAATGTTATCAATCCCCTGAATGTTAAACCATTACTTACTTCTGACAAGATTTGAGAGTAGGGCATTCTTTTTTTGTAAGTTCCTCTCCTTCCCGCAGCCACTCGGCTTGCTCGGCTGAAATTTAATGAGATACATATTATTTTTTACGAATTTTCCACAAATTGTATGTAATCTTAAGTTTGAAAATTACCAGTAAGCTCTCTCTGGTGTTTACTTTGCTTGCGTGGCGTTGGACCCGCCTCTTCACCCGATGTGCTTAGTTCCTCGCACTAAAACAGACAAGATGTAGTTCAAAAACTAAGACCCGATTTCTTTTATACTACACTTAACTTAATTGCATAAAATATTTAAATGTAAAAAATACATAATATATTTTATGAAATCTGTACAGTGAAATTGAGGAAAATTGCTCATTTTCTTTTTTAATTTGATTGATTTATCTTATTACATCAGCCTATGCATGTTTACATAAAATATACAAAGGTGATACAAGAAAACTATATAATGGCGGTAAGTTAAAATTTAATGACGCTAAAAACTTCTCAATCGATTTCTTAGCGATATCTACTTCATAAACGTTCGTTCAAGATTCAAGTTGGAAGAAGTAAACTTTGTACAAGTAGTCTTTTTTCTTTAGCGTTATTGAACTCCGTGCAGCGACATCTAGTTTGCGCCATAGAACTCTTTATGTTCCCAAGGTCATATCTTCAAGACTTCAATAAGTAAAACTAACAGGATAATAGTAACTTACCGGATCATCGTCAGAGTTGGTCTGGTCCATGCTGACACTAGCTTCGGAAGAGGAGCGGTGGTGCGGCTTGCAGGCGGGCGGCGCCAGGCGCGGGGGCTCGGGCGCGGGGGACGCGGCGCCGGCCCCGCAGC
The DNA here is from genome assembly GCA_933228805.2 of Hipparchia semele. Classification (NCBI taxonomy): domain Eukaryota; kingdom Metazoa; phylum Arthropoda; class Insecta; order Lepidoptera; family Nymphalidae; genus Hipparchia; species Hipparchia semele. The sequence goes on along the minus strand of OW121725.1, from coordinate 3,355,067 downwards.
CCCCGCGCGCCCACATCGCGCGCATCAGCGCCGACGCCAGGTATAGACTCTACCGAGATATAAATAAGGATGACTTTGCCATGTATTTTTTTGCACGCTAAACTTGGCGGAGTATGTTGACACTTTATTCATTGTAAAACCTATGTATGACATGTACCATATTCTGGCAAAATAAAAAATGATTGATAGCAAATTCTTAAAGGTAGGCCTTTTAAATTAAACATCAATTTCTTGGCTAGGCAGCACTCGGGAATCGTTGGGATATGTACTTATATCCCAAATACTTAATATTTAAAACCCCTCAGACAGTTTGTGTGCCCACACATTACGATGATGATAAAATATGGCACAACGATGGTGTTTATACCTCTATGACATGGTTTCTGTGTGCCTGAATTTTACAAAAATATTGGAAAAATTCTTGAAATAACGTTGTTATGCACATATTGTTGCAAACATGTTGCCATCAAACTTCTCAAAATCCACACAAAATGTTTATAAACATCATAAATCAGTCTAAAAATACCTAGTATCATCTTTGTCACAATGTTTCTTTAGCAATATTTTCAGATTTTAATGTGTGACCTGCTTATCGATTTTCTTACCTGCTCTGTGTGTTCCTTAGGAGGTAGCGCACACAGAAGACTGTACAAATGCGCGCACGGCTTGGGCGCTAACGCTCTAATGAACCCAGGTAGCAAGTCGTATACTTGACGTCCACAGTGCTTCAACTGAGCCGCCGCCCATACAAGCTCTACGTGTTCTGGAGTCACTCGGCCTTCCACAGCGAGGAACTTTAGTATCATGTGAGATTGTTTTATAACCTGCAAAAAATTTATGTTAATTGTTATAAAAAAATAACATATTAATAATACTACTACAAGCTGAAGTTGACGAATATCCTCCTATCCCCTCCAAATAAGCGGAAAGCTTGTGCTAGGAGTGGGTACGACAATAGTCAAACACCTGGGGTTTGAACCTGCGACCTTTCAGTTTTCAGTCCACACTTCTAACTGTTGGGCTTAAAACTAACAGACAGACTGACATAGTTTTCTATTTTTATTTATAATATTTTAATTAATAACCTACTAATACATCCAGGTTAGTTAAGTTCATTCTTTTAATAATTGAATTTATACAACTTGCATCTTAAAATTGAAATTCTTTCCAAAGTCAAAAAGCACATTACCTCAACGTGTAAATTGGGTCCAAACAGGTGTTCAATAATATTATTGAATGTTAACCAAGCAGCCAACTGCTGTCCTGCTATCTCCACGTCTGCGGCAGTCTCCCCCGCACACAGTTCATTGTGGGCCGCTATATGCGCGTTGATCTGAGCTACACCAGCTAGCCTCATGGTCAGAGTGCTACTGTTGAAGTATTTGAACGCTAGAGCAAGGCCATCTTCGTCGAACGCTAGCGGCGCGTCTAGCGGCTCTTTCGCTGCACCCCACATGAAATCTGTGGAAATTTATGTTATAAATCTTATAGTTCACTTTGGATCATTTTGATGATCAGGACTATTATTGGCAAGTGCTATATAAATCAAAGATTCTAGAAAGGCTTTTAGAAAATAAATTAATTAATTAAAAAAGTCAAAATCTCAATTTTACAAGTATTATGGAAGTGAAGTGCTCAGTTCAGATCACAAATACAATAGTAGGGTATGGCATATATTGATATTTGATTTTTAAAGAAATAAAACCTTTATAAGAATGAATATTTCTTGTTAGTATCGATGAAATCTAAAGCTTATTTCTAGTAGGAGAAAAGTCTAATATCGTACCCTTATTGCAAAAACCGATTATCTGCATTTTTGTACCAAAATTACGTTAAATATATCAATCGACTCCTCAACTCACGGCGAAGCTGTAGGTAAAACCCATTGTCTGCTACGATGCTTTTTTACGGAGATAGCTAGAGTTAAAAGCAACTACCTACAGGTATGATTTAATTACCTTCTTAAAAAAAGAACTAAACTCATTTAAATAATTTAGATTTATAAATCTTTACCACAAAAACAATGTATTGTATTATAATACTTTTCAGATGTAGTTGCTTGATTTATCATTATGTCAATATTATTCTGTTAATACATGTTAACCTGCGTTAACAGGTTTCAGCTTTTATTGATATACTAGAAATTGCTGATGTATCTAAAAAGTAAAACGAACTAAACAACATTAGTTGCTTTTTGCAGAATAATGAACTCAATATTTTGTTAAAATTATTGCAGGTAAAAGAAGTTAAGTTCACTTTTACTGTATAACTGGGCTACGAGGGTTTTTGAACATCTTCACAAATCAAAAGTTTTTTGATTTGTTAAGCTCACAATATAACTCTATCTTTAAGGTATGAGAAAAGACTGTCTAAAGATCTTAAGTTTAGTGACTGGCCAACTGCCGGAATCTATAAAAGTAGAAATAAGCTGTTTGACTTGTATGCAGAAAAAAATATAATTATTCCCCCGCGTTTATTGAATATGTAAGAAACTATTCTAAATTGTTTGAAAATGTGTGCATACAAGCAAAGTCACTTCACATAAAACAAAAAATTGCCAATTCTGATAATAAAATTAAAACAGCATGGGACATCATCGGCGATGAAATGAGTAAACATAAGGTACATAATAATAATAAATTGGAGCTTAAAAGTGATAATCATGTAATTAACTCCGATACAGAAATTGTAAATACATGTGAGAACTTTTTCAAAAATATTCCAATTACTACAACCAGTTCTCTGAATTCCTCGCCAGCAGAAGTCTATCGTCTTCTAAGGAGCAATGTCTCTGAGTGCAATAAGTTATTTAGGTTTGAACACGTTACCCCATATGACATAGTCAAAACATTTAAATCTTTACAAAATAAGAAAACAGCAGATCTATGGGGGATATCAGTTAAAATAATTCATAACATAATTGATATTATTGCGCCATATCTTGCTTTAATTTTTAATAAATCAGTAGATTCTGGATCTTTTCCAGACCTTATGAAATGTAGTAAGCTAATACCGCTTTTTAAATCGGGAAGCAAAAGTGACCCGAATAACTACAGGCTAATTTCAATTTTGCCAACTCTCAGCAAGATATTCGAAAAAATAATGCTCAACCAACTGCTTTTACACTTTAATTTAAATAAACTCCTTCACACTGAGCAGTATGGTTTTACAAAGGGTCGATCAACAACCGATGCAGCCGCAAGGCTGTTACAACACATATTCGATGCATGGGAGAACTCACAGAGTGCCATTGGTATTTTCTGTGATTTGTCGTCAAAGGCATTCGACTGCGTTGATCACGAGACACTTTTGCTTAAACTGAGCCACTATGGCATTAATGATTTTGCACTTAGTCTCATTGCGTCTTATCTCAGTGAACGAGTCCAAAGAGTATGTTTCAATGATGTAAAATCATCCAGATCAGCCTCAGTAATGGGTGTACCCCAGGGTTCTATTCTAGGTCCATTCATGTTTTTGGTCTACATAAATGATTTACCACATTTTGTGCACAATACTTCGATATTGTACTATTTGCTGATGATACGTCTTTGAATTTTAAAGTCGATAGGATGAAAGACAATTTTGACGATGTAAATAATGCATTATCTCAAGTTTCTGAATGGTTTACGGCAAATAATCTACTTTTAAATACTAAAAAAACAAAGTGTGTTGAGTTTTTATTACCTAACCCGAGAACTGTCAGTAAAAATTTAAAGATAAATAATGAACCTTTGAAAACTGAGGACTCCACAGTGTTCTTGGGATTAACCCTGGATTCAAAGCTACAATGGGGCACCCATATAGCAACGCTTGCGGGCAAACTTAGCTCTGCTGTATATGTTATCTTTACATAGTATAAAACAAAATCGATTCTCGCTGTCTGGCCCTCTTTATGTACGCGTAGATCTTTTAAACTACGCAACGGATTTTAATTTAGTTTTCATCAGTAGATAGAGTGATTCGAGAGGAAAGTTTACAGTTATAGTGTTTCCCTAAATTCCTACCGGAACGGGACAAATGTAGGTGAAACCGCAAGGCACAGCTAGTTATTTTAATATAATAAAACGAAATAGATTTTTTATTTAAATGAGCTAATCTCTAGAACGGCTGGACCGATTTCAACGAAACTTTCTTTTAAAGATAGCTGAGATTATAAGAAATAATGTAGGCTTGCCCATTTCCCACGGGAACGGGAACTCCTCAGGTAAAGCCATAGGGCGCTGCAGTTAGTACGTACAAAGTTAAATGAAATCTACTTTACCTTCAGCCAAAAGCAACTAAAGATATTTATTTTACACCTGTACTGGCTAAAGTTGAACTAAAACGATTTTTGTCTTGATGATTATTACTATTCAAAACAAGTGATTAAATAAAAAATGCCATTAGAGCTACCAGAACGGTAAATTTGAAAATTTTGTAGTTTTTCTACATTCAGGAAAAACTAACTAAGTGAGCTCCTTACCGGTTATTTTCTTCTTTTTGTTGAAAAAATAGTAAGTTTTTTTCAATTATTAACCTACTTAACATTTCTTGAATAGTTTCTTGTTTATAAAAATTATTATTGTTTAAAAATTGACATCATTATAACTAATTTTTAAGTCGTTAAAGTTTCAAATGCTTATAACTCAAAAACTTTTCGCTCAAATTTTGGTGCAGATAATCGGTTTTTGCAATAAGGGTACGATATATTAAGGAAAACTTTATAAGCTATTCACCCTTAGCACCCTGGTAATTCAGTCCTTAGCTCCTTAAAAATTTAATGAAGTATATTTTCTCACCTGCCATAGATTTGACAGCCGGCACTCTTAAATCTTTATCCTCCAAACTGCACATGTACTTTAATATCTTACTCCTCAACGGCATAAAAAGTTGTGCAACTGCTCTAAAATTCAACCACAGCTTCAGATTACCAACAGCTGCCACTATCGCATGCGCCATAGACAATGGTAGAGTTGTCGGAGTGGCGGACTCAAACACAGATGTCATGGCACATACCCCTCCCAACTTACAAAACAAACTAACATTTCTTAATAAATAAGCAGGTATTTCTGTATCGTGCAGATCACAGTATGAACTTAGATTTGATATTTCCTGTGCTGACAAGTCATCTAAGCGGCTCAAAGCTGTGTGTTTACAGGCTAAGTATAAAGGGAAGTTTAAGAGGAATATTTTTGAGACTATATGCATTAGCTTTTCTTTCTGCTGCATTGACCATGACTCAGGATTTCCGTTTGACGTCGTTGGTTTATCACCAACTGTTTCATCTTCAACTTTTTCAGTGACTTCTTCTGGTTTTGTACTCTCTGTTTCCACACTGTCTTCCTTCTTTTCACTACTTTCTTCATCAGTTTTAGGAGGAGTTGTGACATCTTGCTTTTGTGTATCTTGATTTTCAGGTAATGGTTGTGTTTTAGCAGATGCTATTAAATCATCTTTCAATTGTTTTAGCTGGCATACTGATAAGCACAGAATGCTTTGGACCACTAGATAGAATCTCTCGAAGTTTTTTGCATCTCTATAACAGCACATGCATTGCCTAAAATAATATTGAATTGTTAGTTTCTTTTTTTAACAGAACATCGAGTGCAATTAAAATTTCATCCAAAAATGAGCAGTAATTAACAGAAAAAATATGTTTTAACATACCGGAGAAAGTACAAGTAACATATTTCATTTCTAACACCAGTAAGTAATGATTGTTTTAAAGTATCAAAAAATTTATAATTTTTTTAAAGATTGTCTTCAGATCGTATTCGTGTTATATTTAATAGTACTTTCGTATAAAATATTTACCTTTGAGGCCAGGAAAGTATGTAATTTAACACTGTTTCAAGCTCAGATTGGCTTATTGTAGGGTATTGGGATACATCGTCAGTTAATCTCGTTTCACCTACAATGTAAATAAAATCGACTGTAATACAAAGTTATTATAATTTACACTGATCCAACACATAAATAAACAACGATAGACCGTTGAATTTTGCGTAAAATAAATAGACCACAAAATTTCGAAACAAAATAACTTACAATTTACTAAAAGCTGTGAAAACTCAGGACAAACATCACACATTCTCAAAGTTTTGTGTCAATAAATAGCGAAATATTGTTAAAATATTATCGCAAATGTTATTGTGGTTAAAATATTGATCATCATTGATATTTTCGTATCAGAAAACGAACACTGCCTCACTAATGTCACAGAATCGTTCCACCATTGTTGACGATGTTGTCAAAGCTGCGTTTTGTTACTCATATAAAAGTGTATGGATTTATCACAAACATATAAGAGTAAGCAGACCTAACATAATTTTCACAACTACATCTAAACGAATAAATAATATCTTCGCTTGCTTCTCTCCAACAAAAAATATATGATTCTATCTCTTTTACTTCTGTTGTTGCAACACTTACGCACTCATAGACATAATAGATCTTGAGGCAATTCGTAAGCTACAAATAAGAACAGTTTGGTGCAATATGTCAATTTGTCAAAAACAACAACATAACCTGCGAGTTGTTTATTCTTTTAAATTTGCTTTAAAATCGAGTCTAAAGAATCAAAAATTCTGAAATAAAATGGTGAAGTGTTGTGCACCTCTGTGTGGCAATTCTCCGTATAGGAAAACACCTGCAATTACTTTTCGTCGGTAAGTTTTGATGTGCTATAGACGTAGACAGAGAAGGCAATAGACCAAGGTACTGTGTAACCGCGACTGAAATAGAGATAACATGACGTAACGATGACGTCACATGACAAGTTCGAGTTTAATGTTGCCACAATAACTGCACTCCCCTAGTACCCCAAATTAGATGGAAAATTCTTCCCAGGATTTTTAAATAAAACGACAAAACAGATGCTGAACTGTTTTATTTTTTAAATAACATACCTACACATATAAGGTTGTCTGGGAGAGACATACCTATTAGGGTAAGCTTCTATTTTTTACATATATCTTAATATTGTGTGCAATAAAGAATTTATTATTCTTTATTGCACACAATATTAACTTCAACCACCACTTAAAAGTATAAAATAATTTTAGTTTGTACACGTAAGTCGGTTTTTTAAAAATATTTTTTTTTATACTAAAGTTTTTTAATGTACTTTCATAGGACCAATTCACTAGATAATTATTTGCTCCTTAAAAAAAATATTGAAATGCCGAATAGAAATTTAGCATATGTGAGTCACTTTGAAAAAAGATGTATGTAACACAAAGGAAAATTTTTTTTCGTTACTAGTAAGAATGTTACACAAAATAATTTGTAATGAACAGTTAAAATTTTCCTTCGATCGAGTAATGCTATTGAATTAAAAGCAACAAAAATTGTATATTTAGTCATCAAAATCATCATTAATGAAATTAACAGTATATTCCTTTTTTCAGGCAGTCGTATAAAACTGCAACTCTTCATAGTTTAAGTTAATAATTATTTAAAAAAAACATTAAAAGTCTGCCTCTAGCTATTTAAAAATGGCTTTAAAAATTAAGAACTTTGTAAATAAAATAATTCTTAAGATCGCCAACAGTTCTCGACTGGTTGTTGGACATTCGAACGAAACTTCAGGATGATTCAGAACAGTAACCGACACTATCTAACTGAATACACTTTAATCATCGCCGACATATATTATATTCTAGTATCCATCATCTTTCTTTTCTTTTCTCATAATATTCATTTCTTCCATCACGACTTTATTTTGTTTCAACAAAAATTAAAAAAAAAATTGAAAAAGTAGCCAAAGTAACCCGCCGTTACGGTATGTCAGAGGACATTACTAAAAAAAACCTATCTCCGTGCCAAATTTCAGCCATATCGGTTTAGTGTGGCGTATTGAGTAACAAACATCCATATGTTTGTTACTCAATCACGCCACACTAAACCGATATGGCTGAAATTTGGATGTATGTATGGATGGCCCTACATACATTCAAACTTTCACATTTATAATATAAGTAGGATAGGGAAAATCGGGACATTGTATAGGTACCTAAAGCTGGCAACACACATAGATACTAAATTTTCTTATTAACTGTCAGTTTGTTGGGCACAAAAGTGTGTCGACCTTGAAAAAAACTGGTTACACGATGAGGGACAAAAAATTGGGTAGCTGCGTCTCTGTTTATCACATTAATAACTTTATCTCTGCTCTCTTTTTAGTGTGAGTGAGAAAGAAATCGTCACTGACTCTATGTCTTCTCTCTCTACGGCTATAGACTCGTAATTTGGTTATATGCTTACTGTGTGATTATTAATAATCGTTCGGCATTTTAGAAGCAGTCCCTAATTATTATATACGCAAAACTCGTAGACAGTTATAGTAATTTTGGTTCTAGTATATTCCTGTTGAAATATTTATCAATTAATTAATATCAGGATCTTGTTTGTCGTTTCATATACTTGTACAATTTGACAGGGCCGTATTCAGGCGCAAGTTTTGTTTAGTGGGTATATTTTGATTAAATAATTAGTCTGTTTTTGTCTGCCTGTTTTAAGATGTATTGGATTGTATTAATTTTTATTTGTATTGTATTGGACTTAGGAAAATTAATCGTGGAAGCACTGTATACATAGCATAGTTTCATTAAATATTGTAAAAGTTTTACTTTTTTTTTAAAAGAGCGACCGCCGAGTTTCTTGCTGGCTCTTCTCGGCGGGAAAGGCATTCCGAACCAGTGGTAGATTCATTGACGATTCAAAAGTGCTTGTAAAATTTTATTTGAAATAAAATATTTCTGTTTCTATAAAAGTAAGGATAAATTATAAAATTAAATCATTTTTCAGCTTTCGAAAGGATGAAAATCTAAAAAATGCCTGGTTGATGCAGATGAATAAAAAAAATTGGCAGCACAAAACATCGAGTGTGCTATGTTCTGAACATTTTGAAGCACATTTAGCGGATTGCAGTGGTTTTCGTACCGTCCTTACTTCTAATGCAATCCCAATGATTTTTGATTCATCATTACAAGTAAGTTTCTAGTTGTTCTTATAGGTATTTAGGTACCAACCCAAAACATCTTGCCATTTAAACGTAAATATTGACAGCTATACCCATATACATATAGCTGTGTACCTATTTGTATTACCTATTAAATTGTTAATACTAGACAACTGATAAATAATTTATTACTCTTGTTTTCAGAATATGTCTACATCATCAGTAAAAGGTCCAGTAGAAAGAAAAGCTGCTGGAGATCAAGTTTTGATGGACTTGCAAAATTTACAGCCTAGTAATACTATTAATAAAGAGTATAGAGTAATACTATTCCTTATTACGTTATTGAAAAGACTGAGATATATGGTTTATTTTGTTATTTTTATAAGATTAAAATGTGTAATACTATTCTAATAAGGTTATTGAAATGAGTGATACAGGCTGAATAGAATGTAAGAGTTAATTAAACTACTGTTGATGTTATCGTATTGTCAATGTTTGTATTTCTAAAAGATATTAGAGAAAAAGTAGCTTTTTGATTTTGTTTTATTTATCTAATAGATATATCTTTTGGGTAGATTTTGTAAATCATGTTTTGTTTTGATTTTATTAAATATTATTTTGTAACATTATTACTTGTTTGATTACAAAACCGCGAAACTTAGCACATTAGAATCCATTTTCATAATTAAGAATTAATTTATAGAATTAAGTTTACAGAATGTAAAATAAGGGTTTAACCTACAATTTGATGGCAACTTTCCGTAGTTTCCATATTATTTCAAATCACAGATACTAAATACTCTCCAGTCCCTTCAACCTCGCTGAACCTCGCTTTTCGAAGTCCGGCTCTGTTTACTGTCAAAGTGTGCGTGAGATTTGTATGTAGGCGTAATTGGAACGCCAATTTTTTCTTATGTTAGGTCTGCTTACTCTTATATGTTTGTGGGATTTATAAATAATTATTTGAAACTGTGAAAATCACTCCGTTTCAAAAACTAATTTATAAGTTTAATTCTTTTTTGCATAAAAAATATATTCCACCAGGGCTTGTTAAAGTTACCAAATAACAAAACAAAATAAAATAATAATTAGGTACCTATAGTATGTAGTTGATCAACGAAAACAATTCGTAGCGTTAGCGCTAGCCGCTATGGAATATTATATCGGCATTTTTCGATTATTAAATACCTAACGGTTTTAAAGCCCTGCAAAGTAATTAAAAACTCCAGAAAGCTCCAGAAGCTCCGAACTAAGAGCTTACTTTAGCAGAAATTAAACGCAGAGAAAACGTTAAAATAAAATATATAGGTACCTACGTATTCTATGATAATAATAGGAATTAATAGTGATGCATTGTAGTGGCATTATTTGGGCATTACACTTACTCTTATATGTTTGTGATTACACTTGAAAATTAGCTACTTTCTAAGTCCACGGCGTCTTTGTACCAGAATCGCCTTCGACCAATTCTGTGTACACTGTCATTGGTTAGTCCCAAATACTGTATGTAGTCTTTGGTTAGTTCTACTTCCATGGTCAGTAGGTACCTACCTACCTATCATTTTGTTAATGTGTCAATTTTGACATGTTGTGACGTTTTCAATTTTTATTTGACGGATCCGGTGATAGAAAATTTATTATGAGCGATGGGTTAGGCTGTTAATTTTATAGTTTTTCTAAATAAAAAGAAATGGTTCAGTTACTTTATATTATCGCCAGTTTACATGTGCTACTGTGTCCATTCACAAAAGTCGAGGAAAGTTTCAATATCCAGGCTTCCCACGATATTTTGTACCATCGGTTTAACCTATCAGAGGTATAAAAAGTATTCTAATTTTGGATGCTTGTATTGCGCACTCTGGGTGTTAATAATCTATTTTTTTCCAGTACGATCATAATGAGTTCCCGGGTGTTGTGCCGCGCACTTTCATCGGGCCACTCGTGATATCGGTACTGTCTGCACCTGTCGTCGGGGTGTTGCACTTGTGCGGTATTAATAAGTTTTGGATGCAATATGTTGGTACGTTTTTAATATTCTAATACGACTGTGACTTGACGGTTTTATAAATATGACGAAGGATTTATGCTTGCACTCTTTGTTTTATAAATAAAACTAAACATACATTGTATTTCTGTTTGATGTTCAAGATTTAGTCTCAGACAGATCTTCTTCTTCAGAAATTTTCCTTTAAAGATTTTATATTTATTTCATGGTTTAAAAACAAAATAAATAATCATAAAACCACATACTTGGTCAATTTTGATGAGGTTTGTTTCAGAGCAAGTGTGTAGTTACTTTACAACCATGCAGTTCATAATTTTTTTTTAACTGTATGTCTTTCTTTGCAGTGAGGTTAACACTAGCACTGTCAGTGATAGCAGCATGGAGCCGCCTGCGCAGCGCTCTGCAGAAGCAGTTTGGGCACACATTCTCGTGGTGGTTCAGTGTGATCAGCGTCACACAGTACCACTTTATGTTCTACATGAGCCGTCCATTACCTAATATTTTAGCTTTACCTCTTGGTAAGTTAACAATTTTTTAACTGAATGACAAGTTAGCTCTTACCAGGTGGAAAGTCACTATGTACTTTGAGTTTTAAGGATTAAGATGTATAGACACACTGTAAATTGGCCTTGGTGCTATACCATGTATCTCGATTATAATTCAATACTAGCTGAGGCCCTCTGCTTCTCTCGTGTGGATTTAGTTTTTAAAATCTCGTGAGAACTCTTTAGTTTTCTGGGATAAAAAGTAGCCGATGTTACTCTCCAGATCCCCAATTATACCCATGCAAAACATCACATTAATCCGTAGCTCTGTTGCAATGTGATTGAAGGACAAACCAATAAACAAACACACTTTCGCATTTATAATACTATAGTCTGATTTTTAATTCCGTGGAATTCTAACATATCTTAATGTTACCAGAGATTTAAAAAATCCCACAAAAAAGATAATAAATTGAAACTTATACAAATAAAAATCAATTGCCGCACACAGATATATGACAAATGCCTGACAGATAGTTTGGGGTAAAATCGAACTACAGGTGCTAATACTGTTTTTCATACAAATAACTCGCTCTATTTATAAAATGACATCTGTCAGAATTCCACCGAATTAAAAATCAGACTATAGTTAGGATTACACCATAAAGTTGAGCTATTACTATGCAGGACTGAACTGCATCCTGCACTGAAGCACACATAAAACCTTACCTTTCATGTGGACTGAATCTTGTTAATTGTATATCTTTTCAGTTCTGCTAGCAATGGAAGGATGGTTGTTGGGAAGACATAAACAATTTATTATAATGTCTGGTGCCTCTATAATTATATTCCGCTCTGAACTAGCCATGTTGTTTGGATTATACCTGATAACAGATTTATTTTTCAAGAAGATTGATTTACGATCGTAAGTTTGTCACATGTACTATAAATTTTATAGCCTCAATAGCCCAACGGTTAAAGGTGAGGGCTGAAAAGTGGAAGGTTGCAGGTTCGATCTCCACCCGTTGCACTATTGTCATACCAACTCTTAACACAAGCTTTCCGCTTATTCGGATGGGAGAGGAGAATATTAGGCAAGTTTAAGATTGGCTAATATTCTTTTAAAAAAAAAATGTAATATTTCCAAAAAGGCTGGCCATTAATTTTGCCAAGTCCATTAATTTGTTTCCTGAGTGCTTATTGAGACCAATCCAATGAGTACAAACTCAATGAACCTATTTTTCATAGTTGAGTATTGTCGCCATCTCCCTGCTTAATTACCGGCCCCAACCCACTATAAATGACTATAAAGATTTTGATTAAACAGCTAAGTACCCCCTACTAAATTGCCATTAAATGAAAAATCTGTTTTTTTAATATGATGACAAGATAGCCCTTGACTGCGATCTCATCTGATGGTAAGTGACAATGCAGTCTAAGATGGTAGCGGGCTAACTTGGAAGGGGTATGACAGTATAGATTCAACCCATACTCCTAATCGGTTTTTACATGCTATCATGCCGGAACCCGCTTAAACGCTTGGCGGCAGGTCTTTGACGGTAGAGTGGCCATGCATCGTCACTTACCATCAGGTGAAATCGCAGTCAAGAACTAACTTGTCATCGAATAAAAAAAAAGTCTTGCTAACAGCCTTAACAGAAAAGTTGGGCTATTAGGAAAGCTATTTTCTTCCTTGTTTCAGCATAATATCGACAGTAGTGCCGGCCGGTGTAGCCCTGGTGGCGCTGACGGTGGTGGTAGACTCCATATTCTGGCGCCGCCTGTTGTGGCCAGAGGCAGAGGTGTTCTGGTACAACACCATTCTCAACAAGAGCTCCAACTGGGGTGTATCCTTTATAAAACACTAGCTGATGCCCGCAACTTCATACGCGCGGACTAAACGTTATGATTTCCTCGGGAACTCTTTAATTTTCCGAGATAAAATATGGCCTATGTGTTAATCCTGAATATGAGCTATCTTCTTGCCAAATTTCAGCCAAATCAGTTTGTTTGTTGTGGTATGAAGGAGTAAGAAACACACACATAATAATGTAATGTAAGAACATATGCATACATACACATACAAACTTAGAAACACACGCATAGTAATGTAAGAACATACGCATACATACACATACAAATTTTCACCTTTATAATATTAGTGTGATAGTGTGACTAGATTTTATCTGCGACATCTTCCGCGTAGGATTAGGTTCATCCTATTTTAAACCCCCGATGGAAATTGATGGAACAACTACTTCAACTATACCCATGCACAAAATCAAATCTATCCATTGTTCTGTTGCTGCGTGATTGAAGAACAAACCAACAAACAAATTCACATTTATAATACTAGTGAGTTTTATCTTCTAGACCAGCAATGTATATCCTTACATATCCAAAAACAGACTTCACCATTCCTCTGGTACTTCTACTCTGCATTACCCCGCGGCCTGGGTCCAAGCATAGTGCTGCTACCTATCGGCCTGTATCTAGATAGACGGGTCGTGCCCATCGCCGTGCCAGCTCTAGTCTACATTCTGCTGTTCTCATTTCTGCCTCACAAGGAACTACGGTTTATCATCTATGTGTTCCCATTACTTAATATTTCATCGGCTGTCACTTGTTCCTATGTGTAAGTATTCTAACCACTGACCTGTATATACGATACTAGCTTTTGCCCGCGGTTTCGCTCACGTTAAGTTAGATTTTTCAAGCCATTTTACCACCTTAGGGATTTAATTTTTAAACATTCTTTCTTAGCAGATGCCTACGTCGTAATAGCTATCTGTATGTCAAATTTCAGCCTGATCTGTCCAGCGGTTAGAGCTGTGCGTTGATAGTTGATCAGTCAGTCAGTCAGTCAGTCACTCACTCTTGCCTTTTATATATTTAGACTAGTACAATGGTTAGGGTGTAGGCGATATTAACAGTACCTGCAGGCTTACAATTTAAAATACTCACCTGGGAGCCTGATGCACTTCGACCATCCGATGTGCCAGATCTTTTTTTTTCCACGTACTTTGAAACTATTTAAACTTCCTGCGACTGTGTTCCCACTAAATTACAACATGGGGTTATTCGAGGGGCGGACCAAAAAATTCCTTACAACCTATAAGACCTATCTTATTGTAATACAGGTGAGATACAATTTTTTCCATATAATTTTCATTCACTATTCTCCCTTCTTTACAGATATATTCGACGGACGAAAGCGCCAATTTACGAATTGCTGTTCTGGGCAATAGTGATGATCATAGTATGTAACATTGCGTTCACTGTGGCGCTTACTCTGGTTGCTATGACCAATTATCCCGGTGGAGTAGCCATGATAAGGTGAGTACCTGTATTCTACTTCTTTCCTGTATCTTCTAATTATCTATAAAATGTTAAATCACCAATAAAATTATAATAATAACATACAGATGCACAATTAATTTGCTTTTTTATTTTGCAGATTTCACAAGTTATTAAAAAGCGAACCCTATGTAAACGTACATATCAGCAATCTAGCGGCGCAGACCGGCGTCACCAGGTTCACGCAAATAAACGACCACTGGACCTACAGCAAGAACGAATCCTTACAAGTGGACCAGTTACAACATTTTACACATCTACTTCTCGAAGCTAAGAGTAAATATTCCTCTAATCTCAGAGCATTTTCACAAACACACATCATTTTAGATAGCGTCGAATCATTCTCGCAAATCACTATGAATTATAAATTGATACCACCCGTTAAAATTAAAACTAAACCAGCTATATTTATATTAGAAAGAAAGAACTTCAGAGACACACCCTATTCCTATAATATTGTAAACACGCAAACAGATGAAGAATATACAGTAACAGAACATAGTCAAGTGAGTTTAGAAGAAAAAGAAATAAATACTATAAATATGAGCGAAGAAGTTTTTGATAAAACACCTGAAACAGTATCAGTCGTTGAAGAAAAAATAGATGGTTCAGAAGAACTAAATACTGAAGGATCCAATGAAGTAATCGAGGAACCTGTTGATGTAATCTCTCCTGAACAAATTACCGTAACAGTGGTCAGCGATATCGATAACGACAGTTCTTCACGGGAAGAAGTAGAAGACAATCTGGTTACAACATTTAAGTCCAAAAAAGTTGTGGACGACATTAAATCATTCAATAAACAAGAAAGAAAGAAAAGAGCAATAGCCAAAATAAAATCGGAAACACGGAAAGAAGTTGTGGCGTCGGCGAAAGAGAAATTAAAAGAAATAATGAAACGACATAAGCATATCGCTCAAGAGCTTCCTGAAGATATCATATCAGAAGATATTAAGACTGAAGAAGTAGAAGAGAAAGATGGCAGGGGAGATATACCTGATGTTGAATTTACAGAAAAAGATGAAACTCCTGCTATTGAAGATGTTGAAGAAATAACTAATATTAATTCCTCAGAAACTATTATTGAGTTAAATAATGCAGTTAATAGTCCAGACATTAATATAGATTCTATAGTCGAAGAGGTAATAGCTCGTTTGTTGGAGCGGAAAATATACGATGACAAAACCATACCAGATGACATTAAGATTGAAGACAGACTGATGATCCAAAGAATTGTTGAAGAAATTCTATCTGAGAGAATGAATTCTACACAAACAGATAATAAAACGGTGGGAAAGAAGTAATGTAAGTAAATGACCATGGTTCATTTGAACTGGTGATCTCTATTTGAATTATATTTATTGTTATATATTTATAAAATGTCGTACGTGAGTCTAAAGATCATGGTGACCCTAGTCTGTACACTGCCTGTGATTTGGTCAATGTTAGACTCTTTAAAAACTCTTTAATTTTCCGGGATAAAAAGTAGCCAAGATAAGTCCTTGTATAATGCTCTACACGACTTTCCTGGACAAAATTTTAAATCTTGATAATTATATGTCCTTTTATATTTGCGAAGTTTGATGTCAAACTGGCTCTTGTGGTTTCTTGATAAACAGAAACCATGCTTGTATGGAAATCGTTTTAAAAAGTACATATTATCTACGTTATTTTTTGTTAGTGAGAAAGCTGAATATAATTTGTTCATAATCAGTAGGTAACTATAGTCTATTCCAATCGAGTTGAGCTAAAAGGTAAATAAATATGGCCGTACTGACCACGTGACTTCATTTTGACATGACCTCTAGTGATAGACCATTGCTAAACTATATCTTATCTCGATCGGTCTAGACTATACTACTACTATTCGATGGTAATAATTTTGATACTACGTAGCTAGCCTTACTACTTACGCGTCCGGCGTGTGCGCAGGTACGAATGATTTTGCGCAACGAAGTATCTAAACTAGATTATAATTATATTTGTCAGTTTTCACACTTTCTTTTTGAAAAAATTACCGGAAAGTAACTATTTTATTCGTGTTTCATCTTTTGTTTTAAGAAAAAATAACATTGTATAAAACTTAGTAGGTATAGTTCTGCATTTCTCTAACGCGCGTGTCTCACGGTTAATGTCGTATATGTATAAGTGTGAGCGAGCGCAATGCTCGCGCCTGACCGCTCGCACCTAGGCTGAAATCTATGACAGCACTCTCACTCAGCGCAGACTCAAAACAGAGTTAAAACGGGACAGATTTATGTCAGAGCATATTTGGACGCACATATAACGTTTCAACCCACAAAACTTTGTCAAATTAAATACATACATAATGTAAAGGAATAAAGTTAACTTTTCGATTGATAAGTTGTGTCGGTTGCTTCATTATTGCGTATCTGCGTCCATTTGTGTCTCGTTTTAATCTCTATCTTGAGTCTGACCTGAGTCAAAGCACGCTCTATAGATCTCAGCACTAGACTCTGATACATGACATCCAAGAGAATGTAATCACTTCGTTTTAAGAGGCGGAACTTCAAACAAGGGTTTTTCGAGCCATTCCAACCCAAGAGAATATAAAAAAGACGTGTGCCACTCGGGGACTGCCGCGGTAAAGCTATTGCATAGAATTTTTTATCAACGCCATCTAGCGGTGAGAGGAGCCCCGTGTCAGGTTATTTTCGTTACGGAATTTCTGGATTCGGTCTCCACGCTCAAGGCCCGCGATAGAAGCTATGCAATAGCTTAATAACTTCGTCTACACGACATAACCACAAGTAAAACTCACGCGCGTTCATGTTTTGCAAAAACTATACCTACACTATCAAGGTACCAAAGTGTTACTATCGCATTGTGTCGTATTGCAATAAGATTGTATCCACATGTGGAAGTGCCAAATAGACTTTATCATAACGTTTTGTTAATAAAATATTCTATTAAAAGTTCGTGTTTTAATCAGACATATTGGGATCCCTAGATCGTGCAGTGATAGGTCAAGTTAATAAAACGCAGTCAAATCATTTAAATAATGTGTTTAATTCTTTATCAAAATACTTTTTATTTACCAGTAGCATAATTTGTAATTCTTTATGTTAGGCTGAAAGTTTGAATTACTTACTTACTTGGATATCACAGTTTTTAAACGACAAATTGAGAACCTACTTTTTTTCGTCGGTTAAAAACTGTGATACCTATATCAAATGTACCTACCTATAAGCGAATTCGATTTTCAGCCAACAATTACATAAATAAAAGTTATATATTTATATAGTAAAGACAAGAGAAATAACACGTAAGCGTCCCCAATCCCCTTAATCTAGAAGTCTACATACTAAGTACTTGGAAGTTTTATTGAGTATATTTTTGTCTTGTACCAATGTCAGTTAACAAACTTAAAACTTAAAAAAATAATATCAGTCGAGTATTAGACCAGTGAAATTAAATATCTAAATAATAAAGGAGAGCTGGACTTAGCTATGTAACTTGATATTTATGTTCTACACAAAATTTCGAAACTCTCCTTCGATGTCTGTGAACCGTTTATTTTACGTATCGCGTACCTAGATTAGTAAACCAACTCAAAAAAGGTCTCTGTTCCCTAGACAAAAAAAAACTCTTTTTGACATCTTAACAAAATTATGAAAGTCTATTTTATTTTAAGTCATAAAGGATATCGTGAAATGCGACCTAACATAAAACTGAGTTTCATAACTTTGTTAACTACAGATTCAGAAAGACTTTTTTCGTTTAGGGAACAGAGACCTTTTTTTGAGTTGTGTCCCTTTCGATCTAGGTGTGCGAATTGTGATAAAAGATCACTAGTTTTCTGTGAATATTTCAGTATTGGTTACATACAGTAGTGGAAAAATTGTTCTATAAAGAAAAATACCATAGTAAATAATAACAATCATGGTTTAAGAGGTATTTAAGACGCTCTTTAATTACTTCATAATGATTCCAAGGAATCTATTCAACCACTCTCATTCGAAGGGGTACGCCGTTTTGTTTTACCTTTAATTGTCCATGTAGAATAGAATAGAATAATTTTTTATTCAAATAAACTTTTACAAAGTGCTTTCGAATGTAGTCTAGAACTATTCTAAATTTCAGCTTTTTATGCCTTTAATAGACGTGATTCCAATCCAGAAATGTTGTTCACTAACTTCTATTCTTATTAAAATTAAGTACTTACGTAATCACATTTTCCAAAACTAGCATAGCATTATTACCTATATTTACTAACTAACTACAAACTCTACTGGAATAGATTACGGTTGATATTTGGATACTTTCTTTTAATAAAACACTTTTATCACAATATTCAAGACACACAAGTCACACTTAGGGTGTAAGACAGACAAACTACAAAACTGCAGTCTGAATGCAGTTCGTTCAATTGGAGCTGAACACAGAAATATATTGAAAACTGAAATGAAAAGTGACGATTATATGACATTTTTGAGATCGCTTGTTAGACAAGAACTGCATGTGGACTGCAATAGAACCACATCCAAACTACAATTTTGCAATACAAATGCAGTGTGTCCATCGAGACACAATCACAGTCACTTTCTTAAGCCTAGAAAGAATTTATTGGAGATCCAATAACATCTTCCAATCAAATCTTCCAGAGCTGGAGTTAATGGAAGGCGGGCAGGGGGGTGACACCACCTCCCAGGGCTTCTCCCGGATCGCCCCTAGCGCGCAGTATGGCACTCGAATTAAATTTTTGCTGACTTGATATGGAGGGTAGTCTGATCTTTCTTGTCCAATCCGCTTCAGCGCTATTACCATCGAGTCTAATGTTGAGGCGTGGCCGACGAACAATATGTTGCCACCTAGGAATAAAGGAAACAAGAAAATTTGGATTTTTTTTTTGTATGTGAAAGGTGAATTAGTCGATGGCGTTCTTAGCTATGAATTTTGATGAAAATCGGCGGATCACATATTTTTTCACAACTCCCTCAATACGGGTATCAAAAGAAAGGGCTTAACTAGTAGAATACTACACTATGATGTTCAAATCCAAGATGGCCGCCAACTCAATTTTTTTTTAAATTTCACATGTCAGGGGTGTTTTAAATTTTCAATTTACACTTGTGAAAGAGTAACTTGCTGAGTTTCTTGCCGGTTCTTCTCAGCAGAATCTTCTTTCCGAACCAGTACTTTAAAAAAAAGTACATACCTTCCTCTTCAGTATTTTTGACTGCCGACTGCATTATTAATTCGTTTCGTTTGTAGAAGTCTTCTATACTCTCCGTAGATGCCACATCCAAATCCACGAGTGGTTTATATCTGCGATAAAATTTCAGATTCAAGAAAGTGTCATTGTAAAAGTTGTGTACGACTAAAATCCTTAAAAGGCACGATTGAATATGCATCTTTTAGGCAAGCGCGCTCCAACCTAGACCTTTCCATCAGGAATGATTTTCTTTATCTGAATATATAAAATGCAAAGGTGACTGACTGACTGATCTATCAACGCACAGCTCAAACCGCTGGACGGATCGGACTGAAATTTGGCATAGATAGTTATTAAGATGTAGGCATCCGCTGAAGGATTTTTGAAAATTCAACTGCTAAGGAGGTAAAATAGGGGTTTGAAAAATCGGACTTAACGTGAGCGAAACCGCGGGCAATAGCTAGTATTATTATATATTTCCTATATCTTATTGATTTTCTTTGAATTTAATAGTATAATTAGTTGACGCTCACTCCAGGTCTACGGTGTAGCCAGCCTTGTGCAGCTCCTCCGCGGTCATGAAGGGCGGCAGGCCCTTAGCCGAGTGCCAGCCCATGTACTCGAACAAACCCGGCTCCACTCGTATTTTCACTGACGGGTCAGCTTGGAGACCTAGAAAATTCGATGCTTGATATAATTACACTTTTCCTACTGGAGACTGGATGCAATTTATTTGAATACTTTTTATTTCTTTTTTTAAATGAAAAAAAAAATATGTTGTCTCGTCTGTCTCAGCTACAGAAATAAATTTAAAATTAAAAAGCAATCTAATACAATAATCAGTCTTTTGTGTAGAGACAGCCAATCCAGTGGCAATACTGGAGGTCAGTGCTATATCTATAATTTTTTTTTTTTAAATATTAATCAAGCTGAAGTTGAATAATATCCTCCTATCCCTTCCAAATAAGCGTGTGCTAGGAGTGGGTAGGACAATAGTGCGACGGGTGGGATTCGAACCTGCTACCTTTCAGTTTACCTTTAACGTTAGAGGGCCCGTACATGGTCAAACCTGTTTGTCAAGCAAACGGAAACGGAGGTGTTTGATTGGTTGCGCTGTTGTTTGGTGACCTTGATCAAACAAAAACAGGTAGTCCCCTTAGGGTGTTGAGGTGTCTGCTTGACATTAACCTTGTAAGAAGTGGTGCGCGGTCTCCACGCAGCGCAGCGCCGCGGACGCGTACACGTGCGCGACGCTCGCGTTGGCCAGGCGCAGCCCCTCCCCCACCAGGAAGGCCTGCAGCTGCCCCACGCGCGTCAGCGGCGTGTCGCGCGCGTACGACTCCGCGCCGCCTGCTCTGACCACACCAACCGTTTTATCGTTATTACATTTACTATTGACAAAATTTACTAAAGGCAAGTATTTAATTAGTACGTCCTACCAGTGATGACTTATGGTGACAGTCAGGCTAGCTCACGAACTTCAAGTCGCTCAGCGTGCTATGGAGAGAGCTATGATCGGAATTTCTTTGAGGGACAAAGTCCGAAACGAAGTGATTCGCCAAAGAACTAAGGTGACCGACATAACTCTCAGGGCAGCTTGAAGTAGCAGTGGGCTGGCCACATTTGACGGAGGACTGATGGCCGCTGGGGTCGTAAGGTCCGGAGTGGAGACCGCGTCTCGGCAAACGGAGTGTAGGGCGCCCCCCGGCTCGATGGAGCGATGACATCCGAAAAGTGGCAGGCATCGATTGGATGCGAAAGGCCGAGGATAGGCAACGTTGGCGCTACTTAAAAGAGGCCTATGTCCAACAGTGGATGCATGTGGGCTGATGACATTTACTATTGAGGGACGTGCGGCCTAACTAGACCCGTCCTCAGTTTTCGGTCCGCACCTTAAACCCTTAACCTATTAAGGCTTAAAAGATTCATGTAGCTATTACATAATCGGCCTGTGTATAAATCGGTCAAAAAACAAATAAGTTACAAGCTGTTTTACTGCGACTGTATCCGTCTCTTTCTAAAACAATATTTTGTATGGACAGTGTATGGAGCCACTGAATTTGTGACGCCCCATGTCAGTAGCGCTCTCTCTGTCCTAACAGGATACTTTTAAAGCTCTATATTTTGGAGACTAGTTAAGATATTAAAAAAACAAAAATGACACTATCTAAATATATAAAAGACAAAGGTGACTGACTGACTGACTGATCTATTAACGCACAGCTGAATCCACTGGATGGATCAGGCTGAAATTTTGCATGTAGATAGTTATTATAACGTAGGTGTCCGCTAAGAAAGGATTTTTGAAAATTCAACCCCTAGAGGGATAAAATAGGGGTTGGAATAATTGAACTTAACGTGAGCGAAGCCGCGGGGCAAAACTAGTGTTTTAATATTAAAAAAACTTTATTTTAAGTGTATAAAATAAAATTTAGTGAAATACCCAATTGTTCTCACCTATCACCCAAGTTCAAGGGCATGTTAAGGTCCTTCCTCGTGTACGTGCCGTTGTCGTCGAAGCAGAACGGTACCCACGAGCCGTACGTGAGGTCCACGCGCTCGCCGTGCCTCAGGGCGAACATCCACCGACGAGGCTTGGTTGACCCCTTCGCGAGAGAAGTTTCACTATCCTGAAACAAGTATTCAGTTAGGTCTAACTAAACTGGTGCGCTTTCATTTTGGGTTAAACGCATACGCTAACCGGTCTAAGTACCCTGACTGCACATTTTTTTGGATTAAACGCATGCACTAACGGATCTTACTACACTGACAACGCTTTCACTTTGCGTTATACGCATGCGCTAACAGGTCTTATTACACTGGTGCGCTTTCAACTTGCGTTAGACGCATGCGCTAACCTGTCTGACTACACTGACTGCGCTTTCACTTTACGTTATATACTTACGTTAACAGGTCTAACTACACTGGTGCGCTTTCATTTTGCATTATACGCATGCGCTAACTACCCAAATGTATGCCTGGGCCCCGAGTCTGCTATTTTACATGTCATTGTCAGTGAACCGCAATGCCATTACAATTCAATTATCATTGGTCCAAAATTTCGTAGTCTACTAAATTCACAATGGTCGTTCGATGTTCTTGTAATTGGATTGTAATTCAATGATCCTCGGTATTGCCATTAGCTAAAAAAGCGTTCGCCGAAACGAGTTTATCGTTATCAAAAACGTTATACGCTATCAATTTATGTTTTTAACCGACTTAAGTGTCAGTGGCAAACCATCGGAAACAATTG
This sequence comes from Hipparchia semele, assembly GCA_933228805.2. Classification (NCBI taxonomy): domain Eukaryota; kingdom Metazoa; phylum Arthropoda; class Insecta; order Lepidoptera; family Nymphalidae; genus Hipparchia; species Hipparchia semele. The sequence continues at coordinate 3,331,850 of OW121725.1, read as the reverse complement.
TGACGCCATTGAATTAGTAGACTACCAAAATTGCTAAAAGTAGCAATTGGGATGTCATTGATGGACAATTGAACTACAATTGCAATAGCAGACTTGAGCCCCAGTTTGTACCATTAACCGTTGGACTATTGAGTTTGAAGTAAAGGGAAATTAAAGAAAGACAGTGCAGAGGATTTAAACAAAAAGTGAATGAAATCGTATCCCTCGACTAAAGAATTTATAAATTAAAAATAATTACTTTGCTAGAAGCTTTGGCATCAGTGTCGCCACTGCCTCCACTTGAAATGGTGTTCCGAATAGCACTACCTCCTGTAAAAACGATAAACTTCTGTATAAAAGATGTACCACTTAAGAAATTGGTCTATAATTAAGCTGTCATTTGTATAGGGTCAGGAAATCCAGTGTTAATCGTAGATTAACTATAGAGATCAGTGGTTGCATCAGAACGTAAGTGCTTGAATATACGACAGATTAATATAATGATTACTGTTTGGTTGTATTTTTTTTTAATACATTATAGGCACACGCTTGACCACTATCACACGTGCCCCCTGATTCTGTAAGTCAGTGCCTATCAACGACGATAGGCAATTTTTATCCATTGAAGGTTTGAAGAGAAATGTCATTTACTATCTCATAGTAAACCTTCAATGGATAAAAAATATATGTCAGTGGCTTTAATTTTTTGATAGGCTCTGAGTTACAGAATCAAGGGGCTGATGGAAAGTGAAGATGCGTGTGGTCTAAGGTGTAACGCGTTTGCCTAGAAAATGCCTATTCAATCCATTCACCAACGGGAATGGGTCTGCTTTGTTTCTACCCATCTTAACATGTGTTAGTTTGTGGTAGGTGTGCATTTTTGAAACTTAATTGTGGAAACACTGTAACAAAACTATGCTATGCACATAGTTTTGTTACCCAATGTAAATTTTTTTTATTTAAAAGAGCAACCGCCGAGTTTATTGCTGGCTCTTCTCGGCAGGAAGGGCATTCCGAACCAGTGGTAGATTCATCGATTCAAAAGCACTTGTAAAAGTTAAAAAATATTTCTATTCTATTCTTGTTTTAAAGATACCCAAATTGTACGGAGATGTATCCACTTACCCTGCGTGACAGTGAGCACATTCTCGGTTTTATTGAGGGTGACCGCCTTCCAGTACTTCTCCCAAGCTCTGTACGTCTCCTCGGATTTCTCGTAGCCCAGTTTCGCCGCGTCCTCGTGCGGGTACCACGGCGATTCTGCTTCGGTGTTAGAGTCCGACTCGGACTTTGAGTCCGTACCTTCAAATTATCGAGTTAAAAAGAAAAAACAACCGGTCACATGCGACTCGGACTCGCATACGAAAAAGCCGAAAAAAAACACGTTTCTAGTAGGGGAGCCCCCTTTAATTTTAATTTTTATTATTTGTTGTTATAGCGGCAATAGAAATACACATTCGCTGAAAATTTCAACTGTCTACCTATTACGGATCACGGGGTACAGCCTGCTGACATGCCTCAACATGGGTAGCCTGAGTAGTCATGCTCTCTTTAAACATTTCTGTGGTGGTGTCGAGTGGTGCGGGTTGTTACGTTCCCTCAAATATGGTTGAGCGAAGCAATGGCTGGATCATGCGTCATGCTCGTGAACGGGTGCCACCAACGGGAATGGGTCTGCTTTGACTGCCCGTCTTGACATGCGTTGGATTGGTGTACTACGTATGCATTTTTGCATTTTTGAAGCTTTATTGTAGAAGCACTGTATACATAGCATAGCTTTGTAAAAAAAATTTTTTTTTTTTTTTGAAAAGAGCAACTGCTGAGTTTCTTGCCGGCTCTTCTCAGCAGAATCTGCATTCCGAACCGGTGGTAGATTTGTGACTTATCATAAGAGCTACAAGTTAGCCTATATGAAATAAATAAATTTTGAATTCTGACAGACAGACAAACGGACGGACGGACGGACGTACAGTGGCTTAGTAATAGGGTCCCGTTGATTATCTTTTGGGTACGGAACTCTAAAAACGGTCAAATGCGTGTCAAGTCACGCACAATGTAAGGTTCCTTAGTTGCCCGTCACCATAATATGCATATTTGAAAGGAGTAGATACAGATCGCCGGAGACTAAAATGGTAATCGCTATAGTACAATATACGATAACGAACGATACGATTAAATAAAAAATGTATTTTGATTTTACATATTAAAATATCAAATTTATAATGATTTAAGATAATGCCTATAATTTAAACTAATGGCAAAAACGAAAAAAAAATTTACCTCTATTGTGAACAGGATTTATAAGTATCATACACGATATTACTATTAAAATGAAAGCTTGTTCCATTTTCACAATAATTACTTTAACTGATATCACAAAACAGATGATTCACATTCAGGGCTAATATAGTAACTGTTCCAATCAAGGATATATTATTTTAATAGCTATTTTAAAATACCTTTCGGCTTACGCAATTCAGGTACCGGTTATTTATCGAGTTTCGAGACACATTTTAGAAGATATAAAAACAGTTAATTGAATTCGTTATAATTATCATAAGTAATTATTAGTACTAATCGATACTAATTCATTTACGCTTATAAAAATACTTGTCTTGACTAACTGACTGACTGATCTATCAACGCACAGCCAGGCCTGGCGCACTCCACAGTAAACTGAAGAGCTAGAAGTAAATGGCGTACTTCTTCCAAGGGCCTAAATTCAGAGTGCAAAGGGATAAGAGTTACGCGATAGAGAAAAGTCTAGGTGAATAGGACGGTAAGTAACTAGCGCTGTGTCAACCTGAATTGCACTTTATTGTGTGGTAACAAGAGTCGCTATTTATTTAAATCATTTTGCGAAGTGAATCTTCTGTACCTATTAGGTACTATTACGTATTCTGTGGCACAGCCTAAACCACTGTCGATTTATAATATTAAATCGACAGTTTTTTCACGGTTTATAGATAAGTAGACAGTAGGTATTAAGTCAGCTGGAGATAGCTGCTTCGTGGAGATGTCGCCTCTGTCTCGCGAAGCATTACTTAAGTATGACATATTGTCTTTTTCTGGGGCTCAATGTCATATTGAACTGAACATACTAATGAGTCTTCAGGCTCGGTGTAAGGGACATAGACTTTAGACGTGACTGACAGAGTCGACGAATACTATTGTCTTTTTCTGGAGCTTGACGTCATATCTACTGTCGGGTACTGTACACACTATTAACTCACCATTAGGCGTCTTAAGAGAGATGGCTCGGTGTAAGGTCCAAGCATCGGATTCAGGAGTACGACGCGTGAAGACGCCCGGCAGGTAGCCACTTACACCTGGAAAATTACCACTCTTAAAATCCATCGTAGATTTTGGATTACCTCGTAGTTTATTTGTATTTGTGTGTGAGAGTGCGGTCTATAAATTTTAGCCTAAGGGTAAAAACATGCCAAAGATGCCTCACTGCGATATCTCGCGGTACAGCGCGGTATCTTCGACATGTTCGTGATCGTCTGTTTGCATACATTTGTTTTAAAATGGAGATGATATCGAGGTAGCGAGCTAAACCGCGACCGCGAGTTATCGCAGTGAGGCATCTTTGGCATGTTTTTACCCTTAGTGTGTGCGTGTGTGACTGCATCTGTGCTTGTGCACACACTACGATATCTCCCGCGTAAATGGCTAATATCTGTAAATTAGCAAGAGACTAGTAGCCGGATTCGGCCGGGTCGATTATACATATTTTATTGCAGATTACATTTTTAAGAATAAGAGAAACTTTAACGTTAAGCCTCAATAGCCCAACGGTTAAAGATGCGGACTGAAAACTGTAAGGTCGCAGGTTCAAATTCCACCCGTTGCACTATTGTCGTACCCACTCCTAACACAAGCTTTCCGCTAATTTGGAGGGGATAGGAGGATATTACTCAACTTCAGGTTGGCTAATATTCTTTATAAAAAAAAACCGGTTACTTATCGGCAAAAAAAAAAGAAAATAACTTAATAAAAGTATCGCCGAGCGCTTCAGAGCACATATAAACGATAGGCGATAGGATAGGGCTGTGGGTTTACAATATTTAGTATCAATGTTACTACGCGCAACGAGGAAAACGTTAGGTATCAAGTGACGTCGGTAAGGCATAACGACTATCCGTATAATTACATAATGGATATAATCCAGTAGTAGGTACACAAAAACACTTATCGTTCTAATCTCTGCGAGCCTATGAAGTTAGGTAAACGATAGACAATTTAAGTCACTTTATCTAAATCTTATCATACTTTCTTTTTTAAAGAAAAGCAACGAAAGTTACATGTTATTCGAGAATCGAAAATATTTCTACGTTATGGAACGTTCACTCATGGAATGCTCAAAAATAAGATATAATATAAAAGTAAAAATTCTTCTTAAAAAACCGACTTCAAACGTCACTACAAAGTTTATCAATTACTATAACATTTTAAAGAGTTCCCTCGATTTAGCCAGGATCTCATCATCAGATCCGAACCTGATGTCAATAGGACCACCTGGAAAGTATACCCTTTCAAACAAAAAAAAAAGAATTTTCCAAATCGGTCCAGGCGTCTTCGAGTAATCGGAGAACATACATAAAAAAAAAACATTCCGACGAATTGAGAACCTCCTTCTTTTTTGGAAGTCGGTTAAAAATGTTACAATAACAATGTTTAACTATATCAATGTAACAAGTTAATTTATTATCTCGAAGGCAGCTGAATACACAGCCGATTTCTTCCATTAAATTTTGTTCAGAATTTCAGAAATTCCAATGTACCTATTTTCTCGACTTAGCAAGGTTTTTATAGCACAATAATTCTTTCGGAATCCATCATTTGCAATAGTCATTCATAAATCATAACGTACGTCATGTTAAGTCTCTGTCGTCAACAAACATTTTTTAGAGGTTTATTTATAGAAAAAACTGTAGGTAGGTGCCTATGCTATAAGCATACTGCTATGTACCTTGCCAAATGACTTTGAAATTTGAAATATACATAAATATACATACATAAATAAAATAGCAATAACAACATTTATAAATATAAATATGTAGTATGATACGAATATACCTACTATTTATATACTTAACGTAAAGAACTAACCTGTCACTCGGAAACATTTCAAGATCGCGCTCATGTCGACAAGAGGGTATTGAACGCGGTATTTCTGATAACGACTGCCCGGTTTGAGGCTTGCTATAGGGTTGCCACCAGTTAATTTATCAAATTGCTAATACCTTAGTCGACTTTTTGTGTTCAATTCAAAATTTACATAAATAATACTTACAACGTAAACAAGGATGTTATGAACTATAAATTTAATTGCTAGTATCACCACAAATACCCATAATAAACTGGCGTGCGAAAATTCTATAAACAATAACAATTATATCAAAATTCAAGAGCCAATTATTCGTATTATATAGTTTCAAATAATATAAATAATATCAAAAATCAATTATAAAAGTAAGGTAGGTTAGAAAGTATAATTTTCAAATATATGTCACTTGTCAGTAATCGTGTTGACGAACTGCCTGGCGCAGTGGTGAGTGCTATGGTCTTATATCTGGGAGGTCTCGGGTTCGGTACTCGGCTGGGGCAATGTGGGAATTTATAATTTCTAAATTGTCTCTGGTCTGCAGGACGATTCAGACCTGTTCGATAACATACCGTGTCGATTCGGTTAGATATCGATCTCTTTTTGTCGTGTGAATTCAGAGCGAGCGAAATATATGTTAACAAACCGAATCGATCGACAAATAAGTTATCGGAAGGCTCTGAATCGGGGGGCTGGTCTGATAGAAGGCTTTGGCCGTGGCTACTTAACACCTTACCGTCAAGGACGTTACTGCCAAGCGATTTAGTGTTTCGGTACAATGACGTTTAGAGCAGAAAGTGATTAATTTAGTCGCTACGACACTACGCGGTTTTGATTTGACCACAAACATATGAAAATGGATTTTAAAGTACTAATGCTAGTTACGCGGATTTGCACTATCCCAGACGATATGACGGATGTTACATTCATCATTTATTGGTTTTGATACATTCCGTAGTCAGGTTACAATTTTTAATATCATGTTCCCTTACCGGTAAGCCAATATATATCGGATATCGTTAGGTTTGCGAAAGGTACAGGTAGGTTTGAGGGGGGGTAGGCTGTCTGGACACCAGTAACCTGTGTCCAAACATGGGGAATTGGGTGGAATAGTCCTGACACAGGACTGATCACCCGCCTGGCGTCGGCAGGCGTCCCCTCTTTAAATACATACATACCGGTAAGCCAAGATGTGCCGTACACCCATCCGTCAGGTGAACTGTCGAATTGTTTCTCTTCAATGTAGATATAGTCTCCAACCACGAGCTCCAGCTCGTCGCTCGCTACCGGCGTATAGCTTTGCGTCACTCGGTACACCTATTTCAGAGTAATATTGTTCATGGACTATTTAGAATAGAATAGAAGTTTTCACACAACTACTGCAAAGCCCAAAGAAAGGGTTATAATTTTGCACTTGTAGAATAGAATAATTTTTTATTCAAATAAACTTTAATAAAGTGCTTTCGAATCGTCAAATGAATCTACCAATGGTTCGGAATGCCGTTCCAACCGAGAATATTGTGATGAATAAGGTGTCAATCAATTTTTTTAGTATGATCCGAGTGACATAAATTACATTTTATATGTAGAGTTGGAGATTTGTTAAATATTGTTTGTACTCTGTGGTGTGTTATCTGTGAACTCTGTGAAGAAAATGTAAGATGTCGATTATATTAAAGTTTGTGAACTTAATTAGGGTGTTTATTTTCCTATCATAAAAAAAATTACTCAACTGGGTAGGTTTGATCAAATAAAAGCCTATCAGGTTATGGGCCCAGCACGCTTCCACTGCGCAACTCTGCAATGTCAAGATTTCGCCAAATGAGCACCATACCTGATGATTAGAGAAGCGAGGATCTCGAGAGTAGAGACGGAGCTCCCAGTCAGGATGCAGTGGCTCCGTGAAATCCAGTTCATCCACCATGGCCTTGAGGATTTCGTACGAATTCACGTCGAAGTGATACGCCAACGTGAGATGCAAAGACTTCGTTTGCGCTTCAGCGGGCGATGCTTAGAGGCAGGAAAAGATAGAAAATCGATAAAAAAGAAAAGATAGAAAAATAATTATCATATTAAAAACAACATCACATTCTTTGTTATTATAATAACTAATTAAATCCATTATCATTTAAATCTACTCTAATAAAATACGCAAATTAAGGCGGTAACATACTTTATAAACCAATTATAATATACCTTATGAAAGCAATAAATTAATTCAGATTAATTTGTAAAACTGCATTTACGATTGGCAAACCAAGCGTAAACCGTATAAAATAATTCTGTGAAACTATACGTAATATATCCCAAGTCATGCCATGCCTACTATTAATTATAATAAACTAAGTGAATCCTTACATGTATTACATATTTCTTCTGATACTATGCAACCTTCCAACCTTTGGTTAGTATCCACCTTACCACCCACTGTATAAACAATACATTTTTATTATAATTTAATAGATTATATTTAATAATAATATTCATAGGTCATAATAATATTACTTTTATTGATAAAAATAAAAGGTACTACAATAAATTTATTAGAAATCTGGTGCTAAAATAAAAAGAAAATGTTAACTGCAAAAACAGTGAAAATATTTATAGTGGGTTATTATTACTCCATGGGACTTCATCCACATGGAGTATAGACTTTTAATACCCTCGACAACCCTTTGTTCTTCTGGGATAAAAAGTAGTCTATAGTCATACACACACTCTCCAGATCCTCAGCCCTACCCATACAGAAAATGACGTCAATTGATTGCTCCCTTCCTGCGTGATTGAAAAACAAACAAACACTTGCATTTATAAGTAAGGGTTAATAACTAATTTAATGGGGGTTGATTATGCTACAGAAATGATATTAATAGTGCTTTTTTAGTTGTACTTACATAATCTGTAAACTAAACTAGAAAGACAATTCTAAAAGTTCTATTAAAATTGTTAGTCTTAAAAAATAATATTAATATATGAATTAAAATGAATTCTACTATACTAAAGTGGAAATATAATTAGTCTTACCCAAAGGTGATACTTGTTTTGCATATTGTAATGCAATTTTCTTCAAATAGTCGGAATGCTCCTCAGAAATAAACAGACCCATGAAGTTCTGTGATATGTAGGACTCTAATTTCAATGGTGTTTCAGGAGGTGGCCCCACTACCTCCACTAGTTGTTTCATTGATTTCGCCAGTTGTAGGGATACGTCATCTTTCGCCTATAACAGGACATAAGTTTATGGCTGTAACTAGTATAATATTGTGTAGGATATTTCCAGAGAGTTCCAGTAGTTGGCATTCAAAAAAACAAATAATCACTTCTGCTTCAGTGTTTTAGTAATGCCCACAACTTCGTACATTTATAATATTAATAGGATAAGTATACTTAGATGTATTATAAATGAATTCAAAATTAAAATAAAGTGAGTTAAAGTAGTTTACAAGATTAAAAATTGTTAAGCATTAGTGAGGGCAATAACAAAGCTCTCAGCAGAGCCTATACAGCCTCTCAGCAGAGCCATATCCTGCTGGTTGGCTTACCTTAAAAAATGGCACCAGTGTAATATGAGGTGGAAAATTATGTGCACCATTCCACCCTGTAGCTATTGACCTCTCCCAGAAGCCTTGGAGCTGGGCCAGCAGACGCCCAGTGGGATTGGCGTAGAATATGTACTCTCTAGGTTGTTCTGTGTCTATGTAAGCATCATTCACATGAGTTAGGAGCCAATCTGAGGCCAGTTGGACGCTGCGATTCCCTGTTGCTGCTAAAGCTTTCAGGCTAAAATAAACACAAATACTTTATCATACTAATACTATAAATCTGAAAACATTTTTAAGATTTTTCCTTCAATCATCCCTCAAGGTTAACTTGATTTTCTGCATTGTTCAAAATCTGAGAGATTATAACTCAATCTTTTGTCCCCAGGTAAAAAAGGGTTAAAGGGGCAGTGTTGGGTGGAGACTTCCTCCAATCAGTTGGGATTGTTCTTAATTAACTGAAATCTCGCAGTTCTAAGACTGATCCTAAGATCACACTCACACTTTGCTCAGACTCAAGAAAAGTTTCAAAAGAGACAAATATATCAATAGTCTATATGGTTTTTAACTGTCTTAAGTGCGAGCTGAGTGCTATCACAATTAACATCTGTTGGATACTAGCTAAGTCTATGATAGCTACGCAGATATTGTATTCTGTGGTCGTATTACTCTCTTGTCGAAATCCGTGTTCTTCTTACGTGCATAAAATAAAATTCAAATGTAAAACATAAAAATAAAAATTAAATAGGATATTTCAATCCATAAAAAGCCTTTTAATAGAATTTCCACTAAACAAATCCACTGTGCAAGAACATCAAGTATAGCCACTTTTTTAATAAACATAGTATTCTTTACTTACGGTACTAAGGAATGCTACCTTTGTCTGTAGGCCTATTAATTTTTTAATTTTTTTACGAGCCAAGTAGAATGTTGTTATTTAAAGAATTAAAGGTAGATACTCAAGCTGCACGCTTGATAGTAAATTAAATACAAATTCATAAAATATTTTCAATTTTATTCATTTTATTAGTTTTTTTTGTAAGAAAAGTAGGCAATACTTACGCTCGGTTTTTAGGGAATCCCATTTGTAGTAGTATCTCAAGAGGTGTCGCATCCTGTTGTTTGGATACCTTACTAGATGTTGAAAGTTTTCGTGGTGGAAGATCAGCCATATTCGCAAGTTTTAACAATTTACATTTATTTAAAATTTTAGTAAGATTAATAAAACCCTCAAACATATACAACACAGACAATACCATAGATAATAGCTACAGATTACTATCAATTACTATAGTGTATTATAGCTTATAAATCATTATCATGAACTCGGTGGATAATAGAGAATAAATAGGTAGGTACCTACGTGTTACGGTGCGGTGGTACCGGTGGTACCTACCTACAGCACAGAATACACTCCTCACCACAAACATATCGTCGGCTTAATTATCAAACTTCGTAACTCCAAAATTTCCGATTTTTTTATTTTGACGCCATGTAGTGTAAAATTCGGTAACGAACATGATGGAATCACTCGTATCTCCCACTTGTTTTTAGTTTTTTTGCTATTTACAAAAAATAAAAATACCACGGCATAAGCCGACGCCATTTTGACCTAATATTTTAAGTCCATTTATTGAATTATCATAACAGATAATAAATCATAATTACAACAAACATAAGCACATTAAAATTCAAATGTAAATAAAGCTGTTTGTCTATGTTTTTATCGTTAGTTAGGTACGGAGTAAAAAAGTTTTTTCGTTCTCCTGTAAAGTTTGACCAAATGGAGATACGTAGTTTGATAATTAAGCCGACGATATTATATGTTTGTGCTCCTCACGGAGTTTATGACAAATAGCCAATAACCTTTAATCAATTGATTAACACTGGACTTGCTGGCCCTATACAAATGACAGCTTAATTATGGATCAAGTTGAAGCGCCACATATGACGTACGAGTGTCTCTGGAACTAATAATATTGCCAATGATGCAATGACCTCTATAATAATTAAATAAAGAGGTTGGTTATAAAATCATATATTAATTAAAAAAGTTCGTGTGCCATTTGCAATATTATTGGTAGTTTCGAAGACGCTCATATCTATGTTTACAACCCAAAGTGACGTCAAACAAATTTTAAATGCCGTCAATCAAGAGTGACGAAAAAAAATCGCAGCAGTAAATCCAGTACTAATCATAGATTAAAGATGGAGGTCAGTGGTTTGTGGTCTATGGAGGAGTAGGTAATTATTTATTGTCTTGTGTGGTTTATGCCTTTATGGTTTTCATTTGTGGTTTTCATTATTTTGTTCAATTTTGTTGTGATAAAACTTGATAAAAGTAATAAGTATTGTTTCTGCAATAAACGTACAAATTTTCTTGTAAATTATTAAAAAACATACAAAATGTATTTAAGATACTATCTAAATGAAAATGGTGACAGACAATACACATTAGCGGTAGGTACATGTTTATAACCTTTATATTTTTATTCACATGTGTACTATTAAACATGTAATTAAATTGCTGTTTTTTGTTTCAGACAATAGATCCATATGGAAAACCAACGCTATCAGCCCATCCAGGTAACAAATATGTATTTAAATATTTAAAATATTATTCTTGAATTTTAGTAGGTAGGTTATCAAAGTTTGGACATGCAAATGTGCAAGAACCTGCCTTTGATTTTTTTATGAAATATTTCACTTAATCATTAGGTAAATCACACGATTAAAATTGATTGGGGCGGTTTCCGATTATCTCAGCAACACTGCCGCTATAGCCGTTTATTAGATGATGTAAAGTATGATGAAAACGGAGTAGAAAAATCAATGAAATATAACACATATACAACAGAATAATTTAGCACAGTAAATAAGGCTTATAAATATTGCTAGCCTTGTCAAAATAGCCCCTGTAGACACAAAGAAGTTCATTTAGATCTTAATATTCATTTAGCTTTGTTATATTAAACAACATTAGTGCTAATAAAGAGTTCAAGCTCCAATTAATGATGTTTAATGAATTTGCATGGACTTAAACCTGTTTTGTTTGCAGCACGCTTCTCCCCAGAAGATAAATATTCAAGGCAAAGGATAACCATCAAGAAGCGATTTGGTCTACTTCTCACCCAGCAGCCAGAACCTATCCATTAATCTGATACCTATTAAGATAATTTTTTAAATAATAATTATTGTAACTAAGCTATAAATAAGTTTCATTTATTTTGTTTTCCACTTGCCCATATAATATTTCAGTTTCCTATTATTTTATTTTTACTGATCCAGTCCAGGCAAGTAGTCTTATCGATAGACAGATTTTTCTGGTCATATTGGACTAATTTTACCTTGATTTAAATTTTTAAATTATTGATTTGTAGGTAAGTACTAAATACCTATGCATAGTATTGTTAAATATAATAAAACTAGTAGGGTGCGTGGGTGCGCGGCTCGCTAAAGCGAACCGCGGTTTTTCTGTCCACCAAGTAGACCTTCGGGTCTTGATCATCTTTTTCCAAGGAACTACTCTTCCATCTTTCATAGTCTCTGAGATAATTATAAATCGACGAAATTTGTATGACCGCCACCTTAAATCCGCCATTTTGGTTTTTTTTTTCAGCTCATTGCCAATTGGATGAGGTTTCGAGTGATTTTTGTTTGGGCACCCTCAAGCTCAACCTATCTTCAATACCCTGACCGCGCTCCTCACCCGTCTCCGAAATCCTCAAACATCAGCTCCCTCCATATTTTTCATCCAAATGAATATTTGTCCTCTACACGAAACCATCAGCGGAAAGGAACGTATCAAATTTTGCATACATTTTATATGAAAAAAAAAAAAATCCGCCATCTTGAATTTTTTTCGACTCATCACGTAGACCATCGGGTCCTGATCTTCTTTTTCTAAGAAACCACTCTTCCATCTTTCATAGTCTCCGAGATAGACACCGACAAAATTTGTATGGCCGCCATCTTGAATCCGCCATTTTGGATTTTTTTGTTTGGCTCTCTGCCAATTGGATGAGGTTTCGATTGACTTTTGTTAGAATACCCTCCACTTATCTTCGATATCCTGGCCGTGCTCCTCACCCGTCTCCGAAATCCTCAACCATCAGCTCTCTCCATATTTTTCCTCCAAATAAATTTTTGTCTTCTATACGAAACCATCAGAAATTTTTAAAAGGAACCGTATAAAGTCTTGCATATATTTTGTATGGAAAAAATTTAATTCCACCATCTTGAATTTTTTTTCTATTCATCAAGTAGACCTTCGGTTCCTGTTCATCTTTTTCCAAGAAACCACTCTTCCATCTTTTATAGTCTCCGAGATAGACACCGACGAAATTTGTATGGCCGCCATCTTGAATTAGCCATTTTGGAGGTTTTTTTCGGCTCTCTGCCAATTGGATGAGGTTTCGAGTGATTTTTGTTTGGGCACCCTCAACCTATCTTCGATACCCAGGCCGTGCTCCTCACCCGTCTCCGAAATCCTCAATTATCAGCTCTCTCCATATTTTTCCTCTGTATGAATTTTTGTCCTCTATACGAAACCATCAGAAATTTTGAAAAGCAGCCGCATAAAGTCTTGCATATATTTTGTATGAAAAAAATAAATTCCGCCATCTTGAATTTTTTTTCTGTTCATCAAGTGGATCATCGGCTCTTGATCGTCTTCTTCCAAGAAAGCACTCTTCCATCTTTTATAGTTTTCGAGATAGACACCGACGAAATTTGTATGGCCGCCATCTTGAATCCGCCATTTTGGAGTTTTTTTTCGGCTCTCTGCCAATTGGATGAGGTTTCGAGTGACATTTGGTTGAACACCCCCCACCTATCTTCGATACCCTGGCCGGTGCTCCTCACCCGTCTCCGAAATCCTCAATCATCAGCTCTCTCCATATTTTTGTTCCGAATGAATTTTTATCCTCCATACGAAACCATGAGTGAAAAAAATTTTTTCCATACAAAATTTTACAGGAGAGGTGATCAATGAGTCAGTCAATCAGTCAGTGAATCAGCACGAGTAGCTATACAGGGTGTCCCACGGCTATGCCACATGGAGGGGAAGTACCTTAAATATTGTAGATGGAACATTTTACTGAAAGAAGACTTCATTTTAATTTAAAAAACAATTTAAACTGCATTCATAGATTTTTAAATAATTGCCTGGTTGAACCGGGACTCGAACCCGCTATACGAGAAAAAAAATTAACCTGTATCTTTATCATACCGATCGGAAGGCTTCATCATAAGGATTATTTTTTGTTAAATAACATAGCATGAGAAATAAAAGGAAGACCATGAATTTTAGCCTTTGATGTAAAATTTTGTTCAGAAAAATGAAAAGCTGACATTGGCGTATCGACATATAACTGACATGAACTATTACTAAAGAGTACCCACTTGAGAAGTACGCATCATTTCCCGATCCTTACTATCCTTACTAATCCTTACTTATATTACCTATAAATGCGAATGTGTGTTTGTTTGTTGATTTATTGGTTTGTCCTTCAATCCCGCTGCAATTCGGAGCTCTGTTGCAGCGGGATTGAAGGACATTTTTCTGAACAAAATTTTACATCAAAGACTAAAATTCATGGTCTTCCTTTTATTTCTCATGCTATGTTATTTAACAAAAAATAATCCTTATGATGAAGCCTTCCGATCGGTATGATAAAGATACAGGTTAATTTTTTTTCTCGTATAGCGGGTTCGAGTCCCGGTTCAACCAGGCAATTATTTAAAAATCTATGAATGCAGTTTAAATTGTTTTTTAAATTAAAATGAAGTCTTCTTTCAGTAAAATGTTCCATCTACAATATTTAAGGTACTTCCCCTCCATGTGGCATAGCCGTGGGACGCCCTGTATATATAGTAATATGAAATAGAATCACATTAGGGTGACCAACCCAATAGCTAGCACTGCACCAGTTTATTCGCACTTTGGCAAAAAAGATTAAAATATAAGTTTCTGATTGTGGTTTTTAAATTTTCAGATTAAAAATATTTAGGGGAACTCATATTTTTCACAATCAAAACCTTTCTAATCTGGAAAGTTTTAAAATGACGTCAGTATCGTAGTTGAAAGATATCGTTCTGGAGTTCCCGAAGTTTTTCGGCCATTTTGACTCATCGACGTTAAGGGTCAGTACTTACTTAATAATGATTTAACTGTGGTTTTATTTGAGTTTTAATAATATAATTGTTTTCAATTGATTTTCTAAGTATTATTAGTTACTAATTCAAAAAGTAAATGAAACTTTCCCGTTATTTCATTGCAAAACAAGGGGTGTTAGTATCTGGTTACAAAATTTGGAGATTTTCCTGTTTATTAACACTCCGAAGCGATTCGATTCCTTAGCAGACTGGGAGTCTGTAGACGATCTTAACAAGTGTGTGTAAACTGTCCATACTCTGGAGTCTAAATTCTTTAAGACCCATCACACGAAAAGGACCAAGAAGTTCTCTGACCTTATTCTCAAACTGATGGAAGACAGACAAGAGATGAGACTTCAGTCGTCAGCAGACGCAGATGCCTACTGGTAGGTTAATAGGCAGATCTCTAAGAAAAGAACTCGCGACCTGCGGGCCTTAAATACCAAGTGTATTAAAGATACCATCTAGTACAGAAATTCCATTCCAAAGTGTCCGTGAGAGATCTATCTATCGGACAGAGCCAGCTGACGCGGCTGAAAACTGACGAAGGCTGTCACGTTTCTTGTCCACCTGAGGTATGGAGAGAGGTTGAGAAGTTCTATGGGCAGTTATTTATCACGAAACAAAAATCATTCAGCGGACGATGGAGAGAGCTATGCTCGGAGTATCCCTGCGAGATCATATCAGAAATGAGGATATCTGTAAGAGAATCAAAGTCACGGACATAGCTAAGCGAAACTGAAGTGAAAATGGGCGGGCATATAGTTCGAAGAGCTGATGGTCGATGGGATCCCATGGTGTTGGAGTAGCGATCCCGTACCGGGAAGCTAGGTGGACCGACGACATCAAACGAGTCGCAGAGAGCCGCTGGATTCAGGTAGCGTAAGACCGAGGCCTGTGAAAGTCCATATAAGAGACCATTGTCCAGCTGTGGACGTCTGTCGTTTGATAAAGACTATGTTTACGTTGTCTTATTAAATATGTAAGGGTGTTTGATTTAAATATAATAAATATAAAAAAATTAAGTCACCTACAGTTACTATAAGAATTTCCGTATATTATTTCGTAATAAAATCTATATTCTAAAAGACTTCCGTAGGTAGCCTAGCGTTATATTTCCCTTAAACTCTATTAAAATCTGAGTGTTGATAATTGGATAATTTTGTGCCCATAACTGGTAACAAATGTGCGAATAATTGGGGACTGGGTCATTTTTCAATCTTATTTAAAATTCTAATTGATTTAAACAAAAATATTTCAATATCTTCTTTAAGTATATATTTTATTAAACAAGTAACCTTATGAACAGAGTGATTTATAGGATTTTGTTAAATTTACATTTAAAAAACATATTTGAAATTAGATAAACTCTTAAAGTGCCCATAATTGGGTGTGCCACCCTAATTTCTTAAAGTAATTTTGTCTACTATAGGTATTTACATGTCAAAAATAAAAAGTTACGATTGTCTATGGTAATTTTTAGGTTATGTCTATACTCTATGGTAATTTTGTTGTGTTTTGTTTGTTTTAAAATTTAAATTGTTTCTTTTTATGCGATTTTGTAATAAATTGTGATCAGAAAAATTATTTATCCAGTATAAGTAATTTATGTATTTAAAATGGCCATCAAATCAGAAGAGCTGAAGGCATATTGGAATAAAATTAACTATGCTTATCCCATTCTCAATGATACCCTTTTTACCGATTGCTCGGACGCCGAATATGAAGAAATACAGCAAATAATAGTGGGTCTGGGTGTTCAGATAAAGATTCGGGATCTTATTTTGGTCCACACCGAGAAATATTTGCGTCAACATGTCGCTCCATCGTTTTGGTCCAAGTTTACAAAAACTGAGGAAGAAGTTAAGGGATTTCAATTGTTCAAGTCTGCGGTGAACGATTTGTATGACGCTATGGCGAGTTTTACACCGATTATTACTAGACTTACTATTTTAAATAATAGTTGCTGTGATAATAAGCCTATGTATGGTGAACGAGATGTAACATTGGGCTTCAAACAACTCCTACGTGCCACTCTGCTATCACAACTGCCACTTGATTTTCAAGTTATAATTAATCATTTTTATAAAGTATCCTTCAACGTCTTTGATAATGCAGAATATGAAAATTCTGATATGGGCGAGGATGTGATGTGCTCAGGCTGTTGGAATGAATATTCAGATTGTAATTGCGCCTACATTGTGAAAGTATTTCACGACACAAACAGGAAACTTGTTGAACTCACACTCCTGGAGAGATTAACAGGTCAAGTGTTGACAAATTTTATACAACAGAGAATTGAATTACACATCCAGAAACTTTGCACTGGCACATTTGATGTTTCCCATATAGGTTTTCTGGAGAACTGGTTAGACACAACTGTGATGTCATGGTTAACACGCATCTATTGTGCCGGCTCTTCGAAACCACCAACTCTTGATAAAAATATTCAAAATGCTGTTGCCAAGTTCAAGCAGAAGCTAAGTTACTACTTGTATCATAACTATACAAAGTTACGAATTGATCAGTTATTCAACATAATAATAGAGTATCCAGACTCTCAACCAGCAGTTGATGATATAAAACTATGTTTAGATAAAACAGATCTGCGCGCTACACTGTGTAAGAAATTACAGAACGCTTTGGAGACAAGATTGTTGCATCCAGGTGTTAATACTCCTGACATTTTAACGGCTTATATTTCTGCAATACGAGCATTAAGACATCTTGATCCATCAGGAGTTATTTTAGAGACAGTGACAAAACCTGTCCGTAATTATTTGAGGAATAGAGAAGATACAGTGAGGAGTGTTGTCAGTAGTTTGACAGAAGAAGGTGCAGGAAGTGAACTGGCTGAAGAATTGGCTAAATTCGCTGCAGAAACCGATGATGACCTTGACAAAGAGGAGGATTGGGATAATTGGGTACCAGATCCTAAAGATGCAGACCCCAAAGTCAATGGTACTGACAGAAAAGCTAATGATATAATATCAATGCTTGTAAATGTTTATGGAAGCAAAGAGTTATTTGTGAATGAATATAGAACCCTGCTAGCTGACCGACTTCTTGCCCAAAGTGTGATCAACACAGAAAAAGAAATAAGGTACTTGGAACTACTGAAACTGAGATTTGGGGAGTCACAATTGCATTTTTGTGAAGTAATGTTGAAGGATGTCTCTGATTCAAAGAGAATCAATGCACTCATACAACAAGATAAGAACTTTGAATTATTGAATAGTAAATTTGCTTCTAATGCAATGATTCTATCTGCACAATTTTGGCCACCTTTTAAAGATGAAAGCTTGGAATTGCCTGAAGAAATTAAACAACATTTTGACGCATATACTAAGTCATATGAGGCACTCAAGGGAAACAGAACTTTGAATTGGAAGCCACATCTAGGAAATGTGAACATTGAAATTGAGATTGGAGAGAAGAAGCTAGACTTAACTGTGTCCCCTTTTAATGCAACTCTAATAATGCATTTCCAAACCAAACCAGAATGGTCACTAGATGAGCTGCATCAGATCATGAAAGTGCCAATAACTATTTTGCGAAGAAAAATTACTTATTGGCAATCTCTGGGGATCATTTCTGAGAAAAGTACAGACAATTATGTATTAATAGAGGGTAGTGAAGGTAATAAGTCCAGTTGCGCAACAAACCAAGTACAAGAAATGATATGTGAAGATGAAGAAAGTGAAAGTGTAATGGCATCTGCACATGATCAAAGAGAAGGGGAACTGCAGGTGTTCTGGTCATACATTGTGGGAATGTTGACCAATTTAGATTCTCTGCCCTTAGAACGCATCCACCAGATGTTGAAGATGTTTGCATCTCAAGCCCCAGGTACAGAATGCAGCCTTCAGGAGTTGCGTCAGTTTTTAGATACTAAAGTACGCACACATCAGCTTGTGTTGCAAGCGGGCATGTATAAATTACCTAAGACTTAATAAATGTATAATATAGTATTTACTTCTTTGCCTTTTTTATTGAAGGATGAAGGTTCACCAGTCTTAATATTGGAAACAGCATCCCCTCACTGGAGACCTAGGAACCTGAGATATAATGAACACAACACAACCACATAGTGATGCATACTTTTTTTTTTAAAGAATATTAGTCAAGAATTTGACTAAGTAATATCCTCCTATCCCTTCCAAATAAGCGGAACGCTTGTGTTAAGAGTGGGTACGACAAAAGTGCAAAGGGTGGATTCGAACCTGCGACCTGTCAGTTTTCAGTCCACACATTTAACCGTTGGGCTGTTGAGGCTTAGTTGCGTTCACTACTGTAATAAATCACTATAACAGCTCTGAGCTCGCTAGGAACGGGAGTGTACGATACGATAAAGCCAATCGATTTGTTCATTCAAATAATAAATTCCTAGGTATAATGCGAGGGTTGGACCGCTCATTCGAAAATCTATACATATAATAAAATTGTAGAAAAGTAGTGTCTGTGCAATGGAAATACATTAAAAAAAAGTAGCAGGGGTTGTTATTATATCGATGCCGAACCCGAAATTGTAATTAACTTTTTTTTGTCTGTTTGTCTGTGTGTTTGTGCACGCTAATATCAGAAACGGCTTATTCGATTTAGATACGGTTTTCACTAATATATTGTAGTAAGCTTCACTTAACATTTAGTGTTTATTTCATGTCAATCGGTTCATAAATAAAAAAGTTATGTCAATTTAAAGAATCACGGCGAACATTTTTAACGTACAGAGTACGTACTACACGCCTCGCGCCTGAGCGTCCGTGGCTATATAAAGCGCGCTGAGAGCCGCGCCCCGAAAAGTCACTATTCCACGCGAACGAAGTCGCGGGCACAGCTAGTGTAATAATAAAGTATGCAAGGTACATTTTGACTTTTGTCTCGTTTAAACTAGTTACTTCTCAAGTCTGAGGTAAGAGCGCGATCTGAAGATGTCAGCATAAGTCTGAGCACCCTCTCTTGATAACTATGCTTATTTGATTCAGGAATGGGACAGTTTATAGGCTGTAAAAAAAAGAGGGTTTAAAAGTTTCAAGAAACTTTATTTCATGTGTTTATATAAAAAGAAATTTTGGTTATACTGATATCTGTGGATTAATATCTGGGATGTTTATTGTTAACATAAAAAAATGACAATTGTCAATCTTTCTCTACAATATACTTATTAATATACATTACACTGAAGAACAAATTAATACATAATAATATTATTAACATAAACAATGACAATTCGCAAGCTTTCCCTACAATATACTTACATTAAACATTCAAATAAAACAAATTAATACATAATAATAAATAAATAAATAACCATAATCCCCGCGCCAATGTTAGAAATATTAAAAACATTTGGATACTTAATGATTTTAATACATAATCTTGTCAGTCTTAATATCTATTAAATACTGTTAAAATAGGGGATAAATAAAAATTATTTCAATAATAAATCATAACTTCCGACCGACATTGGCGTTGTAGACTCCAAAATGATGAACCGATTTAAATCTCTTCATTGAAGATTTAAGACTTGATTTGCGGTTTAACGACATAACTGTGATAATATAATACAAGTATACCTTCAGTAATATAGTACAAGTCGTGACCACGGTCCTTGCAACTGGATCGAAATTTCGACAATTCCAACTAAAACAATTACCGTGGTACGTTCTCGTATTATACTATCACAATTATGTTAGTAATAAATGAGCGCGCATTACGTCCAAACTATCGCCTCAATGGCCAAGGTTAAAGGTACATGTGCTTCGACCCTTTTGAGTTATGCAAGTTTCAGAACTCTGCATTAGTCGCACTAGTAAGAATACAAAGAACATCGGAACATCACTTTGCTACGATGTCACAAACGAAAATAATGCCTAAGACAACTCTCGCGCTTTGACGGCGGAGGATAAAAATAAATAATATTTAAAAAAAAACTTTCGATACTGATACACAATACAAACATACAATAAAAAATGGAATGCATTAAATTATTTCAAAATAAAATCATGTAAAATACATGCACGCAGATCATAAAATACACATTAATCGTTAGGTTTTAATCTCAAGAACACAATGAAGAACATACTTTGGAATAGGTACATTGAGTCATAAAAAACTAATTGTTTTTAGTTTAGTAATCATAATATTGTGTGGTGGAAACAAATAATATTATACCTAGCTGTACTTCAGAATTTCAAAATTAATCTCTTAGATATTTGAATTTCGGGAAGTTATGTTGTAACCAAATCTCTATGTAGCACCAATTTTTCAAAATTTCAAAACAAGTTAGTAATAAAATAGAAGAAAAGTTGCAGTAAGAATAACAGATCAATCAACCTGTTGGTATCTAAGAAAATAAGACTTCTTTCTTACCAAATTAAAGCTTAACAAATATTCGATTTTACTGAGATAGTTAAAAATGCAAAACTTTCTGTATTAAATATTCAATACAAATAGGGCTAATTTATATTGCCAAGAACTTCACGCAGCCTCCAAATGGCATATCATAACATCAGATGTAAAAAAACAGCATTGGGCCATACCAAAGTCAAATTCCAGAAACATACTTATAATATTGTAACAGGCGGCATACAATTAAATACTGTGAAGGGGCCAAGGGATGTAACAAACGAAATGTTGTGTTTCGTTTTATAAATATAAAACGAAAATTTTTGAAATCAAGCAGATTGCTTATAAATAATATATTATGCAGGCTAGACAATATATAACTATCAACTATTTCGTCCCATTTATATGAGGCTTTCTTTGCAATCCCACAACTTTTTTTTTTTGTTTTGTATTCGTCCTATCATGCGATCAGCTTCAACAGCTATAAGCAGATTCTTTGGAAGATTCGTTGGCATGGGAGGCTGTCCATCCAATGACGGCTCTACCTCTTGTGTTTTTCTATGTCTTAATCTGCAAAGTCCCATATGGAAGCGCGTTTAAGCCTTCTGAATTCCATTGGGAATCTGAGTGTTGTTGCTAATTTGTTTTGGTGAGTGTTGATCCGTTGTTTGTAGCTCTTTGCTCTGTGTTCAACTTCTTCTTTAACAGATTTTATCTTTAGATGCTCATGCAATTCTGACATCCTAGTGAACCATGGAGCATTTGTTATGTTTTTAAGGACTTTGTTTTGAAATCTTTGCAGTATTTCTAGATTTGAGTTCTTGGCTGTGCCCCAAAGTTCAATGCCATAGGTCCACACTGGTTTTATTATGGTTTTATAAATAAGTAGCTTATTATTCAAGGACAAACGCGAATGCCGTCCCAAAAGCCAGTTGAGATTTCTGAAAATTTGGTTAAGTTCATCGCGTTTTTTCATTATGTGAGGCTTCCACGTTTGTTTTTTGTCTAAGTGCATTCCAAGATATTTCGCTGTCTCACCATGAGGTATGATATTTTGTCCAAGTTTGACAGGGGTACAGATGTCCTTGCGGAGAGTAAAAGTTACATGTGTTGACTTATTTGAACTGGCTTTTATACGCCATTTGGCCATCCATTTCTCTATTTTGTTCAGGTGATTTTGTAATATGTCTGATGCTATCGTTGGATCTTTGTTGTTACACAATACTGCAGTGTCATCTGCAAAGGTAGCGGTGAGTACATTTTCTGAGGTGGGAATGTCAGCAGTGTAAAGGAGGTATAGTGTTGGCCCCAAGACAGAGCCTTGAGGCACCCCCGATTCAATATTATGGAATTCTGAGTAGGCATCGTTAATTCTAACCCTAAATATTCTCTGTTGCAGGTAAGATTTCAAAAGCATATAGAGATTATGAGGAAGATGATTCTTTGCCTTGAAGAGCAATCCGTTGTGCCAGACTTTGTCGAAAGCCTGTTGGACATCCAGGAATACAGCCGAACAATATTCTTTATTTTCTAGGGCGTTTCTTATTTTTCTAACTACTCTGTGCACTTGCTCTATAGTTGAATGACCGCTTCTGAAGCCAAACTGATGTTGAGGGATGATGTCTTTTTCGTTAAGTATGGATTTAAGCCTATACAAAGTTATCTTTTCAAATACTTTAGATAATGTTGGTAGTAGACTGATTGGCCTGTAGGATGATACCAAATGCGGTGGTTTGCCGGGTTTGGGAACCATTATTATTTCTGATATCTTCCAGATATCTGGGTAGTGCGATGTTCTTAAGATACCATTGAAGAGTTGCGTCACGAAGACAATTGCTTTCCTTGGTAGTTGTTGTAAGACCTCAGCTGTTATTAAACAAAACCCTGGGGCTTTGTTCAAGTCCAGTTCTCTTATTACCCTATAGACTTCTTTAGGGGAGCAGCTTTTCAGCGGTAAGCTGAGTTGTAAATCCGTAGCTAAAAACTCTTTAACATCTCTATCTGTGTCTAGATCGCCGTTGTTTGAGGTGAAAACTTCACTCAGGAACTTGCCAAAAGCTTTAGCGCGTTCATTATCTTTTCTGGCCCAGGTGCCGTCATCCAGTTTTAAAGGATGCTGCTGTGGTATGGGAGCCGCTTTGTTTGATTTCACTACCCTATAAAGCGAGTACTCGTTCTTTGCTGACGCAGACAAATTCTCTAACTTATTTTGTAAAGTTTCGTTTTCAATTTCTTTTAAGTATGATCTTAGTTCTATAATAGCACGGTTGAGGGCTCTTTTGTCTGAGGGATGACGACTACTATGCCAAACTCTCCTAAGTCTTCTTTTTTCAAGCACTTTATCTCTTATATCCTTCGGTATATTTTTACTACCTGCTATATGGCATCGTTCTGGTGTGGAGATCCACGCCGCAGTTTGTATAACGTTTCAACAATCCCACAACTGGCATAATAATATAAACGAACATTTGACCAAATGTCGATTGGATGAAGGCATAAGTCAGATAAAACAAAGTGGATATTATAATATTTAAAGAAGCGTGTTGACCAGAAAAGCCATTTTATGAATAAGTAGAAGTAGATGAACTTTATACTTGATGGTGATAAGAATTATACTAATTAAAAAAAAAACTGTTTCAAGTATACAGCGTGAAATTTTAGTAGTTGTTTTCCCGCATCAGAACGATCTACCCTCAGTAATACTATCGAAATATTTATGTATTTAAACTTCAAAAATAAACAATATTTTTGTTCATAACTCGAAAGCGTGACAAACAATAGTAATTCACTAGGTACTAATCAAGCCGCAAGCGCTAGGTACCACAAAATTAGAAACAATTCATAATTTTCAAACTTCAAAGCAAAATAAGCTCTCGCGGGTAGTGATATGGCATAAACTAGCCTGCACGCGCGAAACTATCGCGAGGTAATATGTAAATCCGCCATTTTTGATGTTAATCGATTTATTTTTACATAAATCAATTATACTACTAAGACAAAATAATTTCGCTGTGGGAAAACAACCATGAAAATTTCAGTGTGTATAAAAGGTAATAAAGTTTCAAGTACAGTACACAAATAAATAGAATAGTCTACAACAGTTAAAGCTCTAAGACTAAATTACATATGTACAGAAAAAATCAGGGGGCCTAGCGCGGAAGTCTGAAAACACTTTGATGTTCTAATTAAATTGCTGTTTAGACCCATTCGACCGATAACAGCGCTTACATACGTCGCAATGCTCTTAAGAAAACATCTTTCACAATATAATAACGTACATCAAAATCCTGTTGTCGTTTCATTCAATGCTTTTAAATTGACCAACCTTATTCTTCTTTAGCTCAATTATTAAAAGGTAACCGAATCACTTCTAACAGAAACACCTAAGCGACGCTTTAGGCCACGCTGCTCGCGTCACTTCTCAAGTCTCTATTCATATAAGTTTGACGTGTCTGTGTGTGTGCGGATTACATATTTTTTTCACAACTCCTTCAATATGGGTATGAAATGAAAAGGCTTAGACTAGTAGAATACACTATGATAAATTTCAAATCCAAGATGGCCGCCACTACAATATGACGAATAACATATTTTTATTTAACTTCACATGTCCGGGGTGTTTTAAATTTTCAATTAACACTTGTTAGTCATTAGATGTTACTTGCAATTTTATTAACCTTTTCAATAAGCTAAGAAAAAAAATTGCCATTTTATTGTCACAGATTGGTCATTCAGTTTTGGTCTTAATATTGTGAGAGATGGTCTTGTCAAGCCTTGTTTGTTACTTGGATTAATGCTACCAAATACTAAAAACACTAATTAAAATTTAAGGGTAGATATACCCTAATTTATTTTGGCATTTTGTCCAAACAGCAAACTATAAGAACCGTCACTTAATACTTGAGGTGCGCTTAGCACATAATCGGCAGTAAAATGATTAGATCAATTAATCTATAAAACACACAGAAGCCGCTACTTTTAATATTTGCTAAATAATATTTTAAATGCAATAATCTATGTATATAATTATTTATTTAAATAGCTTATGTCTTACATAATAAATTATTAAGTACAAAAAATTTCATTAAGTCCATTAATTTTTTTTAAAATTTTAGTGTTAACAAATAACAATCTCATCGCGGACGACATTTGTTACACTGATTAATATTATGTTCTAATATTTATATAATAACTTAATATACATATTAAATTATCAATTACCTTACAATCATGAAAAATAGGTGTTGGGGACCGATTTGGACAAATTGGCTTAGGCCAACTCTAGTAAAAATGCGAATACTGCAAATTCTAACGAATGCTCAAATATCAACCTTATTACAATTCCAATAGGGATGTTAATGGAAGCAAACCGCCGCCGCCTGTTTAGAATCAGATATCGAGGATCGTAACACTAAAGTCAAAGTAAAATGGATCTAACTGCCTTACATTAAACCACATTTTCGTCCATTTCAGCATATGTACAGTCAGCGCTCCAAGCGGAAGCTTAGCGAAGAAAAATTTATAGTATGTATTTAATTTGAATGCACAACTTTAATACAAGGACCATTAGATCCATTTCACTATGACGTTATTGAGCCTTGATTCTCGAAATCTATCCACTAGTACTGTATACGAATTACAACTCTATTCGAATTAAATAACATCGAAATTTAATCATCAGTAATAATTAGTCATTTGATATAAGATTTCTTTATCGTAACCACAAATAAAGCTCACGCGCCGTCGTGATATACAAGAACCATAGCAACTTTTTGTTTAACAATTTACTTTCCCGGTTCTGTTGGTAAGCAACCACAGACAAGCCTGTTCTTAATAATTATAAAACGCACTTTAAAGCTTTTGGCACATCTTTGCAACAAAAACATAGCAATGGAGTGATAGATGTACAGTGAAAATTATTAAATCAGACATTCCGCTATAGTTTCGCTTTTGCTTCGCACATTTATATCATTTTCTATAATCTTTCATTCCGCTGTTTCGCGGCGGAGACGTAATAACATAAAGCCTAAATAGCATTTTAAGTAAGAATTTAAGAACTATAAGTCTAACATGAGGATTTATTCTTTTCCCAATCTTCAGTTATACTATGTGTTTCAATTAAGAAGAGAATCTGCATTGGCGTAACTGTCAAACTTTTACCACTGGCAATAAAAAATTCGTTCGATTTATATTTTACTGATTTTTTAGAACGAAATGGATGGAAATACAAGAAATACGAAAAAAAACCATAAGTATTATTATTAAGCAGCATTTCCACAAGTGCCATATTTAAATTGTATACTCTGTCACACAAGTAAAACGAAACTAATGACATATACTCACAACTAAAATGGATCTAATCTCTTATAATCTCATATATTAAAATCTGTAAAATATTTCAAGACTTCAGAGCGTGTCACGTAATTTCAATACAAATAAATACTTTTCTATTGATATATGTATTTTATTATTCACACGAAAAAAAATGTATAGCTTTTTCACAAACGCCAAATATTAGAACGAAGCGCCATTTTCTTGAAACCAGTTTTTTTGGCTCGATTACCACGATTACACGTATGGCTTTTCTTAATTTAAACGCATAGTAGAAATTTAGGCCTATAGGATTGTTATCATAGAAGAATGCTGTGATATTAAGCTGCGTGCCCATTGACGCGGAGCGGTGCGGAGAGTTTTGCGGATTCTATTGGCCACTGACTTTTATAGTTAACACTGAACTGGCTTCTGTGATTTCTTTTTTAGACCTACTTGATTGACGCCATTTTGGCGCTGCAAGCCCATACTGGGCCGATACGAATGTCTCTGGAACTAATAATATTGCAAATGGCGCACCGACCTCTATAATCTATGGAATCATAGATAATAATTATAGAGGTCGGTGCGCCATTTGCAATATAATTAGACCAGAGACACTCGC
The DNA here is from genome assembly GCA_933228805.2 of Hipparchia semele. Lineage (NCBI taxonomy): Eukaryota > Metazoa > Arthropoda > Insecta > Lepidoptera > Nymphalidae > Hipparchia > Hipparchia semele. The sequence goes on along the minus strand of OW121725.1, from coordinate 3,304,783 downwards.
ATGTCAAATGTGACGCTTCGAAATGTGATCCATAGTTAAAATGTTTTTTTGTATAGGGACATTAAATCCTCAGTTCCGCTCCTCTATTCTCCTGTCTCATGTTCTCCACACCAGTGGTCAGACAGCCTCGCGACGGTGGTCTGGAGGTTTCCTCGCTCACCGGTTGTGGCGCGCGGGCGGGTGGGGCGCGTGGGGCGCGTGGGGCGGGTTGGGCGGCGCGGCGGCGGGCTGCGGCGGCCGCTTGAACGGGCCCAGGCGTTTGGTGGGGCGGGGCGACACGGAGTGCGGCTCCCCGATGCCCCCCCACGAGCTCGCGCCGTGGTCTATCAGCGCGTTCGCTAGGCGAGCGCTGTTTTGATCTGTAATCAGAGTTAAGAGTAAAATCAAATAGTTATAATATGGCAGCTGATGGCAGCGCCTTTGTTTGCGCCGATTAAGGAGTTTTGCTTCCCGCGGTAATTCTTTTATTTTCTAGGAAAACTGTAGCCTATGTGCTATTCTGATGTATAAGATTATATTGTGAAGTTTCATCAAAATCCGTCCAGTATTTTTTGCGTAAAAGAGTAACAATTATCCATCCACCCTCACAAACTTTTTAATTTATAATATTAGTAAGAAGTAAGAAAAAATGTTGATGGTACTAGAAGGCGAGGAAGGTCCCGCAAGCGATAGTCCGACTAAGTCTGCCGTGGGCGGTCCATTGCACGAGTGTACCAGGCCGTCGACCAGCACGGCGAAGTACCGAATGCTCGCGAGGCGAACCACTTCTGCCGATGAAGATTTCCCTTCATGACGACCACGACGTTTCTGCCAACATAATGTTAATAATAGAATACCGTAACGCACCGGTGGCTTGGTCGTGCGCGAGGTGCGGGTGCGGGTGCGGCACGGGCTCGCGCACGCGCGTCACGAAGGTCTCGAAGGTGGCGGGCTGCGTGTGGTTGTGCACGAGCGCGTCCAGGTCGCGCGCGCGCTCGCTGCACGCGTGCTGGTACAGCGGCATGGTCGCCCGCACCGCGCGCCCGCCCGCGAACGCCGCGCCGCGCACCAGCGCCGCGCAGCAGCTCACGCGGATCACGCACTCCTCCCACAGCGGCCCGAATACCGCTACCTGCGAAACGTATTTTTTTTCGATGACAAGATGGTCTTTGACTGCGCTCTCATCTGATTGTAAGTAACGATGCAGTCTAAGACATAACTATCTTGGAAAGGGTATGACAAAGTACATTGGCTGTAATGAGTGTAATGGGCTCTGATTGGCTGAATTTGTGGAGTTCTTGATGCATCGATGCATTTTAACCAATAACGGGAGAGTACCTAAGGGGTAAAAAAGGGGGTTGAAAAACGCAACTGCGGGCACGAATTAGTAGGTAATATCTCATCGTACGTCGGGTTTCCTAGAGACGGTGCAGCGCAGCAGGCCGCCGGGCAGCGGGTACAGCACGATGAGCACGTCGCAGAACTGCGTGGGCAGCGTGTCGCGCTTGTACGGCCGCCAGTGCTCGCTCCACACCACGTGCACCTCGTCGTTGCCCAGGTGCCGGGTCTACAATACAGATTTAATAACAATTAGTGTAAAATGAAAAGCATCCCTGACATGTGGCGATATGCCTGACAGATCAGATTCTTCTCGATTCTCCATCATTATCTGTTATCCCTCAAGAAAATTCTTTTAAATATTTTAAGGTTGTCTGGAGGAGATCACCTTTGCACACCTATCATTTAGTTACGTATTAATACTTAAATTAATCAAAAGAAAAATTATATTTTTATAAAATAGGTACCTTTAAGTAGGTAAAGCTAAGTATGTCAAATTACCGAATTGCTTTACAAAAATATTTAAGTAGGTATGTGCTGACACATCTTTTTCAAATAAATCACGTTTCTAAATACATTTTCGCCTATGAAATGAAATGAAAATGAAATGAAAATTTATTTATAAAATAAAGTCAGTTACAAATGTATCAGGAGTCCCGATTTAAGTTATAGATAACCTGTATCCCGGGAAACCTGCTCTTCCTCCGTCGTTTATGTAGATATATATATATATATGTGTGGGTGTGTGTGTGTGTGTGTGTGTGTGTGTGTGTGTGTGTGTGTGTGTGTGTGTGTGTGTGTGTCCGTAGGTGTACTGATTATGTTAGAGTAGATTGATGATAGGTACTACTTTGGGTTAAATTATAAAAATAGAAATGGAAATTAAAAGAAAGCAATTAGGTTTGCAATTCATAAAGTTTTTCTGTTTCGTTGTAGTTTAAGTTATTTAACCAATTAATTAATTTTTGTTTAAATTCGAACAATTTCATATCATGTATATTTAAAATTTTATTTATATTGTTATATAAATAGGGCGACTTAGTTTTGTACTGTCTACTTGCAAAATTAGTATTACAGGGGAATGTCTTTATGACCGCATAGTTACGTCTCTTATTTTGAAGAGATTGGTTGTAAGGTGACGTACGGTGCACCCGAACTATCGTTTGCAGAATGTATAGCTGCCTTATGGTTAATATTTTAGCAGAAGTATATAAACTATGTGTTGGATATCTGTACGGTCTGAAATACATTACCTTCAGAAGGGACCTTTGTGCTCTTTCTAACTGGATTAGTTGGGTCTTACATGCGCCACCCCAGGCGGGAATGCAATACGTCAAGATTGACTGTCCTAGTGCAATGTATATAGTTTTTAATAACGCAGGTGGTACAACATGGCGAAGTTTTTTAAAGATCCATATAAGATTTCTAGTTCTATTTATTAGGTTATTTATTTGTTTATACCAATTTAGATGTTGATCTATTATCACTCCTAAGTATTTATACTCTGTCACATTATTAATTTTAGGACAATCGCAAGGATCTCCTTGATAATAGTGACAAGAATGGCATTTGATAGTAAAATCTGCAGGTGGTTGTGTTGGTGTTCTAATTGAAAAAGACATAAATTTGGTTTTGGATATATTTAACGTGAGCACGTTATTATTTAACCAATTAACAACAGTACTCATGCCTTTTTCAGCGTTGTGTTTTACTTCTTCCCATGTGTCACCGTAGAAAATTAATGCAGTGTCGTCTGCATAAGAATAGGCCTTACATTTATCAAGATTTAGTAGTAATAGTTCATTTATATATATTAAGAACAGGGTAGGTCCCAGAACACTACCTTGCGGAACACCATACGTAATTGATGTTTCTTGGCTTACGGCGTCGCCAATTTTTACTTTTTGCCTTCTATTTGTAAGGTAACTTTCAAACAGTTGCAATGGTGTACCTCTGATACCGATCCTATCCAGTTTATTTAATAGTAAAGGAATACAAACGGTGTCAAAAGCCTTGGCCAGGTCCAGAAATACACCAATGCATTTCTGGCCCTGGTCAAGTCTCCCCACAATATCATTTGTAAGGTTGTGTTGTAAACCTATGTTCATTAATTAACTCTAAGATATCATTGTAAACTTCGTGTAGAAATAAAGAATTTCTCTTCTATTCAATTCTATCTGTTTAATTCATTGAGACCATTATAGCGAGCCCAAACACGGTATATCTGCTGTAAGTGACTGAGGAGTTGGATATACCCACAGACTATTTGATACCCGTAAACGTAACTCTCCAACTAATACGTACCTTGTTAAGTATCGCGTCCGGCGTGTCGGCGGGCATGCGGGTGGCGACGTGGAACAGCGCCTCCAGAGTGAGCGTGGCGATGTAGGGCGCGCTCACGCCGCCGCCGCCGCCGCCGCGCAGCCCGCCCGTGAAGCCCACGTGGCTCTCCAACTCCACCTGCCGAGTGGAGCGTACAGCTTATACAATACCTCATAATGTGCAAGTGCAAATGGGTCACGGTGGCCAATCTTCACGGAGATCTGCCATCTGCGCGGGAGATGTAGTCCACAAGTGTGCGCAAACACATGTGTCTATTCCCTCACTAATAGTTCGATAATGCGAACGACCAGAAAGATTAGGCGCAAAACAAACAGCATTATGTAATCTCCGAGGCACGGATTTGACACACCGCCAACTTTCTAACTCCAGGCTAGTACTGAGAATTTCTTCACAGAAAAACCCAATAGGTACCTTTTTTGGCCTGACCCGGGATCTCATAATTCGCAGCCAATGGTTGCCACCAGAATGGTTGGATGGAATGGCACGTTTGGAATTACGAGATCCCAATACTACCACCACTGGTACCACTAGAATTAAAAAAATACCTAGTAAGCAAGGGACAATCTACCCATTTTGCTATAATCCGTCTAACTGTTAAGAACGTAGAAGGGGGAAAAAAGAGGGGTACAGAGAATTAAAGGGAAAGCACGAAGTAATGCTATGCAGTTCAATGCTGATCCAAAATACCTCCCCTTGAGGTCATTCTAGTTCGTGCAAGTCGGACTGCCAGCCGGCAGAAGTGCGAAGGGGTGTTTTTTTACCCGAAAAAAAAACCGCCGAAATAAAAAAATGTGTTTTATAATACATACCTCCCAAGCAAGAGCAGCCAGGAACGCCTCGTAAGCAGGGCTGCCGCAGCGGTTGGACAGGATTTCGTTTCGCGTCTCCTGTCCCTTGCCCACGTAGATAACCGCCACTTTATGCGTTTCTCTACATCTGGAGTAAGAATAGTACATTATTGCAAAGGCAGGGAAGTAGCAATTGCAGGTCGAGTATGAGTTTGAAGGCCGAGCCGTAGGCGAGGACTTCACTAAATACGAGACAGGCAATTGCCATTTCCCGCCGAGGCATATATAGTGCTTTTCTCAAAAGAATGCAGGGAAATAAAACACTTTATATTATACATCCAAATCCATCCGCCATTTTGGTTTAAATCTGGTGGAGTACAATCATTCTCCATTTCACTCTCTGAACCGTTGGAACTCATTTTATTTATTATCTATTATATAAAAATAAGTCGGGTTTTCCTTCCTGACGCTATAACTCCAGAACGCACGAACCGATTTCCACGGTTTTGCATTCGTTGGAAAGGTCTCGGGCTCCGTGAGGTTTATAGCAAAGAAAATTCAGGAAAAATTTCAACAATTTAAGAACGCGGACGAAGTCGCGGGCATCCGCTAGTTAAATTTATATTTATTAAGTAGGTATGTAAATAACAAATCAAGACGAATTTTCAGCTTTGCCGCCAATTTTTTTTTATCATCTGTGCCGACAGGCAAACGCATTTGTGGCTATACAGCCACGTAAACACAATTTGTACTAAGCAAAGAGACTATGGTATGCCAAGAATGACAAAAGAAATCCGATCAAAGAGTATTTAGTAACCCCAGCACGTTAGTTTCATACTGTTGTATGAAACGGCATTACTACAACGCTCCTGCAATATTTAAAAAAAAAAAAAACAAAAAATGTTTTGCAGGAGCGTTGTAATGTTCCAAATTCAAAAAATGCTCCTGCAATGGATTTGATTTTCTTTGTCCGACAATTCGATACTTCGCGTGTTCTTTTTTCGAAAATAATGACAATATTTCCATGCATGTTTGAGAAAAGTATATTTTTATAAATATTTAATAAAGAACTTACAGAATAGAAAGCCCCTAAATACAATCCCTTACCTGAGTTATTTCCACTTTTAGATGTTCCCTAAGGTTGAAATCATATCGGATTTTTCCGTATGATTTCAGTCACACTTATGCGCATCGCGCGTCGACGCATCCGAACGGAGCCGAACGGATCCGTTCGCATCCGTACGGATGACTACGCATGCAAACGGATCCGTTCGGACCCGTACGCGCACTCAATATCAAGTTACTAACTTTAGTTAGTACCTTTAGGCACTATTAGGTATTCTGTGTTCTAGTGGTTTACGCTGGGCGTTGATAAATTAGTCAGTCAGTCAATCAGTCACGACAAGTCTTTCTATGTATACAGATGATAGAAGACTATTAATATCTAGAATTGAGGTTAAGCTAGCGAAGAAAACATCGATGGAACAGCTCTCTCAGCCCTGCGACCCGGCATCATATTTCTTACCTCTGAGCGTCTAAGTTTCTTAGTTCCCTGAGCAGCCTGTCGGACCGCCTCAACAGCTGCGCGTGCGGTCGCCGCGCGGCGCCCAGCGTGCCCAGTTGCGACACCAGCAGCCGACTCTGCTCGAACGGCCCCGCCTCGCCGACGGAACAGCTCTCCCAACCCTCCGACTCGTCGTCACTGCAAAGTTTTATACACAATATTTGAAAAAAAAAAAAAAAAAAAGAAGCTCTTTTAGGGGTAATGATCGAAAGTAAGTAAATAATTGTGGCTTTAGTCGTGATGAGCCTTTATGAATGGTTGGACAAAAATAAGGAGCTTAAACCCAATATTATTTTGCGAATAATCTGTTCACCACAATTCAACAAAAAATACAGAAAGCTCACCAAATCTGATAAAGTATTCTGCAAGTTTACTTTTAGTGGAAAAATAGTGTAATTTTCTTAGATCCTGAAATCGCTAGTTAAAACCAACATTGTCTAGGGACAGGTTTTCTTAAATGCATGGGAGAATGATGGTCCTTCGAGCCGGATTAGTCGCTTACCTGTCGCGGTTGGCAAGATAGTGTCGCTCTGAGTTGCGGTGCGCCACCAGTGCACACACTAGCTCGTCCTCAAGCCCGCTGGCGAGGGGCGAAGCACCCACTTCATCCAGACGCCGCCCGCACGTTACCTCGGGGGATGTGTGACCTATGTAGGCTAAGACCTGCAGACAAGGTTGATTCTAGACGATTCCAATCATTTCCAACATCTGCTAGGGAAAACTCATAACTTATAAGCATTTTTAGGGTTCCGTAACGAATCCTTACAGTTTCGTCCAGTCTGTCTGTCTGTCTGTCTGTCTGTCTGTCTGTCTGTCTGTCCGTGAGGGATTTTAAAAAAAACCCTCCCGGATTTTGAAAATGAAATTAGAAAAAAATACTTATCCCATCGAGTGAGGTATCGTTGTATAGGTATTTTAAAATCAGTTGTTCGAAGTAAACAAAAAAACAATGGATATCATCCTACTAATATTATAAATGTGAAAGTGTGGATATTTGTTACTCAATCACGTCGCAACGACTGAACCGATTTGCCTGAAATTTGGCACAGGGATAGATTATAGTCTGGAATAGCACATAGGCTACTTTTTATCCCGGAAAATTAAAGAGTTCCCGCGGGAACACGGGAAAAAACCTTCAATCCACGCGAACGAAGTCGCGGGCATCAACTAGTGAATAAATAAATCTCACATGATCCAGCTGATGTTTATCCGGCGGCGAGTTTTTGTAGTCTGGTAACAGATCAGCGGGCAGCGGCGGTGGCAGCGACGATAACGTATTTTCTCTTGGGCTGGCAACACTGTCAAACAACAAACTATAATTTGAAATGTTACCAAATTACCTAGTGGCCAAAACGCCGGCCTTTCGAGGAGTTTGAGTTTGAACCCACGTATGCATCTCCAATGTTTTCTTAAAAGAATATTAACCGCCTAAAACTTAGGAGAAGTTAGGATTTGATCCTTTTGTTTTTCAGACCGTGACCTATTGAGTTTGAGGCTTGACACTGAATTGAAATTATATATAAATAATCTGTTGTTTTAAAGAATAAGGTCAATTTTGTCAACCATTTTGACAGAAGTTATACTTGCCTCTTGGGTAATGGAAGTAGTTCCAATGGTTCCGACGATGCGACCGACGGGTCGTAGTAAAGCGCCGATGCGTCCCAGCACGCCTTCCCGCAAATGTCACGCAGTAACACTCGCACTTGACGATCTGATGTCATCAACCCTGTAAATGGATTATTTGTGACGTCATACCTTCAAGGTGAAGGCCATACACTATGACAGATACCTTATAAATATGATGAGGGGAATTTTAGGAAAGTATTTATGTTTTTATCGCTGAATGGCATCGTAGTTATTATGTCTAATATCACTCGAGCCCTGATTAGACTTACCGGAACTAGGACCACCATTATGTGCGAGAGTTCCAATGTCATATCACTGATCCGCATTTATTGAATTTTGTCGCAGTTAGTGGCATCCAGTTCTCATGTCCAATATTACCTGAGCCGTAATCAGACTTACCGGGGGAAGTACCATCACAGGTTAGATGAAACGCCGGGAGTTGAAAAGAAAAAAAAAATTTGGACGCCAACATGTAGCTCTTATGACTCAAGGTTGGTAATCGTGGTATCACTGAACTACTTTAATTGAATGTCGGCTCAGTTCAGCGGCATCCAGCACTGTCCAGTGATGTCCAATATTACCTGAGCCCTGATCACTTGACTTACCGGGTATAGTACCACCGCAGGGTGGATGAATAGACGGGAGCTCCACAAGACTTATCAGTGTCGTATCAGTGAAGCGCAACATTTATATACGAGACGCAGTTAACGACCTTTAGCTCTCTTGTCCAATAGTACCTGAGCCATGATCAGACTTACCGGGCGTAGTACCACCGCAGGGTGGATGAATAGCCGGGAGCTCCACGAGACTGGCCAGCGTCGTATCACTGAACCGCATCAGTTGCACGTGCGGTGCAGCTAACACAGCGGAACCCAACTCTGAGCCGAGCGCTGTATCGTGTTGCTCGCACACACTTGACGAGGTTTGACAGCCGCTCCATAGCGGCCAGTGGCCTAAGTATAGGACCAATTGCGAGCATATCTGTTCAAAACAAAAATAATCTATGAACTTGTCTGACAATTATTTTTCTATCTAGAAAATTATAATTATTACCCTTCTACGTCAAGTTGACCGTCGTCGAGCGGTACAAAATAACGTCCGTCGACAAGAAAAAATAATTGTATTTTTTTATTGAAACCACAACTATGAACTATGAAGTTTTCTTCTCTGGCAATATCTCGATAATCCATTTCGAGCCATACAGTTTACAGAAATTTCTGGAGTGATTTATACCACACGTTTAAGTAACAGTTTAATTATATTATTTTAAGTAACAGTTAACTAAACAAAGTCTGAAATCTATAGAACGCACTCTAATCTGCTCAGACTCAAGACAGAGTTAAAACGAGACAGATTTATGTCAAAGCATATTTGTGTCTCATTTTAACTCTATCTTAAATCCGAGCTAAGTCAGAGCACGCACTATAGATCTCAGCATTAGACTCACCGTTTGAGCCCAGAGTTTGACATCAATGGTAGATGCCGGGGTAGTCTTGGGCGTCAAATTGTCCAGCTGAATGTTCGGGTCGAAGTCTTCATCGACTGGCAGCGCGAGTCCTTCTATATCGGATCCATTCGTCCCCTTCATCACTGCATATAACACCTGGACAACATTTGAACAAAACTCATTTTTAAAGTGCATATTGGAGTATGTTTTCGGGGAAAAAGAATTTGGAGTTCTTCTAATTTAGTTTCATTATAATCTGTATTTACAAATGAAGAGTGATCATTATTTTGTTCAATTATTCATTAAAATAGTTGTAAGACGAAAGACGAAGTCGTTGTCAAGTAAACTATTACTTGACCACGACTTCGTCTGGGTTTTATCTTCTTCTTTATTACCCTTTATTTAAGGCCATATTGCCAGTTTATACGCCAGGATTCCAACTATTGGTTCATTCAAGTTTAGATAAATTCAATTAGTGTAAATTATCCTATGTCCTAGGCAATGCTCTGGGGTATAAACTACCCATTTCAATATTTTCATGACCATTTTTTATCCCGGAAAAGAGAGTTTCCGCGGGAGTTAAAAACCTCAATCCACGCGTACGAAGTCGCGAGCATTAGCTAGTATATATTTTCCCGTTCAGTATTCAACGTTTCACAATGTTAGCAGCCCATGACAAAGTGAAAATGTGCCAAGGTTTTTCGTGTAGACATTCTAATAAAATTCTTATAGTTTTACGTAAGACAGTGCGATTTAGTGCTGGACATATTTTGAACGTTGCATCTTTCTAATTAGCACTACGTTACGTGGCGTCATACGTGCGTACAGTGCGATTATGTTTAAAACGCCGGCGCACTGTACCGTTATCACAGTTCAACGGCTGACTTCGACGCCACTACTTCCGAATTATTCAAAATCATCCCCCCTAAATCAACATGCAAAAAATCGTAAGTGAATATTTTTATTATCAGTTGAGTTCTCATTTTATTTTAGCTCAAAGACATTACCTAATTCTTTATTTAATGAGTTCTTAACTATCTTTAAATCCCTTGAGACCAATTTCACCATCGCCGATTAACCTTTATCCGAGTTTTTGACAGTTTTTGTATTTTATCCAAAAATAAAGACGTTCTGCCAGTTTTTGTATTGAAAATTTGACAAAAATGTTATTCGTCTGTCAAACGTTACTTGGCTATGGTACATTTGAACTTCTTTTTTTTTCATCAATAAACAATCTTTAATCAGCTGTAATTAATATGTACTAATGAACCGTTAATCTGATTCTGAGAGTGGATTTTTTAACTCCATCATTTTCCAATAATTTCTTCACAGAAGTTTGGTTTTTCCTTTACATTAAAGTACAAAATAGTATAAAGTAACATTTTTCTCAGACTGAACTATTTGTTTGATTAAAGTGTTAACAGGTTCATATTGGAAGTTCTCATGTTCGCACCTTTAATGTATGCTAATATTTCCATTAGCGACTGATCTAGCACAATTTAAGGTTAATGACGAATCCAGTGGGGTTTAAATAATCGTATTCCAGTATTTTAAAACTAATTTTTTTTAAAGAATATTAGCCAAGCTGAACCTGACTTATATTCTCCTCTCCCCTCTATATAAGCAATAGTACAACGGGTGGGGCTCGATCCTACAACCTTTCAGTTTTCAGGCCGCACCTTAAACCGTTGGGCTATTGAGGCTCTAAATAATAATAATCCGAATACTTTGGCATGCAGTATGTCGACTAACTGTATTTATGCTGACTGAAAGGATTGTTTCTAAACACATACATGTTGTCATTTAAATAACGTATTACGTTTTGTTTCCAAAGATTCGTTAATTTTCCCGTGTCTATCTATCTAAATGTTTATTGCGTTTTGTAAACAACAATGAACTTCGCAAGCTGAAAAGTCTGCGCTGAACGGTGAAAGTGAACAATTCCACAACCTGGAGTTTGCGGAATTGCTGTAATATTTTGCGGAAAAAATACACGCAATTTTTCTATGGATAAATTCACATAGAGTGTATTGCGTTGCGCCACTGTTTAACTACACCTAAGAAAGTAGGTAACGAATGGATTATTGTCAAACTTTTCAATGAAACTTCTCTTTTTAAATAAAATAGGAATAATTTTAATAATATTTAAGATTTATTAAAAAACGTGATATATTGACAATTTTTGTATTGAAAAATTGCCAAATTTAATTTTACTGAGGCCCGCTAAATTAGGACTAGTATTTGTGGGAATATGAAGAAAATGTTTTTAGTTATTTACTTTACTTATTTTTTCTTTTTTAATATTTTGCAGGTATTGTGCGCGTTAGCCTTAGTGGCCCTTGCTACAGCGGTCCCTCAAGAACAGGAACCAGCCTACATCCTCAAGCAGGAATCTGATGTCAATTCCGAGGGCTACCATTTTGAGTAAGTGTATATATTCTTCCGCCTATCCTATTAATATTATAAGTGCGAAAGTACGGATGGATGGATGGATGTTTGTTATTCAATTACGCTGCAAAGACTGAACCGATTTCGCTGAAATTTGGCACAGAGATAGATTATAGTCTGGAATAACACATACGCTTTACTTTTATACTTTTTATTACGGAAAATAAGAGAATTCCCGCTGGAATTAAAAAACCTTAATCCACGCGAACAAAGTCTGGGGCTTTAACTAGTATGACGCTGCAACAGAGCTACGGATCGACGTGATTTTTTGCATGGATATAGTTGAGGACCTGGAGTGTTACATAGGCTACTTTTTATCCCGGAAAATCAAAGAGTTCCCGCAGGATTTAAAAAAATAAATTCACGCTAACGAAGTCGCGGACATCGAGTTGGTACGGCATTCCGAACCAGTGGTAGATTCATTTGACGATTCGAAAGCACTTTGTTAAAGTTTATTTGAATAAAAAACTATTCTATTCTATTCTATCAGTTAGTAAAGAAATAAATCTCTGTCCAGATTCGAAACCAGCGACGGCATCTCCCGCCAAGAGCAAGGCACGCTGAAGCAGATCGGCGAGGACCAGAAAGCCCTGGAAGTGCAAGGCACGTACAAATACACCGCGCCCGACGGCATTACCTACGTCGTCACCTTCACCGCAAATGAGCACGGCTACCAGCCTCAGGAGCACATTGAGCAACCAGGACAGTAAATCCCCATAGACAACACAGCTACCCCCAAATAAATACATAGGCCCGATTTCACCAACGTATAACATAAACGTAAAAATTCTTTTTACAAAACCGACTTCAAACGCCACTACAAAGTATATAAATTGTGCCTACAAAATTTGAAGAGTTTCCTCGATTTCTCCAGGATCCCATCATCAGATCCTGATCCGTTGACGATGGGACCACCCACCTGGGAAGTATACCCTTTCAAACAAAAAAAGAATTTTCCAAATCGGCCCGGGCATCTTCGAGTTATCGGGGAACATACATAAAAATTAAAACAGAAAAAGATTCCGACGAATCTCTCTTTTTGGAAGTCGGTTAAAAATAAGTCTTTTCCGAGCGTTTTGTTATCATGGCAGATTTTGAATACAAAAACTGTCAGAACGTCCAGTTTATTACTCGGTTAAACGCCACTCAACGTTGTTGAAATCGACACTCAATGAGTTGAAGAGTAGTTGAATGGGAAGTTGCCATTTTCTTTTTCTGTCTTACACAGTGTTAGACATAGTGCGCTAGACAGAAATTGACGATCATGGACGAACATTCCCATTCTTATCCTGGGGCCCAAGTCTGCTATTACAATTGTAGTTACATTACAGTTACATTGCCTATCAATGACATCCCAATTGCTACTTTTAGCAATTTGACTTGGGGCCCTGATTGCTGTGAATAGGGTAGGCATTAAGCGGGCAGATGGTATAAAATGGAGAAAATCTCCAGTACGAGTTATAAAACTTAAGGGTAGGCTTTTTATAATTTGTAAATTGTATGTTTGTAATTTGAACAATGCCTACGCTTAAGTTTTTTATAACTCGTACTGTAGATTTTTTCCATTTTATATCATCTGCCTACCTTGTACTCTCATTCCAATTTATGAAAGAAGTAACCACTTGTTGTTGACGGGACGACGAGCCGAGTACTTGTAGTATTATGCCAAAAAATTGCTGAATGCGCCTGGCCTGCTAGTGCAAACCTCTGATTGTCCCGCTATTGGTTAAAATGCATTGACGCAGCAAGAACTACATAAATTCAGCCAATCAGAGGCCATTGCGATCGTTACACTGATGAAATCATTTTTAGAGAATCGACACGCAGGTCATATTCATCAAAGCGGCTCAAATGTGAATAAGGAGGATTCGTTGTTGTAATCCTTTGTACGATTTTTGTATGTTTGTAAACAATTTGAAATAATATATTTTTTTATAAATAATGTTTACGTTTGATTCCACTTTCCTTCATCGTTCGTATGAGATGTAACCCATGATTCAATAATTTGACGAACTCCCTGGCGCAGTGGTGAGCGCTGTGGTCTTATAACTGGGAGGTCTCGGATAAGATTCCCGGCGGGGCAATTTGGGAATTTATAATTTCTGAATTCTGTGGTCTGGTCTGGTGGGAGGCTTTGGCCGTGGCTAGTTACTACCCTACCGTCAAAGACGTGCAGCGATAGCGAGTAGAAACTTTTTGATTAGGGGTATAGGTTTAATCTACACTGCCATACCCCTCCCAAGTTATCCCGCTACCATCTTAGACCGCATCGTCACTTACTTCGAATTATCTTGACATCGACTAAAAAAAAACAAAAATGATCTTACCCGAAATATTACAAGCAACAAAGTCTGTTCGCCGTCTTTCTCTTCCATAAGCCTGGCGGGGCCGCAGCGCACGGCGAACTCCGCGAGGCAGAGTAGTAGCGAGCCAGCCAGCGGCTTCACGGAGTCGCGGCCGCTGCTACTCGATATTTGAGCGAGGCAAGCGCAGATCCACTTTATTATTTTTTCTGTTTCAAAGAATAAAATCTGTATATAAAAAGATCAGTTGCTGTTCGTCAGTCTGGCTATCCTGAAAAACGACTTGAGCAATTTGATTTTTTTATTGCGTTATTCGCTCTGATATAGGGGTGTTTTTAAGGTAAAAAAAATTGGAAAATCAAAAAAAAAACTGAAAAATAGAATAAATTAAAATTGTTAATTTTGTATTAATATAAGGTACCTACTCCAAAGTGGTCTTTGGATTAGGTACCTTATACTTATACACATGGCTTTGCTCCCTCCATCTATAAGGTACCTAATCCAAAGACCACTTTGGATAAGGTACCTTATAGATGGAGGGAGCAAAGCCGTGTGTAAAAGCTAGTGTCTAATTCATCAAAATTTTCAATAAAGACGACATTAGTCAACTTCAGCTTGGCTGATATTCTTAAAAAAAAAGATTCGGTTAATATTAAACAAAGAATAGTTCACATATTACTTACCAGCGAGGCCTGGGTACAACTCCACGATGCGATCCGTGTAGTCAGCCAACACCAGCACGGCGTCGCTTACGACTTTCGCTATCATTTTATTTTTCATCTGTAACAAAAATCATATCGTTCACAACACTAAATCCAAAGAGTCGTGGGTTTTCAAATTTTACAATTGATTCATAATTATCTAGAGGGTAGTTTTACCTCGTTTAAAAAAAGAGCAACCGCCGAGTTTCTTGTTGGTTCTTCTCGGTTGGGACGGCATTCCGAACCAGTGGTAGATTCATTTGACGATTCGAAAATACTTTGTAAAAGTTTATTTGAATAAAAAACTATTATATTCTATTTTTTTCAACCTCGTTGGTGGTAGTTACTATTCTAACCATAATTATTATGTTGAGCCAAAAAAAAATCTTGAACCTTCTATAAAGTAATTCTTAGAAGTACCAGAGTTGGCAAGTCGACGGTATTAAATCCCTGTGCCTCGAAGAGTACGTAAAGCCATCAGGCCTGGACCTTTCTCCAGTCTACGAAGGCGAGAAAATAGTGAATGCAGCTGTTCTTTCGCACAAACTTGTGCACTATGTCTCCTGCATAGTTTAAACTTCGTCTTCATCAGCCGGTAGACGTCCACTGTTGGGCAAAGGTCTCCTGCAAGAGCTTTCATAGGCCTCAAGGGCTCCCTGCGTCTGATGAAATTCGATCGGCATCATACCATCAGCATCTGCAGCAGACAGGTGACGTAGGACGGCAGGCGCGGGCAGGCGGTGCGCGCGGCCAGCAGGTGGCAGCAGTGCGCCGCCAGCGCGCACGCGCCCGCGCAGCGCGCCGCCGCCGCGCCCTCGCGCCTGCACACGCGCACCACGATGTTCAGCACGTGCTCCTGCCGATGGGTACACCTTGTTTTACAACATGCCTCAAAAGAAAAGCCGGCCAAGTGCACCGAGGCTTCAGTACCTTGGAAGTAAACATATAAACATTAATTTTTGTTAGCGATACAATCGCAGTACTACATTAATACGGCTGCGTAGAGGAGGACCACGGGATCGGGAATGGATTATCAACTTAGCTTGTGTACCGTATAAAGTTCCTTAATCTTCACGAACTAAGGAGATCACTTGTACAATATCAGGACACTCGGGGCCATCAATTTTATTGAATTATGCCACCTAATAAAAAATTTGTTTGGCAGAGAGACAAAGGAAGATTTCCTCAATTTAGAGGGGGCTATTTTGTTGGACGATTCTGTATAGCGATTCATGTTAAGCTGAGTCACGTATTATCAAGGAGCAGTAAACTTTTCCTCTTCTCAGTCGTTACTCTTGTCAGAGCGGTCGTGGTCGTCATTTAGGTGTTGAGGCACGCTTCACTATACGCCTCCACTCTTCCCTAATAGCTGTTTTTTTGTGCATTCGTGCAACGGGACATCCACCGCAGTAAACATGACGCACCTTCAAGTCCGGACAAGACACCGTGTTATACTGGTGAGGATAGGGCTGCAGCATCGGTGCGTTCATGAGGCCGTCGGGCAACGCGAGCAGAGACCCCAGAAACGTTACAGCTGCTGTGCGCGGACACTGTAATATAATATTTCTATATGTTATGTGGGAAATGGAATGTAAGAGTGTGTGAAAGGGATAAATGTATGCTAGAGAAATAGAGGGACATAGATAAAGATGGCGAATCGGTATGTTCGGTATCGACAAGTTAAACATATTTAAAATAAAAACAAGTTGGTTAAATATATACTGTGTTTACTGTGAGCTAATTCCCACATATACAATAGTTTAAAGAATTTATAATAATAATAAAAAAAATTGTAACAATTGTTATCAAATTAATTAATTCAACCCATCGCCATCTACTGAAAACAGTTCTCCTCTCGAATAAGAAGGGTTTTGAGCCATAGGCCATCAGCGTTCTCTGACACAAGTCAGAGGAAGCGAGGAGGCTTCTCCTAAATTGGAGATTTAAAAAAAAAGTAGTGAGGCGTTGATAGATTGCTGATGAACTTATTGTTTGTGCAATTATGATGCTTAAAACACATACCGAGGGTCCACAATCGGAGGAGTTGAGTACGACAGTGGAGGCGTGAACAAAGTCCAGCAGGAGTAGCGAGTAGCCCTCGAGAGCCAGTGATAGGTACCGCGGCGCTGCGTGCTCCACTAGCACGTCCACCACGGAGCGATCCTCGCCGGTTAGACCTGAGGAGCGAATATGGTGATAGTTACGAGAGTGTAGCACGTACGCTAACTAGAATATGATCGTCTAGCCGTAGGTAAGGATTTTGATAGCACCGAGCTTTAATTTCAACTTGATCATTATCTCTATCAAAAACTAGATTAAAGATAATCAAGCTCACTATATAAATTATTGCACAGAATTTGCTCAGTTAGGAGTGGAAAAACGCAAAGAATTTGTTAAAAATAGATTTTGTTTTAATTGTTTAACACAAGTAGGGAATGCAAATCTCGCGAGATTGGGGCTCAAGCGAGATCTCGCGAGATTGTAAATAACAATACCGCGAGATCTCGCCAATTTCGAGATCTCGCGAGATTGGCAGTTTTGTGTGTTTTTTTTTTTTGCAAATAATCACAATATTTGAATAAATTAGAAAAAAAAAATAATAAAAATTATAAGTATTATAAGATAACATTTATTTTCACGAATTTTTACAATAGACTTTTATGAATCAAATTGTCTATAATTTTTTAATAAACTTCTAAGTAGGTAACTTTGACGTACGTTTCAATCAAATCACTGTGGAAGCACAGTACTGCCCTCGTAATTGAAAACAAAGTAAGTTAAATAGAAGTTACCTTTAAGTTACTGTGTTTTCAATTACGAGGGCAGCGTATACATAGCACAGTTTGGTTACCTATTGTAAAAAAAAAATATTTTTTATTTTTTTGAAAAGCAACTGCTGAGTTTCTTGCCGGTTCTTTTCAACAGAATCTGCATTCCGAACCGGTGGTAGATCTATAAGAGCTACAAGTTGGCCTACATGAAATAAATGAATTTTGAATTTGAAATAACAAATGAAAAAAACAACCAGTCTTCTCTTCTAATATCAAACGCAAATCTTTTAGTAATTTAAAAATTAATTCGCGCACCAAACAAAACCGACAGGTCGCAACTCCGTCAGTGTCAGTCCGCGCTTCGAATAAGACTTTTTTATGCTCGAGTGCAATCTCGTTAATCTCGCGAGATCTCGCCCTTTTTTCGGCCGAGATCAATCTCGCTAAAAAAGGCCGAGATCTCGCGAAAACGAGATCTCGCGAGATCGAGATTGCATTCCCTAAACACAAGGACACTCAATTATGAATTGCAGGCAGAGCACTTTTTGTAAAAAGTGTGGAAGACACCATCATACTTTGCTTCATGAGCCTTTGAATGATACAGTAAGGCCATTGTAGCAGAAGTGGGCTCAGAATCTAATAAACTTGAAGACATTTTAGCTTTGAAAACTGTAGTAAATAGAACTCAAGTTCTACTAACGACGGCGACAATAGCTGTAAAATCTAAAAAGAGAGTGATGTAGTCGGTCCACCAACGGCATCAAACGAGTCGAGACCCCAACAACCAACCAACAAAAAATTATGTAAATAAGGTGGTGTAGGTAGTATACCGTGGTGCAGCGCTCGCTGGTAGAGCTGCAGATGCGCGAGGTGCGGGCGGCCGCTGCAGACGGCGGGCGCGCCCGGCCCCTGCGCCTGCGCCGCGGTCGCCTCGCACAGCAGCCGCAGGGCCACCAACTTGCCCGCTCTATAGTGTTAGGTAATTAAAAAAAAAGTTTGTTAAATAAAATTGCCTTTTAAGTTTTAAAATTCACGTAAAAACGCTCGACAGTGTCATAGCATCGTTTATGACGTCACTTCAGTTTTTCACAGTAGTTTCTCAAAGTTTAAATATGGCGGATTGCTGTATTTTACAGTTTTATTGTATCAAAATAAATTCAATCTCGCTTAAAATAGAAAAATAAATACATTTTTTATAATCCACGAATTCTATTTCATGACAAAAATTCATAATTTCATTGATTCTTAGTTACTGTCATCATGCCTTTTGTAGATTGGCAGACTTTACTCAATTTTGAGACTGTGGAACCAACTTCCGGCAACGGTGTTCCCACTAAACAGGCTACGCGTTGGTGGTGCCTCAGGTGCTACAAATGTTCATGGGCAGCGGGAATCACTTAACATCAGGTGACCCTGCTGTCTGTTTGCTTGCTTAAAATATTAAAAAAATTTGAGAACATTATGTAGAATTTTCAGGCGTTGTTTTCTTTCACGGTTGTAATGTTTTTCTACATTTAGCTATCATCGCTCGCAGCGAGATTAATCAGTAGGAATGTACGTTCCTCCGCTTGGCCGATAAGAAATTAAATTGAAAACTATCAAATCATTTGATTTTTCAGCAAGATGTTTAAATATTTTAAGTTATTTTAAATGCAGATTATTTTTTTTGCTTTTCATTTAAGGTTCTTATTTTTTTTCCATCAATTTTTAGCTAGCTGACGCTTGCGATTACGTCTGTGTGGAATTAGTTTTCAAAAACTCTTTGATTTTGCGGGAAAAAGTACCCTATATCATTCTCCAGTTTTCAACTATAACCATAGCAAAGGTTGTAGTTGATCGTCAATTGATGATTTCTATACAAAATTATCAATTTTGACTTTTTCGACTTTTTAGTTGTTCTTTTGATGTTTTCTAAATTTTCTTTGTTTTGCTCGCTCTAATAAGGGATATTTGAACGTATTTATATAAAAAAAAAAACAATTTATAGAAAATATTCAAACCGGTCAAGCCATTTTAAGTTTTAGCCAGACTAAAGAACAGCAATTTGTTTTTATATAACCAGATTTTTTTTTAAATATTTGGATCATTACAACTGGTTCACAATTTTGTATGTATAATAACAAGTTAGACAAAATACGTCCTATAATTGCAACCTTCTGGAAATGACCACAGCATACAATACAGAAAAACTATAGCTAATTACAAAATACAGAATCGAAAATACCTACAATATTGACATAAGCTAATAATAGTACTTAAAATGAAGGTATTGGATACTTGCCTGTGCGAAGGCGGCAGGGCCTCGGCCTCAAGACACCAGCCGGCCACAAGGTTGAAGGGCACGTGTATTTCCGTGTTGCCATTGAGGGTTTGGTTCGCGCTTATCTGCAAATTACACACATTAACACTTATGTGTTAATTTAACATTTTAGTCTCCGAAAAATAATGCTGCTAATTAGGTACTCCTTATTAAAGAACACTATATTTAATTATTTTTATTCGATGACAACTATGATCACATCTGATGGTAAGGGACGATGCAGTCTAAGATGGTAGCGGGCTAACTTGGAAGGAGTATGGCAGTGTACATTCAACCCATACCCCTAATCTGTTTCTACACACCTACCGGAACGCTAACTCGCTTGGCGGCACGTCTTTGATGGTAGGGTGGTAACTAGCCACGGCCAAAGCCTCCCACCAGACCACAACAATAGAGACAATTCAGAAATTATAAATTCCCAAATTGCCCCCACCGAGAATCGAACCCGAGACCTCCCAGTAATAAGACCACAGCGCTACCCACTGCGCCAGGAAGATTATCGAAATGTTTTAACAATAGTGCCATCTCTTTCACAAGGGAAGGGAAACATTTCCTGAGGGAAAAGGATAGATCTGCTATTAGTCGGATAGTTTGACAGTTCTGGCACTTAAAAACTAATACCCCCGTAAGTCATCAATTTTAATTCAAAAATTGAAGATTTGGAGAGCTATCAAAGCCGCCACCTTTAGGCCTCTTTTGTTCTAGGATCTAACTCAAAAATTCTATCCTGTAGTTACACAATAAATACTAAAATCAATTAATTAATTATTATCAAAATATCAAACAGAAATAAAGAAAAAAAAAAGGTTTTTTCTTGCAAAATTTGTCTTTGTTCTTGCTACTTTACACGCGTAGTTGGGTACCTACGAACATTTAAGAAGCGAGGTTTTTGTTCGGGGAATTATAAGTTCAAGTTTTGGGTAAGCACTAAAACTTCATACATACACATTACTACACTTGTACTTTTTAAACGAAGTTATTATAGTACATTAAAAATTATAAACCGTGCCTATCCTGTATTTTATACCTATGTATTCGCTTTTATACCTTGACACAGAAATAACAGATGAGTCATACAATTAGTCTAACTTCCAATGTTGTGTTTAATTTAGTATAGTATCGAGCTATTTCAAAATTATGTTTTAAATATAGTCAATATAATAATATAAACGTAAATCTTTTTACAAAACCGACTTCAAACGCCACTACAAAGTTTATCAATTGTGCCTATACAATTTGAAGAGTTTTCTCGATTTCTCCAGAATCCCATCATCAGATCTTGACCTTATGGCGATCCTTTCGAGATTTTGAGGCTTTTGAGGATTTTGAGGCACATCAAAGGTTAAACTTAACATTTGACGGTTTTTATAGACCAAATGTTAGTCAGATCGTAATACACTTTAAAATGAACAAGCTTTTAAATAAATGAAAACAAAATGACTGTCCCAAAGAATACTTTCCGTGATCCTATCCGGTTCAAACAAAACCCTCATGCACTCCGGATTAACATCACATATCGCATCTAACAACGAAAATACCATTGTCACATACATACATATAAACTGTCCAATAAATTACAATAAAACATTAAATAAATAAAATAAATGAAAGCATCACAAGTTAAAAACGTTTCGACAGACACTAAAGGTATGATATATTGATTACCTACTTGTCAAATTTTGTTAACAATTTTGAAAGTACCCTTTGTTTTTGTAATCTTCGATTAGTAAAAACATTGTAACAATATTAACCTTTATGATTAGAAAGAAAGAAAAAACGATTGTTATTGATACTGATAAGTCGCAATGGCTCAATAATATAGCAGCAGACTTATACTACTTACGAGGTTTAGGTTCGATACAAGCAAGTTGCATTATAATAAAACCGGCCAAGTGCGAGTCGGATTCGCACACGAAGAGTTCCTTACTTTAACTTTTTTTATTTTATTTTTATTTTTTGTTATAGTGACAATAGAAATAAACACTGACAATTTCACTGCCTTTCTAATACGGCTCATGAGATACAGCCCGCTGATAGACTGGCGGACACCGAAGGTTTTTTTTTATTCGATGACCAGATAGCCCTTGATTGCGATCTCACATGATGGTAAGTGACGATGCAGTCTAAGATGGTAGCGGGCTAACTTGGAAGGGCTATAGCAGTGTAAATTCAACTCATACCCCTAATTGATTTCTACACGCCATCGTGCCGGAACGCTAAATCGCTTGGCGGCACGTCTTTGACGGTATGGTGGTAACTAGCCACGGCCAAAGTCTCCCACCAGACCAGACCAGAGACAATTTAGAAATGATAAATTTCTAAATTGTCTCCGCCGGGAATCGAACCCGAAACCTCCCAGTTATAAGACCACAGCGCTCACCACTGCGCCAGAGAGGTCGTCAAAAGGCTTAGAAATAGGGTCCCGTTGGCACCCTTTGGGTACGGAACCCAAAAAAAAAAAAGTTATCAGCTACCTCCCGTTTCCGAAGCCTCCTGAGGAGCCTTCTTCTTCCTGCACCTCTTTCGCATTGGCAATCCTTGAAGAGTTTCGAGTTGGACAGCAGTGCGCACAGTTTGAATAAGACCATACACTAACACTTCGCGCAATGACCACGGGCCCACCGCCTGTTGCGTACTCGCAAGAAACAAAGGGGAAACGCATCGGACTAATAACGAAATATGATCCGTACGAGATAACCGGACAATAAAATATAGTGTTACAACATCTGTCGAAGAGTTCCAGATATCGACTGATAAGTCCGTCACTAGTGTTCGCGATAAACAGATGCCACAGAATCTGTATGGACCGCGGCGGTTACAACTTACAACTACAACTGTTTAAGAGCGCGTGTAATGATTAATCTTCAAATGCAGTTTGTTCACGTAAACCATAAAACTTCAGACTAATTAAATGTTTTCACTATTTCAGACTATCTACAAGGTCAAGGTCTTTCAGTCTCTTATACCTACTTCTTGTTCTTTTGTACAAAGTCGTGAAATCAGTACGTTTTTGTACAGCAAGCCTATATCTATCTTTGTAACGAGTAGTGCAATTATTAAACTTTGTCAGTTAAAAACAGCTGAACAGCAGTCTGATTGGATTATATCAGATTTTTTATCTAACTTCCTGAGACGGTGTTCCCACTAAATTACAACATGGGGTTATTCAAGGGGAGGACCAATAAACTCCTGAAAAGCCGGCAACGCATAGGTGGTCCTTAGGTGTTCATGGGCGGGGGGTAATCACTTAACATCAGGTGGCCCGCCTACTCATTTGCTCGCTAAAAATATTAAAAAAACTCTATCTTGAGTCTGAACTGAGTCAGAGCACGACTTATAGATTTCAACCTAAGTGCCGATCTCACCAACGTCAAAGTAACTTTTACCGGTTGGGTAAATAAAAGATACTAAATACACTATGGCTTCTTCCGGGAAATTGGAGGACTTTGATGTAGCAAGTAGGAGCTGGGTATTAAACTGTGAGCAAAATACTCATTTGCATTCGCCCACTCTATGGCTTTAACGCGAAAGTTATGTAACAGTTCATTTAATATTACCTTCTTAGGCAGATTTATGATTATGTAGCACAAACTGTGACTGATTTGTTAAAACCTTGAAGGCCACTTTCGACGCTTACCTACTTCTAAATATACCTACATTAATACTAATTGTGCAGGCGAGTTAGTAAAATTGAATGACACCATTTCAACTAGCCAATAGATTGGCCTGTCGCAATTTCAGCATGTTTATTTTAGTGATCATTCATGAGGAAGATTTAATGTTAAACAGAACAACGAATGATTTATTTTTGTTTTTTCATTTAAAGTTTAATTTTATTTTTAACTGACTTCCAAACGGTCAAGCGCTGTCATATGATGAAACTAGCTGATGCCCGTAACTTTGTCCGCGTGTATAAGCTATCCTGCAAGGTTAGCATGGGCAGGGAACATAATCGCGGGGAAACGATAAAATGTTTATCCCCTCGCTCAGTTTTATCCACCCGTCGAGTATTGGCAAAACGGTGGGAATAATTTCCACAGTGGATATACTTATGGGAATATACTTTTCCTTTCCCGTCGCTTTAGCATAGGGAGAAGATAATTTTATCTCTTGTCAATAGATAAAATAGGGGATAAAATTTTTGTCTCCTGTTCATGCTCACCCTGCTGGGTATAAGCTATCTCCATTTCAAATTTCAGCCAAATCTGTTCAGTAGTTTTTCCTTGTAAGAGTAACAAACTTTCGCTTTTATAATATTAGCGTGAAGTGTGATGAATATTTTGACGGCGAACAAGGAAACGGTGTCTTTCCGACTGTTTTTCAAAGCCGGCTACGCATTGGTGATGCCTCTGGTACTACAAGTGTTCATGGGCGGCGCTAATCACTTAACATCAGGTGACCCGCCTACTCGTTTGTCCGCTATTCGTAAAAAAAAACTCAAAACTCAAACTCAAAATTATTTATTTCATGTAGGCCAACTTGTGGCTCTTACGACAAGTCGAGAATCTACCATCGGTTCGGAATGCTGATTCTGCTGAGAAGAGCCGGCAAGAAACTCAGCAGTTGTTCTTTTCAAAACAAAAAAAAATGTTACTATATGTAGCTTATCTATCTTGTGGACAGCTGAAGCAAAGCAAGATTGGCTCCAAGCAACTTTGTCATTAAGGAATACATTAACTGTGTAATTACCTCTACTTAATAAATGTGTTTTTACACACTGTTTAAATTTATGTAATAGTAAATCTACCAATACAAAAAAAAAAACTGAAGCGGATAATTGTCAGCGGTTACAACATACGTAAAGTACCTACCTACCAATAGATAACTTAATATACAACTAGGCTTAGATCAGGACACATTCCAACCAACAAATTCGGTTACCTTATGGGAAAAACATCTTCCCCTAACTGTTACGTTTGTGGCGTCCTGGTCGATGTGCACTATTTGTTGGTGGAATGTGTCCGGTATCAATCTGTTAGAGTCCGGTCGATGGAAGATTTAAGACTGAACAGACTGCACGTTGATGTCTTTCACAATTTATTGGCAAATCCAAATTCTGACGAAGCATGCAGTTTGTTCAGTCTATTCATGTGTAAATAGTATTTTAGTTTTATATTTTGTAAATAGTTTTTAGGGTACGATAAGGCCGACATACGTCCTAACGTAAAAGCCTTCCAATAAAAGATAAAAAAAAAAAAAGGCATATTCCCACCCACCTTGAGCAGCGTCGCGTTGAGATGCACCAGGTAGTTGAACAGGTGGTGGTGCGCGTGCGGGTCGCGCAGCGCGTTGGGGTCGCCCAGCGCGGCCAGCATGCGGCGCCACAGCACGCACGCCACGTCGGGCAGCCAGCCGCGCGCCGCGCCGCCCAGCACCACGCCCACGCCCACGCCCACGCCCGCCCCCGCCGCGCCGCCCACGCCCCCGCCCGCCTCGCTCTCCGACCATTCTATACGGAAACATCACCCCTATACCCTATGCATGACTGCGACCTCACCTGATGGTAGTGCCAGTCTAAGTTGGTAGCAGGCTAACTTGGAAGGGCCTGTACTGATGTTTATCACTGTTATCTTTTTTATCTTTCTTCTTTTCTTGTTATTGTCATTCAAAGTAGTGAAAGAAGAAAGAAAGAAAAAGCATTTATTTTAGACACACAGCAGTCAATGACTAAAAGACATACAAAACAAAAAATCTATACATACAAGGTGTTAGTTAATGTCCCTATCCTACCGAAACCCATAAGTTGGGGTCGGTGTATAGATACATGAAAAAATATCATGAGGCGTGTAGCTCATATCCTGGCCAAGTTATGAGGACTTCAAAAATTCACCATAAATGTTTAGGTGGCAACCTTTAAAACAGCTGATTCAATGGCAATGAACTGCCAACGATAAAACTATGAATGGATGTTTGTAGGCCTACAACGTACTACTTGCTATGCTATAACGTTGCGATAAAATATTCCAGATGCGATACCTGACCATTAATCGGCATGCAATTAAATCTGTAAACCTGTAGTATTGTTCAGTAGAGTGAAAACCGATTAGAAATCTCGTATTTTTGCAAGAATATTCCCGACTACTTTCGGACTCCATAAGTTAAAGTCCGTACCTACGTAATCCATAAAGTGACTGCCGCCTCTTTATTTGCAGGTAATTAATATCTCGCGTCGTGGTTTTGATTAACAATGACTGTATGTGAATGAACGAATGAAAGTGTGTGATATTTTTAATAATAAATCAATTGCAAAACGATACAATAATTATTATTATCGCTTGCAGTACAGTGCAAGCATATTACTAGCATTTGTAGTCGAAAGCGAGCGGTGTCCGGCGTAGCGATTTGCACCGGCGGCGCGGAGAAGTGATTTTTCACCGGAGAATCACCGGTGACTCTCCGGTGAAAGTAATCGGTGTTTAACCGATTATTATTGAATCATAACTCAAGTAATTTAATTTAAATAAAAAGAAGTTTGTTGAGGAACATTGTTAATTATTAACTTAATAACATTTATTCAAATACAATTACTTTATCATTATTTCCTACCTCCTTAAATAATAATTATCATAATAAAGTAAAATATTTTTTTTCTTAATATTTTTTTTATTTAAAACCTTTACAATACATCTAATATCATTTTGAGTTCACACAATATCGATGCGTTTAAAATTCCTGTGCATTGTACTAGAACATTAACAGTCAATAACATTTTAATTGATGCTAAATCTGTATTCGAATTCACCGGAGATCTCCGATGAATCTTCGGAGAATGGCAAATCACCGGTGATTTTCACCGGTGCTCGAAATTCCCCGCTCTAGTTCCGGCCCCTTCCAAAGCCGCGTACGTGCTTTGAATATTAAATAGGTACGTCGAACACCGTAAGGGCGAGCCCTCACTGGAGTGCGACATCGCGTTGTAAAAATCATAGACGTAGCGACCACAACGCACCGTGGAAATGTCCGCTGTGCACCGTAAAAACGGATGATTGATTAATTGATCAAGATGATTAATTACGATATCGATTATCTGATTTACTTGATTCAGGATTGTCCTGTCCTTTGGGAGAAACCAACGGAAGATTGATGCGTCTTAAGCCAAGCAGAAGTAGTACTTAGTGCGGTCCATGTCTCATTAGAAACTAAACTAATGGACAGAGTTTTCTCGTACTATGTCCTATGCGATGTAATTTTTCGTTGCGCAAACGCAACCGCAAGTCTTGCTTGTAGCCTCGCCTTTACCTCGAGCGGCGCGGTCAAAGTCATTCTTGGAATTACTACTACGGAAAGGGATGTGGCGTATTGTTATTATGTCTTCAGTTAGGGTTTCCAAAATGTTTTTTTGTTAATTAATTAATTAATTTTGTATGAAAGTTTTTGATAATTAATTTTCACTTTTTACCACCGCCATTGTGTTTATGGGGTCAAAGTGCATGGGTGGTTGCTGGTAAGTTATACACATTAACAAACACCTTGTATAATAAATTTGTAGAAAAGTGGTGTCTGTACAATGGAAATATATAAAAAAAAAGTAGCAGGGGTTGTTATTATATCGATACCGAACCCGAAATTGTAATTAATTTTTTTTTTGTCTGTTTGTCTGTGTGTTTGTGCACGCTAATATCAGAAACGGCTTATTCGATTTAGATACGGTTTTCACTAATATATTGTAGTAAGCTTCACTTAACATTTAGTATTTATTTCATGTCAATCGGTTCATAAATAAAAAAGTTATGTCAATTTAAAGAATCACGGCGAACATTTTTAACGTACAGAGTACGTACTACTCGCCTCGCGCCTGAGCGTCCGTGGCTATATAAAGCGCGCTGAGAGCCGCGCCCCGAAAAGTCACTATTCCACGCGAACGAAGTCGCGGGCACAGCTAGTACAATCATACTCATATGTGAATGTATTAGAATTTGTTTGACTTTTTTTGTATGGAAGTTGTTGGAGTAAATAAATAAAAAAAAAACACTTACCAACGTTACCACCATCCGAAGCTAGGTCTATTTGCAATGGAGAATCTTTTATGGAGCTGCTTTCAACTCCGCTAGATGGCGCCGGCGACGGTGACCGGGAACCTATGGAAAGAAAACACTATAACCCTATTCAAATCCTAACGGGCACGGTTTTGCACCTCCGGCTAACTTCACTCACAACTTCGCTTTGTTATCAACTTTACTACATTTGTGAGTGAAGTTATGCACGAGCGCTTAAGCCTGACTTGTTAGCATTTGTTAAGGTATTACTTTGAGTAACAGACAAAAATTTAAATGGTGGAAGAAGTATAAGGCCTATATATTATCAACAAAAAAGTGATAAAAGTATAACATAAATCTAAAAATTCTTTTTACAAAACTGACTTCAAACGTCACTACAAAGTATATCAATTGTGCCTATAAAATCTGAAGAGTTTCCTCAATTTTTCCAGGATCCCATCATCAGATCTTGACCTGATGACAATGGGACCACCTGGGAAGTATACCCTTTGAAACAAAAAAAGAATTTTCCAAATCAGTCCAGGTGTCTTTGAGCAATCAGAAAACGTACATAAAAAAAAAGATTCGGACAAATTGAGAACCTCCTCCTTTTTAGAAGTCGGTTAAAAATAGTGGTGCATAATAAGTTTCATGAACGGGTGCCACCAACGGGAATGGGTCTGCTTTGTCTTCCCATGTTGACATGTGTTGGATTATATGTATTGCATTTTTGAAGCTTAACTATGGAAGCACTGTATACATAGTTTAGTTACTTATTGTAAAATGAATTAAATTTTTTGAAAAGAGCAACTGCCGAGTTTCTTGCCGGTTCTTCTCAGCAGAATCTGCATTCCGAACCGGTGGTAGATTTATGACGTGCGTGACGTGCATAAGTGCTACAAGGTAGCCTACATGAAATAAATAAATTTTGAATTTGAATTTGAAGTTCTGAAGATGCTGATTTAAGAATTTAAAAAAAATGTTTACCACTAGCGGAATCCCTCTCTTCGTGTTGAGACGACTGCCTCAGCGAGTCCAGGGAATACCATCGCCTCGGTTTATTGCTTACTGCTTCTTTGGTATCGTCTGTTAAACACAATAAATAAATTTAATTATTTTTTTTATTCGATGACAAGATAGTCCTTGACTGCAATCTCATCTGGTGGTAAGTGACGATACAATCTAGGACGGTAGCGGGCTAACTTGGAAGGGGTATGGCAGTGCAAATTCAACCCATACCCCTAATCGGTTTCTACTCGCCATCGTGCCGGAACGCTAAATCGCTTGGCGGCAAACCATGACCCCTAAGGCGTGGAACATGCTTCCAGCATCCATGTTTCCTGCCACTTATAATTTCAGTACCTTCAAGGAAAGAGTGAATATGCCTTTTCTAGGCAAGCGCACTCCAACCTAGACTTCATCAGTGCTATCCAGTATTGATTGTCGTCAAGCGCAAGCCTATTTCGAATAAAAAAAAGACTGGTTTAAGTGTGGAAACCAGCTCAGTATGAAGAAAGACAGAACATACCTGCGGCTTGCTGCGCGTGCACGTGCGCGTGCCTGGGCAGGTGCGGGTCGCTGCGGCAGCGCGCCAGCGGCCGCCGGAGCGCCGCTTCTTTGCGCGGGTGGCTCTCGTGACTCGTCCGCGGAGATTTCCCTACGACAATAACAACGTTTTTATATCCTACTTGCTGATTGCTTATTTGTTTGGATTTATTTTTTTACTAGCTGTGCCCGCGACTTCGTTCGCGTGGAATAATGACTTTTCGGGGCACGGCTCTCAGCGCGCTTTATATAGCCACGGACGCTCAGGCGCGAGGCGTGTAGTACGTACTCTGTACGTTAAAAATGTTCGCCGTGATTCTTTAAATTGACATAACTTTTTTATTTATGAACCGATTGACATGAAATAAACACTAAATGTTAAGTGAAGCTTACTACAATATATTAGTGAAAACCGTATCTAAATCGAATAAGCCGTTTCTGATATTAGCGTGCACAAACACACAGACAAACAGACAAAAAAAAATTAATTACAATTTCGGGTTCGGCATCGATATAATAACAATCCCTGCTATTTTTTTTTATAAATTTCCATTGTACAGACACCACTTTTCTACAATTTTATTATATGTATTAATAAAATCCCACAAAAAAAATTGCCTATGTCACTCTCAACTATACCCTTCCAAAAAATCACGTCGATCCGTAACTCTGTTGAAGCGTCGTTGAAGGACAAATCGACAAACAAACTCACTTTCGCATTATTAATATTTGTGAGGACTAGCTGCCCCACCTGGGTTTTGCTCGAGTGGAATTTATGGAAATCAGTTAAGGGTGGAATTTTCAAAAAAAAAAAAAAGCAAATCTCGAAAACCATTTTCATAAAAATGAATCGAAAAATGACGGGCTTCCTAAGGGGTATGCAAAGGGATAATCCCAATAGTGAAAATTTCTAGTTTCTATCCCAATGGTTTAGGATGAGCTTTGAGAGATCAGTCAGTCAGTCAGGTCAAATCAAAGTTGAGGAATTTTAAGTCATTTTTTTTTTTTAAATATATACTAGCTGTCCCCTCGCGACTTCGTCCGCGTGGAATTAGGTTCTTTGAAAATCCCGTGCGGACTCCTGATTTTGTCCGAATAAAAGTAACCTATAACACACTGTCTGCAACCATACCCATCAAAGAATCACGTAGATCCGTTGCTCGATATTAACTTGAAAAATTATGGATTTTCATACAAACATTCAACCCCCATTCAACCCCTTTGGGAGTAGAATTTTTGAAAACCGTGAAACACGTCCTTTTTTATTTTCAATTTAAAGCCTAAGTACCGAATTTTATGGGTATAGCTTGAAAAATAACGGAGTTTCATACAAACTTTAACCCCCCTTTTTACCCCCTTGGGGCGAGAATTTTCGAAAAATGTAAAATACGTAATTCTTTATTTTTGATCAAGAGCCAAAATATCAAGTTTCATAAACATAACTTGAAAAATAACTTGAAGAACGAAGGACTATCATACAAACATTCAACCCCTATTTAACCCCTTAGGGGGTAGAATTTTTTAAAAGTGTGAAACACTTACTTTTTTGTTTTCAATTTAAAGCCTAAATACCGAATTTTATGGGTATAGCTTGAAAAATGACGGAGTTTCATACAAACTTTAACCCCCCTTTTTACCCCCTTGGGGGGAGAATTTAAAAAAAATGTAAAATACGTAATTCTTTATTTTTAATCAAGAGCCAAAATATCAAGTTTCATAAACGTAACTTGAAAAATAACTTGAAGAACGAAGGACTATTATACAAACATTCAACCCCTATTTAACCCCTTAGGGGGTAGAATTTTTAAAAACTGTGAAACACGTACTTTTTTTGTTTTCAATTTAAAGCCTAAATATCGAATTTCATGAGTATAACTCGAAAAATGACGGAGTTTCATACAAACTTTAACCCCCCTTTTTACCCCCTTGGGGGGCGAATTTCGAAAAATCCTTTCTTAGTGCTCGCCTACGTCATAAAAGGAACCTACTGTCAAAATTTCAAGTTTCTAACTTCAGTGGTTTAGGCTGTGCGTTGATCGTCAGTCAGTCAGTCAGTCAGTCAGGACAAGCCTTTTTATATAATTATAGATTATAGACTAGATAGTGCCTAACAGCGATTTCACCTGATGGTAATTGTTATAGTTAGTTGGTGCGATATCGTAGTTTTGACCACGTAATGACTTAACTTTTTTTTTATTCGATGACGAGATAGCCCTTGCGATCTCACCTGGTAAGTGACGATGCAGTCTAAGATGGTAGCGGGCTAACTTGGAAGGGGTATTTACTTTTGGGAGTATTTACAGGGAATGCTACCTGGTGTTCTGGAGTCGCCGGCGGCGAGCGTGGGTCGGCGCAGGGGCGCGGGGCGCGGGTGCACGGGCGCAGGCGCCGGCCGCCGCCCCCTGCCGCGGCCCTCGGGCGCAGAGTTGGTCTCGGACAGCTCCAGCGAGTACACGTGCCTCGCCAGCACGCGGGTCAGAGTTTCCATTGTTTTCTGGAACAATTATATAAACGTAGAAATCCTTTTTACAAAAATGGCCTCAATGTCAAAGCCCCAATAGCCCAACGGTTAAAGGTGCAGAGTGAAAACTGAGGTCGCAGGTTCGAGCCCCACCCGTTGCAATATTGTTGTACCCACTCCTAGCACCAGCTTTCCGCTTATTTGGAAGGGAGAGGAGAATATAAGTTCAGCTTGGCTAATATTCTTCCTTTTTATTAAAAAAAATGTATCATAACTAACATAAACTGTAGTTTCAATTTTATAGACATAATTGATATACTTTGTAAAGTATATCAATTGTGCCTATAAAATTTGAAGAGTTCCCTCGATTTCTCAAGGATCTCATCATCAGATCCTGAAGTAATGACAATGGAACCACCTGAGGACGTCTTCGAGTAATTAGGGAACATGTATAAAAAGTAAAAAAAAATAAACCGTATTGAGAACCTTCTCCTTTTTCTGGAAATTGGTGAAAAATATTTCATTACGATGCCCGTAATATCATCCGGTTAGATTTCGCTTTTTTTTTAATAATTCCTCGGGAACTTTCAAAGCCTCCCACCAGACAAATATAAAAGCAAGGAGCTTACCGCCCATTCCTTTATCAAGTCTTCCCAATGTGTGAGCCGAGTCAACAGTTCCATAAAGTTTTGCCACAGTTCCGGTTTGACCGCCACGTTCAGATTTGCTTTTATCCACGTTACTATTAGAGTTTGGAATAATGCCGGAGCCAAAAACCCACCTGTAAAAAGGCATAAAATTGGTATTTTTGAAAACTACTATTATAAACTTTAGCACCTCCTGCAGGGCTAGCATAGGCGGGAGAAATTTTATCCCCGGGAAAAGGATAAAATGTTTATCCCCTCGCTTAGGTTTATCTACCCGTCGGACATGGGCACAGCAGTGGAAATACCACTCAGTGGATATACTTATAGATTCCTATAATACTTCGCCTTCTCCTCTGTCGCCATGCTTTAGCATAAGCAGAAGATAATTTTATCCCCTGTCAGAGGATAAAATCGGGGGATAAAATTTTTATCTCCGGCCCATGCTAACTATGCTGGTACTTATGTAATAAAAAAAAACGCATCAAAATCGGCCTGTTATTGTTCAGGTAATTGATCATATTATACTGACAGACAGACGGACAGATTAAAAACAAAATGGTACCAAACAAAATTAAATAATGTTGGTTTTGTAAGCTTACCTAAGGTATCTTGTTTCCTTTTGGGTGGCACTTTTGTCAGGACCAAGGATGTTATTTGAAGCAGTACCAAGAGCAATTGTTCCCTGTTAAGAGTAATTATAATTAATAACTTACAATAATGTTGGTAACATAATAATTAATAGTATGTTGGTAACATATATAATTGTCCTCCTAACTGCATCCGGCCACGGCGGCCAATCTCCACAGAGATTAGCCATCTGCGCGAGAGATATTGTAGTGCACAACTGTATGCGCAAACACAGGTGCACTCTCTATTCCCTCACTCTCATAGCTAGATGAGACGGAAAATTCGACATGACTGGAAAAAGATCAGGCGCAGGACCGACAGCTTTACGTGCTCACCGAGGCACGGGGGGGTGACTCAGCACCGACTTACTAACTCCGGGAGAGTACTGAAAATTTATTAACAGAAAACCCAATACGTTTTTGGCCCGATCCGGGAATCGAACCCGTGACCTAATCATCCGTAGTGGAACTTGCTAACCACTGACCAACGAGGCATTTATCTGTTGGTAACGTAACAACAGTGACAGCTGACAGTAGGGTGGTAACCAGCCACGGCGAAAGCCTCCCACCAGACTAACAAACTACCCAAAGGTTGTCAATGTTGGACGTGTAAACGAACCTTTATAGAGTGGTTAGTCTATGGCGACTTGATGGTTTTTATATTCTATCAAATGTCTGTCAACGTTTATTCTCTTTGCCTAAGACTGACCACCGACTGGTACGTCTTTTTCGTGTGTGCTCCCAAATTAATAATTATCTATACATATAATAAAATTGTAGAAAAGTGGTGTCTGTACAATGGAAATATATAAAAAAAAAAGTAGCAGGGGTTGTTATTATATCGATGCCGAACCCGAAATTGTAATTAATTTTTTTTTGTCTGTTTGTCTGTGTGTTTGTGCACGCTAATATCAGAAACGGCTTATTCGATTTAGATACGGTTTTCACTAATATATTGTAGTAAGCTTCACTTAACATTTAGTGTTTATTTCATGTCAATCGGTTCATAAATAAAAAAGTTATGTCAATTTAAAGAATCACGGCGAACATTTTTAACGTACAGAGTACGTACTACACGCCTCGCGCCTGAGCGTCCGTGGCTATATAAAGCGCGCTGAGAGCCGCGCCTTGAAAAATCACTATTCCACGCGAACGAAGTCGCGGGCACAGCTAGTAATAAATAAATCCAGTTTAATCTTCAACACTCTTTTGTATTTTAGGCCCAAAAACCCTTCAGGTTATGGGCCCAACACGCTATCCCACAGAGGTGTTTAAACTGATTCTGTAACGGGATAGTTTACCAGGAGGCCGCGTCCATGGCGACGTGCATGACCATGTATCGGTAGATGTTGAGCACGCGCTTGCACGTGTCGGTCTGCTCGTCCAGCAGCTGCGGCGCGCCCAGCCCGCCGGGCGGCGCCACCGGCGACGCGCTCGCCACGAACACGTTGGCCGCCTGCGTCATGAACACTTGCAGCACGTTCTGCAACAATCACGGCGTTCACGTTAATCTATACTTAATGCCCAAGACACGGGTCTGCCCGCGAAATTCAAATTTAATTTGGTTTTTCGCAATTTGTAAACTAATACGACAAAGTAGGCTTATGGTATTCAAATTGCGCCAATGGCAGTATCATCTTCACAGGTTTATATACTAATCTTTACGTGAAAGTATCCAGTTTAAGAATTGAATGAGTTTGACGTGAGCTACTCACAAATTAGTCATTATTTTGACTAATTTCTTAACTTTCAACCACACTTTTGCATTTGTAATTATCAGTAAGGATATCAAATATTACTGATTTCCTAAAGAAAAAAGCTATTACCTGCATGCCCGCTCGCACCATAACATTGTCTCGACCAATGGCGCCCAAATAGGAATCGTTACGAAGTCGCCGCGGAGGCGCGAGCGGCTCGCCGCTCTGTGCCAGCTGCTGCTCGTATATACTCTCCATCAAAAATGGAGGGATTTCTGCTACCTGGAAGGAAATAAAAAGCTTTAACTAAAACACAGGCCTTTACCCTTGAAGGGGCCTATATTTCACACGAAATCAAATAAAATCAATAATAATCATAATAACTAACGCTTTACACCTTAGACCACATTTGCCATTATATCTTGATATAAGAAAATCGACAAAATTAACAACAGTTTATTACAATAATTAAAATGTATGGAGAAATGAGGCTTTTTATTTATTTATAACTAGCTTTTGCCCACGACTTCGCTCCTTTAAAGTTCGATTTTTAAATCCCTATTTGACTTCCTTAGAAAAGTTTGTCAAGTGGTTTGAGCGGAGTGTTCATAGATCAGTCAGTCAGTCTTACCTTCCCTTTTATATATTTTACACTTAAAATACACATACACACAGAGCAAAACACGCGCAGCAAGTGAATTTTGTAAGCAAAAGTCAAGGGAAAAAGAACTTATAAGCATACTTATACATAGAACTACCTAGTTAACATTATAAGTACATTACAGTTAATGTACTTATAATGTTAACTAGGTAGTTCTAAAAGTAATGTCAATGAGTGGCGCAGTCGGTAGGATACTTGTGATATTTAAGTTAAAATCGGATGGCGTTGAACTCAAGACTGATTTATTGTTCTTGACATGTTGCTCATTGACATTACTTTTAGAACTACCTACTTAATATTATAAATACATTAATTACACTTACATTCATCTGTATCCAGTCCTTATAAAGTGCGATGACCCGGCGTATAGCGGCCGCGTGCGAGAAAGGCAATAGGAACGCTTGACGTAGTACTTCGACCGTAAAGTCCACGTGCTCCCGCGACCAGCAACAGAGCACGTCGCGGACCACTTGCTCTGAGCTTAATTCCTCGTACAAACCTGAGCCTGCTGAAGAAGTATAAATGATTTATTATTTAACTAGTTGATACCCGCGGCTTCGCTCGCGTAGAATTAGTTTTTGAAATCCCGCGGTTACTCTGATTTTCTGCGTAGGGTTCAGCCACCGTTTGAAATGTAAGCGCAAAAAATATGTTTATTTACGACATCACATTGGAAATCTCTAAAATTATCAGTGTTTCTCTACTATATTATGCATGTTTTATACATATAAACCTCCCTCTTGAAACACTCAATCTATTTAAAAAAAACCGCATCAAAATCCGTTGCGTAGTTTTAAAGATCTAAGCATACATAAGGACAGACAGACGGCGGGAAGCGACTTTGTTTTATACTATGTAGTGATAGTGATGTACAGAATTCGTCCCGTTACAGTTTTATTATAAGTATAGATAGTTTGGGAAACTGGGAATTGTGGTTCATAGTCCGACGTCAAACTCAGTGGCCTACCTGATTCCAAACTAGGATGAGGGGTAATAGAAGCAGAATCATGAGAGGAAGCCCGGCTTGAATCCGACGGATGGCCCACTGTGAACGAAGTTTCTTCTTCGTGATGCAAAGACTGTGCGGGCGTGGGCGTGCCCGAGTGTGGGTACTGGGATCCAGTGCTGGTCATAGAAGACGGCTGGCCACCGTCACTGCCCGGCTTTTTCATAAAGTGCACGTAGTTCGTCACCCATTTTATCAAAGTCACACGGCAGAGAACGTAATCATCCTCTAATATGGTGTGTTGAACTGGCAGCTCTGAAAGTTAAATAATCAGTACTAATAAACAACTCTTCGTTCACTTTATTTGGTATGACATTTTTCAGTTCAATTCAGTTTTCTGAACGTCTTAAAAATTTATTTCTAAAATAGACGAAACTTAATTTTTCAAACTGAATGTAAATAGTTTAAATAAAACGATGGGTACTATAAATTGCATAATAAATAATGTAATAAAAAAATATTCTGTTCTATTCTATACTCACCAAGATTGGGCTTATAAAGCGAGTTTTTGTGATTGAACTGCGGGCATATTATCGGTAAATAGTACATTTTAAACTTCTCTAACAGAAAAGCGAAGCTCCTCATCGCTTTCGCATGTGAACGGTCTTTCCATTGGATTTTCGTAACCGTAGTCGCCATTCCATCGAGGAGTATTTCAAAAAAATACTTCGTCTCATTCTCTACTGGCCTTTCGTTGGCACTGGCTGGTAATAAAGGCTGTATGTCGACACTTTGAACCGGGTTCAGAGCATTCGTATCGTGGAAAATAGATGCCGACACGTTCGCCAACTTTCCCATGATTCCCGTAGGTGTTT
The DNA here is from genome assembly GCA_933228805.2 of Hipparchia semele. Taxonomy (NCBI): domain Eukaryota; kingdom Metazoa; phylum Arthropoda; class Insecta; order Lepidoptera; family Nymphalidae; genus Hipparchia; species Hipparchia semele. The sequence goes on along the minus strand of OW121725.1, from coordinate 3,267,721 downwards.
GCTCCACTACAACTTTCTTCGCATTATCCGTACTAAAGTTTGGATGTTGCAAGATATCTTCCATCTTGAAATCACCCGATTCGTTTGTTATGTTGGTCACTACGTCAAACGGCTTTGCTTTGAAAGGGGAGCTTATTGTCGGTGGTATACATGTGTCGGGTAATCCAGGCACGAGTGACGCAAACATCTTGTTGACCTCCGGAGGAGCATTGTCGCCGAGAGCTTGATACCATAAAAGGAAGTATCTGAAATAAATGTTACTGTCAATGTGATCTGTGTTCAAGTTTGGGCGATCAAAGCAAATGTTTAAACCCTGGAAAAAATAATGGAAATTCAAACCAAATCAAACCAAGGAAACAACTGAAAATTTACAACTTTAAATTGTCATAGATCGTAAATGGTCATTCAAAATTAAAAATGATCAAAGAAACCCAACAATTATTTACAAATATCTATTCAACGATACCCCACTTAACATAGTTCTTCACAATATGGCGACTGGTGGTCGCCATAGTGAATTTTTGTCTCCAGAGCGCCACATACATACATACATACATAGACTGATAAACACATTACCCTCCTTTGCGTGCCGCATTCGGGTATAGAGTACTTTGGTAAAACAAACTTACCTTATGGAATCTGCTCTTAGTTTTTGTGAATTGCCGCTGTGTAGAAGTTTCGAGAATATTCGCGTCAACGAATGCAACTGCCATCTTTTGCCGATTAGCTCTGGTAGAAGACATAATACTTTTTCTAGAAGACACAAAGCCCCTTCCAGTTCTTCCCTGCCAGCTTTGTGAACTAAAATATACCACATAGTTTATAAAGTTTTCGAAAAAGTCGAATTGAAAAGTTAGTATGTCAATAATTAGGAAAAGCTTTATGTGCGTTATTTAGGTGTACCCAAAATAATATAAGTACCCATTGTTATAATTATAAGCGTTTTTAATTAGATTATTTATTTTAATGCTCCATTACGCAAAAGAAGAGTAAATCAAATAGCAAATTATTACACTATACCACCATAACTTTGCCATGCTTTTTCTTCACAAAATACAGCCTGTATTGTAAGAAATTATATATTCTTATAATTATATATTTGAAAATCTTATGATACATCACTTGCCTATGGAGAAAAATTCTCCTATAGATCAATCATTGGTATTAAATATTTTGATTGACAAGTCTAAAAATTGTTCTTTCCTTCTCAAAACGTTAAATGCGTCACCAATAATTATACTTATGACGTCACATTAATATTTGTATTACTTATGATGCACTATGAGAAATTCTTAGACAGTTACCTTTGTCAAATAAATTAAATAAATTATAAAATCATTTTATATTCATAACTTCCCTTGGTGAATTGTAATATTAAAGCTGATACAAAATATACTTATAATACTGATATCTATCTACTTGAGAGGCGAGTGAGTGTGGTGTTACCAACGATAAGCTTGTGATATTGCAATATAAGTGACTGCTACTAGATTACTAGTGTGTGAAAATGGCAGAGAAATAGCAGCTGTGCGGTTGTCTGAAAATGATTGCATCTGTGCGACGATCGAAAACACCTCTATTTGGCTGGTACTGTTTCACTATTGGCTAAAAGCCTCAATAGTCCAACAGTTAAAGGTGCAGACTGAAAATTGAAAGGTCGCAGGTTCGAGCCCCACCCGTTGCACTATTGTCGTAACCACTCCTAGCACAAGTTTTTCACTTATTTGGAAAAGAGAGGAGAATATAAGTCAAGTTTAGCTTGGCTAAGATTTTTAAAAAAAATATCGATGCAGCAAGAACACTGTTTTCAGTCACTAAAAGGGGTTTGTAATAGTCACACTGATTCAATCATTTTACACAATACGACAGCAATATTCCATAACTAATTTTTTTTTTTTATATATACCTAAATTATCAGAAATTTTTGAAATGATAAATATACATTTTAAAAGAATAAGCGCTAGCCCGCACTGCGAATAAAATCTGCGCGATTTTTTTCTTCGCAATTCTGTAACACTTGCAATCATACGGAGATACCCGCACTTGCGATTTAAAAATCGCGTAAAATGTGTATCAAACTACAGATTTTTTTACCGCGCGAAAAATTTCGCGCGATTTTTTTTTTCACAATGCGGGCTAGTTTTTTACTGCGTGAAAAAATCACAGCGCGGGTAGGTCTAAAGCGGCCATTTTTCTCTCAACAAGTTTCATTAGATACACTTTATTGATGAGGTGAATGATGTCTAATATAAAACTGATGATGATATGATGTGATGATAATATGATTAATTTTATTTATAAATGTAAATTTGCGACAATTTACATTCAGTGCCACACCCACAACTCACCTAGGTGAAACGGAAGTTCTGTACGGCAGAAACAGAAAAAGAAAAATAAGTTAAGTGCACAAACTAGCATACTGGTATAGGGTTATGCTATACTAACAAACGTAACAAATGTATCATACAATAGTACATTGTGATACAATGGCGATAATTAGGTTATAAACTTATTACAAACGAGTTGACATTTAGAGCCCAAGCCATAGGCGAGGATTTACTATCGCCACAAATTTGTAATACTCTTAATAATGTATTATAAATTATGAAGTTTTTCAATACACTTGTCAGAAAATAAATATTAAAAACAACTAAAGCTTAAGCTAATTGAAAAAATTTTAAATAAAAATCTAATAAAACAATCCTCAACTCTTTAGATTTCTTTCACAATACCCAAATGTTTAACCGATGAATAAAGTTCATATTTTGAGAGACTTTATATTGACAAGCTGTAAACATGTTCAATTTTTTCATCTGTCAAAAGCATTTTTCATAAGCAGGTGTATTGAAAAAAAAAAATTAACTATCATTAGTTGTAGTTATGAGTATGATTAAGGTATGGCCATTCTATTGGTCTTGAAGTAAACTAACTATACTATGACTAACATTCTTGTCACGTTCAATAAATGGTTGGCATAGAACGACAAAATCAGGCATGAGTCAGCCATTCCATAGTCATAATCATGTCAAACAAATTAACATAATGTTTTTACATATATATTTTATGTTGTAGACTGTTATACAAGTATGTAGCAAAACTGTTACCATTTATTGTTTATAATTTAAATGTAAAAATTATCTTTACAAAACCGACTTCAAACGCCACTACAAAGTATATCAATTGTGCTTATAAAATTTGAGGAGTTCCCACGATTTCTCCAGGATCCCATCATCAGATCCTGACCTGATCACAATGGGACCACCTGTATACACTTTCAAACAAAAAAGAATTTTCCAAGTCGGTCCAGTTGTCTTCGAGTAATTGGGGAACATACATAAAAAAAAGATTCTGATGAATTGAGAACCTCCTCCTTTTTTGGAAGTCGGTATTAACCGACCAATTTTGTAAAGCTTATTAACAAGCTTTACAAAATTGTATTAGACAATAATTGTATTATTTATAAAATTATTATTATTAGCATTCTACCAGCCACATTAACATTTATTTAATTAGCTTGCTTAACACTAGACTATATTCCTGTATTCTATATACTCATTTTTTAAACGATGGAGATAATGGTTTTGTTAAACAAACTTCTAGTTAAACGCAGCATCAAGCTATGAAATATTTTAAGTTAAAATTGCAAACCCCAATGATGTTCTATGTCTATGGGTCAGATATTTCTAAATTATGAATGCAACCAAGGAATTTAACTAAAATAATATTAAATTAATCTAAGTCTCAATACCCCAACAACACTATTTAAAGTAGAAAAACCAAAAAGAAAATTTTATTAAATTCTAGTTTTACTAAAATTTCTGGATATCTAATTTAAATAATTTAAATTCTAGTGTTTACTCTGTACTTAATAATCTATTGCCATCCAATGACTAAATGTTAAGCGAAAATACCTGATTTTAATTAAAACCAAAAAATGTGGGCAAAGAAGTAAGTACCAAATTACTTGCCTACTTGTGAATATTTATATTTTCGCAATTCATCCCCATGATTTCATCCGCTTGGATTTAGTTTATAAAATCCCATGGGAACTCTTTGATTTTCCAGAAAAATGTAACCTATGTCACTCTGCAGGGCCTAAACTATATTCATGCACTAAATCACATTGATCTGTAGCTCTGTTGCAGCAAACCAACAAACAAACACACTTTTGCATTTATAATATTAGTAAGGATTTTTCTGTTTCAACGTATCTACTCTAAAATTTACTCCTCTCATAGTCTAGGATCTCAGTCAGTAGTAACTATAAATGATAAAGTTATATGAAATCTACTAAACAATGGAGAAACAGATCACGGTTCAGAAATTGGATGGCAGAAAAATTCTTCATTTATTGAAGTTTATAAGTAATAAGGAGATTATTATAGCTAGTAATAGAATAAACAATATTTTTTTTAATTTATTATATTATAAACAAAATATACACATACCTCTTTGTCGAAGGTTGTTTTCTGCTAATATGAAATTATCATATAAAATGAAATAAACATGGCTAAAGTTGTTTTCAAAGTAATTTTTGGCTTCATCAGCATCAAAATGTTCTGTAATTAAATGAAACAAAACTTAGTTTAATAAAAATTTTATAATCACACTGAGAGAAAGCAACCAGTCAAGTGATCATATTTCAACTGTTATGATAATATTACTAATGCTGATGTTTCAAGTCTTTTAATAATGGTAAAAAAGGTATTGTACTATGTAACTTAATAAATATGTGATCATTTTTGATGAATCAGTCTCTACTTTTCTCTACAAGTACCTATTCTTAGTAAACAATTTGAACCTTCATATTTAGAAGTAAAAAGGTGAACAGGCTAATAGTATAGCTCTATAATAAGTTAAAACTCATAAACCCATTAAGGAAATGTAGCTTCTTCATAGATAACTGACAATGCACCGAGATACATCAATTACAGTTATTCTCGACTAATTAGCATCTAGTACGCAATGTAGCATTCACAGTTCTCAATAAACATTTTTATAACACATAGGCGGCTATTTGATTCCAAATAAACACAAAATTAAACGTAAAATTCCGTGTTTACTCACCTAAAACAATCTTTAAATGCTTTAGCCTGGTCGTCGAATCCTTTTTAGAATCCTGTATTTTAACTGTAGATTTTTTAACATCTTGATGAGATTTTTTGGTAAACATCTCGCCGGGGAAAAATTAGATTTATATTATAAATGTTTTCATTATAACGATGGGGAAACAGTAATTTCACATTGTTTTTTTGTTAGTTTTCACTGCATTTGTATTCGAGTTTTCACTTCGCACAAAAGTCATCGCAACAAAACTTGACAGTTTGACATAGTACCTACCTATATTGACAAGCGGTGCGTGCCAGTTGACGTAGGCATACTTTTTTTCTGAGTGTTGAATTGTGTCGGCCCAACATGGTTACTTTATGGTCGGACATGAGTCGGATGTGAATTGTAAAGTCTAAATCTAACATTATTGCACGGTAAAATACCTAACGTTACCATAACTTACCTTACGTAAGGAATGCTAACTTTATAGGTACATGCTGATCTCAATGATTTCAAATAATGGCGTCAATCTTTGGTTTCAATCAAGTAACTATGTAGTAGTTGGAAAAACCAAGCAAAAACCAAAACAAATCACAGCAGCCAGTCCAGTGTTAATCATAGATTGATTATAGAGGACAGTAGGGTAAGCATATTATAAATGCGAAAGTGTCTGTTTGTTGGTTTATTGGTTTCTCCTTCAATCACGCAGCAACGGATCGACGTGATATTTTTTTGTATGGCTATACTTGAGGACCTGGAGAATGGCGCTACTTTTTATTCCGGAAAATCATAGAGTTCCCGCCGAATTTTAAAAACTAAATCCACGCAGAAGCCGGGGGCATCAGCTAGTATTGAATAAATAGTGTAGGCTGCTATAGTTTTGTTTTATCTGATCATTCTGAAGAATGTAGATAGTCCATAATGATAGTGTATTAAAAGTTAAGACCATAAAGTTTGCATAATTTTATGATTAAGACCAATTAAGATTATGCGAAGCCTGACAGCCGACGCACAGCCACCACACGACGACTACGGACAGCCACCACATTTAAGTATTAAACCAAGCCACCAAACCGCACTATGAATGAACTTAATTAGTGTAATTGGTAATTTCCGTACTAATTTGTACATACATACATACATACATTCATACATGCATACATACATACATACATACATACATAAATACATAAATACATACTTACGTACATACATACATACATGTAAATAAAATTGAAGTGTCTGTTTGTAATGTCAAAATTACGTATCATGAGATACAGCCCGCTGACAGACAGACGGCTGGACGGGCGGATGGAGCGGAGGCTTAGGCTATTAGTAATAGGGTCCCGTTGGTTATCCTTTGGGTACAGGACTCTAAAATAGTTTGCAACAAGGTACTAATAATAAAGTAAAGTGGTAATATACCTATGATACGACTCGACTTTATAAAAAAGTAAGTAGAAAAATAATAACAGGCTGCAAAACCGTGCAAAATCGCTAAATTTTGTTATAGATGCCTAAAAATAAAATCGTCCGCAGAAGTCTCTCGTGCAAACTGGTTTTCGGTAGGATGAGATTAATATAAACAGTTTTACGTATAATTTTGATTAAATAGTGACCGCAAGTTCACATTATAAACCCGATTACTATGAAACGTTGGATAGACAGTGTATCTCAAACTGTAGGTACAGTTAAACGTCCTACTTAATGGTTACATTAATTAAAATAAAACGTGCTAAAAGTGTAGATATTAACTTCATTGATACTTTATTAGCCTGATTTTGGTACGACAAAAAATAAAATAAAAATACGAGTGTTAAAAATAATAAAAATGATATCCTGCTGGTTTAGGTGTATATTAATTTTTAATTTAAGTTTATTAGTGTCTTCGAGGACTGCCAAAGTGAATAAGCATGTAATAGGTTTTCCAGAATATGAGGAAAACCCTTTATTAGTTAATAAACAGGTAAGAAGTTCGTATTTCTTTTAAACTTGGCTAATATTCTCCTCTTCCTACAAATAAGAGGAAAGCTTGCGTTAGGAGTGGGTACGACTATTGCAACGGGGAACGATCCTTTGACCTTTTAGTTTTCAGTCCGCACCTTTAACCTTTGGGCCATTGAGGCTTAAAATGAATGAGGTGTCCACTGTCCAGCTGATCCATACTTAAACATTCGCACCTTTAGAATTATATTGACCTAACTCAAAAATGATTCGTGGAAAATGAGCAAAAGAGAATTCAAAAAAGTATAGTGTTGAGTAAATTTAAATGTATCCCTGCCGTGTTTTATTGGAAAAAGTTGATTTTTTGCAGATTTATATATCGCAGATTTTATGTACCTACGGATTGGTGGAATTTTGAGTTAGGTCACTTTAATTCTAAAGGTGCGATATATCTACGCACTGGGTTGGGTTGCCAACCGCTTGTAGAAGAAACAATAATTATTTTCCCAAAAGAAGATGCTCGATACAACGCGCAGCGCATGGACAAAATAGCTGTCTCTATGATATTTGTTCATAAGATGTAACAAACTTTGTATTGGCACACGGTAGCGCGCAACGCTATAACAACGCCGCGGAAGGCAGTGAAGCGGATCTTACGACGTATGGGCTTGTATGCAATCCGTCGATGCCTAACATACGTACACATGCCTTATGGATAATATATGGTTTCATTTTAATGTTGTGTACAACTAGCTTTTGCTCGCGGCTTTGCTCACGTTACGTTCGATTTTTCAAACCCCTATTTTACCCCCTTAGGGGTTGAATTTTCAAAAATCCTTCCTTAGTGTGCGCCTATGTCATAAAAGAAACCAACTGTAAAAATTTCAAGTTTCTAACTTCAGTAGTTTAGGCTGTACCTACGTTGATATCTCAGTCAGTCAGTCAGTCACGACTTTGAATTTTATATATATAGATAAAGTGTATCAATTCATTTCATTTCATTTTCACTTCACCGCGCCGCTCGTCCATACGGTGCATTTGTTAGGTATCGACGGATTACTTATAAGCCCATACGACGTATCATAAGATCCGCTTCACCACCCTCCGCGCTCTTGCTCGGTGCCGTGTGCCAATCGCCTAAGTTTGGTGCACGGCATAAAGTTATTACTCTTTATGATTTACTAGCAGATGACTGCGACTTCGTCCGCGTGGATTTGTTTTTAAAATCCCGCGGGAACTCTTTGATTAGCCTATGTTACTCTCCAGGTCCTCAACTATACCCATGCAAAAAATAAAATACCTCGATCTCTAACAATAACGCTCTTTTACAGCGTTATTGAGGGACAAACCAACAAACAAACACACTTTCGCATTTATAATATTTGTAAGATGACTAGGCGTTAAGCGACACTGTTTGAAGGTCGGCTTTTTGTTAGGTTCAATTAAAACTAGATACCATTGAACTACGTTGTACTATACTTATGTAGTGGAATGCACTGATATAGGCACTTAAGTTAGTTCTGAATATATAGTTAGGGTTCTTTAGTAAAACAACAAGAAACTCTTTAATTTCGTCAAGTTCTTCTGTCCATCTGTACTTTGTCTGATACTATTGGATTGGTAGGTACTAAAAAGCTGTAATTTGGCATGGTTAGGTTTAGGTACCTACATAATAATCATGCCTGCAAAAATATTGTGAAATGAAATCGTAATTTTTTTATCTGTACCTAAAGCGGGAAAGATTTTTAATACGGGTTAGGTATTTAATCTATAATTATATAAAAAGGCTTGTCCTGACTGACTGACTGACTGACTGACGATCAACGCACAGCCGAAACCACTGAAGTTAGAAACTTGAAATTTTGACAGTAGGTTCCTTTTATGACGTAGGCGAGCACTAAGAAAGGATTTTTCGAAATTCGCCCCCCAAGGGGGTAAAAAGGGGGGTTAAAGTTTGTATGAAACTCCGTCATTTTTCGAGTTATACTCATGAAATTCGGTATTTAGGCTTTAAATTGAAAACAAAAAAGTACGTGTTTCACAGTTTTTAAAAACTCTACCCCCTAAGGGGTTAAATAGGGGTTGAATGTTTGTATAATAGTCCTTCGTTCTTCAAGTTATTTTTCAAGTTACGTTTATGAAACTTGATATTTTGGCTCTTGATTAAAAATAAAGAATTACGTATTTTACATTTTTTTTAAATTCTCCCCCCAAGGGGGTAAAAAGGGGGGTTAAAGTTTGTATGAAACTCCGTCATTTTTCAAGCTATACCCATAAAATTCGGTATTTAGGCTTTAAATTGAAACCAAAAAAGTAAGTGTTTCACACTTTTAAAAAATTCTACCCCCTAAGGGGTTAAATAGGGGTTGAATGTTTGTATGATAGTCCTTCGTTCTTCAAGTTATTTTTCAAGTTATGTTTATGAAACTTGATATTTTGGCTCTTGATCAAAAATAAAGAATTACGTATTTTACATATTTCGAAAATTCTCCCCCCAAGGGGGTAAAAAGGGGGGTTAAAGTTTGTATGAAACTCCGTTATTTTTCAAGCTATACCCATAAAATTCGGTACTTAGGCTTTAAATTGAAAACAAAAAAGTAGGTGTTTCACAGTTTTTAAAAATTCTACCCCCTAAGGGATTAAATAGGGGTTGAATGTTTGTATGATAGTCCTTCGTTCTTCAAGTTATTTTTCAAGTTATGTTTATGAAACTTGATATTTTGGCTCTTGATCAAAAATAAAGAATTACGTATTTTACATTTTTTGAAAATTCTCTCCCCAAGGGGGTAAAAAGGGGAGTTTCAATATTCATAGTTAAGACAGGACAACGTCTGTCGGGTCCGCTAGTATGAGTATAAAATTTTTTTATACTCATCTAGTGGTGTCAATGGATACATCATTCAAAAATTACAATGTTCTCCGTTATAACTACGCATTTCGTAACGGGCAACTATAACCATATTCTGGTCGTAACCCGACGCGTCGGTCTTGTGGCGCCTATATCCAGCGGCCCCCTGCGACTCGTTTGATGTCGTCAGTCAACCTAAGGGGCTCTTGTGACCTTGGGACCATAACAACCATCACCTATTCAAATTACAGGACCGCAAGCCCGTATTCCTGCCATCCACGTGCCCGGAGAACGAGTTGTATTATCCCGGAGACCAGACTGACGATTGGATTTGCGACTGTCGCCCGGGTAATTTTTTTTATTCATGACAAGTTAGTAGAGAACCACAAAGGGTGCCAAAGGGACAAGGGTGCCTCCGCTGTCCGCCTGTCTGCCTGTCAGCGGGCTGCATCTCAGAATATGTATTTCTTTTGAAGCTATTACATTAACAACAAATAATAATAAAGAAATTAGGTAAAAATTAAATTAAAAATACAATTAACTTCAGTTTTCGCTCGAACTTAATAATAGCTCGTGTTAAATACTTGCCTATCGTACGTACGGAACCCTTCATGTCCGACTCGCATTTGGCAGTTTTTACTTTTTTCTAATTCATATGCCTCGACGCAAACACCATCAGATGTCAGAACAACGATAGGTAAATACTTAATTAAAAGATATACTTACCTACGTCAGCCATCATAAATCACAATCCTACTTCCTACTAATTCTACTAATACTCGTATTATAAAAGCGAAAGTTCGTGAGGATGAATGGATGTTCGTTAGTCCTTCAAGTTCATACCCAGAATAACACATAGCCATATTTTATCCCATTAACAAAATTGAAGAACTCCCGCGGGAATTAAAAAAAGCTTAATCCACGACGGATTCGCGGGCACCGTCTATTAGAAAATAATAAAACCTTGTGAAATCCCTTTTCCAGGATACATCTTTCATCCCGACACAGAAAAGTGTTGGCTGGCGTACCGAAGAGGTCCGTGTCCGAACGAGGAATACTTGGTGCTGCCTCCAGACTCCATGGTACCTGTCTGCGTACCGAACCCTTGCAAGAACGATTCAAAGGTCCCGTGGAACGGGCAATGCGAGCAGCTCGGTACGAGGGTGTGCGGCGACGACTTCCCAATTAAAGAGCTTTGGATCAACGCAACAACGGTCACCGTGGACTGTGTCTTGGTCTACATAAACAATAGATTCTCGCTCGATGCGGAGTTCGAAACATCTACGACCTGCCCGCTGGGGGGCAGACAAAATGTCCTAAACAAATGTACGCCGCACCAAGTATTACTTACCTAATTATTTATTTAAGTGTGTTTCAATAAACTTTTTTTAACCCTCGCCGAATACAGAGGGGTCTTATAAGTTTGACGTGTGTATCTGTGTCTGTCTGTTCCACGTACCTCCCCCACGAATGGACCGATTTTTCTTTTTAACCGACTTCAAAGCAGCAAGTCCAGAGTTAATCATAGATTAAAGATAGAGGTCAGTGGAACTTACTTAGTAAAGATTTGTTTTTCGTTGGTGTCCACAAAATATATCTACTTTTATTTATAAGAAATAAACAGGTAATAAAACTATATAATATTGTTTATTTGTTTGCAGCCCCACCTAACCAAACTAACCCTCGTAAGATTGACTCAACGGATTCTTCGGTAAGGAAATTTACATCGCATCTGAAATCATTTCTCGTTGGATTATTTAATTTGAAATTGTGATATTTACCTATTAAGTATACATAATTTATCCGTTAAATAAAATAATAATAGAACATTTTAACTATTACATTACGAAATTACCTATGCACCATTTATCCCGAAAAAGTACCTGATTGCAAACTTTGGCTAACCTACTAAAACTACTTATATAAAAAGCAAAAAAAAAATCACTTTAGAAAAAAATGTCTGTCTATGATCGTCATAGTTTTCAAATTTTATTTGTTTTATACTATTTTGCGAAAAGCACCTTGTTTCCAGTAAATAAATATTTTTACTGACTGATGCCCACGACTTCGTCCACGTGGATTTAGATTTTAAAAATGTAAACACGCGGGAACTCTTTTGATTTTCCGGGATAAAAAGTAGCCTACGCCACTCTCGTCCTCAACTATACCTATGATGGACAAACCAACAAACAAACACACTTTCGCATTTATAATAATAAATAATTAGTAAGAATTTAAAACATCTACCTAACTTAACCGGTTGGCAAAAATCGTGGACAGAATCTTGTTTTATGGTAATAAAAAGATGGGTATAGAATATCCTGTTATGATTATTTATCTAATAAAATTAATATCTAATCTATTTAAGAAAATGAAATTGCAACGTCCGTCTGTGATTTTGAAATAGTTACCTGACGCACGCACAAACGCACGCAAGCACGCACGCACGCACGCACGCACGCACACACGCTAATACACCACCCTGTCGTTTTTGCATCGGGGGTTAAAATTGGATGTAACAGGTCTCATATTGATTTAGTTCGTGTAAAATGTAGCCCAATTCACCCGAACCATAATAACAACTCGATTAACAACTCATTCATCAAAATCGGCTCAGTGGTTTAGGCACTACTGTGGAATATACGTAAATATAAACAATGCTAAAATTACAAGAGATCAACTCAAAAGAGAGGGTTCTTTTGGCATTCCTTTAATCGGGTGAAAAGCTTTCTGTACTAAGGCTTCTCATAAAGCTCTAACCAATCAAATGGTTTGTGATCGCGATGTATTGCCATCGGTTATCTATGGCAACAGATAGGCGTCCTCCGCGTTGCCATGGCAACGGTTCTACCACCTCATACCGTGAGGCTTCCAATCAGCCCATATTGTAATTATTCACCATTGTTCAAGTTTTTGGAGGCAGCTAGGTATGGATGGACGCCTGTCAATGAAAGTCTATTGTGTGTATCTTTTGTGTTGGTGCTACATATGGGTGGCTACGAGATTTTAAACAACGAATAATGATTAGTTTAAGGTAAGCTGTACAACTTATTATCTCTACTCAAGCAGCTACTCAAGCAGATAGGTAGGTAAGAAGAAATAGATTGCTAAATCTTTGTTTTAAAACAAATTAAGACTAAAAATTGATCATAGATGGCGTCATAGTTACCAGGATTGCTTGTTATATTTTATTGTTGAAATCGACAAAATACTTTATTTTTATTATTCTGGTTTGTCATATTTATTTATTTCTAGAGCCAAAATTCAAAATTTTCATAAAATCAAGTATAAGTAAATAGTAAATTTCGTAGCTGCATTGTATTCCGGTAGATGGCGTAACTTCTGAAAGACATAATATACCTACCTATCTTATAACTAGATTTACACGGTCGCTCCAGTGCCAGCTTTACCTATGGTGCAGGGTGTGCAACGCACACGGGCGCAGGGTTTTAGGGGGCGCCGCGCCGAGCCGCGCTTGCTTGCTTCCCGACATCAATTAAAATTGCACCATTTTCTGCACCTGAATTTACTTTCACTGGTGAAAATATAACTGTAAGTTAAACGGTTACCTTGTATTGTAAATATTCCATTTTGGCCGCGCGTCTACTAGAGGGCGCTAAGATATTGATTGTACACGGGCGCTACATGGGCCAGAGCCGCCTCTGGGTCGGTCATTAGGGAGCTACGACAGAACAGACAGACACACAGATATACCCATACACAGATACACACGTCAAACGTAACACCCCTCTTTTTCGGAAAAACGGAAGGCGGAAGGCAAGGGCAGGGAAGGATTCCACTAGGTGCTGCGTATCAGGAACGAGGAAGCAATGGGTCCAAGGGATGTTGTCACCCACGTAGTAGTGCAGACCTGTGCGATACCTTGCGATTCGATGCTATAATATAAGGGTGACGGAAAACTAAGCTTCTAGTCTACACCTTAACCTACCTACCTAAAAGAAATGTGGGCTAATTAACTGCAAGATGCTGACCAGAAATTGGATCCAGGTCAGGGCTCCGTTATAATAAACATTTAATACAGGATGTCGATAATTTGCTTTTTTTATAGGTGGGTACTATAAGATTGAGCCAATTCTCACTGTAACTTGGTAGATGTAGTACAGGAGCCGACGGACAAACTTATTTTTAAGCGACTTTCAAAAAAGGACGAGGTTCTCAATTTTTTCTTTTTTTTTTTCTTCATTTTTATGTATGTTCTCCGATTACTCGAAGACGTCTGGACCGATTTGGAGAATTCTTTTTTGTTTGAAACAGTTCTTAGGTGGCCCCATTGTCATCAGGTCACGATCTGATAATGGGATCCTGGAGAAATCGAGGGAACTCTTCAAATATAGGCACAATTGATATTCTTTGTAGTGGCGTTTGAAGTCGGTTTTGTAAAAAGAATTTTTACGTTTTTATATCAACTAGCTTTCTTCCGCGACTAGCGTGTGCGTGGAGTAAAGTTTTTTAAAATCCCACGGGAACTTTCTGTTTTCCGAGATAAATTAGCCGATCCGATATCCGATTAGCCTATGTCACTATCCCAGTCAAATCTACCCATGAAAATGTCCATTCGTTGCGCCGTTGCTGCGTGTTTGAAGGACAAAGCAACAAACAAACAAACAAACAAACTTTTTTCTTTCTTTTACGTACTTTATTTTTAGTATAAAAATTTAGACGTATATAGTAGGTATGAATGGACTAGTGTTTAAAAGTAATCATTTTGTTTTGCTTTAAAGATTAGGCTTGTGGTCTCTCGGACTATTGGGGGCGATTAATTTGAATATAATCGCGACCAAGCTTGCTACTATCGCGATTGACCGCCGACCTACATTTGCTCTGCCATCGCCGATTAACAGCACTGCAGGCCGCAAGATAACACCAAACCAAAAAATTGTACATGCTACTTAAAACAATTTAAGTATCAGATAGCGCATAGTTGTAGTTGTAGTATAGTGTTTATCTTTCTTAGCGGCCAAATACCGAAACCTAAGCTTGTTTTTTTTTCCAAAAGAAGTTTAGTCAATCTGAAGTTGACTAATATCATCCTATCCCCTAAAAATAAGTGGAAAGCTTGTGCTAGGAGTGAGTACGACAACAGTGCAACGGGTGGGTTTCGAACCTGCAACCTTTCAATTTTCAGTCTGCACCTTTAACCGTTGGACTATTGAGGCTAAAATTTTTGACTGAAAAGTCTGAAATGTATCTAAGGAGTTCGTTCGGGGAGTTAGATCTTCCGGGCTGTAAAGGGTTGTACAAAAAAAATTGTTTAAAAAAAACCGACTTCAAACGCTACTACAAAGTATAAAAATAATTTTAGTACCTACATGTTCGTTGAAGTCAGCGGGCCTAAATAGAAATGATGAAACCGATGCGCGACGCTCACCCTCTGATGACAGTGATAGACAGGTCTCTTGAATTCAGGCGGGGTTAAATCGTAAAATGAATCAGATTCGCAATGCTCGCTCGATTTCAACAAACCTTGTCTCTCATGTATTATCAGAAGGCGAGGATCGCGTGTCGGTTTCATCGTTTCTATTTAGGCTCGCCAGATTTCAACAAACGTGTACGAGGCAAAATTATTTTTTAAATACTTTGTTGGTTGGTTAAAAATAGCGTTGTCAGACGTCCCGTATTTCCCGGGATATCCCGTATTGTAGGCATAGTTTAAAATGTCCCGGCGGGACTGATTCTGTCCCGTATTTGAACCATACTTCGTTTTTCATTATGAAATCGATCTAAGTATTCAAACACGCAACGTCGTAAAAAGTATGGTTTAAATTGTCTGACTCGGCTCGTCTCGAGCGACTGTGTAGTGTAAAGTAACTTGCACTCAGAGCCCGCATTGACCAATGACAGTATGAGTGTCAGAATGAAAATGTTAAAACTGACTCGATCCGCGGAAAAATATAAAAAATAATAAAAAATTACACTAAATAATTTTGTTTTTTATTTGTCCCGGGTAAAAAACTGAAATTCCGTATTTTTTGCCCATTTAACCATTTGTCCCTTATAGGCTGAAAAAAAAATCTGGCAACCCTAGTTAAAAATAAAGTATTCGAAACTTTTGTTAGAGCTTACGTCATAGAGATAGTATAATTGATAGCATGCGACCTTGAAATGACAGACACTCCGAATTACGATGGTCCTGTGATGCTATCTACAAAGTTCTTTGGGTGTTTGACTTTGAGCGATGTTGCGTACGTCATAAAGACAAAGGATGATTGTATTTTGATTTCGACGTTCACGACGCTTGGCTAATATTCTTTTTTTAAAAAAAAAAAAAGACAAAGTGTGGCACTCGGGGACTGCCGCGGTAAAGCTATTGCATAGCATTTTTATCAACGCCGTCTAGCAGTGAGCCGCTAGATGGCGTTGATAAAAAATGCGCCATCTAGCGGCTCACCGTAGAGGAGTCCCGTGTCAGGTTATTTTCGTTACGGAATTTCTGGATTCGGTCTCCACGCTGGCCCGCGATAGAAGCTATGCAATAGCTTAAAAAAAAATCCTTACTGACTGCAGGATTGTTAAGGTTCTAAGTCTTTTCCTTGACTTTATTTTGTTTGCAACTAGAACGATTGGATGTCCCTCCGGTCATCCCAAATTTTAGATGAAAGACCAGGTACGATTTTTTCATCGCTTTGAAGTGAAAACTTCTTTAGATGCATTGAGGTTGAAGTTGAGGTTTTTTTTTTATTTTTCATTGACAAGATAGTCCTTTGCGATCTCACCTGATGGTAAGTCACGATACAGTCTAAGATGGTAGCGGATTAACTTGGAACGCGTATGGCACTGTAGATTCAACTCATACCCCTAATCTGTATCTTCACGCCATCGTACCGGAACGCTAAATCGCTTGGCGGCATGTCTTTGCTGGTAGGGTGGTAACTAGCCGCGGCTAAAGCCTCTCACCAGACCAGAGACATTTCAAAAATTATAAATTCCCAAATTGCCCCCACCGGGAATCGAACCCGAGACCTCTCAGTTATACACCACAGCGCTCACCACTGCGCAGTTTTTCCCCGTCAAATTAAGTGCATAGCTTATTTATTGAGCGGCCACGTCGATAGTACTCGATAGTGTTGCACACATGCCGCTACATTATAATATGTATACGCAGGGATTAGAAAATATCAAGATGATAGAACTAGGTCAGTCCACGCTCTAGTTTACCTATAATTTAGTTTAATTCAAAGATTAATATGGATGTAATTACTTCGCACACCCTACTCGATAAACTGCAAAAGCCATTAAAATGTTCAAAGCCGATTTTATTATTATATTATTGAAACGATGGTTTCCTTTTATTGTGTAGCCTCATAACTTTTAAATTTTAATAAATCAAAATATATAATAATAATATTTTATCCCAGTGAGTAATATTTATTATGTGTTTTAATAGATAGTTTAAAATACCCGTCGGAGAATATGTCGGGATTATATCCCGCGATGGGACGAAATCTAAAATTAATATCGAACACCTCTCTTTTAACTTATATTGTGTTTATTTAAGTATACTTTTTCTTTTTTATTAACAGACTAGCGGACCCGACAGACGTTGTCCTGTCTTAACTATGAATATTGAAACTCCCCTTTTTACCCCCTTGGGGAGAGAATTTTCAAAAAATGTAAAATACGTAATTCTTTATTTTTGATCAAGAGCCAAAATATCAAGTTTCATAAACATAACTTGAAAAATAACTTGAAGAACGAAGGACTATCATACAAACATTCAACCCCTATTTAATCCCTTAGGGGGTAGAATTTTTAAAAACTGTGAAACACCTACTTTTTTGTTTTCAATTTAAAGCCTAAGTACCGAATTTTATGGGTATAGCTTGAAAAATAACGGAGTTTCATACAAACTTTAACCCCCCTTTTTACCCCCTTGGGGGGAGAATTTTCGAAAAATGTAAAATACGTAATTCTTTATTTTTGATCAAGAGCCAAAATATCAAGTTTCATAAACATAACTTGAAAAATAACTTGAAGAACGAAGGACTATCATACAAACATTCAACCCCTATTTAACCTCTTAGGGGGTAGAATTTTTTAAAAGTGTGAAACACTTACTTTTTTGTTTTCAATTTAAAGCCTAAATACCGAATTTTATGGGTATATGTAGCTTGAAAAATGACGGAGTTTCATACAAACTTTAACCCCCCTTTTTACCCCCTTGGGGGGAGAATTTTAAAAAAATGTAAAATACGTAATTCTTTATTTTTAATCAAGAGCCAAAATATCAAGTTTCATAAACGTAACTTGAAAAATAACTTGAAGAACGAAGGACTATTATACAAACATTCAACCCCTATTTAACCCCTTAGGGGGTAGAATTTTTAAAAACTGTGAAACACGTACTTTTTTGTTTTCAATTTAAAGCCTAAATACCGAATTTCATGAGTATAACTCGAAAAATGACGGAGTTTCATACAAACTTTAACCCCCCTTTTTACCCCCTTGGGGGGCGAATTTCGAAAAATCCTTTCTTAGTGCTCGCCTACGTCATAAAAGGAACCTACTGTCAAAATTTCAAGTTTCTAACTTCAGTGGTTTAGGCTGTGCGTTGATCGTCAGTCAGTCAGTCAGTCAGTCAGTCAGTCAGTCAGTCAGTCAGGACAAGCCTTTTTATATAATTATATATAGATTAATGTACACTGTTGAAAAAAGGTCTCTTGCATGGAATTCCATAGGTCTCGGTCTTACGCCAATTTCGAAAAAGAGAACAACGGCGGAATCTAATTCGGCTGGGCAGCGTTTGGGAAGCTTCGAGATGTCTTCTCGTCTAAAACTCCTCTTGTGCCTGAAGCAGTGGCGTAACTATAACGTTTGAGGCCCGTGGCAAATTCATCGGATGGGGCCCTCCCTCCCGAAGAATTATATCAATCTTGATTTTGAAAATGATCGCTCGGCACTAGCCGTAGGGCTGCCTATAAATGTTGGAATCCTATTGTGCTTTCGGCTCTCTCTGATTGGGGGCCCCTTCCTGGTAGAGGCCCGTGGCATTTTGCCGTCTTGCCACCCTATAGTTACGCCACTGGCCTGAAGACAAAAGTCTTCGAACAGTGCGTGTTGCCAGTGATGACTTATGGATCTGAAACGTGGTCGCTAACTATGGGCCTCATAAGATGGATCAGGGTACATCCACGCGGACGAAGTCTTAGGTATCTGTTAGTTTCTCCAGAAAATTTGGTACGGTGCTGTTCTCAATTCACAGCCACAGGACTTAGGGTCGCGCTTACCTATAGGTACGTGTAAAAGAATTGAACGGTATAGCTAATTAGGTTGTGTGGTTGTTTACTGAAGTACCTTTAAAATACTTCTTATATTTAAGGTTGTTATAAATTATTATTTGTTGTTCTCTAGTAAGCAATCGAGGTCACTAGGTCTGTAATGCGTGCTATGATCTAAACAAAAATGTTTACTTATCATTTACCTACCATTAAAGTGGCCTTAAACTAGCTATAATTTCAGTAGGTACATAAATAATTAAAAATAACTTTTTGACTTTGACAATGAACATTTATTTTCAAACTATTCTATTCTAAAAACCTAATTACAGCGCCAGTTAATTCATAGAATTTTTTTTTAATCAAGTAATTTAACGAAAATTTGTAACCATACCTACCTATAGCTATAATACCTATAGCTAATTGTAGCCGTAAGTTTAATAACTTATTTGTAACCATAGTACTACAGTAGGTATCTACCGATGTTTGTCATTTTTTAAACAAATAAAAAAAAATAACTAGGATTTTAAAATATACTTTTTTGGATCACCTACCTCGTGTTCCCAACTTGACGTTGAGTTTCTAAACACCCTGTATGAATGTAAAGGGTTAGGTAGAAGTTTCCAGAAACAAAATTACAGCATACTTTGAAAAGTTCGGCCATAGTCGAGTGAAAATCACAACCAATTTGTACCTACGATAACTTGGTGTAGTGCGATTAACATCAAGGGGTGAAGCGTCGTGGCATGACGTCACGCATCGTTCCCTTAACGCGATCAGACCCTCTACACACTGCATCAAATTCTTATCTAACTTATTTAATTCCATATTACAATAATATTAACGCAAAAATTCCGACTTCAAACGCCACTACAAAGTACCTATATCAATTATGCCTATAAAATTTGAGTTCCCACAATTTCTCCAGGATCCCATCATCAGATCCTATCCTGATGACAATGGGACCACCTGGGAAGTATACCCTTTATAATAATCGGGGAACATACATTAAAAAAAGCTTCCGATGAATTGAGAACCTCCTCCTTTTTTGGAAGTCGGTAAAATTCCTCAGATAAAAGAATCTCGGCTATGGAAAAATTGGCACTTAAAGGCGTAACCAAAAGCCTGGGATTTACCTCAACGGGGTAAAAGTTGTACAAGGTACAGAAAGTTGAGGTTGCTTGTTACATCAGTTAAACAACTTTAGCGTCACCTTATTAAGATTACAAAACATTGGAAAGTAAGTTGGGATTGGAAATTGGTTTCGTGTGTAGAGGCTAATAAGCCAACGGCTACTGGCTCTCCAACATAATGGCTGCCTAATAACGCCTGTAACAGTTACCAAGGCGCCTGCCACAACAATCAAATCGTTTCTAACCTTGTCCTATTTCAAAGAAATGCTAAGGTCACAAAACTTGATTATCCTTAAATTGACTAGAATCGGCAGAAAGCAAAACGTTTTCTCGTTGAACAAAAACTCTTAAAAACTTTTATACGATATGTACTATACTAAGAGAACAGTTATCAGAAAAACTTCCAGCTAAAAAGCTAATTAAATAGGAAATGATAGTCAGACATTGTAATGTTACCGTCTGCGGTGGATGGGGTACGTAAAGTATCTCTCTACATTCCCATCCTTCTTCTTCTTCTTCTTCTTCAACTTATGGACGTCCACAGCTGGAAATAAGTCTCTTGCATGGACCTCCACAGACCTCGGTCCCATCCACCCGATAATAAAGGAGTTTAGAATGATGTTAAAAAAGGAAAGGGAAGACTCAGAAAATTCCGGGAGATTCCAGAGTTTTACCTATAGAAAATGATACGGTATTCCAGGAGGCGTTGCGGTATTCAATAAGGAGATTAGCTAAACTAAATGTTTTCCAAAGTTTTTCAGCGAGTTATAAACGTTATAAAGTTGTTAAAGAATTTTTGTGTCCTCAGTACGAGTTTTTCATATCGAGAACCGGACTGCATTAGTAAAAAAACATTTAGCTCCTCTTGACACAGAAATTTTATTTACTCGTACTTTTCTAAAAGGGGGTAATACGCGTGCGTGTCGGATTCATAAAGAATTCAGTAAATTATTTACAGAACCTATTCAGCATGGTAAGTACCTAAGTCTAGAAAACGAAAAACGATCGCTGTATCATGGGACAGGTGATTATTTATTTCAACATCGCAATGGTCGAATCTTTACCAGTTGGACACAACCAAATACAATAACTTCTTTGATTGCGCTGATAAATTCTCTCCTCTCCTCTTTGTATCATATTGGATCGACTTCTTACTTCTTGGATGTTGGCAAAACAAATTCATGTTATTTATACATTTGATATTGTTTCAGTGCTTATTAGGATTAATTGTGTCAATCGCGGTCTGAAATCACATTTTCTTCGCTAAAAGCAGACGGTGACCTGGTTCGGTGATGTAGTCGGGTTCGGGGGTTGCGTGCCGGCGCCGTGTCCGAGCGGCCGAGCGGGCAGTAGGTGGCCGCGGAGCTGGTAGAACTCTCGGGGTCAGTCGGAGCCTCGCGCCCTCCGCGCCCGCTCGTCGCGACTCGCCACACTCCCTGCACCCTCGCTCGACACATGGCACGCACCCCGACTAACCCTCCTTTGTTATGGAAAAGCGCGCAGTCAGCGGCCGGGGCGAGCCCATCCCATCAATTCTCAAAAAGCCTAAAAAGACCCCAACAGGCGAATTCCTCGACAAAAGTTCCAAGATCAAGCGGGAAAAGAACGGCTCCAAAAAGGGTGATGTAAACACCCCCCTGCCCCAGGGGTGCACGCCTCTTATGTATGCTTGTCAGCAGGCAAACTACAAGTCCGTTGTCGACATCCTCAACAAAGATGTAAGTTCTGTACATTCTTCTAGTTCTCTGTAAAAAATATCGACCGTTTTGGTGTCCAAAACATTGGCGGTGACAATAATTTTGATGGTAAATAGGCAACATCAGACTTTAATGCGCTTTTTGGCGCAATGCATACAGGTACTCGTAAATCCAGACGTTATAATGGTGTGGAAATATTAAACGTTAGCTTTGTTTCTAGTTCTTAGCTCTCACACGCGATGTTTCTCCGTGACGCCAGCCATCGCATCGTATCGTCTTGCTGCTTGTAAACAATACATCAAAGTTAACTCATTTCCGTCACATTAAATTGTGCAATGCTTAAGAGAACTTTCGTTTCGTTTTTCAAGTAGTTTGTAGTTTTAACGGTCAGTATATCTATCTATGCCCGAGTACGTCGAATAACATGTTATTTTACAACTGCGAAGCTGATGAGAAAGTCTGAAGGTAATCTTTACAAAGCATTTCAAAATTAATTTATTTTCTAATATCCACGTTTGGAAAAAAAATTATGGTAAGTAATCATAATGAATTTGTTGGCTTCGAAAACACTTTACGAAAGTTTATATGAATCAAACAAATTTATTTTAAAAAAAAAAAAAAACAATTTGCCTAATTTTGTCTATTGAATTTATTAGGCAGTAGGAATATATTTCACGAGGACAATTATAGTATTATACATTAGCATTGAAAACATTTTTTAAATTTTTAGATTGTCAGCTATTCGTTATCAGTTACTTTATTTAGATTAACTAAGTATAGAAATAAGGATAATTCCTTAAAATAATAGATAAATCAATAAGAACATAGGTACTATGAGTATTTCTAAATGCTGACTGTAAAAGATTTAAAAGAATTAAATTATTGTAAGAAGTTAACAATTCATGTGTACTTCCTTGCGTGATCCTCTAAGCTATTAAATTGAAAAGCTTTCAAGGAAATGCAGCTAGGCAAATATCGCTAGGAATACATGGTAGTCAGTCAATCAATAGCTAGATACCTACAAACAGCCCCCGCGTATGGAAAACGTTCTCACGTCACCCTTTATCGTAACACCTTCGATTATGACATAGTGTTTACCTTGTTAATCATGCAAGGGCTGTCAGTTGAGACTGTTATATTCATTGTTGTTGGTTATAGTCTGTTATAGTCATATTCATTATGTTAAATTAAATAAATAGTTTACGTTTAGTAAATTCTATAACTTTACAATGTACTGGATTTGTAATACATCCAGGTTTTTAATTCGATGAGATGTTAGCGGGAGTACGGTCTCGTTGATAATTTCTGATATTAACGAAGGAATTATGGAAATATCCTAAAATGGAAGGAGTTTAGGTCGGGACATATTATCTACACCCTCTATAGGTTGATGCTTTGGTTTTTTTTTAGGGTGAGAACTGGTCGCGGCCAAATCTATCACTGATCTAGAAACTAGAGTATTTTCATAAAATGTATAAGTCTAACACAATTTAAGAATCAAGATGTCCCACTTATATATTATGGTCACCAGAAATGGACCGCATTAAAATGTCTATAGTTAAGCGAAGTATGTTTTCCACAGCCATCATCAGTGCGTATTCGAGACCGCGGGCTACGCAGCGCGCTGCACTACTGCGCGTCCAGTGGTGCTGGAGCAAACCAAGCTGCGAGGGCGGCGTGCGCTGACCGCGTCCTCATGGCTGCACCGGCCCTAGCCGATGCGCGAGACGCTGATGGCCTTACGCCCCTACATCTGGCAGTAGTGCATGGGAATGTGCCACTAGTGCAAACATTGTTAGCTGCTGGAGCAGATGTCAATGCAAAGGACAACGAGCAACATACTGTTGTGCATTGGGCTACAGGTAAGACTGCAAGACTTCTATTAGTAACTTTGACGGTCTCACTCATGCTCTTACATCTGGTAATAGAGCTTGGGAATGTGTCACTTATGTAAAAATTGTTGATGTTGGTTAGGATGTATGTACTTCATATTGGTAGATAACTTCATGCTTTTTGATTTCTCACGTCGATTAATCGAAGCATACAATACAGCATACCTATAAAAATCGATAGCTTCGCATAAAGAACGATAATTTCGCTTACAGACAACGCAAGAAAAGAAAATATAACCATTGAAATGACAGTATCTCCAACCGATTGGGATCAATTGGGAAAATATTGAACATTTTGAAATGGCGTGCTTAGAACGCCTTCACACAAAGCAAACACTAGGTCAAAGCCATTCTACAGTGATGTAATGTGGGTTGAACGAAATTATGCTAAGAATTTTATTATTCTGAACAAACAAGTTCGACTGAATAAATAGGAACTTTTTCTATAAGGACTTAATCATCTTCATATAATATAATCCATCACTTTTGAGTCTTTAGAACAAGACACTTAATTCCACTTTGCACACTGAATGTTCTGTTATAGTGATTGCTCTTTATATTCTCGCTAGATTTAGACTTCTAGATAATGTTGTGGTATTAATTAGTCTCTATTCCGGCTTTAGTCTTCACAGTCATATCACCATCACATACCACGTCTTTTGCCAATTGCCACAATTTGTCAATCAATGCTCGTTGTATTAAGTTATTGCTCCTAGTGAAACTTGTTTCTACTGACGTCATTAGATCGATACGGTGCAAACTACTTAATTTCCATTTTTACTTTATTCTGTTTTATTGCTATTCTTATCATTTAAATGATAATCATTTACATTTAAATTAGTTAATTTTAGAACGCCTTTTGGAATATTTTACGAATCAAAACTCGTTTCCTGATTATTTTCAAAACAAACTAAAGTCTAGTTTTGTTTTTTTTTTATTGAAACTAGCGACTCACCCGGCTTTGCACATATACAATGTAGGTACTTATCAGTCAATGTCGTATCGCAGTTTCCTTTATAATAAACAATTATGTAGTAGGTACTAAATTTTGTTGGTAGGTTGGTAGGTCCAAGGTTTAGGGCAGATTTCACAAAACGGAAAATATATATTTTTTTAAATGTAAGTTTAGACTTAGCTGCGACTGCGATTGACTATGTGATGAAATAAGTCTTATCCGAGCTGATTTTCAATATAAAAATTTCTAAAAATATCAAATTGAAGTATAAAACTCAATTTATGGCGTGAAATTGGGACGTCAGCGATGTGTTATGTGATGCAAATGCCCGGAAAATATTCTTACGAATTTATTACAAAAGATCGACTTTTCTCTCCTTTCTCTAAAGTTGGTGTTGATATTGTTGGTTTTTGCTGTGAAATGGAATTTTCTGTAATCACAGTATCCGTAGCAGTATTAAACCTGGCAAAGGCTGGCCGAGTACCCAAAGTTTGTATGTCGTCGTTAAGGGGGTGTGGGAGTCCAGTGATTACATTATTGAGCGGCGAGCAAGGCCGGGCCCTTGAACCCGTCGTGGAGCCTATCTCGGACTTAGATTTTCCACGAAAAGACTAAAAAGGTCAAACTAAATGACTCAGTATTTGAAAATAAAAGCTACTAGACCAACTACCTACGATAGTAGGCAAAAATTATGTCTAGTTAGGTTTAAGCAAAATAAAATTAAAACAATGTCCAAGTTCTTAATCAGATATAAGTAGGTACCTACCTAGATAACAATGTAATGTAATGTTTCGTGCAGTGTGCGGCGAGGTGGGCGCGCTGCGGGCCGTGCTGGCGGGCGGCGCGGACGCGGCTACGTCGGACCAACACGGCGGCTACCCGCTGCACTACGCCGCGCAGATGTGCGGCGCGCCCGCTGCCACTGACCACCAGGTCATACCCTTCTTACATCCTTCACATACAGTTCCCTCACTCTCATAATTCAGCAGCATTGTATTTTTAGCAGGGATCACGGTTAAAAACCCGTCCGAAATTTGGGATAGTACTGACTAGTATTGACTGAAACTAATACATTTTTTGGCCTGATCCGGGACCTCGTTATCCGCAGTCAAACATGACCATTAGACAAACGAGGCTATTTTGATATAACAGAGTAGAGGAGCAGCGCTCGAGGTTCTTCGCGCACTGGTGCGGGAGGGAGGGGCGCGCGTCGACGTGCGAGATGCCGATGGGCGCACGCCACTTTTGTGGGCCGCCTCCGCTGGCTCCGCGGCCGCCGTGCTGGCCTTACACCAAGCTGGCGCCAGCGTTGATGACGCTGACAGGTATACCATACTACCATAATTACCGCAATAGCCATTAGCTATTTAGAAATAGCTCCAATAAAACTAGTGAAATGAAACCAAGTCGTAAGGATTCATTTTTCTAAAAATATTTGTACAAAATCAAACTGTGTGAAAGGAATATTAAGTCGTACTATGTATTTTATTTTTTTAGAGATGGGTTAACAGCGTTACACTGCGCAGCAGCCCGTGGGCACACTGAAGCACTAGAAACTTTAGTTGGTCTTTGCGGTGCCCGCGTTGACGTTGCCGACTCGCATGGTTGCACTCCTCTACATTACGCAGCGGCGCTGGGTCATGCGGACGCAACTTCAGCCCTACTCGTCCATGGAGCAGATGCACATCGACAGGATCGAAGGGGAAGAAGTCCTGCACATACTGCAGCTGCCAAAGGACAGATAGAGACCGTACGTATACTAGGTAAGCTTTTTCAAAAATATCATATTACTAATGTAAGGTTTCGATCAAGTGATTGAGTATTATGTGTTTACAGGCGCAAGGGGAGCAAATTTATGGCTAAGGAATTCCAAGGGTGACTTGCCGTTACACGAAGCAGTAGCTTCAGGACGAAGGGAATTAGTGAAGTGGTTGCTAGACGGGAGACCATCACAAGTTAATGCCACAAATCACGAAGGACGGACACCGTTACACATCGCAGCGGCTACTGACAATGCCGATCTTTGTCGTTTATTGTTAGATCGTGGCGCTGAAGTTAACCCAGTTGCAAGATCGTCAAAAAATGAACCTTTAACGCCTTTAGACTGTGCAGCAAGCAGAGGTCATAGGTCAACTGCTAAGTATTTGCAAATGCATGGTGGTTTACCGGCTTCAAAACTTTCTAATACACAAATAGTTATAGATGGTGCTCAAATTACTGGCCTACCAACTAGGAAAGTTACAAGTACAAAAATTGATGTACGCGATCGAATAAGAATAGAAAAACGTGAGGTAGTAGAACTTTCGAGTCCAGTTTCAGACAAGCGCAAAATAATTAAACCAAGAAGTGAGGTAGATTCATTAAGTTCTTCATCTGATGAACGGAAAACTAAAAAAAAATCACAAACTGAATATACTGACCGTTATTCTGATCGACGGAAAAGATTATCTGAAAAGCAAAAAAGTTTTAGTGATGGATATGATAGTGAGTTTGAAGGATACGAAAAACGTAAGGACTACAAATATAAATTAAAGAAAGATTTAAAACAAAAAAAGAATAGATCAAGAAGTGAACCTGGTAGACGAAGTAAAGAAAGTGCTAAACATCGAAGATACTATAGATATTCAGAAAGTTCATCAGACTCTTCAGATCATTCGACAAGAAGAAAGAGTAAACGGCATAGAAAACGCCATAAAAGAAAATCAACAACATCTGAAAGTAGTTCAGAGTTAAGTGAACGTCAAACTACAAAACGAAGAGGTAAGAAAACATCAATACATATTGAACATGATGATGAGAAACAAAAAGTTAATATTGTTAAATATAAAAAAGTTGAAACACCACATCAAAGTCCTGAAGTTACAGAAAACGATAAAGATAATATACAAACAGACAGCGTGCCAGTAATAGCAGATATTGAACCTACAAAAGAGAGTCAACTAAGTAAAAGCAAAACACACAGTGAAACAGAAACTGATACAGTTTCGGTTAAAACGAACATGGTTATAACAGAGGCTCAAATACATATGGAGCGCGAATTGACTCAACACGGTAGTTCAGAATTGACCGTTACTATGGATTCATTAAATAATGTATCAATTGAAACTACAAATTTGTCCGTTACACATAAAGATGAAAGTAAAAAGGGGGACGATGATGATAAATTAAAAGAAAAAGAAGCTGTCTCTGAATCAGTAAAAGATGAACCTGAAGGAAAAATTGAAGAATCGCCTCCAGAAGCTACAACCTCAGACATATTAGAAAGTCATATTGCAGATATTGAAGGGAAAATTTCGTCCAAAAGTATTGATACTTTAGAAGAAGCTAAGTCTGAACTCGGTTTAGAACCTGAGACTGAAAAAAAGGAAACTACAGAAGATACACATAAGGAAACAAAAATTACAGAAAAAGAATCAGTGGATAAAGACACACGTGAAGAAACAATTGAATCACCTAAAGACAACTTAGATAAAACACGCAAAACTTCGTTCACTGTTTTGTCAGGTCCAGATGAAATTAAAACTGAAAGTAATGGAATCCAAGAGACAAGATCAAACTTAGAACCTACTAGTAGTGAATTGGCTGAGGTCCAAGATAAAAGTCCTACCGTTTCTTTTTCTGATAAAGATGAAGTTTTCAAAATTAAGGACACAGATGCATCTGAACATTTGATGGGTGAACACATTGATCATAAAGAAGTTGTTGAATCTGAAAGCATGGAAAAAGAAACTTTAATAACAGATACCAAAGAAAGTTTTGAATCCACAGAAAAGGAAATCATTGAAGCAACAAATGCTAGTTCTGATAAAGTTACACCAGCCGATAAGGGTATTATTAAAATTTTGGATGATGGTACTTCAACTGATATGGCACAACAAAGTTTTGAACTTGAAGATACTAATTTGCCTCTTGCACAAACATCACCTAGGCGATCGAAATCTTCAAAAGATAGCCAAGGCAGCAGTAGGAAAAGTAGTATTTATGAAACTGAAAGTTATAAAGTTCTATCAGATACCGTAGGTACAGTTGAAGTAGGTACTGGTATATTAAAAAAACCAAGTATCGTGGATGACGAACAAGACCCTAATTATGAAAGCCTACGTAGGGATAGTTCATTTGGTAGGATTCCCAGTATAAGTGATAATGAAATTTATTATAGTCATTCAGAGGCAAACGGAAGAAGAAAACGTTTCCGTAAGAAAGGTAGGACAAAAAGTCGGATAACAATACGATCAAAAAGTGAAAATTCTGAAAGAGGTTACGAATCAAGTGGTTTACTAGATTCAGGTTTTGAACCAAGCCCACGGCCAGTTCAGCGCTGCATAATGAGTCCAAGACTTAATGCTTATTACCAGCAAAGAAAGAGTGCAAGAACTACTGGTATAGTCGATAGTAAAATACCAGTTCGTAAGCCGGGGGACAAAAGAGCTGTCGATATGAGGTCAGTTACGCAACGCATACAAACGAATATGAGAAGGTGAGCTTGTCTCTATTATATTGTTATCTAAGTCTTTTCTTGTTAGAAACAACAAAAGTTTTCTTCTTTCAGATATTACTGCGAGCGAAAGATTTTTCAGCACTTATTAGAACTTAAGCGTCTGCAAATAAGAACAAGTAAAGCCAACGAAGCTGTCCTCGTCAAACGAGCGATAGACGAATACAATAAATCCAATTTGGCTCAAGTTGGCTTAGGTCCTTACAACAGTACGGATTACTCATTCAGTAGTTTTGAGAAATTCCTTTATAACAGCCTTAGGAAGTTACAGAAGAGTGGGAAGAAGCAATTAGACAATTTGCCAGAGAGGCCTATAGATTTTGACTACGGAGAGAGTGAATTGTATAAAATGAGTGCTATACCAGACAATCCTTGTCTGTGTACGAGCAAGACACATCGATGTTTTCATGCTGTACATGCATATACTGGAATTCCGTGTTCGGCTTACAGTAAGTAGTTTGCTTTATATTTTTGTTCTCAATTATTCGTTGATACTATTTAAAATGTTCGTTTCAGTTCCTTACAAATGGAATCACCATACGATGCCTAAACCAGCCACAGCGGGTCCAACAGTGAAATCCAAAGGCTTTCTGCCTAAGATCAATTCAAAACCGCCATCAGGAAAAGCTCACGTCACTTTGGAAGTTACGCATGGCACAGAAAAACAGTTGATAGCCTTGCCAGCTGAAAAACTGGATAGAAATAAGAAATATTACGTAACATTTACTGTGAAAGGTTCTGAACCACCATCAGATAATGACAACGCTTCGCCAAAATCTTCTAGCAAAGTTGTTAGAAGTGGCTAGGTATCTAGATTTAATTATTTTATTGAGTACCTTTTATTTGAAGCAAGAAACCAAACCTTAAGAATTTTATGAAAAAACTCATTCGAAAGCTTTAAATAGCAATTTATAGAAGAATAATAGTATGTATGCTGAGATAATAATAATTATATTAAATATTTTCTATACTTAGTTAAATGAAAGAAAAAATACGATGGATACTGAATTTAACAAAACATTTACCTATCTTTTTTTAATTAGTTCCTATTTTATTATAATATGTAGAGATTACTTATCACTGCCATTTTGTACATTTTGCTTTTCAAATACGTAATTATTACCTATATATATTTAATTCAAATTGTGATATGTAACTATAGCTTAAAAATTAAATTATTATTTATGATGATAAACTATAATTAGAAGCCACCCAGATTTCAAGGAAAATATTATATATTTTTGTAATTTTATCTAATAAATAAAATCAATATTGATTATTATTAATTGAGATTTTAATAAAACTGAACGGCACATGAGCCATCGATACTGTCATAATTATTTCTTTAATTTCTTTTTGTGTTCTTTGGTCCTTTTAAGTGTCTTCCTATTTAAAGGATTCAATAGGTAAATATGTAATATTTGTATGCGGGAATGAATATTATGTACACTTAACATTTAAGAAGATAACGATAATTTTACCCCATATATTAAATAATTTATTATAATATTGTCTTTCTGTGTTATAAGTACGTAGGAACATAATTATATGTATTAGACGAATATTTACTTAAAAACCATTCTTTTATTAAACCCTTTTCAATTAATAGAATAAAGTATCAAGACGACAATATTTCGTTCATAGATTTTGATTAAGTTGGAACCCAAAGTGAATTAACTGAAAAAGCGTAAGTGAAATAAAAACTTAATGTGTAAAATGTTTAATTGTATTTATTTATTACTAATAATTAACAAACAATGATTAAGCTATAAGCAAAAAAGAAACAAGAGGAATAGACAGAATTAGGTCACTGATTAATATGATATTGATTCATATTATAACAACATATGAATTGCTAAAGCAAAATTATTAAGCAATGAACTATTAATATTGCTTTAAAGCTAGATAAGCCCATCTCAGTAAGTGTACATATAGAACAAAGCACAATAGTAATATCATTAGAAGTATTAATAAGTTTTAGCAGCATATTTGATAATGAGACAACTACACTCCTAGTAGCAAAGCGACGCCGGCGAGAGTCCAGCGGGTCGGTTTATCCTTAGTCTTCAAGTTGAAAGTCCACACGAATGTAGGGCCTCGCATGCTGTGAAATGTGTAAATAAAATGATATGAAAATTTCAATCAAGATAAGAAAGAGAATAGTAAACTGCCACTTTTTATTTCTGTTTTGCTTACGTGTGTATTGCTGAGTAATACAAAAATTGAAAATGGCACTTTTAAAATTCATAATTCCGTTTTAAAGGAATCCAGGGTGTAAATTCTCAATGAGTTTAATCACTAATGAAAACTAGGAGACATTGTCTATCAATAAAATTAGAGAGTGAGCACAATATGAAAAAGAAATGAAAAATTAAGAAACTAAGACACGAGAAGTCGATTTAAGTTTGTGATGTATCAACTGTCTCAAAAGGTAAATATTTCTAAGTACACATACTCACCGAACTTTATAGACTGGGCACTCGTAAACGTTGCGCGTATCCTGCTTGTCCTGGGTGACTGCCTTGATGTAGATGACAGGCATCATCGGGAAGAGTTCCATCATGTAGGATTCAACTATGCCACCTGTAGCGGTGTCCCAGCGCGCACCTTCCATGTATAGACCGTGGATGTTGGCCCCCTCGCGTGGGGGAGCACTGAATGTGGAAAAGTTATTAAGCGTTGGAAGCAGATTAACAAAAGCGTCATAGCAAAGATCAAGCAAAACTAATGTTTTTTGGATGTGCTGAAAAAATTGACAAGCCACAACCTTTAGATGTTAACTTAAATAATGGTCAGGCTCATAAAAGCTTAAATCAGAAAACGTTAAAGCGGATTTTGTAAATGAAGCTGAAGTGACAATTGTCGGGACACAGAAGAACTGATAAACGTTAGGGTTCTAAGGTATAGCAATGGCGATTTGGCACCGGAAAGAGCAGTGTTGGCAGACCCTCCACTAGGTGGACTGACAATATCAGACGAGTAGTAGAGAGCCACTGATGTGGAAATTCCTACTGGAGGCATGTCCAGAAGTGGACATTTAACGTTTGACGATAACTTAAGTTTGGTTTAATACACTAACTTGAAGTCTCCTCTGTTCTTCTTGGTGACGTCACAGTTGAGGCACATCTTGTCGAGCGGCCACTCGTTTTTGCGTGCTGTCTGCTGCATGATGGCCGTCAGGAAGGACTGCGGGTTAAAGAATCCAGCCAGCCACACCGCCGGTGGAAGCTGAATGTTGGAGTTTCAAGAAATGAGAATAAACAAGGAACTTACCTCGTGAATTTATTAGTAAAACATTAATTTCGTTAAGTTTTAGCAACTAACTCATTCATAAATATTTCGAACTACCTTATTAAATTAGCTCTCGTACTGAAACCTTTAATAGCTTACATTAAAGTCACCAGACCAATTCTCGAGCTCAGTGAGTCGTAAGCACAGGTCTGAGAACCACGCAGCCAGCCCCAGCAAACTGGGGTAGGCCAGTTTAGTCCACGAATCCGGCACGTGGTCCATGAACAACGACTCCATCAGTTTCTCCATGTCGCTACTGATTGTCAATTCGCCCTGTTTTGTAGAAAATTATTCCGTTTTAGTAAAACGCTAATATAATACTATCAAGCAAATCGTATGGTTTTATTAGAACTTTTGCAAATGTCCGCCAGGAAACCATAGCAGTAAAACCACATGCTTGACATAAGATCAATGTTACCTTCAGACCCAGCTCCAACTCCTTCAGCGATCGTCGAATCTCCCCCATAAGTCTGTTCATACGCTCGCACTCCTGTAGCGCTACGATGGTGAAGGGGGTCAGCTCCTCAACTTTCCCCATCAGCTCTTGTAGATTGAACGGCTCTGGCACCCTATCCATGATGTCGTCCAAGATCATTCGAACCTATTTGTAACGACAAAAAATGTGTGTCACTTGGTCATGAATATGTAAACATTATGTATGTCAATATTTACCATTTCCTCCTTGCTTGCTCCACCACCCGCTTGAGCTCCTGCATCTCGTGGTTGCATCTCAAACACAACCTGTGAATGGTCATTGACGCGTAAGGAGATATTAGTACATACTTTGTAGCACCTGATCATCTATCCTCTTTATCAGTTACAGCGTCTCAAGAAGAAGCTCAAGCTTAAAATACGTTACTTATAAAAATATTTAATAAATAAAAAAATAAAATCACACGCCTGAGCGTCTTGATGGATTTATAAGCTGCTAAAATTCAAACGTTAAGTTGCTGAAAAGAAGCAACAAAATATGAGACAAGAATGCATGAAACAAGTAGAGCATAAACAAAAACACAAGGAGAAATGCCATTTTCTATTTCTGTGTTGTTCACGTTTCTCTTGTACACATCACACATACATTATACATTAATTTTATAAAATATAAAATAAAAAGGATTGTAAGAACCTGGGCGCACGTATACCCTATAAGCTATAAATTAGTCAAGCGTACCTACTACAGAATACTGCGAAATTCTCAATAATTACTTCACCTTAAAAAGTCGTTCAGACACCGTGGTCAAGTAGCCGATTTCGGCGTTGGGATGTAGTCCGTAGAGGTACGGTGTCTCGTCAGGTAGAAAGTCATCAATGTACTGATGATATCCAACATAGTCCGAATTTGGTGGCGATATGAATCCTTGCGCAAGTTGCAATTCGCCGTCTACCTATATTGCAAAACGAACGGTTTGTAATTGACCTTATTTTTAACCCAAAGGTGTCGTGTTTAAGGTTTCTGTACAGAATTAGCATCATCATCATCATAAACAAATTGGAGTATCCCCAATGGTCGATAAATTTAATATCATAGCAATAGGTTCAAAAAAAGACGTTGATAATGATGAAGTGAAACAAAACCACTTACAAGTTCAGGCTGCATATACTCAAGCAGGAATGTCCGGCAAAGCCTCCTGTCCCAGTCATCCGTGATGTGTCCACCGTACATAATCTCACCGAAGAGATACCTGAGATCCTCCCAAGGTACTCGAGGATTGGCCTCCAAGTAGTTGTACAGGACATACACGCATATCGTCAGGTCACCGAAATTGAATGGATAGACCCTTTACAGAAAGTTTTTAAATACATTATCATGTCAAATGTATTAAATTAACGTAAATAGCAATGAATTGCTAACTATTCAAAAGAAGCAAGATAGTTATAACGAGCTGATGGCTATTTAAGTGTTATATGTCATGTATTACCTGTTCCACCCTTGAGGGCCGAATTTCCGCCTTTCAGCGACCACAGCGTGGAAGTAGCACAAGGCAAACAGTACAGCCTTGAACTCTGCTTCCTTACTGCACATTTCCAGAGTCTCTTGACTGAAGTTGTCAAGAGCCTGTGGATTATGAAGTATTTAAAAAAGTCTGTACAATAGTACAAGATATACTCGCACAGATTGAAATCAACAGAATAATATACAAGAGGAATATTAGACATACCTTATGTAAGTTAGCCCACATTCCAATAGGGGGTTCGTTTGTTATTTTGATGGCGGATTCTAATATGCCTTGGGGGATGATATGATAAGCGGGGTCGGCTGCCGGTTCTGCGCTTAAGTACAATCTAGAAATTAAGAGCATAATTGAGAGAAAGATAGAAGACCTTTCGTATTGACACATTCACTTGCAAAAAAAAATTAAAAATTGTTCTTAACCGTGCCACAAGTCGATGCGTGGAAAGCTAAATTATAATATCAGAAAGACATAGGCTGTCGTTATCAGCAATCACGGCACTGTCTTATAAGTAATTTCACAATTTTTGGCCGAAATAAAATTAATATTTATCCAAAAAGTTTGGTAGATTGTAAACACCCGGATATGTATTGCATTAATTTAATGATTATATGAAAAAAAAAAATCATTCCATATACAGGCCTATAGTCAGGAAGTGGGTTTTCAAAAGTCTCCTCCATTTTCTTTTCCAGCGTGGTCAGCCACTTTGCCACTAGATGCACGTTCTGCAAGATGACCCAGTCGCCGTTGACAGCGGACACGCTCATGGCTTCTTCGGCCACCACCTCCTGGCCTTGGCCGAGCGACACGATGTGGAAATTCTTTTTATCCGTTGAGAAGCCAAGCTTGCGACCTAACTTTTCCACATCCTGGGTACAGAAATTTTTATGTAAAATTTAAAGCTGAATAGGATTTTGGTCTTAGAAAATCCTTCTTCAATCTTAGTTTTGGGTTTCCATTATTCGTTAATAATGGTTGAACGGCTCAGCATACTCGGTGAGGTGAGAGGTGCTTTAAAATTTTCTGACTATTAGTTTACTGTATAGCAAGCTATCTATGAAAAATTAAAAGAACTCTCTGAAAAATATCTCCAGACAGTAGATATTTCAGGAAATCTAACGTAAATTATAGTACATTCCAAACCTTTAGCGGATCAACTCCTGGTGATAATATAAAGAACATGGCTGTTGTACTCGTGCTCTCCTCGAAAGACTTCTCAAAGGGTGGAGTTCTTGCTTCCACGTATTTAGTTCCAAGGTTTTCTTCGCAGAATGCTCTAAATAATGAAAAATTTTTATTATATAAATTAATGTAGTCTATGTAACTGTCACGTACTGTAAATTTCTTTGAAACAAGAATGTGATTTTCATACAATTGAATCAGGTATCCATTGTATACCTGTAGAATGTCCAACCATAACACACTAATTCAGGTTATTTAGTGCTCAAAATAACTTCATTACGCTGAGTATTTATTGGTTCCGAGTCATATCCTCGTAGCTTTTTGGGGTGTATTTGCTTAAGAAACCGTCTCCATTACTCTCTGACGGTTTCCTTAAGGCCTACACATTCGGGTAAAGGATTGCCAATGGTAGTCGCAGACATATTACTGTTTTATCATTATAATATGCCCACTACTAGATTACGCTGATGCTTGAGTCGCAATCTAATTGGGCGATCGTCGCGTCGTGCCAAATTGTGCAATATCAAAACCACAACACAACAATGATCTGGAGGAAAAACAAAGCATTTTATACCCAGAAGCATATGACATGCGGTCGGGTCTAAGTGCGCGCAGGATGCACAGCCGTTGCAGCGATGTCTTGTTCTTCCACTCGCCCGGCAACTTGTCTCGCTCCGGAGCCTCACCGTCTGTATACTTTTGCCATCTAAACATAAATATTATTGTAGGCTGAAAACGGAGTATGGCAGGTCACTTCAGGTTCTCTTCTCTTGCTCTTTTTTATCCTAAGAAAACAAAAGTTCCCATAGGGTTTTTAAAAAAGCTGTCACATGGTCGAAGTCTCAAACATACATAATTTATTTGTAAATATAAGGAGAGCTAGAACTATATCCGTACCTTTTTGTGGCCCCCTCAATGTCCTTATCCAAGTTTTCGAAGGCATCCATCTTGGAGAGCGCAACTATCCCGCCAAAAGCGTTATTTGAAAGCCACGGGTAAGGAGAGTTCACGGGTGCCACGGCATATTTCAGCAGGAAGTCCAACTCCCTTGGATCTAATCTACCCTCGGTTTGTAATACCTTGAAGTAAAAAGCTAATTACAAACAAAAAAAAAATTTGTGACACGAGTTATATTAATTAATTACAGAACAAGGATTATTAATTATTATTAGAGCCATTTTTAACTGCATGGGTGCGCTAGTTGGTCGAATGAAATATTTTTACGAACGGTAAAAGACATCAAATCTTACAAACCTGCAAAGTGATAAGGAACAAGAACACGAGTTTATCCCTTTCGAACAGTCCTCGGCTGGTATACACGAATACGGCAAACGTGATACTGTCCAAAAGATTAGCAACTCTGGCGTCCAACTCCTCTGCAGGCTGAGCTTTGTTTAAAGCGTCCTTAAACACCACGCTGTAGGCTTTGAGGGAGAACTGGTACATCGGATTGATCTTGCACAAGTCATTCAAAATGAAGTACAGCATCGAAGCGCGAGTTGCTGCACGCCTGTGATAATAGTGTAGTATGTAATAAATAGTTTGGACCTAACACAGTTTAAAATTGATAAATGCTTCATCCTCACGGTTTATGTTGACATTATTCATACAGTATCTAGATGGAGAAGTTAGAAACCTTAATTATATTCTTGAAGGGCACATTTTATTATCAAACAAACATAATCAAACTCACAAAATCAAATGAGCTGTCTCAGATAAGACGACCTGGGCACTTAATTTCAAACTTAAAATACGTCCTAGTGCATAAAATACAAATCGTCAGCGTCCATTTCTTTTTGAAATGTTTATCGGATATTCCTTTAAAATTTCTCAATTTAGGGGATAATTTTGGTTGATGCTAAGTCCTCATTTACCAGGTAGAGTTTAAGACAATTACCTAAGACTTAGTTTTTACCTGTATCTTTCACGTGCTTCATCAATTTTGACGGCAGTAACTTTTCCTTCTTCAACTTTGATTTCAATATCCGCAGCGGTTTTCTTTGTTGTCTCCAAATTTATCACCAAAGCTGAATCACTAAGAATATCCGGTCCAGCTGAAGACAATCGCTTCAGCAAATCGTCTTCTAAACTTTTCAGAGTAATTTTGAAATCATTTTGCATTTTCGTTAATCCAGCCCGAAGGGCTTCTAGATCTGGTCTTTCTGCTTTAACCACTTCTCCTAGCAGCTGTTCTTCGAGACTTACGAAAAAGAGCATGAAATCAGTTTCTATTACATTATGTACATAATAAATAATTTAAATAATTAGAGTATAAACAAAGGTTATCTTACCCATCCCTTGTTACAGTAAAGTTTATTAAGGTACATTGTGCTTGCATTTCGGGCTGATAGTGAGGGTTGGCCAATTTTGTTTGAAGCAAAAGCCTGAAGTTTGCATGATAATCTATCTCTCTGTCACCAATCTATAAATAAATTTTATTCATCAAAATTCGACCTTTTAACTGCCGATGATAGAATTTCATGACGCTAGTGATTTGGATGGGTGTTTGCGTACATGTAAGCTAGTTTAGTGTTAGGAAAGAGAAGTAATAAAGACGAATTTACAATTTTGATTCAAAAAAGGGCGAATCCCTACCTTCAGCACTCGCCCTTTGCGAATCAACACACGTCCCAGCAAAGGTTCAAGTACAGCGTCGACACTCTCTCCTATATTCTCAAGAAGCACCACATCACCATTGCTAACTGCACGCTCGATGCGATCCAAGTAGTTACGCTGTGTCAGCCTGATCACTACAAGCGCATCACCGTAGCGGGATTTAATCCATTTTATTCCTTGTCTGTTGAAAAAAATTTTTGAATTATTCTTCAATATTCAAGGTCGCGTTTTTTGTCATACTTATTTTTTTCTCGTATTTTGTATGCTCTTCAAAAGAATAGGTAAACAAAAACTAGGATATTCATCATCCATGCTTTAGTTTGGAGTTCAAAACGTTAAGAGAATTTGTACATACAATTGTGGATCGATCATGAGCGGCCATCGAGCTGAATTTGTGAGAATAGTTGCATTCTCTGTGCTCATGGTATCCGTTGGCAGCCCTTCGTTGTTCCATGTTGCTACTTGAGCATCATCTGTTAACATCGTTAGGGGTTCCAGTCCTTCTGTTGTTTCAATTTTAGGCTGCAAAAAAGAGTCAGGAGAATCAAATAAGCGTAAAATGTCATTTTGGTCACAAGAAGGGTTTCAATAAAACATTTAACTGATTTAGTTTTGAGATTATTTTCACTGTTAAAAAGCACAATTCAATATTGAAAGTTTTACACAGATAAAGATACTCACGTCGGTCTTTTGAAGTGTAGGAACCCAATCCTCGTCCATTAGCAGCAATCGGTAGCGGCGTGTAAAGCAACCAACATATGATATGAAAGCTGTGACTAGTAGAACATCTCCCGGCAACATCACACCAGATTCCTTCAGATTTACCACTGTTGCTGACCATCTAAATATCAAAAATCTCAAATGAAATTTAGAAGAGCAAAATAATTTCTTAAGTGGTAGAAACCAAAAAATCATCTATATTTAATGAGTTTGTATTAAGCATAATAATTAAACTGCGTGTAGTTATTGATGTATCCATTCGGATAAAGGTGTCACTTAATCATCATTTCTTTGGTCATCGACTTTGGTTTTTATTAGAATTGTTTGAAATTATTTCTACCTTATTTTTTCCGAAGCTAAACCATTCACTAATCGGTTAGCTAAATCAATGGTTGCGTTCGTGGCATCAGCTTCTGCTTGGCACTTAATTTTTTCATTGACAGCTTCTTGGAAAGCTTTCAGCAATTCTTCCAGTTTCTCTTCGAGTTCCTGTTTATCATAACATTCATTATTTTCAGAACTATTTATAAACGGTACAGCCGAATTATCAAAACTTATAGTAAAATCGTGAAATATCATACGCGAATTTGATCGGTGAGAAATGCGAGCTTATCCCTCGCGGCCTGTAATTCTGCATTGGCTGCATTGAGAGCCCTTCTTTTAGGCTCTACCACCACATACACGTCGTAAAACTTGACGATGTTTATAACCCAGGAGCAAAGCCCGGCGGCCGCAGCCGATTTAGACATTATGAATTCCGCGTTGAATTCCGGATTTTTTATGTAGGGCATTACGGCCTGAGGATTGAAAATATTAAGATTAGAAGATTTAGTTACACAGTTATCGTTCAGAAAAATTGTCAATCTTAAAACCTATAGTTACCTTAATAACATCTGGATGAATGTTTTCTTTATCATAGTAAACCAGGTCGTATAAAAATTGATCAACCTTAGCCATCATTAGCTGAAATATACAATTTTACATTAACAAATATATTTATATTATAGTCAGTTATCATCTTGAGAAATTGGAGACTAAATCACAATATGCTTATTAGAACCATTGTTACCTTACATGCTTTCCAGGACCTATCTTTAGGTATTTTGCCTTTTTTAGAAAACAGTACAAGTACAGCAGCCGTTACGTTAACCACAGCGTCAGGTGGCGAACCAAAGGACTTCAACTCTGTCAAATTGTTCTTATTCAGTGTATTCAAAGCCTCTTGGGCTGCAATCAACGCTGGCTCAGCCTTGGCCAAGTCGTCTGCGCAAATTTTTGCCTTTATTGTTACATCCTCCTCAATGACTTTTACTTTCTTCTCTTCTTCCGCAGCTATTTAACAGAAAAGGACAGTGTATTCTTTTATATTTCTTACATTAATATTTCAAAAATCGTTGAATGATTTTTTGTTTAGAAAATTGCGATTTCCTAATTGTGTATGTGTATTTAATGTCATGCTTAGGCGACTGGGGTTAGTATACAGCTTTCTTTAATGACTCAATCATACAAGATCTATATCGTCTAGTCTGCCAAACAGGTAATATAAATTAAAGGCAAAATAATTGACATTACCAAATGCTTTTTCTTTTGACACTTTTTCACTTTCAGCGCCCACCACTTCGATGAGTTCTTCAGCTGCTTTGTTCTTAACTTTCAAAATTACTTCTTGTTCCGCCAAGGTTACCTGACAGTAAATCAAAGAGGATCTATAGTAACAATATAAATTTACCAGAGCTAAATGGCGTAGATACAAATCATTCTTAACTACTAGAAGGAAGGAATATTTTCAGGAAAATAAGTCAGGAAACTTTGTTATAATATCTTATCATCAAAATTTAGTCGTGGTTATATTTTACCTTTAACACTGCAACATCTGCAGCGCAAGACGCCAATTTTTCGAGACCATTTTCAAGCCTGAAGATCATCATCTTCAAATTCTTGGTCTTTTCCGTCAGCAGCCTTGAGTACAATGATATTTGTTCTAGGAAAGTCTTCGGCGTCGTATAGTTGTAACGACGCTCATTCGTGAAGTACACCGCCGACATTTGATTGACGCTTTGATGTACGTGCGACATGAACGCTGCGACTGGATCTATCAGATGTGTCTGAAAAATATACAAAAATTACTATTTACATTATTGCCGCATTGTGAGACTTTTGAAAAAACTTCATAATTATTTCACACATATCTAAAGTCATAAAGTCATCAAGTATAAGGATAAAAGTTTTCAAAAAGTAAAATGAAAGAGTTTACGAACGCTAGGTTCAATTATTATCAGAAAGTTTTTATACAACATATTGTGCTTGACAACTATCAAGCCTAGAGTAAGATGATGATGATTATCCTAGTTTCTCGTCCCCAAGTGGGAACTTAGAAACCCAAGAATTGTAAATATATTTACCGGCAAAGCCTCCACTTCGGCTATGAATCTCTTGGAGACGGAGCGCAGAGCTTCCTGCGGCCACTCGTGGAACCAATTGATGGCGGTGCAGTTTACAATGGAGGGGAACTTGCGCGCGCGGACTCTTAAAGTTGCACCAACAGGAGAGAAGCATAGCACCACCTTTTAAAAATGTTTACTTATTGCAATAAAATATTGATGATCTAGATTCTAGACCTGATTAACTGCAGAAGGACATTTTTAGAAATTATTTGAAACGTTTCTTCCTAAAAAAAATTTAAAACACGTGATTAATTAAAACCGTAAGACAATCTAACTGATTTCTAAGAAAAAACGGTCATAAGTGACTTGTTAAATTTTTGTGGTGACTTATGATGATTATTTTAAACGAATAATTTTGTTAAGAGAGAAGATACATTGAACAATCTTACCTTCAACATTGTCCGCACCCTATTAATGTAGAATCTCCAACAGTTCTCGCGTGTATCTGGCACACCAGAAGCCTTTGTCTAGAATTTTAAAAATATTATCAATTAAAAACAGCAACCGTTTAAAAATCTATCATATTGGCTTCGACTGGTCTGGTCTTGTCTTTTTATGCCCGTATTTTAGATTTTTTGTATCACTCGCAAAGCGGTCGTGGTCATCGTGGTGATGCCATACATTCACCACTGCTAGCTGCAGTTACCAGTGGTGAATGCTGCTTCTGCTAGCTTCAATCAATAATTTAAATTAAACATGCTGTCAGTCATTAAAAAGTTAATCGCATGGGTAACCTTCCTCGCGTTTTGGTGGTTTGACTTTGCTGTGTATGACAAAATGCTTGATAAACTCACGTACCTCACCCCTTACTCCGTTGATGATATTCTCGATTTCATCGTCGGCAAATAACTCAGGTATTTCTCCTGAGGCGAGTAAATCGTTGATGAGTACGAGGAACCGTTCCTCAGCAACTTGACCGTCCGTCATTAGGAACATACTGCCTATGTTCTTTAGACCCGCCTTGATGTTGAGCATCGCTGAATCATTAAAATTAACATTAATCTGCACTGTGTAAGAACTATCAATGGGTCAACACTGTTTTTACTCGTACTTGCCCCAGAGTTGAAAATGCTTTTCATAAGTTTTCGTAGTTTCAATATGTAAATTAATGCGAGTAAAAAAAAACCTCCTTAAAATTTAAACCATATAAAGTGACAGATAAAAGAGTAAGTTTATTTAGAACAAAGTGTATGTAAGTTATATTCTATAAGAAAACTTCAGCATTAAATTACTAAGAGGACGAAAATAGTAAAACTTACCGAGATCAACTTTAAGGTCATTTATGCTATAACCCTTGCGCAATTGAATCTGGAAGACCTCCAGTGATGAGATGAAAGCTGACAGTCGAGACAACGACTGTTTTCCAGAACCTCCCACGCCCACTAGCAA
Organism: Hipparchia semele; assembly: GCA_933228805.2. Classification (NCBI taxonomy): domain Eukaryota; kingdom Metazoa; phylum Arthropoda; class Insecta; order Lepidoptera; family Nymphalidae; genus Hipparchia; species Hipparchia semele. The sequence continues at coordinate 3,224,881 of OW121725.1, read as the reverse complement.
TGCATTACCACGTGGCGCCTCCAAGATACGATTTATTCTACAACGATACGAAAAAGTTAATGCCACGTCACTCAAACTGAATATCTTTATCTTTATAAAGAAATTTAGGACTAAAATCCTAATCAGGCGTCTAAAAGTTTAAAATAAATAATAAATAAAAAGACTGGTTTACTTCCATTATGATCCTAAATTCTTGAAGATATTCAAACTCTATATTTAAGTAAACTAACCTGCATATATGGTACATAGCATCCTCAAAGAGCACAAGATTCATAGTGGCCACGAGATCGTTGTAGGAAGATAGAGATTCATCGAGTAATTTTTTAATATGTGGCCAGTCCTTGATAGGGAAATATTTAGGGTCTCCAATACCCTCAGCAAAATGGCAATAAATTAATGGTTTCTCGAATACGATGTTCTCGTCGAAGTCCTGAGATATTGGGAGAATAGTGAATTTGTAACATCTGAATAATCTTCAGATTATTATTATCAATACTTCAGATTAGCTGTGATAAAAAAATTCAGAATTTCAAAATGTCTAAAAAATTGTTCAGGATTAATAAGTACATATCAGTTTAAGCATTTTAGTGTCGAATGCAATATCTAAGTACAGTCTTTATCCTTTGAAGTTTTGGTTGGTTGGAAGGACATTTGAATTAAGTTCAACGTCATAAAATATGGATTACTTCACAATTCTTCTTGATGGTGTCGCCTATGAGCTTCGCGAAACATTCGTTGTCAGTCGAGTCGATCAACTTATCGGAGTACACGCGGGTAGCTTCGTGCAGCCACAGCCTTATCAGTTCCGAGTTCAGCTTTATAGCATCCCCCGTTGTGAACAATATACCCTGTAATGATATTACGATCATTATTCACATTTACAACATGCGTAAATCGTAATAGATTATAATGGATAACATTATCATCACCATATACGTACGCATCATCCTATGATGATGATGAATGATCAACTAGAGCAGCCACTTAAGCTTGATGATGATGCCAGTGACAACCTTGACGAATTATTTTTATTAGCAGAAATATTTCACATGTACATACATCGATTGATTTTTTTGTCATCAAAAAAGAAAGAACGAATTTGCGTGGGTACGATATCTCTCTCTGACCAAACAGTCGAACAGAAGATATCAATAAGGGTGTGCTCAGTACGAAGAATCAAAATAAATCAAAACCTCTCTGACATCAGGCAGACCAAAGATCTTACCTGGAATATATTCGATAGATCTCTCAGGTTGAATATGTAGTGGAATTTGATGGCGGTCGGTAGGAAGGTAGAGGAGAGTTTGGAGTGGAGGGCCAACGCACAGTTGACCATTGGCTCGGAGTAGCGTTGTACTTGGACATTGAATTTGTTCGCAGGATTGGCCAAGTGCTGGTACAGGATCTGCTTGTAGATGTGGAAGCACGCGTCTAGGCCTGGGAAACTGAACAAACAATACAAATGAAGCGCTACTTATTCTAACATTTTTTTCAAAAGGCCACATACAAGTGCACTTATGACCAGACGTTTAATATGGAATAGTGGTGTGGTATTATTAGAGCTTTTATCATCTAATCTGGATTTTAGTGTTCATTTATAAACTAACCTGACAGCAAAAGTGCAGAAGTGCCTCTGCAACCTCGGATCGATAGTAAACGATCCAGCAGTCGGGTTCATGCACGACACAAACATACAATTCGCAATGTCCTTCAGGGTCAACTTTTGTCTGTCATACCTGAAAAATTAAGTGCCTATTATAATATGTATTATTAGAAAGTAACAGCCAATTATTTAATTCAAAAACTTGCTCAAAGCTTAATAAAGCTCTCCTCTCCCGACGAGCACAGATCGCAACACTCCAGACATAATCTTTCTTTACTGAAGTTAACTAGACTTTCTCACCAGAATTTCAACAAAGCAGAAATAATTGCACTTATTTATATATTTCTAGCGAGCAAATGAGCAGGTGGGTCACCTGATGTTAAGTGATTACTGCCGCCCATGAACATTTACTTTTACTATGCACTTTCAGATAAATGGCTTTTTCTTACCAATGGTGATAATCCATAAATTGCCTGATGAGAGTGTGTGGCTGTACCGTCCCATAGGTGTCTACCTCGGGCATGTTCATATCATCCACGAAATAAATCATAAGCTTACTGCCAGGAGGACCAAAACTGCGTCCAGACTTCTTTTCTAAAGGCTTCTCTAAAACCTTTTGGATCATCTCTGCTCATACAAATATTAGTTAAATTAAAAACTATGCAGTTTTGCACGGATAACGTCATGGAAACTTATTTACAAAATATATTAATAGACCTCAGTGCAAGATAGCGAGCGAATAATGGATAAGAGTCACTTCGGAGGTTAATACTAGAAATACTGACCTGACGTAGTGTAGAAGTTGAGGGGTACGTTGGTGATGGCGTAGTTATCGGACAGAGCGTTAAGCTTGGCCGCGACGCTAACCGTCTTGCCGCTGCCCGCGCTTCCCACCAGCATCACCGGCTTCTGCTTCGCGATCAGCAGGTCCATGAAGAAGCGGATACGGGTCGTCTCGGAGGTTGATACAAGACATGACTGCAAGAGCCACGAATTTCAATATGGATATGGATTAGAAATGTAGGAATATCGGTGAAAGCGTGCATTAAGCTTCGTAAACATTTCTAACCTGTAATGGCATATCTGGGTCTAATTCAAACGGCTCGACCCGTTCAGACCAAGGCAAAAACTTTTTCGTTTCCGGGTCTATGAAGAAACCAAATACATTGCCGGTAGATGGAAACTTGATCTGTTTAAACTCATTGCAGAACCACTTGCTGAACTCATTGCGCCAATCGACGAGCTGGTCTTGGAAGAGTCCCGAGCCAAATCCCCAGACGATGCAAAATACAAAATAGGTCTCGTACCTTTGGGGGAGAAAGAATTTTTATCAAAGTAAAGTATACTGACAGTCTGAAACAGTTTTATTTCTAACAATAAAGGTATAGCAGGTAGACTAGAAAATTCCTGGCTTATTTAAAATTAATTAAAAAAAAATTGTATTTTAAAATGGTTCTTCAAAGTGCAGAAAACTTAAAAGGGACGTTACAGATCCATTTTCAAATTGGCACAATGTGTACTTTTAAAATATTAATGAATAATTTAAGTAAATGGGAATGAAGTACAGGTAATAAATAATTATATTTTACGAAAACTCAACGATTTGAGAAAACCCCACGACAAACAAATAAATCACCACTAGTAATATCTTTACTGAAACTAGAATAGCTTGGATAGAAGTTGACTTTCTCTATCAAATTCAATTCATAAAATTTTATGGTTTACCTACTGTGAGCTTTAAGACACATGAACCGATATTTCATCATCATCATAGTTTAAATATTAATATTCTTAATTTAAACCAGCTTCCTACTCAACTTACCATTCCTTTGGGCAATCACTGGGCAGTAAAGTCTTGTTGAGGAAACACTCCAGCAAATAGCACGTTAGCTGAATCTGCTGCAACTCACTCAATGGTGTGATCCGTTTATACTTCTTACAAGATTCCAGCAGGGATGGAATGTATTTGTCGAACATCACTGTTAACATTGCCTTTTCCGATTCATCGTCACGAGTCGTGTCGATCCACGATGCCACAAATCTGTGACAATCAAAGAGTTGGTAAAGCACACCTATTAGAATAGAAAAAAATACTCACTGCTCCGTGGAATTCAGGCACCCTAATAGATAACAAGAAAACACTTACGGATTCCATCCTAAGTCTTGCGGATTGATGTACAAGATTCCAGCGCGAGACACGGTTGCGGGCGTTGCGGTCCTCAGCGACGCTATCTCAAACAGCAACCTCATGGACTTTGTTAGCGCTATGCGTTCGTTACTGGCTAACGTTAGTACCTAAACAATATAACCCAAGGCTAACCATGAGAATCCTATTAATATTATAAATGCGAAAGTTTGGATGAATAGAATAGAATAGAATAGAAAATATTTTTTATTCAAATAAACTTTTACAAGTGCTTTTGAATCATCGATGAATCTACCACGCACTGATTCGATGCCTTTCATGCCGAGAAGAGCCAGCAATAAACTCGGCGGTTGCTCTTTCAAAAAAAAATTTGTTTTTTGAACGAGCGAAGCGAAGTTCTCTGAGTCAACTAGGGCGCTTGCCTACTAGACAGAGAAGTGTGTTCGTCTAAATGTCTGTCAGAGCCCTATAACTTCTGAATTACTGAACGTAATTACTTCAAATTTAAATATAATATGTAAACTGATGGCCTTCAGCCGAACATTGTATAAAAAAATATAAAAAGCTTTATTTCAGGGGGGCTCTCATAGAAGCGTATTTGAAGTAAAATCTTGTTTGTTGCTCTACATAGACTTGCGATATATCTTTTTAAAGACGACTTTGAACAGAGTACAAAAATATATTTTTTTTAATTTTTCCCTAAAAATTGACCAAATGGGGGGGTTTCAAATTGGAGATTTTAATTTGAGCCATATGTCAAGAATTACTGAATATTAGAACGTGAAACTTGGTTGAAAATTCAGTTATATCCTGTACTTGAACAACAAATACTAAAATTAGATAAATGTTATAAAGAAACGAAATTATTTAATTTTAATGCGCCATCTATTAGCATTATTGTGAAGCTAATAGCTTCACTATAATGCTTCACTATAATGCTTCACTATAGATGGCGCTGTGTCAGTAAAACAGTTTTATGTCAACTATTATTTTTTTTATTGCGTCTAATGTTAAAAGTTAATTATTACAATATATAATTAAAACTTTTGGGAATTATGGGATATCGCGAGGTCTCAGTTCGGGGCGAACCACTAGTTATAATAGGTAATGAAACTATGCTAATAATAATAAAAGTAGGAGAAAGAGAATCACCAGCAAGTTGCTAGAAGGAAATTTTATCCATTTGTTCAAATAATGGGACGTAATTGTAATTGATAACAGTTGAAGATAGAAAATGACGAGTTAGATACTATTCTACCTTACCTTATTGTCATCCATCAAAGTGTTCAAGCTTTCGATCCACATCGGATCAATATCCCCATCAAGCACGATCCACTTAGGCCCATCGCCTGGCATATTTGCCATGTCCCTCATAATTGTGGAAAATAGACCATCCTTCCACTCCCTAGTGGCTGGGTTGATTATACCTATAGTAATTTAGTGTAATGTAGATGTCCTTAGAAAAAGTGATCAAAATATGGTTTATCAATCCAAATGGAGCATGAATTTGTGACATACCAAACAACTCGTCATTGGTAACAGCTTTTGGATCGAGATCGTTGTAATAAGGTTTCAGTTTCAACATTTGATATGTTTTGTTGAGGCATTGCCAGACCATAGATTTTCCGGTGCCGGCGAATCCGTCAATGAATACAGAGTGACGCACCGCGAATAATTCTACCAATTGGACCATCTAAAAAAATATTTGGTATCTTCACAAACGTTGCTACTGATAAATAATAGAGAGAGTAAATTTTAAAACTTTCAAGATTCACACAAAGAAATATTGATAACTTAAATACGGCAAGATTCATCGGACTAAAATCAAACCTTCAATATAAATCCTGGTTCAGGCTGTAGTTTCATAGAGATAGCTCCTTCTACTAGTCGCTTTTCAAACTCAAAATCCCTTTTTCTTGGTACATCTAAGGCAGGGAACAAATCACCTATCAGGCCCATGAACACTGGCATATCATCAGTTACAATCTTCGGTATGTTGAAATCTCTCAAGGCCCTCATTAACACTTGGTCTTCTGGTCTTAGACGATCACCTCTCTTTTAAAATAAAATCTATATATTATTTTTCATTCTTTATTAATAATTTCTATAAATGGTATCGCGATCAAATTACATTCATTTGAAAGCCTACCATTTGATAGAGCAGCATATATATCTACAATAGTTAAAAAAATCAACAAAGTTAGTGAATTTATAAATTCTACAGATACAAAGAAAAATTTACCTTCAACGATCCAGCAACGACAAGCACAGATTTGATGGCTCTCAAGCCCCAATCATAATGATCTTGTTTGGACAGCAGTTCTTTACATAGAGTATACAGCGTAATGAACTTTCGTGCAAGCAGACGTGCTTCCTGGAAACCTTCTGCTACCAACATGATTTCGCAAATCAGTTCGAAATCCGGCACTACCATTGCACATGGCCTAAAAAGGAAAAATATCATAACGGTGGCAAATTTTATATCACGAGAAAAATTCTAAAGAAATATGGGGTTCACTAACCAGCTGTAGATTATTCTATTTTCAAACTAGAAATTTCTTGGCTAGGAAATTTAAAAAAAAAAAGTTGAATAATTTAAGGTTTGTACTACTTACCTAAACAGAGCTTTTAAATTCTCAGGTAGCTCAGTTCTTCCTGCGTATCCAGGATTCATAGTGATAAACATTCCGACAGTGGGAATTAGAGTAATAAACTCTCCCATAAAGTCGAACTTCTTTTTCTTCGCCTTGATGGCGTCGAGGACACTCTTTACTTGCACCGACACTACTGAGAGCACTTCGACTGAGATCCGATTGAACTCATCGAAGCAGCCCCAAGCACCAGTTTGAGCTAATCCTATAAATATTGCTAAGTGAGGACATTGAATCCTTATTCCTTCCAGCAATACAAATATCAGTTAATTAATTGTTTACTGTAACTCAAATCTCTAGATAGAACAGAAATAAGTAATAGATGACGATTATCATAATTGTTTGCTTCTTAAGTAATATTATCACTTGCTAGAAATATTAGTGAAGGAAAACATTGGGAGAAAATCTGCATGACGAAGAAGTCTTCATAATGATCTCGTAGCTGTATGATGACTTCATACTGCTACGAGATCATTATGAAGAACTCTTGAAGAAGAAGCACTTGATGAGCATAGTAGACTATAGTTTTATCTTTCTCGTTCTGACAGGAGACATGTGTCCAGTTGTGGGCCAGTGACGGGATTAGATGGAACTTAAATGGAGACAAGCTTTAATTTATCAAAATATAACAATAATACGAACCCTTGTAAATATTCCCGCAAGACTTGTAGTCCATTTGTTCGGAGCAGTTAAACACATAGACCATGATACCCAACGCTCTGCCCAAATCCTTTGTTGTTTCCGTTTTACCTGTACCAGCCGGTCCTGCAGGAGCTCCGCCCATCACCAAGTGGAGACTCTACAATGGCCCATATTATTTCCAAGATTAGGGTTTTTCTGAGACGACTATTTAACTATGTTAGTATAGTATTGAAATAAATAGAGCGTGATTTACCTGTGTGAGCGTTATATAGCACCTATCCGTCAATGGTGTGATCACAAGTCGCGGTGTATTGCCCAAATATTCATAATCATAGAGAAATTGGGCGTCGCAAATATTTGCAAAACAATTGTTCGCCTTCAAGTCCCATCGGTGTCTAAATTTGATAAATTGTGTAAATAAAAATAACTCACATTTTCATGAAATACAAATAAAGTACCTTCTTATTACATTAGACAAACCAAGAATAGATAGATTTTTAAAGCAGATAAAAAAAAGATAGCGAATGGAGACTGTTTAACAGAAGTTCCTCAAAAGACGGCTATGCATACTGACATTAATATAATAATAATAATTTACTACATTTTCATGGACTCAGAGTCCGTTGACTGATTTGACACTTACCTCAGTTGACTCTGCCACTGGAAAGCAGCGGCAGTTTCTACTTTGGCAACAATGAGTTTAGCCACAACATCTCTCGAATGTACGTCAATGGTACAAATGGTCATAATCTTCTGACGATCTCCAACAGTCAAATCACCCAACAGCAATACAATCAACGCATTCAGCTGAGCAATTTGTTTCTTTTGGTAATCTTTGAGAGCATTTTCGTAACCTGTTCATTGTAACATTAATTGTAACATAGTAATTTGTCTCTGTAGTGTCTGTGGTTTGTATGATTGATTAGTTTCGATTTTTCGTCACAGATGGACAAGGGCCTATTTACTCCCTTTCCCAGTATGATTAAAATGTCCCCCAAAAGTTAGTTTTTCGTCAGTAAAATAATTGACCTTACTTTATTTTTCAAAAATTCTGAACATTAAGCTGTCTAGTAACTTGGTTAACTATAATAATTATTATTGTTACAAGCAAATGTATTAATTAGATTCTTACCCTCCTCAAGTTTTTCAAAGGCCTGGTTAGTCTCGGTAGTCCACCATATCTGTGTACCGACCAATGCCGGCTGAGCTGGCCAATCGAACACCCACTCGTCACGAGGCTTGTCTTCATAAGACTTTACACTGTGCTCGAATATATCACGTAGTGTGTAACGCATGCAATCTGTTACTCGATTCAGCCATATTTCGACCTGGACCACATACATAGTTAGGTTTCGTTAAAGCATTACTTAAAGAGTCTTTTGTACATATCAATAGTACCATCGAGAGATGTAGATAGGGTGTAGAACGTTCAAGTTATTGCTACGCGATTTGGCAGTCTGCCAGGCCGACTAATATCCCAAAATATGCAGGTTGTTATTTCTTTCATCGTGACTGAAAATCTCGAGCTTTTTAAGAAATTCAAAGATGCCTTGAATTCGAAGCCTGTGAGAGTCCATAATTTGTATTTATTGCATTTTTTATTAAAGGTTAATTTCGGGTTTTTGGACAAAATATCAAGAATTTTCGGTTTTTAAATTATTTAAGTTCATCGTCACATCAGAAAGTCGGGACTTTCTTAATGGATAATAATTAATTTTAAAATGGGCAGATCCAAAATATTAGTCTTTCCTCTGTCGTGATATTTAATAACTTACCTTTCCAGAGCAATCGCAACATGGTGCTTTAAACGGCACATGTTCTTCATTCTCCTTAGATATCATCTCAAATGCTTGTTTGCTGCCAGGCTTTATGAAAACTAGTTTAGCCAAGTTGTCGTACAACTTGGACAGGTGGCGACATACTGCTGGTGGATTGTTTCCGTTGGATAATATGTCTAAAAAGACAACCAGAAAGTATGATGGACTGCTGATATGTTAGACAAATATATTGAAATACCTATTCAGGCCATTTGTGATTTATCACGATGCTAATAATATACTAGTGGTTCGCCCCGAACTGAGACCTCGCGATATCCCATAATTCCCAAAAGTTTTAATTATATATTGTAATAATTAACTTTTAACATTAGACGCAATAAAAAAAATAATAGTTGACATAAAACTGTTTTAATGACACAGCGCCATCTATAGTGAAGCATTATAGTGAAGCTATTAGCTTCACAATAATGCTAATAGATGGCGCATTAAAATTAAATAATTTCGTTTCTTTATAACATTTATCTAATTTTAGTATTTGTTGTTCAAGTACAGGATATAACTGAATTTTCAACCAAGTTTCACGTTCTAATATTCAGTAATTCTTGACATATGGCTCAAATTAAAATCTCCACTTTGAAACCCCCCCATTTGGTCAATTTTTAGGGAAAAATTAAAAAAAATATATTTTTGTACTCTGTTCAAAGTCGTCTTTAAAAAGATATATCGCAAGTCTATGTAGAGCAACAAACAAGATTTTACTTCAAATACGCTTCTATGAGAGCCCCCCTGAAATAAAGCTTTTTATATTTTTTTATACAATGTTCGGCTGAAGGCCATCAGTTTACATATTATATTTAAATTTGAAGTAATTACGTTCAGTAATTCAGAAGTTATAGGGCTCTGACAGACATTTAGACGAACACACTTCTCTGTCTAGTAGGCAAGCGCCCTAGTTGACTCAGAGAGATATCTATATCTTAAAACAGCTGGAAAAGATAAATAGTCACCAAGCAAATCTGCTGAAGAAACGAAGTAAAACCGTGGATACGCCAAGCGTTTTGTCTCTAAATAATCGTTGAGAGCTTTCTCGCATAGATTAAGCGCTGCCATTAGTTCCTCTAGTTTATCCAGCAGTCCAGGTTTATTCGTAGCTTGAATAACATTTGGCGTTGCTCCTATGTCTTTCAACAATTCCTAGAAAAAACCTTGAACTATTAAATTTATTAGGTTCGATTACAATTTGTCAGCAATAACATCGGCTCTTTCTTTGCGAAGCTGAAGTGGCAATGGGCCGAGTACTTAGTTCGGAGACTTCATAGATGTTGGGCTCTAAATTATCATTAATATAATTACCTTGAAAGTCTTATCAACATTATCGAATCTTTTAGAATCTTCAGGCAGTTGAGATCGAATATCATCAGAACCAACAAATATACTCTCCAAATACTGCCATTTGCGTTGAACTTCAAACCATATAGCGATTACCGCATCTGCGGTGCCAAGCTTCTTTTGCCACGCTGTTACCTCTTCCTCATAGAAGCCGATAAACTTGGACGACATCATGTTTTGGACTTGGTTCTAGAAAACAAATTGGACTCTAATATTAAGAGGTTTCTAGTTTTTTTTTAAATTACCTTCACATTCCAATAACTTTAAAGTAATTATTTAAGTATTGATTAAGATAATTTAAACCAATGTCTAAAAATAATAATTGTTAAGATAATGAAAGGAAATACTGAATTACACAAATAATGAATTTTGACAAAGGTGCATGGAAGCAATAAGCTTCAGTTAATTACCGATGCTTCTTTTTAGAATCTACTTTCCGAACTTATACAGTCTTGACTTATCAAATGAAAACTTACCACAGGTTGTCCTACGACTGAATAATTATGTGCATTTAGAATTACCTGATTATCTTCAAGAGTTTCTACAAGCTCTTCACTTGCTTTAGGCAACTTAGCACCAGTTCTATCGTGGGTTGTATATTCGAATTCCATGACTGCCCATGTTGCCTCCAACTCCCTAAAATATTAGTAAGCGTTATGTAGTTTATAATTTAATATTCTTTGTATACACAATTTATTACTTGCAATAGATATATTTATCACTTTAATATTATTTTTATTCAATCTACTTATTATTTAAATAAGGATGTTTACTTGAGCGTTTTCTCCATTGCAGCTTCCTTAACAGACTTATCGACGATAGTCTTGACTTCTTCCTCATATTTGTGGAGATTCAGTGCCAGTAAGTCTGCCAGCGTTGTATCATCAGTGATATTGAACTTGACCTAAAAACACCGTCAATTTTATAATACTTTGTTAAAAGTTTAGATTTTAAATCTTCTAGCTTTAACTTATTCTCAGTGTCTGCCTACCGGTTATTATCAATTTTTTTAGAATCTTGAATAATACATTGAGTTTTTTATAATCAAATAAACATAAGATTTAAAAACACGTAATATTGATGAAGACTAACTACCAGAAATACCCATTCATTTACTTTTAAAGGATTATTCTTACCTTATTTATTCAGTTTTCCAACGTCACTTTTTCTTCATACACTATCTTTACATTTTACAGTTTTATATGAATTCTACGATAGTAAATACTTAATTAACTTATTTTAACTGTCCTTAGGTTATTAATTATATCTCTTACATTTCAGTAACTATTTACAAAATGAATTCAGATAAGATGAATGAATGATTTAGTGAGTTTGATTGCAATTTTCCTGTGGCAGGAGTTATTTGCAGTCCGTTTTCCTTTATTTCTTGCATGGTGTAAGATCTGTTCAACTTTGCGAACTTATTGCTATGTGGCATTGTGCATTCTTGCAACTTTGGTCTTCTAAAGTCTTGCAATTGAAGATATCTTCTATAGTCAGTATTTGTTGCTTCCCTTTCATGGCTACTTTCAACAACTCTTACATTATCATCTAATGTGTTAGCTAAATCTTCTAATGATTTGAAGTCGTCTAAGATTTCATTAAAAGATACGCGGCTTTGCAGGTTGTGCTTTATTGAAAATGACTTGGAACAACGATGATTTGTTTCGATGGTCGTGATGAGTGAATGTGCAGCTTTCTACATGTAAAATGAAAAGAATATGTTGACAAAAACTATTGTGCGAGGTAACGGAAACACGTTGAAAGAATAAAAAGACAGTAAGTATAAAAATTAGTGAAATTAAACATCTAAATATCTCTGATTAATGAAATCGTAGTTCCGAAACGTTTAAGTTGATTTCAATATGTAGTTTATAACTTTTCACAGTGTAGCCACTTAGGAATTACGACATCACCATAACTACGATGACCGAATTAAAACAAATCATTACAAAACTTACTTTTGTGGCCATCATCAACTCAACCCAATGTCTGTCTTTGATAGCAGGATTCTGTAGGTCAGTCACAGCACGGAGTGAAGTCATCAAGTTTTTAATGGTTGCTTCTATTGTAAGATAGGGTTCCCTAAAATTTATTACTTAGGTGCTAATTAATCTGAACTATTAAACTATTAAATAAAATATTATGTGGCCGCAATTTGTACGTAATATTACTTTCGCGATAGCATATAAACGTTACCAAAATAACATCAAATAATATTCAACGTAATCTTTTATTCACATTTTTTTTTGTTTTTTTTTTTTTTTTGTGTAATCTATGATGCAAAATTTTACCATGTTCTCATTTCCTTATCCAACTGCCGAAGATCTTTTGTAAAGCGTTTACACTCCTGGTCCATTCCATCAGCGTCGATCTTTTTCCACGGAGATTTCTTCCAGAACTCTATCGTTCCCATCACCAGATTATAGTAGTCCCATAGTTGCTGTAAGGCAATTAAACATCATAAAATTTTTTGATGTTTCAATGTATTTAAAGGAAACCAAACGTAGACTTTTCTGATCCCTTATAATGTTTACAACTAAACGAAGCTTAGATTTCCATTATATGAAGATCTTAGAGGACGATGCAAAATGAATGATTGATAATAATTAATTATTATTATTTTCATCTGTCTTCTAAGATAATTATAATTACCTTAGCAAGCTTCAATTCACGTCTACACTGTTTGAGAACCTTCTCATCCGGTGGTTGTATGTCAAAAAGACTGCTTGATTTCTTTAAAGTTTTCACAACGTCTTCAAATTGAGCAAGCTCTTGATTAATTTTGTCGATTTGTCTATAAGGTTCTTTGCACCTTTCGTAGAATATCTGTATAGAAAGTAAATACGAGAGAAGGAAATTTTAAATAATATTGTAAGAGCTTTCGAGGTTCACTACTTACTGAATTGCAGAATTATTAGGATGCAGTGAAAAAACCAATCAGAGATGATTGCGATCGTCACACTTAACATGATAAACTAAAGCGGTAGACCTTTAGATTTAGAAACATACATTATGAATGAATAATAAATAGGCTAGGAGAAAAAGAAATTATTAAAGGCATAAGAGTATTAATGTTTACACACTTTTAATTCTTTTTCTTAAAGACAGCTGTAGATTGGTTGGTCGAAATTAGTCGATTCACTTATCTCAGCCACCTTATACACAGCGAGGCATGGATTGACCAAATCTGATTAGCCAATTTGATTTATCCCCTGAATTATGTCCAACTAGCCTAATCTAGATTAGAATTCTGTGACCTGGTGCTAAAAGGGCCAAAGTACGTTTTTTTTAACAAATGAGATTTTAAATTTAAAGCCATATTATTGAAAAAGTATGAAAGGGCGTACTTACATTTATTGATAGTCTTTCAAAAGATACGATGTAAAAAAGGCCAATGTAAGGTGCTGACTATTACCGTTACTATTACTGCTGGTCTATTGGTTAAAAATGCTCATCACCTAAAATAATGACTTTAGATATTGGCCCTTTTAGCACCAGGCCACAGAATTAATTCCAACGAGACTGGACTAAAACATACATCCTTTAATCCAAACTGCTCTCTGTACATATTGATGCGTAGATTGACCAACGCCACTCGTTTAGCTATGAGGGCAGCCTGAGCGGCCTGCATCGGTGCTACTTCATTCTTCATCACCGTCGCTAGCTTCACGAGATTACGCCATCTCTCCGGAAGTAAGTCCAACTGGTAGAAACAAAACCCTTTTTTTATTTGCTCTGCGGCCAAAGTCTTTTATCCTTTCAATCTGTCTAGTACTAAGCTAGTTCACTATATATTCTTACCAAAGTATATACGGAGTATTGATGACTGTCCGAGTACTTCTTTTATCCAAAAGAGAGCATAAATAATAAAAGGTTAGCATTTTATTTGCACGCTTAAAAGACGTCCAATAATTTAATTTATAAAAAGGGAATAACTTAGTTGTAGCGCTGTGAAGCAGCATCTAAGAGGCTGAATCAAGTGAGCATTATGCATATATCTCACTTATTGAGAGGAATACTGTTATAGAACATAACTATGTTCAGTTTGCGGTAAACCCTTCAAACTATTTTTAATGCTAAAAGATTCTTACGAGATACGTCACTGATTGGCTGTTCTACGTAGAAATTCAGCCAGCATTCATGGCACCATTTCACGTAGGAATGATTTCTAAAGTGATTAGATGAGGCCTAGCTATATGTAATATTTTAAATAAAAAAAAGGTTATAAAAAGTAATTCTTCTGATACACCAAATTTTACCTGTTCATAAGTCTCTTCGGGGAATTCAACACCGTACTCCTTAAGGACGTAGATTATGTCCCTGAGTGGCTCAAACATCATTTCAGTACCGGCGTCCACTTTAGCCCTCACTTCATTGAGTACGCCCATGATTTTCAACAGGCCCTCATAATCATCCTCAGCCAACTCAACTGTCAACTCTTTGGTAGCGTAGACAATGAATTTCTCTAAATCGTCGAGGCTGTAAATATTGCAAGTGCCTTTTTGTTTGTTAAGAAATCTCAATGGGCTCAAAGAACTGATAGGAATCGGGGTCTACTTTAGCGCCACTACATTGGAGTACACCCATGGCTATAATAGAATAGACCCTCATAATCAAACTTCTTACACCTTTGAGAACATTATGAAGATTTTTCAGGTATACAGCTTTCCTCACGACCTTTTCCTTTTCCGTTACAGCAAGTGATATTTTAATTGCTTAAAAAAGAATTTATGTACAGCAGTCAGTAGTATGACTATAAAGTGTGAAGGTAAATAATAGTGAAGATATACAGAATCAATAATCAGAAACACACCTCGTTTGCACATGATCCTTAAGATTCTGCTTGTAAAGGTTACTCCACTTGCAAATAATGTTCATGATCGCCTGGTTGAGTCGCTTCAGGTCGAGTTTCAACCAGCCATTGCAGAGATAATCACTGGGTAAGCTTGATAGCTCGTTATATAGCGTATTGTATTTGTCGATCTAAAAATCAACGCGCAACGTAGCAAAAACAAGGAAGAATTTTTACAAAGAATACCAACCGTTACATAACCAACGTATTGGCTTTATAATGTCTTACCACAACTATGCTTCGTGTTAATGAACTCACGTGTAGAGGTAATGTAGGTATGTGGAATTTTCATAACAATGAGCGTTCCAATTCCAACATAGACCTCAACATTGATTTCTATCATCAAGCGCTAGCCTAGCCAATACACACGCATAACAAAGCTGATTTTCTTTTTTTATAAGAGGAATGCCTAAAGAAGTCAACGTAGAAGACCTGAATAACGACGCGTTGCTTTGTTGCTGTGATGGTGACTTCTACAATCTACATAGAAAAATCCGTGGTAGTAGTAGTGTACTGAGGAACCTGTGCTGAATAAATAATTGCTGCTAACTAAGCCACACCATACGCTGCCTTTCACTCGTCAAAATACAGATAGGTATCATCTCAACGCCGTGTCGAGTATGTATCTACCTCAAGTTGGTATTGTTCAAGTTTTGGTTTGGCTTCCGGAGGATCACTACCATTCTCATAACGATACTTGTCAAATTCTTCGGGAGGTATCACGCGTCCATACTTCATGAAACCCGCCAACACTTCCTGCCTGTCCTCGAGCCATAGTGGGGCATATTTCTCGTATTTCTGTAGGCAAATATCTCCGAATCAAATTCAAGGTACGCCATAAAATTTAATATGACATTAGATGTGAGTGTGAATCTAACGCTCGCATACTGAAATTCCTGGGTACTTGGACTTAATTTTTTGAAATTAATGTATGAAAAATTCCTTACAAAGTTAGTTTTGCTGTAATTTAGAAACTTCGGGTCAGATTGATATCTAACTTTGAATAATAGGTTTGAAATTGATTTTTGTTGATCAAAAAAAAAAGGAACGAAAAAATAGAGTTGATATAAAGATCCTCTATTATCTCACCTAATACAGCAAAGAAAAATTAGTTACTTACAGATGCATATTGTACGACATCGTTTATACTGTTTTCAACCCTTTTCAATATATCGTGATACAAATCGATCATTGCGTCCTCATTTCTTATGTCATCTGTGAAAGAAAGTTACATTTGCAAAACTCACGTAAAAATTGAAGACAATTTACTATTAAGATATGAAACTCATCTTCGTCTTTTAATCCAATTTGAGTTCTGCAAGAAATTGCAAAAACTAACTTACCGTTGGACGCTGCGCATTATATCAAGGGAAAAAATTGAATGTGTTCATATTTCGACCATATTATCATGGTATAATCATGGTCACGACGGCATTGCGATATGGCAAAATGTCTCTTTGAAAATTTCACCTCCAGAATCTATTTACCCACCTTCACTGGTCTCATTTGGTATTTTCAGCATGTAACTGGACTATTTGATATTTACAGCAATGATATTTATCCTGTTTTAAATTTTAAGAATGCTATTATAGACCCTCTTTATAATATATGTCTTACCTTCATAACTATCTATTGGCACGATTGGATCAATTCTTGGGAATATTGTCGCTTGCAAGAACATATCCTTCATCATTTCTCGCAATGTGTCATACAGACCACCGCTGTCATCAAGATCCAACGACGGTGAGAAATATATATCTGTTTAAAGAATATGGCGACATCGGTCACAATTTCCATGTAAGAAATAGGAAATCTGTCACTACACTATAGCCGAAACTAATCCATACCATTAGTTAGAAATCAAGTAGAATTTGTAAAATAATGTGGAAAATTTGGGAACTGACTTAACCATTTCAGATTTTGTCCAGTCTCATCTAAGTCTCTTACAAATATAATCAACACAATCATCTTACCATAGTTTGAAATTAACCTTCCCAGTCATTATATTGTTAAAGAAGCTAAGTATAAACTCGTACCCATGTGAGACCAATGAGAATTTCTGACCAATTCTTTCTGAATATGGAAACAAAAAGAATTGGTCAATAACATAACCACTTTGTTTTTCAACTTCATGAAACTTACCAGGATCTCTGAGTTCAGCAATTATTTCCATAAAAGCCACTCTTGGACCTTTCTCCAAGTCAGTTTGTTTCTCAAATAGATCTAGACTTGATTGAATTGCTTTCATTATTTGTGCTGATACCTAAACAATCCAGATAAAAATGACGTAAAATTAATGACACTGATATCCATTTTCAGAAACTTTCCCTGTCTTTTACGGGCTACCTAAGCTAAGTTAGATGACACTTGATGTCAATTTCGTTTTCATGAACCCTTAAGAGAACACTTAAAGATAAAAATGAAATTGCGTAATGGATTGTATTTAGGGGCCACCTACGTCTTTTCGTACTCTACGATTCTTACTTACGGGGTGATTTAGGTATGGCAGATGAAAACGGGCATAAGTAACTCAAAGATGAGAAAAAGTATTACAATCATAGACGTACCACCTTGAAATTACACTTTAACTAAATATGTAAAATAAATAGTAAATACAATGATACAATCCTACCCAAATGCCGTAGAAATAGAGTGAAAACTCTTACAAAATACGCTGTGGTATTCATCCCTTAAATCTGTGTGCTATATTATGGTGGATTTTACTTGTCGAACGTAGAAGACTTTAACCAGTTTTTAAAGAAAAAGTGATTGATGTTAGCAGTTCAATCGCATAACAAGCCAGGACCAAAATAAAGCTGCTATGTTCAGCACATGCCGCTAATCTCGAATGAGCTATTCATATAGATATTTAATTGCGTCTTAACAACAACTAACCAGGGAATCGACGTACTGCACGTAGGCAGGCCATCTTTCAGCACGGAATGCTTCTATCTCCATCTCACGTTTTTCTTCTTCAATATCCGCCAGCTCTTCGGGGTCCAATTCTTCTTCCTCCTCAGCTGGTGATTCTACTTCCTCACCTGTCCAACCAAACACAAAACTCAGTCCGGCCCTTAACAGTTGGGCGCTATTGATCTCTGAAATCCATTAAGATATCAGTACCTGCATCCCTAAGAGCCTGACGCTCTCTTTTTTCCGCTTCCTTAGCTTCTCGTTTAAGCCGTCTCTTCTCTCTTCTCTCAAACTTGGCCTGGGCTAACTCCGCTTTTTCTAACTCTCTTTGTTCCCTAGCGATACGCTTTGCCTCTTTTGCTTCCATCATTTGCTGGATCTTTTGTCTTCTTGCGAGTTTCTCGTCTTCATCTAGAGTTGCTTCATCAACTTCCTCAAGTTCTTCTTCTTCCAAGTCAGACTGAATTGATTCAAGCATTGTTAAAAAGTTATTAAGCATTGTGTAACTACTAAATTCGTCGATAGCAGTACAGTAGAGCTAAAAGTGGCTTCTTTAAAGATATATTTCTTAGTAAATCACTTTTAACTAGATATCAATAATAATTAAAATAACTTACCTCTTCCTCATCTTGGATGTTGAAAAACAACTTGTAATTATCTATCAATATATCTTTAAACTCATCATGACTCTCTTGGATCTTCTTACTTCTATAAAAGAATATTTAATTATGACGAATAAAGAATTATCATTTATAAATAATATGAGATTTCTTTCAAATTGATGTTTAATAAAGATGCATTGATACAAGGCAAATATTAAAGAAACAAATCCGGGCTATTTGAAATATGACGTTCTCCAATCGGAAGTTGCTAAATTTTTAAGTATCCGTGATACGCAATAACCATCCCACTAATACACATCGGAAAAGCATTGTAAGGTGCTGTAAATAGATCAATGTTTAGTTTACCTTGCAATCAATCTAGGATGCCGTTCATTTACTGCAAGGAGTTCCATCTTCTCCGGGTTTTCTTTACGATTATGCAATGGTTTATTACCCCACGCTGCAATATTTGTTAACCCAGTGCGGACATTTTTCTGTGCTGTCAGTACCCGCTCTTGGAGCGTATTGATAGCTGCGTATACTTCTGCCATCCATTCTGTGACTATACATTTATGTTTAGTTACTAAAATATTTAGTCTGACAAGCAAAATAAAAACCTCAGCGTTTCACATTAAAGAAATACAGGGAATTAATTTTTTCTACAACACTCTATCTAGAAAAAAAAAATCAGACTGAAAATTACATAAACTCAACGTCTACGAAGTTGCGGGCTTCTGCTAGTGATTTATAAAATTTGTGACCTCATAAAAATTGAGAAAAACTTTGATTTTTAGAAAAGACAAGCAATAAAGACTAATAAAAATCTTAGATTGATTTACAGTCATCATTCCAAGTGAGCTCTTCAACGCCTCTTCCGAGAAGATCATCAATTGCTGATATTTCTTTTTCTATTAGAGCAACTTCAGTTTCATGACTGCCTTCGCGTATTGCGTTGTACCATGATATTGCGCGGTTGAGACGATTCATGTCGTACTAAAATATAAATAGCCGTAAACTTTAAAATAGCCTGTAGAATTTAAAAGGACAAAATAGACGTAGGAAATTTAGTAAATATTTCACCGGAAATATATCGGAATTTGATACGACTATTATACGATAATTTGAATATCTAAGACTTGCCTGTAACTTTTCATTTCTCGCATACAAATCTAATCCGTCCTGTGGAATTCCTTGTTTGTTCAAGTACTTCATATAGCGTATCTCGCGCAACAGCATAACAAGCTAAAGGATTATAGAAAAGAAATAAGTAAAAGAAGTTTAACCTATTAAAATGTCTAGTGTGTATATCAGGTACATGAATGAACCTAAGATACGGCCTTGTACTGTCCCGTCATAAAAAGGGTTCAGACTATTAATAAAATTAACTGCTGTTACCTAATCTATATTTTATATAATTTATGTATAAACCTAAAATTTTTCGTCACGTAAATTGAAACCTCTCATTTTAGATAACCAATTTCACCAATTTACGTTACACATACGGCAAATTACATCGGAAAACAAGTAAAGGAAAGTAAGTAAGGAGTAAGACAACCTCAGGACTAAAATTATTTCTGACAAACGGCGGATCCCTGTATATAAGATTCTTAGCTAGGTAAGTCTTGCAGATAGTGGGCACCGTTGCAGCCCATTGCTTGAACTGTTTATCCTCCAACTGGTTTAGATAACCCATCATTTCATGGTGTTTCTGTTTCAAGTATACGGCGTATTCGCAATCCGTGATGCTAAAATATTATGACGGTATGTAATTAATGTATTCGATTTAATGTATATTTTCAGATAACCCTATTATATATAGCGGCTTTTGTTTAAAAGTTTCACTAAAGATACGTACGGATCTTCAAATACAATAAAATCCTCCATAGGGTTCTGCATCCTTCTCCGTTGTTTGTGGATCCACCACAGCATTCCGCTCACTGGCGGCAGATACGGATCCACCATTGGTCTTTCCACGCCTTTTGGATTCCATTTCTGAAAGAAATCATAGATAGATGGATAGAAAATTCTTTATTGTTACACACAAGAAAGGTTCATGAGGTCGATTTTACAGTTTGTTGTTGGAATAATAATTACGAACTTGCTTATAGATGATAATTTTTACTTACAGCTATTTCTTCGTCAAATATTTCCTTCACTTGGTCTAAATTCGTATGCATAAAGTCAAGTACTTTCGCCACCTTCGGTTTTAGTTCTCCTTTTATGATAGGTCGATGGAATAAGTCTCCGATGATTTGGAAAAACTAAAAATAAACGACCTTCTAAATCCCCTGAATGTGTTTTAATTTTCGATTTAGCTTTCAAGATCATAATACTAACTATAACAGATGAAGCGCAAGGCTCTCCTGAGAAGTTCTTAAATATGACTAACTCCTGAATGTCTAATCTAAGTAATTAAGTACTGTGATGGTAATTACACACTTTGAAGAAATGCTCCAAGTCGTTACACTCATCCAAACCCTGTGAAAAAAGGGACGCAAGTTTTCTGTCAACATCCTCTAGTATTCTCATGTGTTTCTCGTAATCGGGTAAAAATTTATTATCTTCGGGATCTGCTGGATCGTACGTAATGTTACCAAGACGCTGATAATCCAACGTGTATTCTTCCAAAACCTACGAATTATGAAATGAAATGAAATTTATTTGCATTTATTTATTGTCAAATGAGATAATTAACTGAGAGTCATGGAGAGAGGCACTTGAGAGAACTATGCTTGGAGTGTCCCTGCATCACCAAACCAGACATAATTCCTAAATATATAGATGGGTTACGATGATATCCCATGATTAATGTAATGGAAAAGAAAAGTGGAATAGAATTTCCAAAATCTGACCTTCAAACATTCCGTACTCAATGTTTTGCCTCGCAGTCCAGCAAACTCGACCTTTTCTAACTTCAAGACTTCCACAGTTGCCGCCACTATGTCTTCGATCATTTTGAGCCGCTGCATGTACACGTTGAACCGCATGAACACGCGGTTGAAGTCAAAAGACCAGCGCACCGGCATCACGCCCGGAGGAAAGAATGTGTGGACTTTGTCACGATTGAGCTCGTAGGTCTCGCTGAAAGATTAATCACTTTCTTTTCGTCTTCTGCAGAATATTTTATTAGCTACTAAACGCAAACTGCAGAAAATTATGGTTTTCTTTTCAGAATTCATGTCTATCTTCGTTTCGGAACTTACATAAAATGGTTCAAAGTGCCCATTGCCTTCCTCAATTTGATTAATTGCTCATCGGCATCTCCTTGGAATATTGAGGATGGATCGATGGAATTTGTGCACTGTTGGATAACCAGATTGCATACTTCTCGTAAGAGGGCTAAAACAGTGATATCAGTTACAGTCTTAGAAGAAACGCAGATAAAAAACTGTATCTTGTGTACTTTAAACTTTTTAAAAGGACTTCGGTGTTAAAGGAGGTAATAAAACATCTACGACAAGAACGCCAGATTTTATTTTCAGGAAATATAATCGCTAACTACAGAAAAAATTCGGTCAAAACCAAAATAACAAAAATAAAAAAACAAAAATAAATGAGAGCAATTTGGAGTGTTCTAAGAAAACTCCTATCCACATTTGCATTGCGTCAAATATTACCCACTCTTGGGTCTCGGCTCGCTGCAAAATAAATGAACGATTTTATCAGGTCTGATAACTCCATAGTTAAAACTATCGAGGGAATAAATTCCTGCTCGATCTGTATCTCGTTGACACTAAGTTCTAATGAAAAAGGCAATTTTCATCGTGTTTATAATTTGAACAATCGTAACTTTCTAAGAGAGAGTATTATATTCTTACGTATTAACTTCTCGACACTACAAAAGTATCGCGAGTTGCCCCAAAGCAAACCGATGCAATGGAACATCGGCCTTATCAGTGGCTTCGCATCAGAAAAATCGGTAGCTTCAAACGTTTCAAAGTGCTGTATCAGCGGCCTCTGGTAAACGTAAATGTCCCGGCATTCTATGATAGCTGCAAAATAATTGACAATACATTCGGTTAGAAAAATTTCATACATTTAAATAAAAGTTAATGTTAAAGCTGTCTTAATTCTTCTGTTCTTCTTCTGCACAAGAAATGACTTCAGCCAAAAGATAGTTCAGGTGTTGGATTTTTTCTTTTTCGAACTGTGTATACTGTGTAGTGAATATCAGGAAAACACTGAAATTAAGGCAAATGAACTTTTTACATTTCAATAATCACCCGCATAATGAATAATAGATTCTTCTTCTTCTTCTATGAGAGATAATAATTTTCTGAACTTTGCATGGCTGTAGAACTACAAAAGTTGGCATTAAAACGACGTTCGCCTAAATGCTCGGCCGTTCTTTGTTGGTAGTTTTGAGGAAATAATTTTGTAATTTGCATCCATACTTGCCATCTAGACATAACGCCAGCCTAGGACTAGTACTTACCGGCAACCACATTTGTGAGCATGGACTTGAAACAATTAAAGTAGACGCTCCTAGTCGCCTCGAGATAATGCGCCATTCGCTTGACCCGAGGATCCCTCAGTTGAGAATAAATCCCTTCAAGGTTGCGCAGCTTGCTCGTGTAGAATTCTATATCGGCGATGGGCAGCGGAAACTTCGTCCTTTTGAATGCTGGTATTAATACAAAAGTATTATGGAGAAATATCAGATAAATATCTAATCAAAATTTGAACAAGAACTAATGAAGAGGATATTGATGGCAAAAAAATTAAGTCATTAGCTTGCGTGCCAAAAGTTGATATCAGTGAAACCTTCATTATAAACAAGACAAAAAAGAAGTTTTTTAAAACCCCAACTTCCCTACATACCTCTTGGTACTTAAAGAGTAAGTACAAGTTTTATACCACAATTTTTTCTTCCCTTGGTTTAAGTCATTTCCCTCCACCTTAGATGAATCCTAAAAATTTTGCATACGTACCAACATAAGAATCCTCTTGCAACAAATCGTGAACTTGCTGTGCCCACCTTATTATGGCCCCTTCTATATTTGTCTTCAATTGAAGATCTACGTCTTCTGAATCACTAAAAACGTATTAATTTATTTACTCTTTAATATTTTATTTCAAAAAAATATATACAGAATTTATGAAATTGCACGTACGTCTCTTTGAGTCTCGCTTCAGCATGATAAATGTTTTCCACGCCTTCTGGCATCGGAAGCATTATCTGACTGGCCATCTCTCCCTTTAGCTGTTATAGAAATTGGTTAAACAAGTAAAATAATTAAATCAGAAACTAAAGCTTACAACTAGTTCAGCAGCAGGAACAACTAAAATACTACTTACTATACTATACCTATTTGCTACTAGTGCACCAGAAAGATTATATATTTGTCAATGTTTGGGAATGCACTGGCCCCTAAGATAAGGACTATCCTAGTTTAGGGGTCAGGATTCCAACGATATGTATTGTATTGAGTTTTTTTCGAATAAAGATTATTATTATTACCTTTAAAGTTAAAAAAAGTTAGAAGACCCCCGCTAGGTACACAGACGATCTCAAGCGAATCGCTGGCCGCTGGCAGCCACTGCGTACAAACAACAAAAAATCGTGTTCCTCCTGTGTCAATCCTTGCGAGAGACCTATGTCTAGTTCGTGACTACGATATAGATTTAGACGACGGATTTAACAATCTAGAAGTTTTAACATTTGCAACCATTTCTAATGAATTATATCAAATATGTATCGTACTTGATGCATCAAACTCCTCAGGTCGTTAACGTGCCTTCTCATATCGTTTTTCACTATTTTGGGCCAACCCTTCTGATTCTCCGGATTACACAGCAGGGGGCCAATAACCTCGTCCGCCATGACGCTTAAATCCATCAGAACATTCCCTGATATTTCCCCTATTGTGAGAACCTACAATAAGGAATTTTTCATTTACAGTAGAAGAACCTCTTTAAGTCGAAATCCAATAAGTCGAAAACCGCCAAAACAAAAAAAAAGTTTTGTTCCATTCAAGGCCCAAAACATCTTTATTCATTACTCAACATCTCAACCCTCTATAAATTGAAATAATCAGTCAGCCGCTACAAGTCATTTCGGTACATATTTTCTCCCTGTAACTCGAAAAAATGAATTGGACCTCTGTATCTTGAACATAGTAGGTAGGTAATGTTTGATTTTACAATCTCTAAAACTCGATCATTTGAAACGAATTAACTCTACAGCTCGAAGAAAATAAGTTACCGTTGGCACAGCTCACATGTGGTTGTAATTCCGCGTGTTTATTAATATTTTCATGTCGAATGTCTCAACGCGTCTTGGTGCCGCAATGCGTCATGGGGATACTACGGATTTTTCTGTGTAGGAGACAGCAGCCGCAGCGCAGAAGCAACATCGCGACATCTCAATGCGCTGTGAGGCTACCTACCAAAACACAAGAACAAAATGTTGCCACAATGTAACGGAATACAAAATTACCTTTCGAAAGTTAGCGGTTGTTATTTTATCCTCGACGTTGCGTAGAAAGTAGACCATTTTCCCCTTGTTTACAGGCGGGAAGGTGAAAGCGCAAGTCAACATTCCACCCGCGTTGATACGAAACACGAGCAACTCGTATTTCGGCATCTCGAAGAACTTGAACAGTAGGTGCTGTAAATGATAAAAAATACATAATATGTACATACCTACCTTAAACAAATTTTTACCCCTGACCATATTATGGTATGAGAATATGGTGATGTAAAATATACGAAGTGTTAAAAAGTACCTACACGATAAAATCTGGACAGAACTCTATAATTTTCTTGTTCCTATAGATAGTTAGGCTTACGCTTGATGACAATCAATGGTGGAAACATCGATGTATTGGAAACCACTGATAGGTTGAATCCCGCTGGGCTAAAATATACTTATTCACTCAAATATTACCTAAATACATTATTATTTACACTTTACCCTTTCGTCGCCTGTAATAAACTTGTTCCATTTCTCGATTTTTTGCTTAAGTGTCCTTAAAAGGTATTCACTCAGGAACTCTAAGCGAATATCAACATCTTCCTTCTGCAAATACAAAATAAAACTAAGGAAATATACTAGTCCCCGATCGTTATATGTATTAATAAGACTGATAAGATACATTAGCACGGAAGACACGTGGTGAACTGTATTGCCTGCTGTGGACATGCTCGCTAGCTTGGGCCTCAGTGTCACTCAGCGATGGAGAGAGCTATGCTTGGAGTTTCTCTAGGTACGTGATCATTAAGAAATGAATTGTTCGTCTAGCAGTGGACATTTTTCAATTGCCAACGACGAGGATCCGTAATCTGGGTACGTACGTAGTTACACGGGGCAATAAAAGTTAACCGATTACACTAACAGGAAATTAACTTACATCACCCATGGCTGAGAAGCAAGTATTTTACTCAGTAGATAGTTTTCAATAGCTGCATTTCCTTGCGCACCTATTTATTATTCTGTACTCACAAAAAAGTCGTTATTTTTAAATTATCTAGGACATAAAACAATTAATCGTAAGTAATACGTTATGTACCTATTCTAAAATCTAAACTATAATATCTATATTTACTCTTTGCTAAGAAGAAATAGGAATACGAAAGTTGATGAAAATCAGAATTGAAATTAAAAATATTTACTCCGTCTCTTAGCAACCGATAGCTTCCATCGAATTTTAAAAAAAACTGTCAAAAAATAATTTTAAAAAACAACCAGAGACATTATTGTGTCTATGGAAACTTAAGGCGAATATAGGTAATTTTAATATTTTAGAATAATATTCCACTGCTAAATTATAAAGATATTTTAAATCTAGTTTAACTATACAAGATACAATATCAGTAATAATTATTATGAAACATCATTAAATACCTAACTTTCGAGTCTTGCAAACACTCCAACAAAGTCAATCAGGTCGTGTAAAATAATCATTAATACCATAAATAATAAAGTTAAACCGTCAACTATCAAAACTGTCAATGTCGTACAATCATAAGCTCCGTTAGGAGTATTAGTGTTTTGTGATCATAAGTCAATTTTGGCGCCAAACGCAGCTAAACTTTTTGTGTTGTGATATAAATTGTTATTTAAATTAACACTTTAATTTGATTAGAATTTCGAGTAACTAGGTACTAAACATCCACAAGAATGGAAGGATTTGATGATCCTGGTGTATTTTTCTCTGACAATTTCGGTGTGGAAGAAAACGAATCTCAGGACCAAATTAACTTGCAAGGGGTTAAGAAAAAGTTCAAAGAGTTTATAAGACAGTTTCATACAGGAAATTTTAACTTTAAATACAGGTAAAGTAACTAAATGTTAATTTTCCGGTTTATCTATTAAAAGGAAGGAAGTTATTAGTGTGTTTTTATTTCAGGGATGCTTTAAAACGAAATTATAACCTACACCAGTACTGGGTAGAGATAAACATTGAAGATTTGTCCAGTTTCGATGAAGTCTTGGCTGAGAAGTTGTATAAAAAACCAACCGAGCACTTACCGATACTAGAGGAAGCTGCTAAAGATGTAAGATTTTTCTATCTTTTTTAAAAACAATTTTGTAACTTTCTATGTTTTGATCTACAAGCTAGTCAGATAGATCTGCTAGTCAGTGGATATTGCAGCATTTTTTAGGGCATTCAAAAATATTGACTATTAGTAAGTAGTTGTACAATAAGTTATAACTATTTGTATTCCAGTTAGCTGATGAACTAACAGCTCCCAGGCCTGAGGGTGAGGAAAAAGTGGAAGACATACAAGTGCTACTCACTTCTGATGCACATGCGTCTAACTTGCGAGAACTTAAAGTGAGTATTAAAGTATACCTTGGTTGTACAGAAACTGACTGTCCAATTGCAGTTTGAGTATAGCTGTCATAACTGCATTGCAATATTTATAATATTCATATGATTTGTTTTTAAGTCAGAAACAGTGTCAAAGTTAGTGAAGATACCAGGCATTGTGATATCAGCTTCAGGCATCAAAGCCAAGGCCACAAAGATATCCATCCAGTGCAGATCCTGCCGTAACATCATACCCAACCTGCCAGTCAAACCTGGCCTCGAGGGCTATGTCATGCCTAGGAAGTGTAATACGTAAGATATTTTTATTTTATGTAGTAAGTGAGATAGTTTTCGTACTTAAAATAAAAAGTTTCTTAGACAAGATAGTCCTTAACTGTGATCTCGGCTGTTGTGAGATTGACTCAAAGTGATTGCATCACTGTGACAATCTTAATCACCTCTGATTGGTTGGCTCTCTTTTGCTATTGATAAGAATGCATTGATGTAGCAAGAACGCTGTAAATACAGCCACAAGTTATTGCGATTGTTAGACTGATGCAATCATTTTTAGAAAATCCCACAGCTGGTGGTTAAAAAAGGAATACAGTGTGTTATATCAAAGAATAAAATAAAGCAGTACCAGGTTTCTAATTGCTGTAATATTTTTATTTGTACATTACAGGGAACAAGCTGGTAGACCGAAGTGTCCGTTGGACCCATATTTTATCATACCAGACAAATGTAAATGCATAGATTATCAGGTAATCCATTCAATATCAATACACAACTAATATTATTAAAAAAATTACTCCCTCCACAGAGTTTTTTTATCTCCAAAGTGTTTAAAAAATATGTCAAATACAAATTTAAAATTATGTATTTCATATAGGCCAACTTGTGGCTCTTATGACGAATCTACCACCGGTTTGGAATGCTGATTTTGCTGAGAAGAGCAGAGAGAAGCTCGGCAGTTGCTCTTTTCAAAACAAAAATGTTAGAATAATGTAGGTAGCGTATCTATCTTGTGAACAGCTGAAGCAAAGCAGATTTGTTCCAAGCAACTTTGTCATTTATTTTTTTTTTATATTAAAAGAATATTAGCCAAGATGAACTTGATTTATATTCTTCTCTTCCCTCCGAATAAGCGGAAAGCTTGTGCTAGGAATGGGTACGACAATAGTGCAACGGGTGGGGATAGAACCTGCGACCTTTCAGTTTTCAGTCCGCACCTTAACCGTTGGGCTATTGAGGCTTAAATTAACTGTGTAATAACTTCTACTTATTAAATGTGTCTCACAGGTGCTAAAGCTCCAAGAGGCGCCCGAGTCGATACCGCAGGGTGAAATGCCGCGCCATCTCACGGTGTACTGCGACAGGATGTTGTGTGAGCGAGTCGCGCCTGGCGCCAGGGTCACCGTGCTCGGGATATACTCTATTAAGAAGATCGCTAAGATTGGCGTAAGCTTTACTGTCTTTATTTATTTATTTACTTAAACTCAGGTGAGATCGCAGTCAAGGGCTATCTTGTCATAGAATAAAAAAAAAAAAAAATACACTTAATATACTTATATGACATTCACAAAAACATTTACGAAAATTTTAATACTCACTGATATGTACTGTCTTATTTCTAAAACTATATACTAACCTTACACAGATGAATAAAATGAAAGTACATAGGCAGTGGGATGAAAGTTAAAATTGTTTCAGTGGTTCAACTGAAAATTTCCAATATTTAAACAAATTTTATATTGGTGGTAGTGTTGATTTGTAAAAATGTCCCAAATTGGCCTACTTACATGAAATCAATTTTTCTTATAATTTTGATATTTTTTTTGTATCTTGTTTCTTATATAAACTGTTTTAGACGTGAATCCTGAACATTTCCAAGACACAAATTAAACTCAAGCCTCTGAAATTCTGACAAAATAGACAAAAAAAAGATTCCTTTATCAACAGAGAGAAGGTCGCGACAAAGGCTCGGTGGGCGTGCGTTCGTCCTACATCCGTGCAGTGGGACTGACCGCTGAGGAAGGGGTCACTGGCGGCCTCAGTCCCTTCACAACCGAGGAGGAGGACCAGTTCCGCAGGCTGGCCGCCTCGCCCGACATCTACGAGAGGATTGCGCTCTCCATAGCGCCCAGCATCTTCGGAGTCACCGACATGAAGAAGGCCATCGCCTGCTTGCTGTTTGGAGGTATAACTCCTTCCCACTTACTAGCCCTGACGGCTGAGTAGCGTGTCAATCGCAGCCACAGCCCGGTCATGGTAGAAGAGCAGTTGCCATGTGCATGCCACCCAAAGCCAAAATTGATTGGGATAAGGCCTGTCGGATCCGTTAGTCTAAAATAAAAACTTCTGTAACCACCATCTAGACTCTAGAGACTAATCTGTCAACAACAACAACAACTCTTTTACAGTTTGAAAGCATTATTATTAAAATTGTAAGTAACCATAAATCTAAATACATAAAAGGCAAAGGTGACTGATTGACTGATCTATCAACGTACAGCTCAAACCACTAGACGGATCAGGCTGAAATTTGGTATGCTGATAGCTATTATAATGTAGGTGTCCATTAAGAAAGAATTTTTGAAAATTCAAGCCCTAAGGCATTGAAATAGGGGTTTGAAAAATCGGATTTACCATGAGCGAAGCTACGGGAAAGAACTAGTAAATAAATAAAAGGATTTAAAATGAATGTCAATCAATGTCGGCGCAGGTTCCCGCAAGCGGCTGCCGGACGGGCTGACGCGGCGCGGCGACATCAACGTGCTGCTGCTGGGCGACCCCGGCACGGCCAAGTCGCAGCTGCTCAAGTTCGTGGAGCGGGTCGCGCCCGTGGGCGTCTACACCTCGGGCAAGGGCTCCAGCGCGGCCGGCCTCACCGCCTCCGTCATACGTGACCCGGCCACCGTGAGTCTGCCTCGGATCTATACATCGCACTCTCATCCTAAGATCAGTAAATCGTACTCTCATCCTGAGATCAGTAAATCGTACTCTCATCCTGAGATCTATAGATCATACTCACATCCTGAGATCTATAGAGCGTACTCACCCTGAGATCTATAGATCGCACTCTCATCCTGAGATGTATAGATCGCACTCACATCCTGAGATCTATAGAGCGCACTCACCCTGAGATCTATAGATCGCACTCTCATCCTGAGATCTATAGATCGCACTCAACCTGAGATCTATAGATGACACTCATCCTGAGATCTATATATCATCTCCTTGGCTCCAACTCTGTCCTTCAATTCACGGATTAAAGGATTGGCGTGGTTTTTTCATGGGTATATTTGAGGATTTGAAGATACAGGAAAAACCAAGGATTTACCGGATTTTAAAAATTTTACTCCACGTGGCTAAAGTCCTGGAAAAAAGCTAGTATAAAATAGAAACTCAAGCTACCTTAGACACAGATGTACTGTATGACCTACTAGATGATACCCGCGACTTCGTTCGCGTGGATTAAGGTTTTTTGTTCCCGCGGGAATTCTCTTATTCCCCGAGAACTTTCGCATTTATAATATTAATAGGATATATTATACGTATTAACTATTGTTATGTTTATAGCGTAACTTCGTAATGGAGGGCGGAGCAATGGTGCTAGCGGACGGGGGTGTGGTCTGCATCGACGAGTTCGACAAGATGCGCGAAGACGACCGCGTCGCCATACACGAGGCCATGGAGCAACAGACCATATCTATCGCCAAGGTTTGTGCCATTTTAACCAACCAAAAAGGAGGAGTTTATCAATTTGGCCAGTATCTTTTTTTTTTTTTTCTATGTTCCAACGTTTTCCCCGGGGTTTTCTGGACCGATTCATGTGATTTTTTTGGACAGTCATACGCAATAAGGATTCAACCCACAAGCCTTTGTTAAATTAAATACATATTAAATGTAAGAGAATAAAGGTAACTTTTCAATTGATAAGTTGCGTGAGTTGACTTATTATTGTGTATATGCGTCCAACTGAGTTGCAAATAGGCCATGATGGCCCACCAATGATGATGGATTTCGACCTTTGAAATACCATCCAAGTTCATCCAAACAATTATTTAACTTATTTTAATTTAAGATCCTTTCCCTCCCTTGACGACCTCGCAGGTGCAGTGGTGAGTGCTGTAGTCTTAAAGTGGGAGGTCTCGGGTTTGATTCCCAGTAGAGACAATTTCTGAAATGTCTGATCTGGTCTGGTGGAATTACAGTAACCCTTTAATTAAAACTACCATACCACCTTCCAAGTTAGACCACATTCGAGTCGGACTACTTTGTCACTTACCATCAAAGCCAAGCCAAGGTTACCAAGTGCTATCTTGTAATTAATTTTTTTTTTCTTTTGCCCTCTCTTCTATCTGCAATCAGTCCGTGAACTATGAGTAGATCCTGGGGTTCTTTAATCGAAGGATTTCTTTTTATTCGATGACAAGATAGCCCTTGACTGCAATCTCACCTGATGTTAAGTGACGATGCAGTCTAAAATGGTAGCGGGCTAACTTGGACGCCATCGTGCCGGAACGCTAAATCGCTTGGCGGCACGTCTTTGACGGTAGAGTGGTAACTAGCCACGTCCATAGCCTCCCACCAGACCAGACCAGAGACAATTTAGAAATTATAAATTCCTAAATTGCCCCCGCCGGGAATCGAACCCGAGACCTCCCAGTTATAAGACCACAGCGCCAGGGAGGTCGTCAAAAAGGTTAGGCTTTGCACATCCATTGACGCGACATCCCATATTAATAGAGCATATTATGGTGTATTATCCTATTTTAGCCAATTTGTATTTGAATTTAAAAAAAACTATTTATTTCAGGCAGGTATAACCACGACTCTTAACTCTCGCTGCTCCGTGCTGGCGGCCGCTAACTCGGTGTTCGGGCGATGG
Organism: Hipparchia semele; assembly: GCA_933228805.2. Lineage (NCBI taxonomy): Eukaryota > Metazoa > Arthropoda > Insecta > Lepidoptera > Nymphalidae > Hipparchia > Hipparchia semele. The sequence goes on along the minus strand of OW121725.1, from coordinate 3,192,655 downwards.
GACGACACCAAGGCGGAAGATAATATAGACTTCATGCCCACCATTCTATCCAGATTCGACATGATCTTCATTGTTAAGGATGAGCATGATCAAAATAGGGATATTGTGAGTATCATTATTGATCAAATATTATGATTAATTAACGTCTGTGCTTACTTAGGTTTTTTTTTTTTACTTTAAATTTTATCTTGAATCTTTTCTTATGCTGATTCTTTTGAAATAAACAGCAGTAAATGCTCGATGTTCTTTGTTATTTGAGTGCTGGAAAAATATATTGTCTATGTGAATTTTTTACACGTAATTTTCTTGACTTCATATGAAATTACAGCTCATTAAGACTCTTAAATTGAATTAGTTAATAATTTATTACATATCCTTACTAATATTATAAATGCGAAAGTGTGTTGGTTTGTCCTTCAATCACGCCGCAACAATGCAACGGATCGACGTGATTTTTTGCATGGATATAGTTGAGGACCGGGAGAGTGACATAGGCTACTTTTTATTCCGGAAAAAGAGTTCGTATTAGTTTATTTAATATAGTTCATTAACCTCTATTAGTTTATTTAATATAGTTCATTTAATTAGGTTACGGAATCACGTATGTGGACACTTCGGTTCCCCCTGAAAACCAGCGCTGCAGCATGCTGTGGCTTTGTGCTGAGTGGGGTGCCTTATTTTTCCATGGCCACTTATATTTTTTGAATTTTTTAGATTTACTTAATTGATAAGCGAATTTCTTTAATTGTTTCGTGGAAAAATAAAAGACGTTATCTATCTATCTATTCTAGACGCTAGCAAAACACATAATCAACGTCCACATGGGCGGCGACAGCGCTGAGCGCCAAACGTTGGCCGGGGAACTCCCGCTGGCCGTGCTGCGCCGGTACGCCGCGTACTGCCGCGCTCGGTGCGGCCCGCGGCTCGCGGCGAGCTCCGCGGAGCGACTGGGAGCTAGATACGTGCTCATGAGATCGGGAGCTTCGCAGCAGGAGAGGCAGGCGGACAAACGACTCCCTATACCCATCACTGTCAGGTACTATTCTATTGTCAAATACCTGCGATTGATTCAGCTCGCGCCGCTCCAGCTACGAGAGATGATACGTGCTCATTAGATAAAGTTTGCAGCAATTTTTTTATTTCTTTAAAGAATATTAGCCAAGCTGAGTTGACTTATATTCTCCTCTCCCCTCCAAATAAGCGAAAAACTTGTGCTAGGATTGGGTACGACAATAGTGGATGGGGCTCGAACTATTGAGGTTTATTGATTATCGAAAAAGCATTACTGTGACTATTCTATCATTTAGGAGGCCTTTGATGTATATTGTTGTAATTGTTGTATAGATGACCAGTCAAAAGAATAATGTTACATAGTTAAAATTTTGTCAAACGGGCAGGGAATGTCCTTACGTCTCGTCACATCCACTTCTACTGACTCTTTACGTAGGTGTATCATAATATGCTTTGCAATACCGACATAATTAAGCCACCCATTTTAACCGACTTCCAAAAAAGGAGGAGGTTCCCAATTTGTCAGATTTTTTTTTTAATTTTTTATGTATGTTCCCCTATTACTCGAAGATGCCTGGACCGATTTGCAAAATCTTTTTTGTTTGACAGCTTATACTTCCCAGGTCCCATTATCATCATGTAAGGATCTGATGATGGGATCCTGGGGAAATCGAGGGAACTCTTCAATTTTATAGGCACAATTGATATACTTTGTAGTGGCGTTTGAAGTCGGTTTTGTAAAAATAATTTTCACATTTATACTTGTAATAATATTTTTGTTAGAAGTGCGTACGAAAATATTGCAACAGGGGGATTTGAACCCCAATCAACCTTTCATTGGGCATATTAATCGCGCTATTGTTATCATTATTATATGCCTTCCCTCAATAATTAATTCGAGCTAATCGAAACGTGTTGTCCACAGACAACTGGAAGCCGTGATTCGTATATCGGAGTCGCTCGCCAAAATGCAGTTACAGCCGTTCGCGACCGAGGCTCACGTGACCGAAGCGCTGAGACTCTTCCAGGTGTCGACACTGGATGCCGCCATGACTGGAAGCTTGGCTGGTAAGCTTTTATTAAAAAAAAAAAAAAAAAGCACAACGCGCATTGCAGGATAGGCAACGCGATGCGATAGCATCGTTTAAAAATGTCATAATATAAACTGAACTTTATGTCATTAACCGACTTCCAAAAAAAGAGGAGGTTCTCAATTCGTTTGAATCTTTTTTTATTTTTTTATGTCTGTTCCCCGATTACTCGAAGATGCCAGGACCGATTTAGAAAATTCTTTTTTTGTTTGAAGGGGTATATACTTCCCAGGTGGTCTCATTGTCATCAGGTCCTGACCTGATGACAATGTGACAATCATGAGAAAAGAAATGAGAAAAAAAGACCTGGACAAATCGAGAGAACTCTTCAAATTTTATAGGCACATTTGATATACTTTTTAGTGGTGTTTGAAATCGGTTTCGTAAAAAGAATGTTAATGTTTATATTATTTTATGTAGATTTTTGTCAGGAACAAGTTAAACAGTATATTTGTACACATGTATTTGTGCCTATTTTATTTCGCTTTAGCAAATATTTGCACTGGTACGTTAAGAGAATAAAGTTCTGGATACTCGATAACGTTTTTGAATAAGATGCGTCGCTTTGGTTGACTCCGCCCCAACTCTGATACTAATTTTGTACAGATTTGACTGATCTATATTAATAACTTTTATGACGGCCGCATAAATTCGTTTACCAGCTTTAAGCTTTCTGTTCCCAAATATAGGATGCCGTTTGCAGATAACATTTTTTTACACAATTAAAAAAGAAAACTAGTATACCAATAATATTTTGTCATATTTCAGGTGCAGAAGGTTTTACAACAGAAGAAGACCACGAAATGCTGACACGAGTAGAGAAACAGTTGAAGCGTCGGTTCGCAGTGGGCTCGCAGGTTTCAGAGCAGACCATCATACAAGACTTCCTCAGGCAAAAGTACCCAGAGAGGGCCATTCTTAAAGTGATACACACCATGATCAGGCGGGGGGAGTTGCAGCATCGCCTACAGAGGAAAATGCTTTACAGGCTCTCGTAGTTCATATCTTTATCTGTCATTTAATAATAAAGTGTAATTTTCTCTGTTGTTCATTGTTTTTTTTTTGTATTAGTGTCATAGTTTTTGATATTAAGCTGATTGTTACAGACTCAATTATTGTGTGCGTGCATGTCTGTCTGCATTTTTTTTTTGAAAGTCGGTCCAAGATGGCCGCCGCCTCAAAATAGCGGATTACATATTTTTTTACAACTCCCTGAATATGTATCAAATGAAAGGGCTTGACTATAAGAATACTGCACTATGATATATTTCAAATCCAAGATGGCCGCCACCACAAAATGGCAAATTACATTTTTTTTATAATTTCACATGTCGGGGGTGTTTCAAATTTTCAATTTACACTTGTAACCAATAGCGAAAAAGTTCCACACAATATGAGATGGTGGCTATCATAACACAATGAAGCAATCATTTTTAGACACTCCTAAAAGTTAATCTGATGGTTTATCTTAAAAAAATGGTTCTGCGTATTAATATTTTGGTTTATTATAAGGTTTGAAAAATAAACAGTCAACAATTTTTTCTCTATTTTATTTAAATTAAAATATAATATTAATATGATGAAAATAATATTAATTTGACTATCATTATTTATGTGAATTTTACGGCAAATGTGTTTGAATAGGAATGGTTAAACTAGGCGTTTACCTAATCAACAGATTGAAATGTTCTATTTTAACAATAATAATTTGCATAATAAAAAATTGAATTACATTCAATGTTCAGACTTCAGTCTCGCCTCAGTTACACTGGACGTGTGACTGTGCCTTAATCTAAGTCAATCCCTATATAAATTACTACTATCGTAAACATGGGTTGCTCATATTTTAAGCGTAACAATTTTAAGCTAAACTAGAAGAGGTAATGATTGACTAGAATATTATAACTGTTTTAATCTTTTCTAGAGACCGCTTAGCGTACAACATAACCGCTTTTTCGCTTAATTGAGGTAACAAACTCTAGACTGCCTCAGTGCCTCACATCGCTTCTTCGCTTGAAGGCTTGCTTGCTTAATGCCAAAATCGCTTATGTGATAACTCGAAATAATATGACCGGTTAGTAGTCTTATGGTTTCCAATATAACTCACTTAATTTCTTGTATCCCAGGAAGCATATTCGAGACTTCTTTGATGCCAGAATCTCTTATCTGCGTAAGACCTCAGTGTTTAGCATCAAGCATAGACTTCGCCGGCTAGGTCAAAACTTATCTTACTTGCTCACTTATTATACTTCCTCGTACTTAATTGCTTAAGACTAACACAGCCGTGCTTTACTGTTTTGGCATTTATTGCATGTACTTCAAGTGATTGCTCGTACACTTGCTTGATTTCTTAAAACTAGCCTTCAGTCTTCCTGTCCCTTACTTAAAATACCATGGCCTTCGCTTCCTTGAAGTCTTTAAGTTTCCTCATAAATTGCCTAGATCTATTTTTTTTCAGGCTTAACCACCCTTAGTTTGCAGCAAGGCTTAAAATCATGCAAAAAGCTCCGGAGGAATCCTTACTATCCTTACTAATATTATAAATGCGAAAGTTTGTTTGTTAGATTGTAGGTTTGTCCTTCAATAACGCTGCAACAGAGCTACAGATCAGCGTGATTTTTTGCGTGGGTATAGTTGAGGTCCTGGAGAGTGACATAGGCTACTTTTTATTCCGGAAAATCAAAGTGTTCCCGCGGGGTTTTAAAAACTAAATCCACGCGGACGAACTCGCGGATATCAGCTAGTATTTCTTTATTTTTAGTAGGTCCGAAACTTCGAACTTTGGCAGTGAATATATTAAAACTTAAAAAATTTGATGGATTCCCGTTTATAACTTTAGTAGCAACTAGTCACCATCTTATCCTACCGGTGGGTATAGTCAATTATAACAATGATTGCGACGGTTACAATATCAATCAAAGTATTCTAAAATAGTTTCTGCGTGATGTACAAGCTGCGACGCCATTTTTTATTTGAGCAAATGACGTTAATAGCATTCCGGTATACATAATTTAAGAGTAATACATAACGCACGGAAAGAATGGAAAGATGTAATTTTCTTCTAAATAATGTGCGTCCGACGTCCTAACATGTCATGACGTAAAATTATTTTTTATCGGCTGCCAAAGTTAAAAATTTAAAGGGATACTCAGGATGGTTCTCTACTCCCTTCCAAAATAGAAAATTGAATATACGACCGTCCTCTCCTTTATCTAATTTCTTCAGCCTGTTTATTTCCGAAGACGTAAGTTCGAAATCGTATATGTTTGAGTTTTCCTGTAAAGAAAAACACGTTACGTCAAAATCGGTACTTGTCTTCCACCTCTAATTCCAAACTTAAGATAAACTCAAATTACCTTTAGCCTTTTCTCACTAGTGCTCTTCGGTATCACTACGACTTTCTGTTGGACTAAATACCGAAGCAATATTTGAGCAGGTGTTTTCTCGTGGCTTTTAGCAATACCATTCACTTCTGGATGCCCCAGCAAGTCTGGAAATGCATCAGGGCTAAAAAATATTAAAAGTTAGAAATTTTAAATTGTTGATGATATTATGTGCATAAAAATTTACATTACCTAAAGTTACAAGTACAACCACCTCCTACCTGTAATTGTACTTATTAACGAAATGGTCCTTTGCTCCCGGACTCCCCAAAGGCGCATAAGCAGTGACCACAATATCGTGGTCCGAGCAGAACTTCCTTAAATTCATTTGCTGAAAGTAAGCATGAAGTTCTACTTGCAAAACCTGCGGCTTCATTGTGGACGCGCCGATGATCTTCCCTATTTGAGCTTCGTTGAAGTTTGATAGCCCTAGGTTTCGGATGAAACCTTCCTTTTGACAACACTCCATTACCTTCAAAGAACACGATGCGCATAAAATCTAAATATTTATTGACGAACTTTGGACCTAGTTGCAATAGTAGATAACATTCGATTAGCGCAATCAGCTAAGTAATGTTGACCCAAGTCAGTGACTGGATAGGTGAGTGACTTTTCTGCCTCGTACTTAAATTAATCAAGGAAAATGGATCATGAATCGCAGGACTAAGGAATACGCCAAGGAAAAGCTTTTAGGACCGTACAGTTTTTGTAGGAGCCACAAACCAGCCTATAGTACCTATGCATTAATTAATTATGCTTATGGTAGGTAGATGAAAACTTAAGTGTTCACGTAAAACAAGTACTTAGTAGCAAAGTCTTACTTTCCACGTACTAATGTGGTCTGTCTCCATATCCAAATCATATTCTCCATTGCCACTAACTATGGGTGTCAGCGTCTCGGGGTCACAATGAAATCCAAAAGGCACATGAATCAAGTACAAATCTACATAATCCATCTGTAGCCTCTTCAACTGCAGATCTAAGAACTTCTTAACATCTGAAGCTCGGTTGCCAACGTGAGGTAGCTGGAAGGAATGAAGATTAATGGATATAAAAGGGAACAAGTTGCAGAAACTTGTATGTACATAGATAAATAATTGGAAATTAGTATTTAATACCTTTGTGGTGATAAACAGATCTTTTCTGGTGCCCTTGCCATCATTTATCCATTTCTTTATAGCATTACCGATAGCCTCTTCATTATTGTAATTAAAAGCGGTGTCAATATGCCTGTATCCTAGATCAAGTGCCTTGTACACTGTAGACTCTATTACTTCCGGTGAGGCCTAGAAAAATTCATAAGTAATGGAAACTAAAAATAAATTCCCAAATGTATTATACTCTAACTAGTCTTTACTGACCTGCCATGTTCCTAAACCCAGTGTAGGCATCAAATCATCTGTTTGGGAAAGTTTCACGTATTTCATTCTTCTAACAACCTTATGAAAATAGCGATAATGATAAGCAACAGAACACGGTTTTATTAACACACACGCAAAATCTCTTCTCAAGATAAATTTGAGGGACATGAAAATTGGCTAATCGCCAACTATGAGAAACGCGCAACTCTAACTGAACTGCTAAAAATTATTAATATTTTAACTTTACACAGTTTTAATCTTTGTATTATAGAAAGAAAAAATTAAATACCAATTTGATACTTATTGATTTTTGTGATGTAATAGTTCTATAATTTAAACTTCGCGGTTATCACGTTCAAAAACTTAAAACGTCATATACATGAACATTCGTCATTCAATGTGAAAGGAGATGGTCCATTTTGGGTCTACTCTTGTACCATATAGGCGTGAAAAGCGAAGAATACAAAGAGATCAATAAAAATAAAATCAATTAGAAAATCATAATAAATAAATTGCTAAAATAAAAATGTAATTTCAACTTTTTCGGTACTGCTCGCAACACTTACAAGATGGCTACCTTTCAGCCATAGACGCGGTTCTACGTCAAATGTCATTTCTGAGTTATCTGACAAGTGACGTGTTACGTGATATTTTTTGGTTATTCCGATTTCCGAGCTTTGTCGTGGTGTTGTGAACTCGTGAATGCTTTTCTTGTGTTTCTTGTGGATTTTCTCTGGTGATTTGGCGTTCTTATTTATACTTTGAATCTTTTGCTACTTGTTTGATGCGGCTTTTGTTCGCGGAATTCAAGATTTGCGGATCAATGACCTCATGATAATTTGACAGCTAACGTCAGAAAGATGAATCTGCCCGCCATGATTACGTATATTATGTTGCGCCACGTTGAGAAAATAAATAATATTTGCACTGAAATAAAGATGAGTTCGTGGTTTAGATCAGTCAAAAATGGTATAATATTTTATTTTATTTTATTGTATTACTAGTACAAAGACCAGACCCAGGCTCCGTACAATTTTGGACCGTCTCCTTTACAATACAAGTCAGTCATTTCAAAAGTAGGTCATCATCTGAATAAAATGTTATTGATATCCGAAATATGATTTTAATAACAGTTATACGCAGTCCAAATGTTTAAGTAGGTACAGTGTGGTGCCCAAGATGCATATTGGGATTATTATGGTAGTTTCCAATTGTGAAAGAAAAATACTTTTACTAAATATGACACGTTTTATTTTACATGATATGGAATGCACTTTTTAGCTCGTACAGCAAGCTTATTAAAAGAAAGCATAGTGTAGGAAGACCACAGACAACGCGTTCACGTCACTTGTTACTCGTATCAAAGACATTAATCTATGTAAGGTACATACCGTGGTACATAGGTACCTACGTTTATTATAATAAATATTTGTTGTCTTCCAACACCCCCTCTCAACGAATATTTATTTAACTGTTAACAAAATAACACAAGTTTAAGTATATCTAAATTGTTACTATTCCTAAAAACATTACATACTATTACCTATGTAATCTTAATATACTTAACACTTTATTTCTCTTAATATTATAATCAAAAAAAAACTTAACTTTAATTAGCAGAACACAGTGTTTCCTATTGCTTATTTTATAAGTATCTACTGTAACAATTTAGTTCTAAGTTTTTCAAACTTCGGTTTATTTAATGGTTTGGTTAAAATATCTGCTATATTTTCAGAAGTATTTATGTAATTCAACAATATTAAACCTTTATTTACTTGCTCGACTATATATTTATACCTTATATCAACATGTTTCAATCTTTTAATATTTTCTGAGTTATAGGCTAATTTAATTACAGATTGATTATCCTCATAAATTGTTATGTTATTACACTGAATATTAAACTCATCCAATAGACTTTTCAACCAATTTGCTTCAACAATACATAAACTCAAAGCAATATACTCAGATTCAGTTGAAGAAAGACTTATACATGTTTGTTTCTTGCTATACCACAAGATTGTACATCCAAACAATTTAAATATATATCCTGATGTAGATTTCCTATCATGCATGTCACCAGCCCAGTCTGCATCAACATAACCTTCTATTAATGTATTATTACAGTTGTAAACTAAGGAAAGTTGTAATGTACCTTTAATATATCTTAAAATTCTTTTCAGACACTTGTATAACAGTTGACTGGCGCAATGTTGAAACCTACTCAAGAAACTGACTGCAACACATACATCTGGCCTTGTACCACAAGCTGCATATAATAAAGAACCTATCAGTTGTCTACATTTTGTTTCTATTTCACTACTTTCAGACCTTTCTCTTTGTAATATTTGAAAATTAAAATTTTGATCTATCGGGGTGGAAACAGGATTACAGTTTAACATTTGGTATCTTTTTAATACTGAAATCAAATATTTTTCTTGGTTAAGAGTAGTTATACCATTTTCTTGTTTAATGTTTATGCCTAAGTATGTTGATGCTAAACCTAGATCTTTCATTTTAAAATTTTGGCTTAATTGAACTTTAAAACTTTGTATTTCCTGTTGATCTGATCCAAAATATAAAATATCATCTACATACAGCAAAACATACATATATTTATCCTTCTCTTTTCTAGAATACAAACATGAATCATTTTTAGACCTTGTAAATCCCTGTTTTGTAATAAAGTTGTCAAACTTCTCGTTCCAATACTTTGGAGCTTTCTTTAACCCGTATAGAGATTTATTAAGTTTGCATATCTCTCCTGTATGTAATTTAATGTACACTATTTCCTTTATATCCCCATGTAGAAAAGCACCTACTACATCCATTTGATAAACTGATTGTTTTAACTTGTTTGCCATAGCCATAAAAATCCTAAATGTTCCTAACTTAGCAACGGGTGAATACACATCTGAAATACCATCTTTTTGTTCAAAACCCCGTGCTACTAACCTAGCTTTGTACAATTTCCCTTGATCAGTATCTTTAATTTTGAAAACCCATTTGGTTGATATAATATTTGTTCCCTTTGGTATCTTATTGACCACTGTAAAAGTATTATTGACATTTAATGTATCCATTTCCCTTTTAATTGCCTCTTTCCATTGATCTTTATCATCCCTTGTCATGGCCTCTTCATATGTTAATGGTTCATTATATAATGTCACAAAACCTGTTTCATAATCATCAAACCACAGTGGCGTTACCTTCTTTCTTGATGGTCTATTAACTTCTTGTTCCTCCTGGATATTTTCTCCTATTTCTTGACTGCTTTGTGAGCACCCTGGTTGGTCCAAGTACTCTTGATCACTTAGAGAACGTTCTTCTTCCCTCTGTATTATTTCATCTTGTTCTTCTAGTATAAGATCCAGCATGCTTGTTGTATCCTCTTCATAAAAGCTATGATATTCATCATCTAGCCTTCTTTCATATTCTTCTTCTAGATATTCTACCGGCCATTCGGTTTCTTCTAATGTTTGTTCTTTTGACATGTTATGCTCTGTTTGTCTTACAAATACAACCTCTCTTTTAATTAAAACTTCATTTTTATCTGGAAAGTAAATCCTATAGCCTTTTGTGTTTTCACCATAACCTACAAAATATCCTATTTCAGATTTAGAATCCCATTTAAGACGCTTTTGTTGTGGAACATGAACAGAAACTTTTGAACCAAATACTTTTAATTGTTTAATGTCAAATATACCTTTATTAAACCATAATTCATATGGTGTTACTTCTTTGACCCTACTTTTACTGGTTCTATTTAAAACATACACAGCAGTATTGACAGCTTCAGCCCATAGATCTTTATTCAAACTTGAGCTTAACAACATAGTTCTAGCTGCCTCAGTTACTGTCCTAATTTCTCTTTCCGCACACCCATTTTGTTCTGGCGTATAAGCACAGCTTGTTTGGTGTATTATACCCATTTTATCCATGATGAATTGCATCTGTTGATTAATAAATTCTTTACCATTGTCTGATCTAATTATTTTTACTTTGTGACCTAAGTTATTGGTAATATACTGTAAAAATTTTTTAATATACTTTACTGTTTCAGATTTACTAGACAAGAAATAAACTGTTCTAAAACGAGAGTAATCATCTTTTATCAACAAATAGTAATATGCACCACCTAATGAACTAACTTCCATAGGTCCGCACAAATCCATATGTAAAATTTCACCCGGTTGTTGACCTCTGACCTCACTTAAAGGAAATGGTTGCTTATGTAACTTACCTTTTAAGCAATCTTCACACGTAGACTCACTACTACTAGATGACACCTCAATGTTACTTCTCTTTAAAATATTTTTAACCTGTTCAATGTCTTGGTGACCCATTTTACTATGCCACTCTAACAAATTGTCACTGACTTTACCTACACATGCAATATCACTCTCTTTGTATCTAAACTCCATTATATATAACTTATCTTTCCTATGAGCTATTGCACATATTTGCTGTTTATTATTATTTTTCCTGAAAATACAGCTTTCTTTCTTCATTTCTAACACATATCCCCTGTCTGTAGCTGAACTAACAGAGAATAAATTTAACTTCATATCTGGCACATGTAAAGCACCATTTAACGTTGTTTCAATCCATTCAGTACCATTATATGCCTCTAAATGTATTTTACCTACACCTATTGCACTGATGACTGTACCGTCTCCTATTATTATTTGTTTTGGCACTGGAAAACTTTCATAATCCCTAAAAAGCTTAATATTATAGCACATGTGTTCTGAAGCACCGCTATCCATAATCCATGCATCCCTACTTTGACATGTCTGTGCATTCAGGGCTGGGGACATACTTACATGAAATGCATTGCTACCTTTTTCCTTATCATTCGATACTACTTTAGGCTTTTTAGACTTATTTTTAAACCAACATTCGCTATAATTATGATTTGAACGTTTACAAAAATTACAAAACTTATTTGTCTTTGAAGTAAATTGACCTTTACCGCACTCAGATTTATAATGATTTAGTTCACCACACTTAAAACACTTACGCCCCTTTTTCACAGCTTTAAATGCCTCTGAGGTAGAGCTCGCTCCATCTCTCATTCGCAGTTCTTCGACTAACAACCTAGAAGATAACTCCTCATATGTCTGTTGATCTGCCGGAACGGATTCCCATGCAGAGACAAAATGTTTATATGACGCTGGAAGTGATGAGGTTATTTTGGTGATCGCCATGCTCGTAGACATTTTAACACCTAGAGATTCTAAGGTGGCTAAAGTCTCCTCAAATCGTCCCAAAAAATTCGCTACTGAATCCTTTTCATTGAATTTTAGGTTATAGAACTTTTCCTGAGCAATGTGTATTGTTAAATTTCCTTTTTGTTCAAAGACAGTATGCAACCTGTCCCATATTTGCTTTGCTGTAGTACAGCTTAGCACTTGAGATATTGTTTTTTCAGCTAACCTGCCAACAATGATGTTCTGCGCCTTTGCATCGTTGTCTGCCCACGCTGCAAACTCTTCTTTGACCTCTTCCGGCCTCGGACTGGAACCGTCCACGATGCTCAAGACACCTGCCGCCCTTAAAAGTACCTTGACACGAAACTTCCACGCCGCCCATTGCGCTGGGTCACGAAGTTTGATGTCGTTGATGGCGTTGATATTAATTGCATCCATATTGCTGTTGCACACGCTTGACCACGTGGCACGTGTCTTCTTTGATGCTTTACCACACCGTATTTTCAACAATTGGAAAAAACTACTGCAATAGTATGAGCGTTGACTGGGCCCATAACCTATTGGGATTATTATGGTAGTTTCCAATTGTGAAAGAAAAATACTTTTACTAAATATGACACGTTTTATTTTACATGATATGGAATGCACTTTTTAGCTCGTACAGCAAGCTTATTAAAAGAAAGCATAGTGTAGGAAGACCACAGACAACGCGTTCACGTCACTTGTTACTCGTATCAAAGACATTAATCTATGTAAGGTACATACCGTGGTACATAGGTACCTACGTTTATTATAATAAATATTTGTTGTCTTCCAACAATGCACTTTATTATTATTTATTTTCTTTGATTTAATTTAGCTGTAGGTATCTATTCTCTGATCATGATTAAAAAGTACCTAGGTACTTACTGTAGGTATTTGAAAGATTCTTGAACGATTAAGTAGGTATGTTTTAATTTAAGAAAATTATTCATATCGAAACTGCATCGTGCAAATCCATTGGTTGCTTTTTGTTTCGATAAATCAGTCAAAGAGAATAGGTACCTACCTCCATATCTGTGACAATAACATAACATGACTGCTGCCATAAAACCAGTTATTAAAAAAAAAAATTATGATGACTGCTGCTCTATACTCTGTGTCCAGGGTTCCCAACTTAGGGCTTTTAGCCCCAAATTTAGGGCGGAATTTTGCTTATTGGGATTTTTTCAGGGCCCAAAAAAATTTAGGGCTATTTTTAGGGGCATAAATAAATTTTCAAGCGTCACATAATTGACTGACCAAAACGAGTAAATAAAGCAAAACGTCTATGGTATTCCGGAATAATATGCTTAAAATCGTTTTAGCTAAAGCGTTTTGAAAATATTTCAATACATTAGCGTTGAACACGCTTTTTCGATATATAATTCCCTTTTCATTTTAAAACGTGATGGTGGATCTTGCGTTACTTTTACTCCATCTCCAAAAAATGTTACAGTTATAATGTAAACATATTGTATGACTATAAGAATTCCGAATAATGTAATAAAAATTAAGTTATATTATTTTTATTTACCTCAATAAAACGGGAAACTCATTTAAACATTAGCCTTGAATGGTAACAAGATACAGAGGTTTTTTTGGGGCTTTTGAATATTGCATTTAGGGTTATTTAGGGGTATTTCATGTTGATGTTAGGGCTAACTTTTTTTAGGAGTTGGTAACCCTGTCTGTGTCTATAATTTTTTATTGAACTGTCATGTTATGTCAATAATTTTTTGAGGTTAGGTATTTGTTGTTTACATTCCCGCCGATTTAATAAAATTGAAAAATAAATCTATAAGTATACTGTATAAAAATATCAACGGTCAACTTATTTGGTTACATTTTAGATATCCTCAAAATGGGCGTAAGTATTCTATAAAATCTACATTCATTTTATTTTCATTCAAGCTTTTGGGTTTGTTTACATACTATTGAGTTTATTTTAAATGTAAAACCGTAATGGTCTGTAAAAACATTGAATATAACAGATTATTCTTCTTGGGACGGGCATTATTTTATGTATGTAGTACCTAGATTATTTATTACAATAAATTGGCCAGCTTGGTGAACTACAACCTGCCCCCATTGACGTAAAAATAACCTGCCCCCTGATTCTGTAACTCAGTGCCTATAGTGGTTTGAAGAGAAATGTTATTTACTATTTCGTAGTAAACCTTCAATGGATAAAAAATGCGTATAAATTTTATTGCATTTAAATTACAGAAAAAGTCGACTACTTCAGTAAACAAAAACAAAGAGAAGCGTCAAGCTAGAAAGTTGGAACAACGTCGTATAGCGGATGGAATGTCCTTTGTAACATCAGCAAACAAACTGGAAAATTTGGCTCCTTTATGCAAAGACCTACTAGTGTACAGCAATCGGGATCTGGAAATAGATATGTGCATACGAAGGGTCACTGAACTTGATAGAGATGTTTTGAATTGGGCCATCAGTCTAACTGAAAAGAATATGAAAAGATTGTAAGTAAATTTTTCCAGAAAGTTGACTAATATTCTCCTATGCCCTCCAAATAAGCGGAAGGCTTGTGCAAGGAGTAGGTACGACAATAGTGCATCGGGTGGGATTTGAACCTGCAACCTTTCAGTTTTTAGTCTGCACTTTAACCATTGGGCTATTGTGGCTTAAAAATTAAGATTATAAGCAAATCATTCCTTTGTCTTTCTAGATATGAAACTTGTGCATGGGGTTGGAACAAGGATCGCAAAGTGGAAGAGATGACAGACGATGCAGCCTGGTACCTCGTAGCCACAGACAAGCACAAAGAGTTCCAGGCTTTCTCACATTTCAGATTTGATATGGACTTTGGAGAACCGGTACTTTACTGGTAAGAAATCTTGTTAAAAAATTATATGCCTGCAACTTTGTTTCTGTGAATTTTGGTTCTTTTATAATCATTTACTGTTAATACTCTTTGATTTTATAAGATTAAAAAAATCTATAGAATGGGGTAAATCATCGGTCAAATTAATTATTGGAGCATTTCGAGTTAAGTAAGCAGAAGTCTGTTAAAAATGGTTGGAAGTTGAATAATCTTTCCGAAGCACTAACGGTACAAGTCAAATTTTGGTTCTAATTGACAGACAAACCACATAATCTGTTTGTGAAATATTGATTTTAGCTATCAGTTCAAAACTATGACTCTCAATTACTTGGAACTGTATATTTTGAATTGTACCATTAATAATTTTGACCAACGAAATATAAAGTGAGGTGTGGTATAGAGTGTGCTCTGACTTAGCTCGGACTCAAGATATGAGTTAAAACGAGACACAAATATGCTCCAACATAAATCTGTCTTGTTTTATCTGTGTCTTGAATCTGAGCTGAATCAGAGTACACTCTATAGATCTCAACATTTTTTTTTTTTTTAACATTAGACGTATCGTCTAGCGATTTACCATTCCAGTATTATAGCGTCTAGAAACCTATTTAGGGTATCTATGTTATAATATATAAACATGTTTAATTCTTTAAACTTTAATTAATATCTGACTTGAACACACTTAATACACTTCCCTGTTACATCACCGTTTACACTACATAACTACAAAACTATACATAGTTTCAATATTATAAAGCCTGACCAGAAAAAAAAAGACGTGTGGCACTCGGGGACTGCCGCGGTAAAGCTATTGCATATAAATAAAAAATGCGCCATCTAGCGGCTCACCGTAGAGGAGTCCCGTGTCAGGTTATTTTCGTTACGGAAAAACTTTTTTTACCCTGCTTTTTTTGAGCAAGTACCTACGTACTTGCTCAAAAAAAGGGTTTTTTTCAGGGTTGATTTTTGTTTCTTTATGATAATCTAGTTCACAAATGATATTTAAAAAGCCATTATAAAGTGCCTTTAGAAGACTTTTTTTATCGATTTTTCACTACACGACTGTGTTGTTTTGGTCAGGCCTTAAATATTTAATACTATACACTTTTTTTTAAACACGATAAAATATCTACATAAGTTTGAATCTCTTGATGTCTTATTTGATGTAACTCACATAATATTATATGGTAATTCACAGGGGAAAACAATAAATACCTTATTTGTAATTATTTACAATAGATACAGTTTGTTGAAAAATAACTGCTTTGTTGTGAGTTTGGAGAATGCTATACTGTTTTAAAATTTAAACTATCGTAGGCAGCATTTTACCAGAACAAGTCTTAATCTGAGACTTAAGAGGACGACCTCTGATTGGCTGGTACCCTCCTGCTATTGGTTAAACTGCATTGATGCGGCAAGAACGCCATAAATTCAGCCAATCAGAAGCCATTGCGATCGTTACACTGATGCAATCATTTTTAGAGAATCGACACACCGTCCAAATAATGTCTGACGTAAAAAGTTTTTCGGTACTTAGGTACTATTTTACATCTGTACACTATTACAACAAGATAACAAAAACCATCTCCTCTAATTGTTTCTAGGTTTTCATTTAATTCGTTTTCACTTTGTAAATCCAAAGAAAACTGTGAAATAAGCTAATATTTCTTCTTAGAAGTTTCTTCTCCGATATAACTTCTTTTGGCCACCACCGAACGCAGCGGGTGCATAAATATCTGAATAATATGTGGAGGATGAAAATTATCATCAATGCTATGGCTATGCTTAATGCTATGACATCCAATAATAAGTATTGTGCGTACGAGAGATCGAGAGCCGGCGATCTTAAGTGCGAAGCCCCCTTATGTCTCAATACGTACTCTATCCAATACATGCCAGTCTCTAGAGGTGGCAACAGTCGATCTAAGAACTTATCCTTCAATCTTAACGCGTTTTCTTTGTACCTGCAAGTAAATAATTAATTAACACACAAGTCTTTTATAAGTTACGAGGTACGACTGGGCATAAGCTAAGTTTTGCACACCGATATTTTAGTAACAAAACGTTTTAATAAGCATCCCGCGCATGTTAAGCCCAGTTTTTAGAGTTCCAAACTCGAATATATAATAGGGTTCCCCCTATTACTAAGACTCCGCCGTCCGTCCGTCCGTCCGTCCGTCCGTCCGTCTGTCTGTCAGCGGGATGTATCTCAATAGGTGGACAATTAAAAATTTCACAGAATGTGTATTTCTGTTGCCGCTATAACAAATGCAAAATAATAAAAATTAATTAAAAATTAAAGGGCTCCCCTTCTAGAAACGTGTTTTTTCGGCGTTTTTTTTAGTAGTAGACTCGCATTTGACCGGTTATTCACTACTTTTGGCAATCGATCACACAAATGCATAGCGAAGCTTACGCCTAGCGGACTGTAGCTGTGTAGATGTATTTTTTTGGTAGACGCGAAAATATTTTAGCCAATCATGATACACCTTTACGCGCGAAACTTCCACCGCTATTATTTGATTCAAGTCTAGCTGATTTGGCAACCAATGAAATGACATGCAAGCTGCATGCAAGGCTTACATATTCCATTAGTGTATACAATGATTTTAAGCAGCCGACATTAGACTACCCATTTCTGAGCTATTGGATTATGATTTATTTTGGTTGTTATTGGATGTAAAATATAAAAGTGATAATACTACCATAACAACACCAATAATTTCGCCTAGTGATTGAAAGTCACTTGAGTTATCACTGGGTATTGACCTATGTTTTTATTTTGATACTTAGTATACATACTTAATAGGTAATTTATTTACTGGACAGACCTAAAATTTATCAAAAAGAATAAATAATAAAATATCAAACCAGATTGGTACAAAGTGTGAATCCATCTTAGTGTGCTCTATTCAATAAGATTTTGAAATATCTGTATGTAATATGGTCGAATGATTTGAAGAATCATTAGTTTCTAATTAAACTAATAATGTTATTAACTGATGAAAAATTGTGAACGGACACTATTTACACATATGGATAGTTTTATGATCTTGCATTAAAAGACCAATCAATGCTCTGATTTATAACTTTACCGCTTTTGCGAACATAATATCGCCAGTTAAATTGTGAACCTTCCTCTGATTAGGTCAGTGTTATAGGTTGCTCATGTTTGTACCATTACAGTTAGTTACAAATCGAATGGGCTACGCCAGATAGCTTCGTCGTCCCTTCTTTCAACTTCACCTATTCGACCTTCGCTTTTAGTTTCGCACTTAAAACCGATTTTGCGTTATTGGCTTAATCAAATGGCCTAACTTTCCAAGTTATCCCGTTTCCATTTTGGAGTGCATCGTCACAATGCCAGTAAGATCGCTGCTTGTACTCACAAAAAATATTTCTGTACCCTCTTACGTGTTAGTCCAGACGACATAACTAAGTAGGTATACCTAAGAATTAATTCGGTTTCTTAGACAAAACTGTTTTTTGGATGCCAATAAAGGGAGAACATCTGAAAGGCAGTCAAAAAACCAGAATAAAAATAGCATATTATACCTATTATTTGCGAGTAAATCGTGAAACGCCTCTCTCCAATCGTTCGTAGTGGAGTCTCTCAAGGAGATGACGCGGGCAACGCCGCGGTCGCTCATGGCTCGCCCGTTGAGAGCCTGGTCGGCGTATAGTGGGACCATCAGCGTTGGGACACCACACGCGACCGCTTCTTGTGTGCCCAGCAAACCGCCGTGCGATATGAACAATTTTACATGCTGATGACCTGAAAAATAATTACAAATCTAATATTAATATACTTATTACCATAAACCAATGGGCGTTTATGATGGCTCCGGAGTCACTCAACGGGATGGAGTAATATATGCTCAAAGCATCGCTACGTGAATAAAACAGAATTGAGGGGATATATCGGAGAACCAGGTACCGACATAGCTCATTGAGTTGCGAAGCTGAAGTGACGATGGGTGAAGCACATAGCTCGAAAAACCGATATATGTTGAACTCCTAGGTGCTCAAATAACCATACAAAAGCTATGCAGCGTTGGAAAAAGACCCACTATAGTCTACGAGATTTTGTATGTACGATCACCAGAAAATTGCTGGTAGCCACTAGACATAGCAAAACATCATAGTTGTCGTTGGCTGTATTTATGGCGATCTTGCAGCATTTTGAGCAATAGCGGAAGAGCACCAACCAATCAGAGGTCATTGCGATGGTTACACTGATGTAATCAACTTTAGAGAATACCACTACAGTAAATACCAACTTTTAAGCAAAAACCATAGTTAATCAACTTTTCAAACTTACATAAAGTCTTGTATTGAGGTATCCAATCCATAGTGTAAACGTTATCAGGAACAGTGAGGTTCGTGAATTTGGCGAGCATTTTTCGATTTAATCTCACAAGGACAGTTTGTGACAGCTCTGATATGGCGGTGAAAATCTGCGATAATTTTTCTTTGGGTATAGTTTCAATACGGGACATAGATCCGAAGCTCCAGTAGATTATTCCTTCATGTGCGTTGTCCAGAAGTCGCTTCAGCTCCTGATTAAGAAAGTGAACGATTTATAACCTGCAAGAAGTACCTCTTAAACAAAAGATATGAACAAACCCATGATCTTCTTAAATATAGCTGGATACGCATCGTTAGAATGAAGATCGTGTACTGACTTAAATGTGCAGCAGTGGATATCTATCGCTTAAGATTATAACGACGATCTACTTAAATATTTACAGATTTACACTTATCGTCAACGTCGGTGTCCTTTTATTTTATTAAAACTTCAGTTTGTCTTATAAATAGAGAAACCATGGAAAATTCTGCGTATGATTACAATTTAACAACTGCAGCAAAGAGTTCTCGGAAAAAAATGTCCTTTGCAGAGATCGTGTTTTGCATCGAAGTTGTTATGCGTATATTGATTGGTCAGTACTATCAGGTTCGGAGAGGTCTTAAGGTCCTACAACAAACAGTAAACAGCTGCGATTGCGATTGTCGGAAAACTCCTGTATCATATTTAATTTAGGCTAATTAGATAAGGGCTTGCTATCATAATATGGAATATCAATATTGCCACTGATGACTGAACTCACTTTTACTATGCAAATCGTAATACTGTTACCCTCGTAAAATGAGGACATGTTTTTACCTAAAGACCCATATTATTAGTTAATTTATTTGTACAGTAAATATTGGTACAAGTTCCCATACCTTGGGTAAAGTTTGTGTATTGTCCAAATGTAAACCTCCAACTTCGACTAGAGCAGGAACTAGGGGCCTTACTTCATTAATACTGAAATGGCTATTAGATAGTATCAGACTGTAGTTCTGCGCTAAAGCTTCTAGCTTCGAGCCAGGTCCAAATAATCTATCTGCTATCACCTGCGCACAAAAAATTAAGCATGATAAATAAACCCCTTTACGCAGTACCGTTTACTTAATTAAGCTAGGAAGTATCTTGAATTAGGAACCAACCTGCGACGGTATTTGCGATTTATTTCTGTACATAATTTTCGCCCAAAGAACTGCTGCAGTATTAATAAATCGTTCCCATGCATTCATCCGCTGTCCGTAACCCATCATATACGCTGGAATATAGGCAGTCCCTTCGGGATTCCCTAACTGCTCGTTGACCCACGGCAGAGGTACACTCGAGAGAAGCCCGACGACCGGAGCTTTGAACCTTTTCCCAAATGGCAGAAAACATTCGCTTCCAAAGACTTCCACTATGACTAAATCGAATGTCTTCGATGAATTGACTAGTGCTTTAACTTCTGGGTTTTGTGACACGATTTCGCATGAGTGGACGCACTCTGCCATAATTTGCTCCAGGTTTCTGATAGAGTCAGGTATTAAGGAGTACTGCTGCTTAGTGAGATTGTTCGTTAATTCGGGAATTGTGCCGGCTAAACTGATCTCTTCCACATTTGAAGGTGGATTTTTCTGAAAGAAGTTATCTAATTTATTAAACAAGTATGTATAGATCTTGTATAGATAGTTCAGCTTTCCTTGGCGCGCGGCGCTGTTTTTTTTTTTTTTTTAAAAAAAGAATATTAGCCAAGCCTAAGTTGATTAATATCCTCCTATCCTCTCCAAATAAGCGGAAAGCTTGTTCTAGGAGTGGGTACGACAATAGTGCAACGGGTGGGATTCAAACCTGCGACCATTCAGTTTTCAGTCCGCACCTTTAACCTTTGGGCTATTGAGGTTTGTGTACATATGCTTGTAAATATGCAGCTTTAATTTGTGTGGTAGGGACACAGCAGTCGCCGTCTGTCACGCACACACAATCATTACCTCTACACAAGCTTTAACGCACACATGGCGCCGCCCGGCAAGATGAGTTGCAGTATCTGTAGTGTTCTTTACAAAGATAATAATAGGATTATGAATAAACACTTAACCTTACTAACTACGAACTCGCTTTGGGCCCTAAGCTGGAAGAGCTGTTTTGGTTATGAAGTGTTTTAAGCTTTTTTTAAACTCTGATAAAAGCCAAGCTTACACCGTCTTACCTAAATGGAAATTAGTCTTGTGGCTTTCAGTTTAAAAAGATGAACATGCATATCAGGTAGACAGTTCTTAGTTAGCAGCTCTCCATTGTTTTACATAAAATTCAAAATTAGGCTAACTTGTAGCTCTTATGATAAGTCACAAATCTACCACCGGTTCGGAATGCAGATTCTGCTGAGAAGAGCCGGCAAGAAACTCAGCAGTTGCTCTTTTCAAAAAAAAAATTTTTTTTTTTTACAAAGCTATGCTATGTATACAGTGCTTCCACAATAAAGCTTCAAAAATGCATACGTAGGTACACCAATCCAACGCATGTCAAGACGGGCAGACAAAGCAGACCCATTCCCGTTGGTGGCACTCGTTCACGAGCATGACGCATAGCCAGTGGGAATGCCAAAAATAGGGAATGCGGCATCCGCGGACTGTGAGTGAATTATGTATCAACCCGGTGTTGTCGTACTTCGTAGTCATCAACTAGTATAATATGTTTCCATTCCGTGAGAGCTCCGCAAGACATATAGTCGGGATCGAAGCGCGTGCCGCGATAAGGAACGCGGCAGACGGCTGAGGTCACACAGTCATTTTCCAATAATGGTACATTATTTGCATTCATGTAGGTCTTACCTATATTTCATATGTTCCTAGTACATGAATGTGTGTTGCAGTTTACGTAATAAGTGATAGTAATAGTTCTATCATTTTCTATTGGCGATCTTAACAATTAGGTTGCATTTGCGAGCTACATCAGTATAATACACATACGAGTATATTATATCCCAAACAAAAACTGTTAATGGGAATTTAGGGCCAAAGACACATCAAAAATTATTGGCCACTTAAAGTTGGTATTGAAATCAAATTGTAACCAAGTTCTTCGCTAGGCTCAATAAATGAAACCATACTAGAAGCTATATTTTCTTCGACCATTTCCTCTTCGACTTCGTCCCTTCTTACAATTATCGATTTTTTTAAAAACTGCAATATAGTGGGTATTCCAAGTTAGAGCACGCTACCATCGAGAGATTTTTATAAAACTTAATTAAAAAAGAATTAAAAAACTAATAGTACGCGCGGATGAAGCGCGTTGAATAATATAAACAAAACATCTTCAAATTATCGCATATCGCTCACTATCAGAATATAAATTATAAACTAATTTCGATAATAATTTACGATCAGCTAGTTTATTGACCCTCTTCTCTTATCAGTTCAAGATGTGGTTGGTTGAAATCATTATAAAAAATGTCTGCTCGATACAGTTTTCAAGGTAAAGCAAAACATATTATCCACGGGGAAAGGATGAAGTGTTTATCCCCTCGCTCAGTTTTATACACCCGTCGAGCATTCCACCTGGTGGTGAGTAACGTTTCAGACTAAGATGGCAGCGGGCTAACTTGGAAGGGGTATGGCAGTGTACATTCAACCCGTAGGTACCTACCCCTGAACGGTTTCTACACGTTATCGTGCCGGAATGCTAAATCGCTTGGCAGCTCGTCTTTGACGGCAGGGTGGTAACTAGCCACGGCCAAAACCTCCCAGAGCAGACAAGAGACAATTCAGAAATTATAAATCCCAAATTGCCCCCGCCAGCAATCGAACCCGAGACCTCCCAGTTATAAGACCACAGTGTTCACCACTGCGCCACGGAGGTCGTCAACTTGTGCATTGGATCTAAACACTCTGATTTCGTTAATACTTTAAGCATTTAAACAACGTTGATAGCACATATTAATGTCCATTGTGTTAGTAAATGGGTCTTATCAAATTCGATTTTGGAGCAAATGTTTTGATATTTTCAATTAATTGATTGTTATTGTGCGCGCCTCAATCTGTTAAGGTGATTAAGTTAACTGGAGTAGGTATTTAATTGCTTAAAGATCTTGGTCTTGTAATGAAACATTAATATTATACGTATAAATGCGAAAGTTTGGATGTATGGATGTTTGTTAATCAATAACGTCGCAACGACTGAACCGATTTGGCTGAAGGACACAGGGATAGATTATAGTCTGGAATAGCACATAGGCTACTTTTTAACCCGGGATAAGAGAGGTCATTGTCATCAGGTCAAGATCTGATGACAATGGGACCACCTGAGAAGTATACCCTTTCAAACAAAAAAGAATTTTTCAAATCGGTCCAGGGGTCTTCGAGTAATCGGGGAATATACGTAAAAAAAAAAAGATTCCGATGAATTGAGAACCTCCTCCTTTTTTGGAAGTCAGTTAAAAATAAAAGTTGTGAACAGTCTCGAGGCGATTAAACGTGGACACAGAAAACTACGGCATCAGAAAAATCTAAATTGCAACTAATTCTATGCGGACGAAGTCGCAGGCGTCAACTAGTATCTACTTGATACTAACATGTAATACCCTACAGTGCAGTTATAGTAACAGTAATCTTCTAAAGAATAATATTATATCACAAGATACCTATTACGTAATAATTAATTCAATCGACTAGAGCCCTCTGCGCTCGCCCTCATTAAATGCGGATCGTGTGTATGTAAAAAGCGATCAGGGACTATGGGTTTAATTAGAACTGCCACACCCCTTTCCAAGTTAGCCCGCTTCCATCTTAGACTGAAGCCCGCATCGTCACTGAGATACCTACCCTCAGGTGAGATACCGCAGTCAAGGGCCTTGCCAAAAGTCCGATTATAAACGGCATTTTGATTGCTCAATCGGTCCGGGGAAGCCTCTATCTCAACGAGCAAAGGGACAGACTTAAACCGGGAAGGACGACGATTCAAACCCAAGCGTGGCACTACTGTCGTTATCAGTCAACTCCTAACACGGCTTTACACAAAGGGGAATATTTTATACTAGTTAGGTGTAAATAGGCTAATCATTTCTTTAAAAATGTTTTAAATTTTTTTTTCAAAATGCGCACAATCATTAACAATTTAACAGAAGCAAGAGATACATAACTGACATCTCTTAACGGCTCGGAAGCTCCAATTCCCCGGACGCCCAATACATATGTAATTATGTATGTTACGTTCCATTCCTGGAACGTCCTATGCCCGAAAATCTACAGTACAAGTATAAACGTAAAAATTCTTTGTGCAAAACCGACTACAAAGTAAGTACAAACGCCACTACAAAGTATATCAATTGTGCCTATAAAATTTGCGGAGTTCCCTCGATTTCTCCATCCCATCATCAGATCCTGACTTGGTGACAATGGGACTACCTGGGAAGTTTCAAATAAAAAAAGAATTTTTACAAATCGGTCCAGGCGTCTTCGGGTAATCGGAGAACATACATTAAAAAAAAGAGATTCCGACGAATTGAGAACGTCCTCCTTTTTGGAAGTCGGTTAAAAACACTCACCATAGGGAAGTGCGTGATAACAGTCAAGTGATGTTCCTTCTTAGCCAGGGCATCTATGAGGCGGCCGTACATCGCATAGTGGCTCTTCGTGTTGGTCGGCAGCACCGCCAAGATGCGCGCGGAATCTGCCGCCGCGATGCACACCACTACTAGCCACAACAGCGCCTGCATCCCTCTGCCGCTCGACACAGATTGCGAACCGCCGGTGCATTCATGCACCCATCCTGCCGCCTACAGATGACATCACCCTGAAATCTGTCGCGCACACGACCTCTTCCCTCCACCCGGCTACTAGATACGGCAGATTTTCCTTCACACCATCGCGTCGAATGTAGATTGTGCATGCTTATTGTACGAGTATTTTTCTCGATGCAGTCGTATTTTATGATACGATTCAAATATTGAGTTACGCCTTCCGTGGCAGCTCGTGTGTTCAGTTGCCAGGTGTTGAGGAAGTTTTTGATATGATGACGTGCTAAATTGTAAGTTCTATATTGCAACAGATTGTTTTAGTCCATTTTCATTATCACCGTGAAATGTAGATGCTGTGGGTCTCTGTTGATCACAACACACACGAACAGGCTGATAGACAGAAGAACGGCAGCTCATTATCACCATTGACGTGCAATGTTGAACATGCCTATAATGCCATCTCTACGTTGAGCTCCACCCTGCATTCAGCCTTTCCAATTCAGCTGCTTCCCGCCACCTTCCTTTATATTGTCAGACAATCATGCCGCAAGAAGCTTGACGATGCTTTCTAGTACGTTTTTCTACTCCTTTTCGGCTCCAACCTTAAAGCATTTATGTAGAAATAGAATAATTTTTTATTCAAATATACTTTTACAATGTGCTTTCGAATCGTCAAATAGTTAGTTCTACCAGTAGTTGTTTAAATACTCCAACGGACATCGCTCCTACGACAAGTTTGCCATTAGCCCTTTAATTTGTTTTGGCTATTTCGGATCTTATCCTTTGAGAAAGCATAGTCCTCTCCATAGTTTGCTGAATGTCTTTAAATTTATTATTGTAGTCTGGGACGACGAGTTTGGATCCTGTAACAGTATGTCTTCGATATTAAAATTTTGTCGATACAGGCTACGTCCACGTTTCAAAACCTTGGAAATTAATTGTTTTTAAACGTACATAATTTTAAAATTAAAGGGATACAAAAATTTTGTCATCAGTATAGTGTCGGTTTTAATTTAGACGAATGTCTCCGCCAAACTTAAATTATAAGTGCTAACCTTTCCAGCAAGATTTAGAAAAGCATATGGGTACCTACTACTACTTACAGAACCATCAATTTCGTTGTATACAGCTCAGATAGGCAAACAGAGAGGTTTTAGTGTTCCCAGTTCAATCGAAACAGGAGAATTTATCACCGGCCAATATGGTATTAGACTGCAAGCCAATTCAAAAATTATACTTTCGATGTATGTAGTTGACATGTAACTGGCGATCAACTGCAGTCTGCGTGAAGTTAACGCCCGTACAAGGAAAGCCGAAATTTTTCTTTGCAATCCTTTTGGAAAAAGTGGCCAATGTTACCTAACTAACTAGCTTTTGCTCGCGATTTCGTCCGCGTGGAGTTAGGTTTTAGAATCCCACGGGAACTCCTTGTTTATTCCGGAATATAAAGCCTATGGACACTCTACAGGACCTCAACTATAACCATACCATAATCACGTTGATCCGTCACTTTGTAGCGTGTGATTGCAGAACAAACCATCAAATAAACACATTTTCGCATTTATAACAATTAATAGTAAGGATTTGACCAAAAAATGTCACTATGGTAATTCTGCAAAAAATGTGTTAAACTATTGTCTGAAATCTTTAAATGTATCTTGCGACTCGCTTGGAAAGCTACCTATACAAAGTTGTCATCACTGTATTTAATTAATATCTCACATTTTACTTGACTACTAATACTATGTCTAATTACCGACTGCAATATTGCATAAGTACCTATTACAGAGTTATCACAACTCGTGCCCAATGCACCGACGACACTATCAATTAATAAGGCGGATTTAACACATTCAAGTTCACCCCTAGAAGACGCATTACTTACGATTAGCGTAAAACACACACACACAATCACATACAAACAACATACACTCGGATACAAAGATTTTAATTATTGTAATATAAATAAATTCATATTAGTGTATTTTATAGCGGCCGCGCCATTATTTTTTATCACGGCTAACGATATTTTCTTTCAAAACACGTTGACTGTACAGATAAAAATAAATTAACCTTTTAACTTTAAAAGTAATGAAGACCAATTAACTCCACGGGCAAACAAGCCCTTACCTACTTATAATATACCTACATACTGGTATGTTGTTGATTCCAATAGTAAGTATAAAAATTTATTACTGCGGGAGCCTTTTGATTTTCAAGGAGAAAAAGTAGCCTATGTCACTCTCCAGGTCCTCAATTATACCCATAAAAAATCCGCGCTTACGAGTAGGTACATGACGCAAGTTAAGCGCATCCAGTGTAGTTAGCATACATTGTCAATCAATTCATTTCATAATTCAAATTTCACGGGGTTATTCAAGGGGCGGACCAACTAATTCCTAAAAAGTCGGCAACGCATTGGTGGTGCCTGAGGTGCTACAAATATTCATGGGCGGCGGTAATCACTTAACATCAGGTGACCCGCGTGCTCGTTTGCTCGCTAAAAATAACTATATATAAAAAAAAATCATTGTTATTCCAGTTACGAGGTGCAAATAGAAGAGGGCGGGCGTAGAAGAGGGCTCGGCCAACGCATGATGCAAGTGCTGGAGCGGTTGGCGCAGGCGACGCACATGCGCTGCGTGCGTCTCACCGCCCTCACGCACAACCCTTCCGCCGCCGCGTTCTTCAAAGCATGCGGGTGAGTTGAAATAGTAGATTGTTACACAAGGGACGTAAGTAAGCTATTACAGAACAAGATCCAATTTGGCGCCAGTGCGAGCGCAGCTCGCATAGGGCGCTAATGGATCGCGTGCACCCGAGATATTTAGTCACACGAGCGAGCGCAGCGAGCGAGGGTGAATATAGTTCGAGGGTGTAATAGCTACTTGCAACCGAGGTAAGCATTCTACTTTATATCATTCTTGCGAGGTAAATAAAACATTGGTAATGCAAAATGAAATTTTAATTAGAATAATTAGCAAATTTAGAGAAAAAATAGAAAAAAATGGTTACTTATTATAATTAATTATAGTAATATTGCTGCAATTATGAAAATTAAGTTTTCACGTAGCGCTCTTTGGACTTATCCGGCAAAAGGTTTTGCATCATTTGTTCTGCTTCAAGCAAACAAAAATCAGGCTCTCCTCCTTTTTCATCATCTGATGAAGTGCTTGACATTGTTGTAAATAACTTAAATCCCTTTACGAACAAACTTCACAAACTTTCAGATCAAATGAAATGCCGCCATTTCCATTTTTTTTTCGTAAATAGTTTTCCATTTTTTTTTTTACGGCTCTGAGTTCCAAGGAGTTTTGCATAGTTTGAAATGTATGGAAATTAAATGCCGCCATGTTCAGTGTTTTTTTTTTTTTTCAGTAAAAAGTTGTCTTACCATTTTATAAGAAAAGAGATTGTTTACCAAGGAGTTTTGCATAGCTTGAACTGTAAAGTGAACATTACAATTAAAGCATAGTGCGACGTAATGTTGCCTTGAATTGCAAACACTAACTTACAAGGAGACTTTCCACCATAGTAATCCCTAGTTACTGAGCAAGTATGATATAAAAACTTTTTTTTAATTCGATGACAAGATAGCTTTTGACTGCAATTTCTGCTGATGATAAGTGACGATGCAGTCTAAGATGGTAGCGGACTAACTTGGAAGGGGTATGACAGTGTACATTCAACCCATACCCCTAGTCGGTTTCTACACGCCATCGTGCCGGAACGCTAAATAGCTTGGCGGCACGTCTTTGACGGCAGGGTGGTAACTAGCCACGGCCAAAGCCTCCCACCAGAACAAACTTCTAAATCAATGTGTCTACTGATAGGTAGTCAAAATTTTCAGAAGTCAACTCTGACCATAAAATAGTAGCTATTACTTACTATTGGGGTCTGACATTGTCACGAATTTACACTCATCTTGACCCAAACTGTTTCTGGGTACGGGTCTCTCTTAGAATGCGAAGGATGGTAAGTCCGCCATCAGTATTCTGCACCAAGTGCAGCTTAGCAGACTTGACATACGTTTGAGAACATTCTGGAGAACACTCAAGCACGCAGGTTTTCAAGCAATGGTTGCCTAACAAGCGATATTCCTTACACACACACAGCTCCAAAAAGGTAGAGTGCCTGGGAATTGAACCCGGATCCTTATGCATAAAATTAAAGTGTAATGGCAAAAGTTCTTTCGGAATCTATACCTAAGCTTACAAAGTACTTTAATGGATTTAATTAATTTGTCAACAATTTTTGGAGACAATATTGATTCAGAAGACGAGTGTGTTTATTCAAAAAGGCATTGAACCTCCCAAATTTCGTTGTTCGTACTGTACCGGGCACCCTGTATGCACCGGCGCTATTGCATATTGCAGTGTGTAAAAGTGCACGCGGTAATCACGTGGTCTTATCGGACTTCGCTCATTGAGTGTGTTTGGTTATTGGTCATTGATCGCGAATTTTGCTTTGGTTACACAAACTTAGAAATGTTATCATTATTAACTAGTTTATGCGCGCGACTTCGGCCGCGTAGAGCTCGGAATCCTGGATAAATGTAGCCTATGTCACTCCAATTCCTCACCTATATACCCTATATACCCATGCAAAAATCACGTCGATCGGTTGCGTCGTTGCTGCACGGTCGGAGGGCAAACCAACAAACAAACAAACTACACATGATTATGAGCACTCCGCTGTAATTCCTTCCTGACCTGTAGATTCCTCTGTATGCATAATATCATCTTATCTATTTGTTGCATCAGTGAAGTCTATATTATAAGGAAAATGCACTGTAAGACTAGCTTTACTTTCAATTACATAAATTATAATTATAATTTATTTTAATACAGAAATGTCAATGTTTTATTTAATTGAAATTAAATTTAATGAAATAAAGATTTAGATGCAATTATCCATTATTAGGTTCAAACACTGTTGCCTAAGATAATCACAACTCGTAATATAGGCATCTGTATTGTTTAAATTATCTTCTAAATCCTCCAGTAGATATTATTTAATTAAATAGGTATTAAATTAGTTAAAGCGATAGTATACACACATATATATATTGTTGTCTGTTTAGCTTAATTAGCTTAACTTAAATGTCGTATGTACGTATGTATATCTTCTTTTACAGGTATAGTATAGACGAGACAAGTCCAGCTAAAGAAGATAGTGCACACTATGAAATTTTGAGCAAATCTACTGTACCTACAGAAGTCTGCGATACCTCGGAGAAACAAGTTTCAAATAGGATAGAATTGACGGGTTCATAAGAGCATAATGTTATAATAATAATTTTAATATAGTATTACAAGAAACTTACGATCGAATACTAAAAAAATTAGTAGGGTTAGTATAAGATTTAATTCGATTTCGTATGCGTATTTGATGACATTAGCGTCAAAGAAAAATAAACCTTAACTGTATGGATTTAAAGTCTCAAATTCAGTGCAACCCATTTTAATTTGGAGCGTATCCGTATACGTAAACGTACAAGAATTGATGCACGAAATTGAACTGTAATTCAATGCAGTTATGGTTCATTTTTCTTTGTCGTTAATGTCATCGAATACGAATATGCGAATTAAATCTTATAGTAACCCTATAGGACCTATAAATCATAATAGGGCTGTATGGACAAAATGCCACTAGTATAGTAACATGGGGAAAATAAAAATTTCCCCATGTATAACTTCTGTATTTGGTCGTGAGCTCTTTCAAGTTTAAGTTAGAAACAACAAAAATATAGAGACTGCTTTTATTACGTTTTGTACCTACTCTAGCTTGTACCTACCAGTTTGTATCTACTAGAACCTGAAGTTGGAAGTGTCATTGATGGATTCCATAGTCCGTTATGAATCCAATGAATTGTAAAACTCTTAAGGGTAAAACTCATTATTAAGGATAATAAAATTATGGATATAAAATGGTTTTTTATTTACAAGAAAGGATAGACTGAAACAAAAAGTAATATTTTGCTGTAATCTGCCAAACCAGAAAAAATCTGTATGGAAACATGCGCCGACCGCGGCGTACACCATCGTTTGTCCAGAACAGAAAAAACTAGAAAAACACAATACAACACGCAGCGCCACACAAACTTGGCACTACGTGTTGGTATACTTAGTTTGTTTTATGTTTGGCGGATTACAGCAAAATTTCGCAAAGTAACTATATCACAGTAGCAAAATCGTGGAACACAGATGCTAGAAGCTGCCTGTGTGCGTTGACCCTAAACAATGGGCGTTATCTTAATGGAAATGGTTATTCCGATTCTCCAACAAGCCACTTAGAGGATAGATAATAAATTGGTAGTAGATATTGCGTAACGATTATAAAATTTAAAATTAAAAACAATATATTTCATGCAGGCCAATTCTAGGGTCGGCATACTAAAGCACATAAGTCACAAAAACTCATATTTTTTTATTTAACTAATAATATTCATTTATTTTAATACACCGTCTAACTAAAGCACATAAGTCAAAGCCGTTCGCTTGAAAGTTCAAATTGAAGTCCGATAAGAAAGGATTTTTGAAAATTCAACTCCTAAAGGGGATAAAATAAAATCCGCGGACAAAAACTAGTATTAGTAGATACCTAAGTATATAAATCTCATCATGCTGTAACTAACAATTGCGCAGACTTCTCGTAACTGTAGGTCCTAAAGTCAAATAGGTAATAATTCTTGTAATCGACAATTAACTGAGATAAACCAAGATGGGATTAAGGAAATCATATTGGTAGGTAAATTTTGAAAGGAAAATCTTTAATAAAAAAAAAATTAATTTAAGAACAATAGAGTCGTATATTTTATTTTTTATTATAATCGTTGCCACTGAATGATGGTAGGAAAGTATTCTTACTAGCAATGCATTTTAGCCAAGAAAGAGAAAATGCTAGCCAATCAGATTGCGATTCTATAATTTGACATTGACTCTACAAAAAGATCAAAGGTCATCCGCAGTCATTTTTTGTGTTTATTGGCATTTGGTTCTCACATCTATGTTCTATTCACGATGTCCAGCCAGCAATTTCTTGGGCGAGAAATATACCAACTATAGTTGGATGATCGCTTAGATTACTTTCTTGCTGAGAATTTTAACTCCTACCGTCGTTACTTTGAGGTACTTTTTGCAACTTGTCTCTTACCCAAGGTCTTTAACTTGGTTTATACCACTTTGATTAAGTTTAACGGAAATCTGCTTTGTTAATTTAATTTCAATCAACAGTCTCTACGTCTAATGGAGATTCACATCTACTGCCGCTGGAGTCATCTGATGCGCTACTATAGCTCTGCCTAAGATGGCTATTTGTTCCACTTGTATTGCTTTCACCATAATTATTAATCTCATTTCTGATGTTGAATGGATTTTTGGCCATTTCTTCTGTAAAGTTATTGATGCTATTTTGTCTGATGTGAAACGTAGTGTGTAAAGCTTGGTTGTTGACTGGAATCCAGACGTTATTCGCAGTAGTTTGGACTGGGGTAGTGGATGGTAAAGTCACAGCACGAGGAGGCGTAATGGATCCGGATTTCTCTCTTCTTTCACGAGCTCTTCTGTTTTGAAACCATATTTTTATCTGTAAAAGAGTAAGTTGGTTATGCAAAGTCGGTTGTATTGAGTAGATATTTTTAAATATTCCCATCTACGGTACCTGGCTATAAATATTGCACATCGAGCTTTGAAAATGGAATAATTGGCTGGCGAAATGTCTGTTATATCTAGCTGAGAGACGGACTCTGCGTCTAAACGTTTATCTAGACAGTAAATCTAAAAGTAGTAGATGGAACTACTCGGTCAATGGGCACTACATTGCAGTTACTCAGTAAAGTGATATTGCTATTTGATACTTGAAGACTACCGTTCGTTTCCGAACAATATCTCCATATCTGTTTCACAAGGGTTTCACACGCTTATAATCAATTTTATATTTTTTAGAGCGTACCTACTCTGTCGCCTGCGCGCCCGTGAAAGATACCCACTCGAGGTCGAGGGGGTACCTATTCATCCGATCACCTCGTAGTTCACGGCTCGAATTAAGGAACACGCGCTTATGCCGCCGGTTGCGCACCCGGTAAAGATGTTCACTCAGGAGTCAGGGGGTACCCACTTACCCGATCATCTCGTAGTTGTAGCGCAGCGGCCAGCGCCCGGAGTGCGGGTGGCGCGAGGTAGGGCGCGCGCGCGTACGCCGCCTCCAGCGCCGCCGCCTGCGCGCCCGTGAACGGAACCCGCGCGTGGCGCCCCGAGCGACGCGCTCGACTCGCGTTTGACGTACCTGATAGTGTAATTTTAACTACATAATATTATGTGAACCTTTTAAGAATTACTTCCTTAATTTCTGTCATAAAATAGCATAATGCTTAATTGGTAACGTTATTTCCTAGTACAATTTAGCTCTTAACCTTCTACTCATGATTACGTTCACTCTACGTTCTATTCTCCAGGCTTGATCGCAATAAAAAATTCGTTACAGTGAAGTGAGCTCAAGAGCTCTGCTAGACATTGGACATTCGGAGAATTGGTCTTTCCGGGCTGGATTCGAGCTGCTTTAAAAAGAAACGACTCTAGATTCCTCTTTTATAGCGTCCGTAATTCAAACATTTTTGTGGTCCCCATAGACAATCGATAAATGGCCGTGTACTTTCTGTTGAAGTACTAGAACAAACGAAGTACTCAAAAAATTTGCAAAAACACTCTGGAATTAAAATCGAAGAACCGACATAAATCCCAAGGGTATTAAAACTGCGACCTCTCATCGGAAAAGCTTTGTAGTAATTGTCCATATTACTAATACATATTATACATGCGAAAGTGAGTTTGTGTTTTGGTTTGCCCTACAATCAGTAGCAACTGACCCATGCAGGGTATAATTGAGGACCTGGAGAGTGACATAGACTACTATTTATCCCGCGAAAAAACCCAGGGTTTCCCAAGGGACTTTAAAAACCTAAACAGCTCGTGTAGACTAAAATTAGACAATTGTTTAGCATCCATTATTTTTATAAAAGAGAACAAAACCAATTCTAACGCGGAAGCCTTGGAGGCTGGTACCGTGTGCAGCACAACCAGCTCGGTGCTTCATCGCCACCCTCCCGACTCGAATCCTCACTCAAAATCCTTTCTATACTAAAATCGGAAGTACCGCACTTTGCACTGGACACCGGAGACAAATTCATGATCACAACTTCCAATACCACTGAGGGATGTCACGATTTGCTGTTTATAAAAGCTTGTATACAAAGGGTGGGTTTTATATAAGCCACGCCTCGTATTTCTTACTTCTGGGGTTGCTTGGTGCTTCCCCTAATTTGGTAACAGTCAAGATCTTTATCGCCCGCCGCTGTGAATGGGTAGCACGCACCAATAGCCCTGTAAGTGTTGTGACAGTGGCCCATTCATACGTAACTAGGATTGAATGAGAAACTGATACAGTTTGCACACAAAAGGATGTTATTACTTTAAGGGTATGTGGGAAAATTAATTTGTAACTCGTATTATGTTACCTTTGTTGGGGCATTATAATATTATGTAGTCTAATAAAAGTAGTAAAGTGATACCGTATTGTGATTGCTAATTAAAATGTTATTAACTTTTGCCGTCGGTTATGAACATGTGGTGGTAAATTCTGGCCCCTAGTTAATCTTTAATCCTCATAGAGATAATAAAATACGAAGTAGGTAGGTATATACAAAATATACTTCAACATCAGCAATCCATCAACGGCTCAGCCTATCTGTCTGTCTGTTTGTGGCATCGTAGCAGCCTGATCGTAGGATGAACCGATTTTGATTCTGCTTTTTTTGTTTGAAAGGTGAATTTGTCGGGAATTTTCTTAGCTGCATTTATATAGCTACATATGAAATCGGTCCAAGATGGCCAATTACATACTTATTTTTTTTAACTTTACCTACATGTCGGAGGTGTTTTAAATTTTCAATTTGCACTTGTAGATTTATTATGAAATTTTTTGAAAAGAAATGTGAAGGTTCATTAGCATTTTAAAGTTTAGCACTCCAGTTTAATTTCGACGCTTAGGTAAGTTCTATCTCTGACAAGCATCTTCGACACAAACTCAATAGCTGACCTTCAGATAGAGTAAATAGGTAACAAATAAAATAAAAATGTGCAGAGTATTGTTACCAATCACCTTGACCTCGGGAGTATAACTATGTCGATTAAAAAGAACAGGAAGTTTATAAGTCTGTTGCAAATTCGATTATGTATCTACTTTTGTGTAGTTAGAGTTGTTTGTATTTAGAATTTTGTACTTACTTATCATCTACTTAAAATAAAGCGCTAGCCCGCACTGCGAATAAAATCTGCGATTTTTTTTTCGTAAACCTAACCCGTAAAACCTTCGATAACAGAAAAAAGTATAAAGCCCTTTAAACAAGTAGCAAATGAGCTGATGATGTTCAGACGCCTGGGCAGATCTTCAGAGAAGATTTGCTAAGATCAAGATCACGTCAGCTTTCAAACAGAGAAAACCGCATCAAAATCGGTCAATTAGTTAGGAACAGACAGATACACTCAAACACAGATACACATGTCAAACTTTTAATATCTACCCCTTTCGTCGAGGGTTAAAAAGGATAGAATTTGAAGCTTTGACCTGTGGTGATTGTTCTAAAGCAGAAGTTTGAGGCTTTCAAATGCCTAAGAATAATTATTTATGCATGAATATAATATAGGTGACTCGTTATAGCATGAAATTGATTGTAAACATCTGCTATCCGCAATTCAGTGTTATCTTGCTGCGGCCATCTCTAGTGGCGATTGTTACTGAATCGCCCCGTTTATAGGATTACAACCGTCATTGTAACTTTATTCAGTCCCTTAAACCGCAGTTAAAAACCAAATAATGGCACTTGAATGTTTAAATACCTACCAATTGCAGCAATTTGTGTTTAAGTTCGGAAGATTGTCTGATTGTCTGCGATTTCGTCCGCGAGGTTTTCAAAATCCCCGTCTTCGGAGAAGTATACCTACCTTTAGTCCGTGCGGTGTAGCATGGTGCGGCATAGACAATAGACCACGGGTGGCCAACCGGTCAATCGCGGCTATTAGTCGAGTCGATCGCGGCATGACTTTGCAAATGTAGCGGAAGATGCTCAGACGCAATACACACTAAAGTTTTGAACAAGTAATTATTAACTAAGTATGTAAGTAGTTAATAAGAATTCAATTTTATGTTTTCCCTTTTAATTTTAATTATGTAAATAAAAAATCTACTACTAATATTATAAAGCTGAAGAGTTTGTTTGTTTGAACGCGTTAATCTCAGGAACTCAGGAACTACTGGTTCGAATTGAAAAATTCTTTTTGTGTTGGATAATCCATTCATTGAGGAAGGCTCTAGGCTATATAACATCACGCTGATCATAATAACAGAAATTGACGCGGACGAAGTCGCAGGCAACAGCTAGTAGTACTACATAAGTAACTTATACCTACTGTTTCATTTATCAAGCAGTATGAAATTGGTAGATCTATCAGGCTTTCTTCGTAAATACTAGATCATAGCTCTACTCAAGTTTGCCACCTGCTGATGGTGCGAATGACGAACCCTTCCTCATAACTCTTGTTCATTGCCGCGAAGGACTTATTTACAGTTGCATCCTGAATATGTCAGTCGTAAAATACGCAATGAGTACCTAATAACTGTAGTAAATTAAATAAGTCTGTAGGCTATGCCGCACCAGCTACACCTTATGCTGCGTACAGACCGGCCAAACGAACGCCAACGAACGGGTTTCGTTGACCTTCGTTGCTGCAATCTGGACGGCTTAGCGAATGCCAACGATCGCTCGTTGGCGTGTGCCGGCGATCTGAAGCGTGGCGGTAACATCAAAGAAATCGAGCTATTTGATCGAACTCTGTTTGGACGGTCGCCGAAGGCCAACGAACGAACGCTCAGTTGAAGCAAGAGTGCGTAGCGTGTAGATGTCCAATTTGATAATTACTTGGATATTTCTCGCCATTTAGATCATGGAAAAAAACAAAGAATGGAGTAACGACGATATGTTTTTATTAATAGATTTGTATAAAGAAAAGCCGTGTCTTTGGGATCCAACAAATAATGAATATAAATTGAAAGCGAAGAGAAGTACTGCTGGCTAGAAATTGCTAACATTCTTAATTGCGATTTTATTTTTATTTTTTATTTAATTTATTTTTTCTTGCTCTTGCTAACTCGTTTTGGTATATAAAACTAGCAATTATAATGATGTCGTCGTCGTCCGTGATTAAATTGCGAATGAAAGAGAAAAGAACCGGAATCAAGTGCCAACGAAC
Source organism: Hipparchia semele (assembly GCA_933228805.2). NCBI lineage: Eukaryota > Metazoa > Arthropoda > Insecta > Lepidoptera > Nymphalidae > Hipparchia > Hipparchia semele. The sequence continues at coordinate 3,155,370 of OW121725.1, read as the reverse complement.
GTTCGTTCGAGCACTAAATGTATTTGGATGTATTAATGAACTCTAACGAGCGTGCGGAAGCCAACGCTAGCGAACGATAAATATCCGTCGTAGGGCGTTCGTTGGGCCGGTCTGTACGCAGCTTTACAGATAATAACAGCGTATTCACAACAAAGTATAAAACGTAAAAGTCTAAACCCTAACTAATATCGACCCTCTCCCATTAAGAATATGGTCGAATGTAAAGCCTCCCGCCAATCAAGGCGGGCGGCGAATAATAATTAATTCAACTAGATATGCAATCCCAAAACAAACCTAATTGTGGCTAGGTATTCGTCAATAATAAGCTCTCACCTATGAACTTAAATTTTTTTACATTTTTCAAACAAACTTCTTTAGACTTAATATTATAGGTACTCGCTTTTCCGCGTGACTTCATCCGCGTGGAGTTTTCAATAAACCCGCGAGAACCCTCTGCATTTCCGGAATAAATAAAAGGTAGCGTAGCGTCGCTCTCCAAGGCCTCAACTGTACCCTTACTGTACCCATTCAATTTAGATATTTTTTGTCATATTAGTAAGGATCTGCACTTGAGTTAGTATTATTAGTTACTAGATGATTCCCGCGACTTTGTTCGCGTGGATTAAGGTTTTTTATTCCCGCGGGAACTCTCTTATTTCCCGGGATAAAAAGTAGCCTATGTCCTATTCCAGACTATAATTTATCTCTGTGCCAAATTTCAGCCAAACCGGTTCTGTCGTTGCGACGTGATTGAATAACAAACATACAAACTTTCGCATTTATAATACTAGACTAGACTAGATAGGCTAGGGTAATAGGAAATAGTATAAAAGCATATTTCGGTATCGTAAAACGGTGTTAACGTTACTGAAAATACGCAATTGTGAATCGAATGAGAACTTATTTTTCGCGAGTACGAGTTTTGAGCGATGACATATCTAGTATACTGTAGATCAAAGCTTATAACGGTTCCTCCAGCCAGCGTCACCGGCGACTGGTTTCTGACAATCAGTTTATTGGTATTCACGTAACGAAACACGCGTTTATTTCCCAAAAATAAAAAAGTAACAAAGATATTCTACAAGCAAGTGTGCCGAAAAAGATGTCGATACCAAAATATTTTGAATTAGAAGGCGGGGATCGTTTGCCGCGGATTGGATTCGGCACTTGGCAGGTAGATATATTTACAACCAATATGCAATTATGTTTTTGGGATTCCATACGCGAAGGGGAACCAACGGGGCCCTATTGCTAAGCCTCCGCTGTCCATTCATCCGTCTGTCTGTCTGTCAGCGGGATGTATCTCATGATCCGTAATAGATAAAGAGTAGAAATTTTCAGAGAATGTGTATATCTGTTGCCGCTATAACAACAAATAATAAAAATTAAAATAAATTAAAAATCAAAGGGGGCTCCTCTACTAGAAACGTGCTTTTTCGGCGTTTTTTAATACGGAACCCTTCGTATGCGAGTTCGACTCGCATTTGACCGGTTATTTCTGTTCTTTTTTGTTTTTTTTTTTTGTACTTATTAGGTAAGTACCTACTACTAGGGTATTACATCCCTACTACATAAGTATGTATGTAGGTACACAAGAACAAGTAGGTATTACTAGGTTTTTGACCCCGATAGCAAATATCATAGCAAACATAGTTATCAACTAGATATAAAGATCAACCATTAACTTAAGTTTAGGTAAAGTCAGGTAGTTACCCAAGTTTTAATAAATAATTTTGAATTTTAACTTCTTTAAAAACAAGGTGCAATTAATTAATGCAATGGGTCGCTTTAATTCGGTGAGAAATTCTCAATAAAAGATCGTGCGAAAGTTCCCAGACCTACCTACTTCCATGTAGAAACAATTTAGGTGGGTATATGTAGTTAATTTGTGTAGAACTGGTTTCGTAGAAGAATGGATTTTATACAGTCTTCAAAACTCAATACAAGTTTTGAAGACTAAGGCACCAAAAAACCGGTCAAAATCGGTCCATTCGTTAGGAAGCTACGAAGGAACAGACAGACACACAGGTACACACGTCAAATAAATTTGACGTGTTTGTCTGTTTCCAATCCTTTTGCGTCGCGGGTTGAAAAGAACGTGATCGCTGCTCCATATCTCTTGTTAATGCAGTTCCAGAACATAATCAAGCAAACAACATTTCTTAAATTCTGTAGCCAAGGTCTACGTCTCCTGTCGGAGGGATTTTTGGAAAAAAAAAACATTTCTAAGTTTAAGGTTTTATTTCCCGCTTTGGGAGACATGAATCAACGTCTTTCGTACAACACTGTTCATCATTTATATCACAACATTCTTCACTTTGCTTTTTCGATCTTTTAAACTTGTTGCTAATTCTTTTCACCTTCATATGTTTCTTGACGTATTTTTTGAAATCTTTCCACTTCGATTTATTGAGCTTTGTGGAGGAATCGACGATAACACAGGGTCTCTCGAAATGCCGAGATATGTATCGGCTGACGGAGCTGCACGAACATTTCCCGCTACAGACAGAGTGTGTCTCGTTATCGTGGTCACCACTAAACGGCGACAGACCTCTGGACGTAGACGCGAAACATAAACTTCCCTGGGACCACTTCTTTCTGGCATTATGTATACTTTCACAAAAAACGTCCGACGAAGACATGGTCTCTCAAACAGCCAAACATTCGACCGCCGCGAAAACTGTAGAATACATACCTACCCCATTTTTATCACAATTCAAACATTGTTTATTTACCAATTTTCCTCATTATACCGATTGCTTAAGTATACCATAGCTGTCTGCGTAAAATATTATTTTCGAGTACGTCGATGATTATAGTGGAATAATTTGTTTATTGATTTTGAACAAAGTTGTGATTGAACTACAATCACTGAGTAACTATATTAATCACGCCACACTTGAATTTATTGGTCGAATTGGTGGTATTTAAACTTTGCATTTAGATAAGCCGCATTGTCTTTGGTGCTAGCTTACTGTCATCCTATTGTCTTTTTGATGTTGTTATCAGCATGGAAATAAGAAGTACCCGCTTCTTAGTTCCCCAGCAAAGAGAAGAAATATACTTACTAACAAGAAATCGTATCTAGGTAATGTTCTAGGGATATTGTAATTCATTCGGTAAAAAGGTTTTTCAGTAGCTCTGCTTTCCGTCTCCACCTTACTCAGTCGTAAACGCAGTGATTACATTCTCTTGGGTTTTTAGGTTACCAATTACTAAGCCTTCGCTGTCCGTCTATACCTACTTAGAGTTAGGTACAATCCCGCTTTTTCACCGTTAACCCCCGACGAAAAGAGAGATGTAATAAGTTTGACGTGTGTCTGTCTGTTCGCTCCCAAGATCAACAGCATAATTATTACTACTTACATTTTAAACTACTACCAACCAAACCAAACAGCATCCTTAGGTATGTACATCTTTTAAATCCTACAGGCGCCTCCAGATATCCTCGAAAAAGCAGTGGAAGCAGCCCTAGAAGCTGGCTATCGGCATTTCGACTCTGCTCGCGCGTACGAGAACGAGGACGCGCTCGGTCGCGCCCTCACCCGCTGGATCGGGGGAGACCCCGCCAAGAGGAAGGAGCTGTTTGTCGTTACCAAACTACCGCCCTCAGGTAATAGTTCAAAATACACCGCGAGCCATTAAAATTTTTATGGGACCATTTCGCGAGCTTCTTCTGTCGATTAAAAAAAAAATCTCGTGAATCGGTTCAGAAACCTCGGAGTAATCGGTGGGCATACATAGAAAAAAAAAAAAAAGATACCGGCCGAATTGATAACCTCCTCCTTTTTGGAAGTCGGTTAAAAATCGGCCCGTTTTTATATTATAGTCCTGTAACTACATTTCATACGAACGAAATCAATGACGGATGTTCTTGTTTCTTGTGGATGGCGGTGACAGTTTTCTTTATGTTCTTTCCTTTTCCTTAAAAATCACGTGGAAAATTAACTTTTTTAGCCGCCTAACTTCATTCCCATTCAAAATTCACAACCTCCCACAGATCGACCCACATTGTTCGTCTAATCTAATCTAGTACATGTACGACCGTGAATATACTTGTATTCACAATTCTAATAGTAGATCAGCGATAGGTGCAGATGAATGTAGATAAATGAACTTACAACCTACCCAATTAAATCACTGATTTAAAAATACACTTGATTCCAGGAAATCGACCTGACTTAGTGGAGGAATTTTTCGAGGCGTCGCGTCGTGACCTCGGGTTGGACTACATCGACCTGTACCTGATACACGCCCCGTTCGCGTTCGAACACGTACCAGGGGACCTACATCCCAAGAACCCAGACGGAAGCATGAAGATGGATCATTCCACTGACTTGGTGGGCATCTGGAAAGTTAGTACCTAACAATTCTTCGTACCAAATTTGAAATCGGCTGTGGGATTGTCTAAAAAAGATTGCATTAGTGTGACGATCGAATGTTCAAAGAAAAACAAGCTTAAATTAATTTTTTTTTTATTAATTGTAATTCGTTTCCTATGTTAGAAGTATTCCGTTTCTGTGGTCTACGTCATAGATAATCGAGAAAAATTATCTCAGAAGATTAAAATGTCGTCAAGGCATGTCAAGACGAAGCTCTTGCATATTCTCTTGGGACGAAGCTGGTGAAAAACTTACCTAGTGACAAGGAATATACCCAAGAATATACTATTCTCTACCGAGAGCCTAATGATTATATACTCAGTGGCTGAAATAAAATGTCACCAGAGTGATTACATTCTCTTTGAATGTCACAAATCATGGAAAATACTACTCTCTTCACTTTCTTCGCAAATTAAGAATCCAAATTATCTCTATAAATTTTCAATAACTTAACAAATTAAACGATGTTATTGTAATTGTTAATTATACTAAAGGCTTAAACTTACAGCTTATAAACATGGGCGTATCTTTCCTACGAGACAAGGAAAATTCCAGAGTCAAAGAAGTAGAAATTGAAAGCAAAATAGAAATGATCAATTGTGGTTACCACAGTGATGCAGTATACAGGGCATGTAGTTACTCCAAATGTACAGCAAAAGCCATTGCATCTAAAAAAGACAAAGCAAGTTTAAATCTTACAAGCGAGCGTATAACTATACCAAAACGCGACATATTTTCATGGACGAAGATTTATCGATCACCAGTTCAAACTCCAAAGAACAGCAATAATGAAAATGAGGTAAAGGAAACCATTTCAAATGTATGCAATGAGATGCAACAAAATAAAGTAGAGCCAATTCTGAAACAATCCACGGCGATGCAAGTGAATACAGAAACATCCATTACATCAGTCCCAATGAATTATAAGACATATAAGACAAGAATGATTCCATACTTATTATGTCCATGTTGCAGCGGTGGAGATGATAAATTAGAAACTTATGATATGCCGTATAACAGGCAGAATACAACAGATTCATATGAAAGTATTGAGCTACGTACAAACTCTGATCGTAACTTTCCACCTCTCAATTTAGACGCTTCTCTTATGAGTATCATATATTTACAGAGAAACTTAAACCGGAATAAAGCTCTTAAAAAATACCCAAAAATTATAAGAGTTATTATAAGAAATGCATACAATAATTTTATTAGCGTCTTCAATTTCAAGTACTTTGGGACTAATATGAGTAAAAACATATCTTAACAATTCAAAGCTGTGTATAAATCCTAAGTACTCCTTGTTTATCTTGATCTAATACATACTTATCCACTTACATGCTTACATCATTGGTAAATATTCTAGCACAAGAAAAAGCAAAAGTCATAAACCAAGAAAAGAAGAAAATGATGACAACGCATCAATCATTTGTCACTGTCAAATTTAAGTCGAATTTTTCAACAATAAAAAATACCATAATGCTTTCAAATATTTATTTAATACAACAACCATAAAATGAAATAGAATAAAAAGTAACAGAAGCCACAAAACTCTCATCACGACAGTTCCTGGTTGTTTATTTATATACTTACGCATATCTAATATGATTTTCATAAAAAATGTGCATTTTCTATGGATCAGCTCAGATTTGTTGAGATAAACAAACATGGTAACAACTACAACGATCTTAAGATCATCGGCTGTTGAATGTGGAGGATGTCAATATAGCCGTGCTCGCAGTCGTCCTCGAAGTCGAAGGCGAAACCGTTGCATTGATAAATTTTTCCGTTTCTGTAAATATATATTCTGTTGTAAATGTTGTAAGAAAATATGCTGTAAAAAACGCAATAGAAGACCATCTAAAATAACGAGAAGAGTTCGAGATATCCAATATGTAAGACGAGGCAAAGGGTCTAAAAGTCGATTGGACGAAGGGCGAGCTTCAGATAAAAATGAAAATAAATTACAAGCCTACTACTACAGCGAGATGCCACATTCGAGATCAAATAATCCCACGCATACCCTTCAGAGAACTCCCTCGAAACCATATTTCAAACAAAAATGTAACAATGATAGTAAAAGTAGGCCAAATATCAAACAAATATCTGCAAAACGAGGAAAAGCCGAAAGTGGCATAAATATAAATCAGCAGGTACATAGAAATAGTAATTATAGAAAAATTCAGTCTCTAGCCCTAACTTCTACCCAGGATTCTTTGCAAACTCCTGTACAAAATACGCCTCGGCAAAAGAAAAGAAAAAATAGATTTACTTTATCAAATATACTTTTCTGTTGCTTAGGGCTAAATGAAAACCAAGGGGAAGGTTTGCAAGATGCCAGAACAACAAGAACTGTCAAATTGGGAGACAGAGAAGCAGCAACGAGCAATAACGAGTTTAACAGTCAGCACCATGCGAATTCAATACAAAGCCTTGAAATAACTTCTCATCGTTTAACAAGATCAACCTCACGAATGCCATCATCTGATAGTAATTTTAGTTTCTTGAGACCATGTTTTCTAACAGAGGAAAAAAAGTCCGCCGTCTTACAACGGAAGTTTTTTCATTTAACAAACAAAATCAAATCTAGGAGACACAAAAATCGCAGAAACTTCAAACACAACAATGTAATACTTCGAGTATTTAAGCAATACAGTTCTGAAACCTGTTCTGTCTTATCTGCAAAACTCAGCAAAATATTTATGATAAGAGACCCGTCAGACACCATGATATGCTCTCCTATCGACGCTATCACCAGACCAACAAATAAACTTTGCGGTCTTGGTGAAGTCCGATTGAAAATGACGTAAATTCTTGATGCTTAAACAAGTTTAGTTTCCTTATGTACCTTAACATCAGATCCTAGTCTAAAATAGCAGAAATCTTAATACTAAGTCCAGCTTAGAGGGTCCTGTGGATTATGCAAAAAATGTAGAACGGAACGTAGGAATCATGTTATTTTTGTAACATAAACAGTTTTGCGTTTATATTTGAACATTACAGCAATAAATCACAGGCATCACTCTTGCTGAATTACTGCTTTTTTTTACGTTACATCCCAAAACCAATTTATCTCCTGATCGGAGTAGCGATTTTTTTATTAATTAAAAAGAACACATGTCAAAGATTTTTTCATATTTGGCTTACCTACTAGCACTGAGATACTTTTCAGAAATTGCTCAAGATAAAGGAATCCGGGCGAGTCCGGCATGTCGGGGTGTCAAATATGAATGAAGAGCAGCTAAGCAGATTGTCCGCAGTGGAGAAACCGGCTTGCTTACAAGTGGAGGTCCACGTCCTGTGCCAACAGAAACCATTGATAGCAGCTGCTAATCGGCTTGGAATACCCATCGTGGCATACTCTCCTTTGGGATCTAAGGCCTTAGCTGATGCATTAGCCGCTAAAACTGGGTACGAAAATTTTTCTATGGACTTAAATTAATATTTAATTATCAGCACGGGATCTTCCCCGTTTGGCCTTAGCCAAGTTAGGGATACGGGTCTCGAGGCAAGGCCTACTTGCCCGGATGAGGCACTGGAAGAACACTTCCCTGGTGATGTACTTTAAGACACATGTTAGCTATGCCTTCTTGGCTACGGGCCTGGTCACGTGTCTATGGCCCCTGCGCTGTGAGTGATGAGCTCGCTGGTACGCGCAGGGATGCTGTCATGGCCGGAAATGCTCGCCTTCTCCCGCGAGTTGCGCTGGTACCTACACGTAAACTAGATGTCGCCACACGTTCCTCAATCACGCTAATAATACCTGATAATTTTCTTAGTTGGCCAGTTTTTTTGACATTATATATATTTGTAACAGACGCGACTATCCAAATCTTCTGGAGCTCCCTACGGTGCTGAAGATCGCAAAGGCACACTCTCGCACACCAGCGCAAGTGCTGTTAAGATTCTTGCTGCAACACGGAGTGGCTTGCATCCCGAAAAGCACCAGTCCTTCAAGAATAAAGGAGGTAAACACCACGTTCAAGCTTTCAAACAAATTGCATGCAACATTCCTAGAGCACTGATAGCCTAGTAGTTAGGACTAAGGTTTCTTACCGGGGGTGGAGGGTTCGATCCACGGCACTCACCGACTTTTCGAACTTATGTGCGTTTAAGCGATAAAATATTACATGTTAAAGGAAAATATCGTGAGCAAAGAAAGGTCACCACAATATTCTCAAAGTTGTGTGAAGTCTGCCAATTTGTATTGGGCCAGCATGGTGCACTTACCTACTTACATATACATAACCCTAGTCTGTGAGGGTGACCTGCGCTCAGTAGTGAAAGTTGAGACATTGATGGATTACTAATGATGACCTAAATTTTTTTAATTTTAGAATTTCTCTCTTTGGGACTTCGAGCTAAGCAACAATGAAATGCAAGAACTGACAGCTCTAGACCGCGGAGAGGACGGGCGCATCTGTGACTTCGCGTTCTTTGGCGGCGCGGAGAAACATCCGGAATTTCCTTTTAAGAAATAAAGATTTATTTGTTTACGCCGTACTATAATATGGAATAGAATTCATAAATATATACAAAACGGTTTGTTATTTTACGTTTTGCTGTATTTAAAAAAATATTTTGTTGATATTATGTAAATGATTTACGAATATTATTCTTTTGTCGCAATTCTTTTGTCGGCGAAGTCAACAACCATCCATATTCTTCATATTGAACTTGGCTCTCATTTTCACATTTATTTTTGACTAGCTGTGCTCGCGACTTCGTTCGCGTGGAATAGTGACTTTTCGGGGCGCGGCTCTCAGCGCGCTTTATATAGCCACGGACGCTCAAGCGCGAGGCGTGTAGTACGTACTCTGTACGTTAAAAATGTTCGCCGTGATTCTTTAAATTGACGTAACTTTTTTATTTATGAACCGATTGACATGAAATAAACACTAAATGTTAAGTGAAGCTTACTACAATATATTAGTGAAAACCGTATCTAAATCGAATAAGCCGTTTCTGATATTATCGTGCACAAACACACAGACAAACAGACAAAAAAAAATTAATTACAATTTCGGGTTCGGCATCGATATAATAACAACCCCTGCTACTTTTTTTTTATATATTTCCATTGTACAGACACCACTTTTCTACAATTTTATTATATGTATAGATGGGATTTATATGTTTCTGTACATATACTATGGACCGGCTGTGAAACTTCGTTCGCTACGAAATTTTGCCGACGACCTACGCTATGGGATAAGTCCAATTAAAGGATCGCCCAATTTGGGCACATTGTTAATATATAATACTAGTAGGGCGCGTGGGTGCGCGGCTCGCTAAAGCGAACCGCGGTTTTTGTGTCCACCAAGTAGACCTTCGGGTCTTAATCATCTTTTTCCAAGAAACCACTCTTCCATCTTTAAAAGTCTCCGAAGAAATTTGTACGGCCGCCATCTTGAATCCGCCATTTTGGTGTTTTTTTCAGCTCACTGCTAATTGGATGAGGTTTCGAGTGGCTTTTGTTTGAGCAGCCCCCACCTATCTTTAATATCCTGGCCATGCTCTTCACCTGTCTTCGAAATCCTCAATCATCAGCTCCCTCCATATTTTTTATCCAAATGGATTTTTGTCCTCTATACGAAACCATCAGCGGAAAGGAACGTATCAAATCCTTGCATACATTTTATATGAAAAAAAAATCCGCCATCTTGAATTTTTTTCTATTCATCACGTAGACCATCGGGTCCTGATCATCTTTTTCTAAGAAACCACTCTTCCATCTTTCATAGTTTCCAAAGATAGACACCGACGAAATTTGTATGGCTGACATCTTGAATCCGCCATTTTGATTTTTTTTTCAACTCTCTGCCAGTTGGATGAGATTCCGAGTGACTTTTGTTCGAACACTCCCCACCTATCTTCGATACCCTGGCCGTGCTCCTCACCAGTCTCCGAAATCCTCAATCATCAGCTCTCTCCATATTTTCCTCCAAATGAATTTTTGTCCTCTATACGAAACCATCAGAAATTTCGAAAAGGAACCGTATAAAGTCGTGCATATATTTTGTATGGAAAAATTTTAATTCCGCCATCTTGAATTTTTTTTCTATTCATCAAGTAGACCTTCGAGTCCTGATCATCCTTTTCCAAGAAACCACTCTTCCATCTATTATAGTTTCCGAGATAGACACCGACGAAATTTGTATGGCCGCCATCTTGAATCCGCCATTTTGGAGTTTTTTTCGGCTCTCTGCCAATTGGATGAGGTTTCGAGTGACATTTGGTTGAACACCCCCCACCTATCTTCGATACCCTGGCCGGTGCTCCTCACCCGTCTCCGAAATCCTCAATCATCAGCTCTCTCCATATTTTTGTTCCGAATGAATTTTTGTCCTCTATACGAAACCTTGAGTGAAAAAAAATTTTTTCATACAAAATTTTACAGGAGAGGTGATCAATGAGTGAGTGAGTGAGTCAGTGAATCAGCACGAGTAGCTATATATATATTAACTAGTAGGGCGCGTGGGTGCGCGGCCCGCTGCAGCGGACCGCGGTTTTTCTGCTCTTAGACTTTCAGGGCCTGATCATTTTCTACCACAAAACCACCATTCCAACTTGTACATTCTTTAAGATAGACATCGACGAAATTTGTGTGGCCGCCATCTTGAATCCGCCATTTTGGTGTTTTTTTCAGCTCATTGCCAATTGGATGAGGTTTCAAGTGATTTTTGTTTGGGCACCCTCAACCTATCTTCAATACCCTGACCGTGCTCCTCACCCGTCTCCGAAATCCTCAATCATCAGCTCCCTCTATATTTTTCATCCAAATGAATTTTTGTCCTCTATACGAAACCATCAGCGGAAAGGAACGTATCAGTCTTGCATACATTTCATATGAAAAAAAAATATCCGCCATCTTGAATTTTTTTCTATTCACCACGTACACCATCGGGTCCTGATGATCTTTTTCCAAGAAACCACTCTTCCATCTTTCATAGTCTCCGAGATAGACACCGACGAAATTTGTATGGCCGCCATCTTGAATCCGCCATTTTGAATTTTTTTTTTGGCTCTCTGCCAATTGGATGAGGATTCGAGTGACTTTTGTTCGAATACCACCCACCTATCTTTGAAACCCTGGCCGTGCTCCTCACCCGTCTCCGAAATCCTCAACCATCAGCTCTCTCCATATTTTTCCTCCAAATAAATTTTTGTCCTCTCTACGAAACCATCAGAAATTTTGAAAAGGAACCGTATAAAGTCTTGTATATATTTTGTATGGAAAAAAATAAATTCCGCCATCTTGAATTTTTTTTCTGTTCATCAAGTGGACCTTTGGCTCCTGATCATCTTTTTCCAAGAAACCACTTTTCCATCTCTTATACTCTCTGAGATAGACACAAACAAAATTTGTATGGCCGCCATCTTGAATTCGCCATTTTGGAGTTTTTTTTGGTTCTTTGCCAATTGGATGAGGTTTCGAGTAACATTTGGTCGAACACCCCCCACCTATCTTCGATACCCTGGCCGGTGCTCCTCACCCGTCTCCGAAATCCTCAATCATCAGCTCTCTCCATATTTTTCCTCCGAATGAATTTTTGTCCTCTATACGAAACGGTGGGTGAAAAAAATTTTTTCCATACAAAATTTTACAGGAGAGGTGATCAATGAGTCAGTGAGTGAGTGAGTGAGTGAATCAGTGAATCAGCACGAGTAGCTATATATATATTAATACTTATTGAGCTGAAGTCGAATATTCGAAACTTATAGAACCAATTTAAGATCGCTCCAAGAGCGAATTTATCAAATTTTTCATAAAAGAATCAGTTGGGGTATGTACATACATCATAAAGATTTCGCAAGAATCGGACATGGTGAAGTTATCCTAAGTTCATACTATTTTAGTGGATACCTACCAAACTTTTTGTCATATTAGGGTTCCGTGGTAAAACAACAAGGAAACTTTACAGTTTCGCCAAGTCCGCATATCTGCGGCTTTTCTCAGAGACTCAATTGGTACTAGAAATCTATAGGTAATTTGACAAATGAAACTATATCTAAACTATATCATAGGCTTCATACTGCGGCTATATTATCGGTATTCCGTGAATATTGCTATCTCGACAAGTGTGGCCGAATAATTCGATGCATTCGAGTGAACGAATCTATAGCGACACTGTCGCTAATGTAAAAAACAAGTTGACTGTAGAGAAGAACATCGCTTATAACCAAATACGATAATTTTATCGCATCAACGCGATACGAATTTTTGCACGATAATATAGCCACAGCATTACAAGTTAAAAAGTACTTCTTAGATAATAATTCCATAGCAAATGATTTAGTTGGCGTTTACCAATACGGTAAAACTAGTATAGGTTCGTTATAACTTTGTATGTTATTATAAAATGCACCTATTCCCTTCTGAGTTGCATATTACAATGAGACTGCAACTACGGAACCCTACGTACTGTGCGTGGCCCAACACGCACTTGACCGTTCTTATTTAAAGTACGGAGTACTTACGGGCTTGAGCGTTTCGTTACATTTAAATGAGTTAATATATTTGTATTAATTAACTAGGTATTGTACTTACCTACTGAATATTCAGTCACTATCCACAGTTGTCAGTTAGTACGCACCCAATGCAGATTCCTGTTATGACTGTCTAATTTTTTATCGTGTACCTTATAAGAGAGACTATGCAAGTTTTTAAAACTTAATTTCGATCTACAAAGTAGGTACGTTTTAATTAAAAAACGTTGGTATAAAACGTCATGGATTGTCCATTAGATTCCCACGTTGAGTAGGTAAAGAACATATGACACAGCTTTTTTGGAAATTTTTGAAAAAATAAAGTTACTTAAATCAGTGGCACCACAAAATGGCACTTATACTGCGGGGAGCCGTGAAACTCTACTACTATCTTAATGAAGACATTGCAGGTAATTATTAAACTTTTGAAATAACTAACTTTTATCTTATTTCACGTAGAGATAATAAAGGCGCTCTCTGGCTGTCTGCTATGATTTTTTAATCTATTTATTTTTACAAATTATTTTTTTAGCCAAGCGATTTAAGTTGGGCACTTTCTGTTTCATTTGCGCGGGAGATATTATAATGCACAAGTGTGCGACACAGACACACAGGTCTCTATTCCCTCACTCTCATAATCCGATGGGACGGAAATCTGAGACGACCGGAGAGAGATCAGGCGCAGGACCGACAGCTTTACGTGCTCTCCGAGGCACGCGTGTGTGCACTCACCGCTAACTTCCTAGCTCCGGGCCAGTACTGAGAATTTCTTGACAGAAAAGCCAATACATTATTAGCCTGACCTGGGGATCGAACTCGGGACCTCGTCATCCACAATCGAAGTCAGAAGTTCTGACAGATTTTTTATTTTATTGAATTCAGATCCGAGGACACAAAACTGGCCATTAATGAGAACGCCATGGCCAGGAATCGCTTTGCTGGCCTTCTACCTGATGGTAGTTCTAAAATGGCTGCCAAAATACATGGAAAATCGACCAGCCTACAATCTACGTAAACTATTAGCTCTGTACAATGCAGTACAAATCTTGTGTTGTGTGTATGTTGTGTATCAGGTATGTTCAAAAGTCGACTTTATTAACTCGATTTAGCAAGAAAAGGATAAAGTTATTTTGCTATAATCCGCCGACAGATCTGTTGGCGGATTATAGCAAAATAACTCGGCAAAGTAACGCCTAATTCTATCCAAGCTCGATTTATTTAATGAAGCCAGAACCCAGAACCTTAGAATCTCCAGAGTTATAAAATCAGAACTAACTCCAAGCAGCGATGATTGATGTTTTTCCGCAATTGACCAGTGCAGGACCATCGACTTTACGTGCTCTCGAGGCACGCAAGTGTAAAATTGCACTTCTGGGCTGCTACTAAGAATTTCATGAAAAATAAACCAAAAAAACCAACTGCTGACGACCTCCCTGACGTAGCGCTGAGCGCTGTGGTCTTATAACAGGGAGGTATCGCGATTCCCAGCGAGAGCAATTAGGGAATTTATAATTTCTGAATTACCTTTGGTCTGGTCTAGTGGGACTTGGGAGGCCCTACCGCCAAAGACGTGCCGCCAAGCGATGTAGTGTTCCGGCCGAAACAGAATTGGTGTATGGATTGAATATACATTACAATAGGTACCCCTTCCAAGTTAGCCCGCTACTATCTTAGACGGCATCGTCACTTACCATCAAGGCAAGGACTATCTCGTCATCGAATTAAAAAAAACAATAACTTTTGACCCGTGACAGGAACCTAAGACTTCATGTTTCGTAAATAGCCGAAAAAACTAGCAAAAAAAAGTTTTTGCGGAAGTGTATGACGTCATCACACAACACTATTTGTCTGCTTTAATTAATTCGGTTCAGTTGTTTTTTAACCTTATTACCTATGTAAATGTGAAGTATGATGACAAAGCGTTTGTGATTTTGCACGTTTCTGTTGATTTTATTCCGTTTCACCCGTGGATAGCCTCCTGCCTGATACTGTGATAGGGTTTTAGCTGGTGTATAATATTTACAAAGATATAATCCCGTTTCATATATTATTCAATCTATCTGTAATCTGTAAATAATCTCTCGATATGTTACATAACAATATTGCTAACTGGGAACAAGGTTACTAGGTAACTAATCGACAGATTTTACAGATAGATTGAATTAACCGGAAATTAGTGTACCTACACCTACAATATTGGATTTGTTAGATAGGTCAGTGAACGTGTTTAGCGAAGCAATATTGTGGTATTGTGGTCAATAAACATGATATTTATGTAAAACAACGGTAGGTACTTCAGTTACAACTGATTAACCTTACCACAGAATTCTGACCTGACTGACATTAACAGGTTATTAAACCGCACAAAACCATATTACGGATATCGACACTGTAACTACAAAGATATCTACAGAAGAATGAAGTTATATAACATCCGTCATATTGATTGTAAAATACATCATACAGAAAAATAAGGTCAGGATGAGGATTGAATGTATAAAATATAGCGTTAGTTTTATACTCCATAACTAATAACGAATCAGTTGACACCTCAATTATTACAATGGGCTCATAGTTTAGGCGCTATACTGGAACCTTTGATTGGAACATACCTACTCGTACGTAAAGACGTAAATAGTCACATATAGGTATGTACTTATGTAGGTAGGGTACCTATAACAATTATTGAGGAATTGGAGTCCAACCTAGGCTTTTCATCGCAGAAAAACAAAGGGTACCTACCTAGTTGCCTACCCGCGAGATTTTTAAAAATCGAACCGAAAAACGCTAGTTTCAAATAAGTAGTTAAAATGCAAACATCATTGAGTATAGGTATATGGGGGGTTCTGAACCACGCTGAGGTGACTTTATTTAAGACATTTGTATAGCTTGTGCCCGCGACTTCGTTCGTCGGGCATTCTTTGATTTTCCCGCATGGATGAAAAAGTAGTCTACACCCTCTCCAGGTCCTCAACAAGCAAAAAATCATATCAATACATAGCTCTGTCGCTACGTGATTGGAGGACAAACCAACAAACAATCACATGTTTCAGAGCCTGCGGCTGGGCTGGCTGAGTCACTACCAGCTGGTGTGTCAGCCGCTGGACTACGGGCCTCAAGCTGACGAATACGCGTTGAAAGTCTGCTACGCCTACTTCCTCATCAAACTCGCGGATCTCTTCGACACGGTATGTTACACTACCCGCCACTGAATATTCCTTGAGCCCCAGAAATAGTCCCAGCTTCGTAGAACGACGTTTTTTTTTAAATATATATAGTCTAGCGCTTGACTGCAATCTCACCTGATGGTAAGTGAAGATGCAGCCTAAGATGGTGCGCGCTTGTGTAGAAGATGCCTATTCACTCTTGATTTAAGATACCCACGAAAAACGGAAGCCGGAAGGGCATTCCAAATTTTTACGGTGCGTACAGCGAATGAATATAAGCTGGAGCGTATTAGGAACGAGGAAGCAAAGCGCTTCTCCGTTACTCATGCTTATATATAACGTTTTGTCACAATTTGTACCTATATTTACTGCCAGATATTCATACAGGTAAGTACCTACTCATTTAAAAGGTCAATAATATTTATAACAAAAAGATCGACGCTTCAAACTCTAGGGAAATCTGCAGGGCTATCGGCTAAAAATATATCAATCCTTAAAGGACAGCATCAATGTCAAAATATGGTTTTAGCCAATATTGGCTTGACTATGACGTGTATTTACTTCTATCGGCACTGCCTAGTTTTCCATAGATAGGTAAATCCATAGATAGGTAGGTACCTAAATACAAATCTACTAATTAAATACGCAAGGCTTTCTGTCTACAAAACGGAGTAGAGTAGAGACGTTTCTAGCAGATCGAACTATAATCTGATTAACTAGTTAGTTGAAGAACACAAAAAAAAAATGAAAACGATTTATCCATAAAAAGTTTTACAAAACATTAATCCGTTGTTGGGACATCCTTTTAAGTAGGTAAGTATTATATCGCACACAAGTCTCCACTCCCAATTATCTCCGCTTTAAATACGATTGACGAGTATTTTTACCTTTACAGGTGTTTTTTGTACTGAGAAAGAAACAAAATCAGGTCTCATTCCTACACGTGTATCATCATTTTGGAATGGTCGCGGTTGCATGGGGAATGGTCAAATGGGTGCCAGGTATGTAAAATGTAGGTTTGCGAACCCAAAATAATTACCATAAATTAACCCTTTTCAAGTTGGTAAAGATTGGAAGGTTGTCGCGTATAAAGTGTTTTATGTATTATCAACCCATCACGTCCTACACTGTTAGGTATATTTTAAACAAAATGTCAAAGTGGCCACAGAAGTCCACAAAATAATATAGTAAGTACTAATTAATTTTATTATACTAGAATCCGGTAACATTGAAAGGCCTGACGGGGCTTAATTTTTTTTATATGAATTGATAGTTAGTCAAAAATTAAACGAACAAAATAAGCTTGGTAATCGTTAATTTAAAAAGCCGAAAAAGTGCAAAAATTTCTTACCGTCATCACATATTGATTACTTGCAGTATTCGACAGAAAAATTCGTAAGTACTCTTTCAAAAAAATATTGCGCAAAAAGCTTTTGTGGCCGAACAAATCCGCATACCTAGTTGAAGTGTACGACAAGGGATAAAGTTAGCAATCTATGGGATAAAGTTTCTCCGTCATCATTTCCGTCCGCATTTGCGTAATGATTTCACCAAAAAGTTACGAATATGTTATCTATATCGAATACCTACTCTGCAAATAATCAAATCCGCGATGTCGGTAAAACATGACTTGCGTTTAAAAAAATATATTAAGCTATTGCATAGATTCTATCGCGGGCCAGCCTGGAGACCGAATCCAGAAATTCCGTAACGAAAATAACCTGACACGGGACTCCTCTGCGGTGAGCCGCTAGATGGCGCATTTTTTATCAACGTCATCAAGTGGTGAGCCGCTAAATGGCGTTGATAAAAAATGTTATGCAGCTTTACCGCGGCAGTCTCCGAGTGCCACACGTCTTTTATTTTTTTTTACATTTTATCCGCTATTTAAATTAACGCATACCAAGCGTAATTTAATCGTATACTGTCGAAAATAATTCCCATAGAGAATTTTCGATTCCGCGTGACGGATGAAGCTTATATTGTTACCGACTCCCTTACATTTTGCCACGGAGTTATTACATTCTCTTGGCATTTTGCCAACCTCCGTGGCAACTTAGACGTTCTGTTTAAACCTATTAAATAATGCTCTTGTTTATTTCGCAGGCGGGCACACCTCGTTCTTGGTGGTGGTGAACTCGTTGGTCCACATCGTCATGTACTCGTACTACTTGCTGACCGTCTGGGACGACTCCTACAAGCAGTCCCTCTGGTGGAAGAAACACGTCACTCAG
Organism: Hipparchia semele; assembly: GCA_933228805.2. Classification (NCBI taxonomy): domain Eukaryota; kingdom Metazoa; phylum Arthropoda; class Insecta; order Lepidoptera; family Nymphalidae; genus Hipparchia; species Hipparchia semele. Next base: position 3,137,097 of record OW121725.1, on the reverse strand, counting down.
ATACAAATCGTAAGCTCACTGCCAGCCGTTACTCTTGTAACAGGGAAATGCGATGTAATTTTAATATCCTTACCAATATAAATGCCAAAATGAGTTTGTTTGTTGGTTTGTCCTCCAATCACGCATTAAAACAGAGACTAAGCCTTCTGTAATAAAAACAAAATGTCCTCCTGACTGAATCCGGCCACGGCGCATCGTGTCTGTCTGTGGCCATTAGCCATCTGTGTTGGAAATATTATAGTGCATAAGTGTGTGCGCAAACACAGGTGCATTCTGTATTCCCTCACTCTCATACTCCGATGGGAAAATCCGACACAACCGGAAAAATATCAGGTGCAGGACTGACGTCTTTACGTATCTCCGAGGCAACACACCGCCAACTTCCTAACTCCGGTCTAATACTCTCAGTTATTTCTTGACAAAAAAACCCAATCCATTTTTTAGCCCGACCCGAGAATCGAACCCGGGACCTCATTCATCCGCAGTCGAACTTGCTAACCACTAGACCAACGAGGCAGTAAAGGTAAAGTAAGGCTACTGTAAAATAGAGGCGAGTCTCTATATAATCGCATAAAGGACTAGTCTCTTTCATCACTTTACTCTGTCATTTCCAGTTGCAGTTCTCGATCCTGCTGGTGCACTTCTGCGTGCTGGCGGCGGCGCGCGCGTGCCCGTTCCCGCGCGAGCCGGCCTACATCCTCATCCCGCAGAACCTGTTCATGGTCATCCTGTTCAGCGACTTCTACTACCGGACCTATGTCAAGGCTAATGCGGCTAATAAGGGAAAATAAACTTATGTTACATGAAACTGCCACTAGTTTAATTTACACGCGAGTTCCCACGAAGTGTAGATACCTATGCGCTGGCGGTGATTATATTCTCTTGGCTGGCTGCTGGCCCTTGAGGTAGGTACGCTTCCGTGCGTACGAAACTTGGAAAGCAGCAAACTGATACTACATAATTAAATATTATACCTAGGTCTTCGACCATTTAGCCGGGACATGGCAAGCGCACGCGTTCCCCTCTGCCGAAGTACATGTACAAACGTACGGGTCAGCTTGTAAGTATGACAGCTTTTGAGTTAGTGTGTTCATAGAGACATTAAGTATTTACAAGAGTGTGCGGAAGTGAGTAAATGTGTGCTGTACGTGATTACCCCACCTCACCGCAGAAAGTGGCAGAATATATTCAGTACTAAATCTGCGTAAAAGCGCGTCCCGGCTAAATGGTTGAAGACCTAGGTACACCATTTCTAAACGGAATTCACAGGTATAAACAGTCATTTTCAAGGATAAAAATATCGCCTACGTGCTATTCTAATGTTTATGCACTTCATTGTGAAGTTTCATCAAAATCCGTCCATCAGCGGTAAGTGGTTTTTGGATTTAAAAGTGACAAAGATCTATCCATCCTCGCAAACTTTCGCATTGTATGATTATTAGTAGGGTTATAAAATTGTTCCCTTATACTTAGGTACTTACCGGTTACAAAACCAGTTTTAAGAACAATATTTTTAACCGGTAATTTACCTTTCCGGATAAATTGAATATTATCCGCATTGGTATCATATAGCACTGTTGTAAGATTGGTTAGGTTACTTTTTCATCAAGTAAAATCATGCAATTCAATCAAAAACTAAAATGAAATATGTGAAAGGTGTATTTGCAGAAAGCATTAAAAAACAAATATTTTTAAATATTTATTTATTACTTAACCTACTTATATTGTTACGCATACAATTATTTCAGTAAACTTGTTTAACAAACTTGTTTTACAAAAAAAGACAAACCTACTTGTGCTTTTTGCAATATTTAAAAAATCTGTAATAATACTAGTATTTATTAAGATACATACTAGAAAAAATTTAATATATGTATTAATGAAGGCGGGTATTCCGTAGAATACTTATTATATAGAATTCCGAAAGATACATTATTAAGGCACTCCACAGATAACTAGAGTCTACACCAATTAACATCTGAACATAAGTTTAAAATTTTTTGTCTGTCTGTTTGTTTTTCCGGGCTAATCTTTGGAACGGCTAAATTGATTTAAGCGGGACCTTAACACTTTTCATCCCTGCGGTTTCCTGCGTTAAAAAATTGTTGATAGAACATTGTTGGCAAATAGCAACCTAGATTCGGTAAATCTTCAGATTACAGATAGACTGAATATCTTATATTCAGTCCTATACATACATAAATCTTAATCAAATCATCAAAATTGTTCTTCGAACAACAAAGATTTTAAGAGTGCGTTTCCGCATATCGGGTGACTTTCGGTACATATTGTGACTAAGTTAAACCAAATAAGATGGAAATAAAAATTGCTACACATAGATTGGTCCTTAATCTCCAAATCTTGGGAGTTGATTTTGTTCAAAATCTCAATTTTTAGTACTATAAAAATTATTTCCCGTCACCTCTTCACACAAAATTCACGATTTTGGGGCGACTTTAGGTACATTTCTTGTATATAATATACCGGTTTTATGTAATTAAAAAATACTATCTGTTAGCAGATATGTTCAACTCAAAATCTTGGAGAGAAAAATATCAAAAATAGTACAAATAGTATAAAAAAAAAAATATAGCATCGCGTGTAATTTTTTCACATATTTTGGTTTAAACCGAATCTTAAAATAATGTGCAATAAGGCTTATTTTGATTTTACTCGGTCACTCGTTTGATTTCATTTCAAAATTCAAAATTCAAATATCAATCAGTCGGCGTTTGACCGCCTTTCTGAGTGGAGGTTGCGCTGGTTGTAAGCAGATTCTGGTATCGAAAAACATCGCTGTACGAACACGAAATAGTTCATAGCAAACCAAATTGATACTTTATATATCGTACCCTTATTGCAAAAACCGATTATCTGCACCAAAATTTGAGCGAAAAGTTTTTGAGTTATAAGCATTTGAAACTTTAACGACTTAAAAATTAGTTATAATGATGTCCATTTTTAAACAATAATAATTTTTATAAACAAGAAATTATTCAAGAAATGTTAAGTAGGTTAATAATTGAAAAAAACTTACTATTTTTTCAACAAAAAGAAGAAAATAACCGGTAAGGAGCTCACTTAGTTAGTTTTTCCTGAATGTAGAAAAACTACCAAATTTTCAAATTTACCGTTCTGGTAGCTCTAATGGCATTTTTTATTTAATCACTTGTTTTGAATAGTAATATTCATCAAGACAAAAATCGTTTTAGTTCAACTTTAGCCAGTACAGGTGTAAAATAAATATCTTTAGTCGCTTTTGGCTGAAGGTAAAGTAGATTTCATTTAACTTTGTACGTACTAACTGCAGCGCCCTATGGTTTTACCCGAGGAGTTCCCGTTCCCGTGGGAAATGGGCAAGCCTACATTATTTCTTATAATCTCAGCTATCTTTAAAAGAAAGTTTCGTTGAAATCGGTCCAGCCGTTCTAGAGATTAGCTCATTTAAATAAAAAAACTATTTCGTTTTATTATATTAGAATAACTAGCTGTGCCTTGCGGTTTCACCTACATTTGTCCCGTTCCCGTAGGAATTTAGGGAAACACTATAACTGTAAACTTTCCTCTCGAATCCCTCTATCTACTGATGAAAACTGAATTAAAATCCGTTGCGTAGTTTAAAAGATCTACGCGTACATAAAGAGGGCCAGACAGCGGGAATCGATTTTGTTTTATACTATGTAAAGAACATATACAGCAGAGCTAAGTTTGCCCGCAAGCGTTGCTATATGGGTGCCCCATTGTAGCTTTGAATCCAGGGTTAATCCCAAGAACACTGTGGAGTCCTCAGTTTTCAAAGGTTCATTATTTATCTTTAAATTTTTACCGAGAGTTCTCGGGTTAGGTAATAAAAACTCAACACACTTTGTTTTTTTAGTATTTAAAAGAAGATTATTTGCCGTAAACCATTCAGAAACTTGAGATAATGCATTATTTACATCGTCAAAATTGTCTTTTATCCTATCGACTTTAAAATTCAAAGACGTATCATCAGCAAATAGTACAATATCGCAAGTATTGTGGACAAAATGTGGTAAATCATTTATGTAGACCAAAAACATGAATGGACCTAGAATAGAACCCTGGGGTACACCCATTACTGAGGCTGATCCGGATGATTTTACATCATTGACACATACTCTTTGGACTCGTTCACTGAGATAAGACGCAATGAGACTAAGTGCAAAATCTTTAATGCCATAGTGGCTCAGTTTAAGCAAAAGTGTCTCGTGATCAACGCAGTCGAATGCCTTTGACGACAAATCACAGAAAATACCAATGGCACTCTGTGAGTTCTCCCATGCATCGAATATGTGTTGTAACAGCCTTGCGGCTGCATCGGTTGTTGATCGACCCTTTGTAAAACCATACTGCTCAGTGTGTAGGAGTTTATTTAAATTAAAGTGTAAAAGCAGTTGGTTGAGCATTATTTTTCCGAATATCTTGCTGAGAGTTGGCAAAATTGAAATTGGCCTGTAGTTATTCGGGTCACTTTTGCTTCCCGATTTAAAAAGCGGTATTAGCTTACTACATTTCATAAGGTCTGGAAAAGATCCAGAATCTACTGATTTATTAAAAATTAAAGCAAGATATGGCGCAATAATATCAATTATGTTATGAATTATTTTAACTGATATCCCCCATAGATCTGCTGTTTTCTTATTTTGTAAAGATTTAAATGTTTTGACTATGTCATATGGGGTAACGTGTTCAAACCTAAATAACTTATTGCACTCAGAGACATTGCTCCTTAGAAGACGATAGACTTCTGCTGGCGAGGAATTCAGAGAACTGGTTGTAGTAATTGGAATATTTTTGAAAAAGTTCTCAAATGTATTTACAATTACTGTATCGGAGTTAATTACATGATTATCACTTTTAAGCTCCAATTTATTATTATAATGTACCTTATGTTTACTCATTTCATCGCCGATGATGTCCCATGCTGTTTTAATTTTATTATCAGAATTGGCAATTTTTTGTTTTATGTGAAGTGACTTTGCTTGTATGCACACATTTTCAAACAATTTAGAATAGTTTCTTACATATTCAATAAACGCGGGGGAATAATTATATTTTTTTCTGCATATAAGTCAAACAGCTTATTTCTACTTTTATAGATTCCGGCAGTTGGCCAGTTACTAAACTTAAGATCTTTAGACAGTCTTTTCTCTATCACCTTAAAGATAGAGTTATATTGTGAGCTTAACAAATCAAAAAACTTTTGATTTGTGAAGATGTTCAAAAACCCTCGTAGCCCAGTTATACAGTAAAAGTGAACTTAAGTTCTTTTACCTGCAATAATTTTAACAAAATATTGAGTTCATTATTCTGCAAAAAGCAACTAATGTTGTTTAGTTCGTTTTACTTTTTAGATACATCAGCAATTTCTAGTATATTAATAAAAGCTGAAACCTGTTAACGCAGGTTAACATGTATTAACAGAATAATATTGACATAATGATAAATCAAGCAACTACATCTGAAAAGTATTATAATACAATACATTGTTTTTGTGGTATAGATTTATAAATCTAAATTATTTAAATGAGTTTAGTTCTTTTTTTAAGAAGGTAATTAAATCATACCTGTAGGTAGTTGCTTTTAACTCTAGCTATCTCCGTAAAAAAGCGTCGTAGCAGATTATGGGTTTTACCTACAGCTTCGCCGTGAGTTGAGGAGTCGATTGATATATTTAACCTAATTTTGGTACAAAAATGCAGATAATCGGTTTTTGCAATAAGGGTACGATATTTTGAAAAGAAAGGTAAGAAACTAAGTACTAGGTACCTATGGTACCTTCAATATAATAGCATTATTTTATTATTTGTTAGAATTTCTAAATTTCTTGCAAAGTTATATTCCCCGAATGTAGTACTGACCTGCATGTATACCTCGAAAACTTCTATTGGAACTCCTAGATCTTTAGAGTTAATTGTATCGAGTTTGGGCTCGTTTTGTAAGTTATGATGAGATCTTACCACTGGACTTGTTGGAGTGACCTGATGATATACCTCGAAGACTACTACTGGATCTTCTAGATGGCTACAGCTAGTTATATCGAGTTTGGGCTCGTTTTGTAAGTAATGATGAGATCTTACCACTGGACTTGTTGGAGTGAATTGGTGGTATACCTCGAAGACTTCTATTGGAACTCCTAGATCTTTACAGCTAGTTATATCGAGTTTGGGCTCGTTTTGTAAGTAATGATGAGATCTTACCACTGGACTTGTTGGAGTGACTTGGTGGTATACCTCGAAGACTACTATTGGAACTCCTAGATCTTTACAGCTAGTTATATCGAGTTTGGGCTCGTTTTGTAAGTAATGATGAGATCTTACCACTGGACTTGTTGGAGTGACCTGATGGTATACTTCGAAGACTACTACTGGATCTTCTAGACAGCTACAGCTAGTTATATCGAGTTTGGGCTCGTTTTGTAAGTAATGATGAGATCTTACCACTGGACTTGTTGGAGTGACTTGGTGGTATACCTCGAAGACTTCTATTGGAACTCCTAGATCTTTAGAGTAAGTTGTATTGAGTTTGGGCTCGTTTTGTAAGTTATGATGAGATCTTACCACTGGCCTTATTGGAGTGACCTGATGGTATACTTCGAAGACTACTACTGGATCTTCTAGACAGCTACAGCTAGTTATATCGAGTTTGGGCTCCTTTTGTAAGTAATGATGAGATCTTACCACTGGACTTGTTGGAGTGACTTGGTGGTATACCTCGAAGACTTCTATTGGAACTCCTAGATCTTTACAGCTAGTTATATCGAGTTTGGGCTTGTTTTGTAAGTTATGATGAGATCTTACCACTGGACTTGTTGGAGTGACCTGATGGTATACTTCAAAGACTACTACTGGATCTTCTAGACGGCTACAGCTAGTTATATCGAGTTTGGGCTCGTTTTGTAAGTAATGATAAGATCTTACCACTGGAATTGTTGGAGTGACTTGGTGGTATACCTCGAAGACTTCTATTGGAACTCCTAGATCTTTACAGCTAGTTATATCGAGTTTGGGCTCGTTTTGTAAGTTAGGATGAGATCTTACCACTGGACTTGTTGGAGTGACCTGATGGTATACTTCGAAGACTACTACTGGATCTTCTAGACGGCTACAGCTAGTTATATCGAGTTTGGGCTCGTTTTGTAAGTAATGATGAGATCTTACCACTGGACTTGTTGGAGTGACTTGGTGGTATACCTCGAAGACTACTACTGGATCTTCTAGACGGCTACAGCTAGTTATATCGAGTTTGGGCTCGTTTTGTAAGTTAGGATGAGATCTTACCACTGGACTTGTTGGAGTGACCTGATGGTATACTTCGAAGACTACTACTGGATCTTCTAGACGGCTACAGCTAGTCATATCGAGTTTGGGCTCGTTTTGTAAGTTATGATGAGATCTTACCACTGGACATGTTGGAGTGACCTGATGGTATACTTCGAAGACTACTACTGGATCTTCTAGACGGCTACAGCTAGTAATATCGAGTTTGGGCTCGTTTTGTAAGTAATGATGAGATCTTACCACTGGACTTGTTGGAGTGACCTGATGGTATACTTTGAAGACTACTACTGGATCTTCCAGACGGCTACAGCTAGTTATATCGAGTTTGGGCTCGTTTTGTAAGTAATGATGAGATCTTACCACTGGACTTGTTGGAGTGACTTGGTGGTATACCTCGAAGACTTCTATTGGAACTCCTAGATCTTTACAGCTAGTTATATCGAGTTTGGGCTCGTTTTGTAAGTTATGATGAGATCTTACCACTGGACTTGTTGGAGTGACCTGATGGTATACCTCGAAGAGTTCTATTGGAACTCCTAGATCTTTAGAGTTAGTTGTATTGAGTTTGGGCTCGTTTTGTAAGTTATGATGATTAGATCTAGGAGTTCCAATAGAAGTCTTCGAGGTATACCATCAGGTCACTCCAACAAGTCCAGTGGTAAGATCTCATCATTACTTACAAAACGAGCCCAAACTCGATATAACTAGCTGTAAAGATCTAGGAGTTCCAATAGAAGTCTTCGAGGTATACCACCAATTCACTCCAACAAGTCCAGTGGTAAGATCTCATCATTACTTACAAAACGAGCCCAAACTCGATATAACTAGCTGTAGCCATCTAGAAGATCCAGTAGTAGTCTTCGAGGTATATCATCAGGTCACTCCAACAAGTCCAGTGGTAAGATCTCATCATAACTTACAAAACGAGCCCAAACTCGATATAACTAGCTGTAGCTGTCTAGAAGATCCAGTAGTATAGTCTTCGAAGTATACCATCAGGTCACTCCAACAAGTCCAGTGGTAAGATCTCATCATTACTTACAAAACGAGCCCAAACTCGATATAACTAGCTGTAGCTGTCTAGAAGATCCAGTAGTAGTCTTCGAAGTATACCATCAGGTCACTCCAACAAGTCCAGTGGTAAGATCTCATCATTACTTACAAAACGAGCCCAAACTCGATATAACTAGCTGTAGCCGTCTAGAAGATCCAGTAGTAGTCTTTGAAGTATAGCATCAGGTCACTCCAACAAGTCCAGTGGTAAGATCTCATCATAACTTACAAAACGAGCCCAAACTCGATATAACTAGCTGTAAAGATCTAGGAGTTCCAATAGAAGTCTTCGAGGTATACCATCAGGTCACTCCAACAAGTCCAGTGGTAAGATCTCATCATTACTTACAAAACGAGCCCAAACTCAATACAACTTACTCTAAAGATCTAGGAGTTCCAATAGAAGTCTTCGAGGTATACCACCAAGTCACTCCAACAAGTCCAGTGGTAAGATCTCATCATTACTTACAAAACGAGCCCAAACTCAATACAACTTACTCTAAAGATCTAGGAGTTCCAATAGAAGTCTTCGAGGTATACCACCAAGTCACTCCAACAAGTCCAGTGGTAAGATCTCATCATTACTTACAAAACGAGCCCAAACTCGATATAACTAGCTGTAGCTGTCTAGAAGATCCAGTAGTAGTCTTCGAAGTATACCATCAGGTCACTCCAACAAGTCCAGTGGTAAGATCTCATCATTACTTACAAAACGAGCCCAAACTCGATATTACTAGCTGTAGCCGTCTAGAAGATCCAGTAGTAGTCTTCGAAGTATACCATCAGGTCACTCCAACATGTCCAGTGGTAAGATCTCATCATAACTTACAAAACGAGCCCAAACTCGATATGACTAGCTGTAGCCGTCTAGAAGATCCAGTAGTAGTCTTTGAAGTATACCATCAGGTCACTCCAACAAGTCCAGTGGTAAGATCTCATCATAACTTACAAAACGAGCCCAAACTCGATATAACTAGCTGTAAAGATCTAGGAGTTCCAATAGAAGTCTTCGAGGTATACCACCAAGTCACTCCAACAAGTCCAGTGGTAAGATCTCATCATTACTTACAAAACGAGCCCAAATTCGATATAACTAGCTGTAAAGATCTAGGAGTGCCAATAGAAGTCTTCGAGGTATACCACCAAGTCACTCCAACAAGTCCAGTGGTAATATCTCATCATTACTTACAAAACGAGCCCAAACTCGATATAACTAGCTGTAGCCGTCTAGAAGATCCAGTAGTAGTCTTCGAAGTATACCATCAGGTCACTCCAACAAGTTCAGTGGTAAGATCTCATCATAACTTACAAAACGAGCCCAAACTCGATATAACTAACTCTAAAGATCTAGGAGTTCCAATAGAAGTCTTCGAGGTATACCACCAAGTCACTCCAACAAGTCCAGTGGTAAGATATCATCATTACTTACAAAACGAGCCCAAACTCGATATAACTAGCTGTAAAGATCTAGGAGTTCCAATAGAAGTCTTCGAGGTATACCATCAGGTCACTCCAACAAGTCCAGTGGTAAGATCTCATCATTACTTACAAAACGAGCCCAAACTCAATACAACTTACTCTAAAGATCTAGGAGTTCCAATAGAAGTCTTCGAGGTATACCACCAAGTCACTCCAACAAGTCCAGTGGTAAGATCTCATCATTACTTACAAAACGAGCCCAAACTCGATATAACTAGCTGTAGCTGTCTAGAAGATCCAGTAGTAGTCTTCGAAGTATACCATCAGGTCACTCCAACAAGTCCAGTGGTAAGATCTCATCATAACTTACAAAACGAGCCCAAACTCGATATAACTAGCTGTAAAGATCTAGGAGTTCCAATAGAAGTCTTCGAGGTATACCACCAAGTCACTCCAACAAGTCCAGTGGTAAGATCTCATCATTACTTACAAAACGAGCCCAAACTCGATATAACTAGCTGTAGCTGTCTAGAAGATCCAGTAGTATAGTCTTCGAAGTATACCATCAGGTCACTCCAACAAGTCCAGTGGTAAGATCTCATCATTACTTACAAAACGAGCCCAAACTCGATATAACTAGCTGTAGCTGTCTAGAAGATCCAGTAGTAGTCTTCGAAGTATACCATCAGGTCACTCCAACAAGTCCAGTGGTAAGATCTCATCATTACTTACAAAACGAGCCCAAACTCGATATAACTAGCTGTAGCCGTCTAGAAGATCCAGTAGTAGTCTTCGAAGTATACCATCAGGTCACTCCAACAAGTCCAGTGGTAAGATCTCATCCTAACTTACAAAACGAGCCCAAACTCGATATAACTAGCTGTAAAGATCTAGGAGTTCCAATAGAAGTCTTCGAGGTATACCACCAAGTCACTCCAACAAGTCCAGTGGTAAGATCTCATCATAACTTACAAAACGAGCCCAAACTCGATATAACTAGCTGCAGCCGTCTAGAAGATCCAGAAGTAGTCTTCGAAGTATACCATCAGGTCACTCCAACAAGTCCAGTGGTAAGATCTCATCATTACTTACAAAACGAGCCCAAACTCGATATAACTAGCTGTAAAGATCTAGGAGTTCCGATAGAAGTCTTCGAGGTATACCACCAAGTCACTCCAACAATTCCAGTGGTAAGATCTTATCATTACTTACAAAACGAGCCCAAACTCGATATAACTAGCTGTAGCCGTCTAGAAGATCCAGTAGTAGTCTTTGAAGTATACCATCAGGTCACTCCAACAAGTCCAGTGGTAAGATCTCATCATAACTTACAAAACAAGCCCAAACTCGATATAACTAGCTGTAAAGATCTAGGAGTTCCAATAGAAGTCTTCGAGGTATACCACCAAGTCACTCCAACAAGTCCAGTGGTAAGATCTCATCATTACTTACAAAAGGGGCCCAAACTCGATATAACTAGCTGTAGCTGTCTAGAAGATCCAGTAGTAGTCTTCGAAGTATACCATCAGGTCACTCCAATAAGGCCAGTGGTAAGATCTCATCATAACTTACAAAACGAGCCCAAACTCAATACAACTTACTCTAAAGATCTAGGAGTTCCAATAGAAGTTTTCGAGGTATACATGCAGGTCAGTACTACATTCGGGGAATGTAACTTTGCAAGAAATTTCGAAATTCTATCAAATAATAAAATAATGCTATTATATTGAAGGTACCATAGGTACCTAGTACTTAGTTTCTTCTTTTCAAAATATTATCAATTTGGTTTGCTCAACTTAGACTTAGATTTAGAATTAAACTTAGACTTAGACTAAGTCTGAGTTCAAATCTAAGCCTAAGTCTAACACTAAGACTAAGTCTTAGACTAAGACTAAGTCTAAGTCTTAGTCTTAGTCTTAGTGTTAGACTTAGTCTTAGTCTAATGCATTTCCCAGTGGCTTAAAAAAGTCTAAATCGAAGTCTAAGACTAAGACTAAATCTAAGTCTAACTTAGTGTACAGCAAGACCGGACGAAAATAAAAAATAAAAAAATAAGACATAAACAAAATATATCCAAGTATCAAAACAAGTTAATTCACTCATTTTTAACGCAGCTTGCCCGCGCCTGTGTGTGCGTGTGAACGGTGCATGTGTAGAAGTGCGTTTTTATACCTACTCTTTGCGAAATCCCGTCCTTAAAGGAGATCAATCACATGACTACATCTAATCAAGCCAAACATAAGCTTTCATCAGTCGAAAACTTTTAGGGCCTATGTACCATCTCAAATTAAACTTTCACCGATGAATTGACATTTGAATTGAATTTGACAGATTGCCAATGCAAAAACCGTCAAAACATCAACTTTATTCGTTGGTTAAAGTTTATTGAAGATGCTGAATTAGGCAATAAGTGTCTTAGATAAAAGTATTTTTTAAATAAAAATATCATAATTTTTTTATAATAAAACGCTAAGTTTATTTTTATAACTTTAGCTGTCACAGACAATAAATAAAAATATTGCACAAATTAATCGAGTTTAACAAAAGAGGTTTTGCTTTTACTTGACATTGCTCTGATTTTTGACAGCATTTGTCACACATTATCTGAAAATAAAAAAAAAAGAAAGTGTCTGCCGGCTTCCATTTTTACCTCGTCAGGAACCTTTTTATAAAAAAAAAATCACTGAAATCCTTCGATAGCCTATCCGAGCTTAGCGAAAAGGTTTTGCTTCACAAGATCGATGACATTGGCCTGACTGAACGAGTCAATGACAGCCTTTGTCAGACAGAGGCTGCTCGTCCCGGCTTCCACTTCATCTTCGTCCTGAGCCTTGTTACTGACAAACTCTCTAATATTACCCTTTATTAAGTCAATTAAATCACTACTAGTTATTGTGGGAACTGTTTCTAACTTATTGTTGTGACTATCTAATAAAGCTTTGAGATCGAACTCCTCAATGTCCGGCTCTGCAGCGTTGTCCTCTAGAGTCTTTTGTCGTTTCACTCGTCGAGTTTTACGTTTTTTGTCTAAATAAGTTTTGACTACTGTTTCCAGTTGGAGGAACAATACTGCTAAAGGAGTATCCGATATGTCATCCTGGAATAGGAGAATTAGGATTATTGAATTGAATGTAGATTTACTACTACTAGTGAACTAGCTAACTTATCGGAAGCTAGCAATACAACTTCCAGAGATATTCTAATAGGTTTGTAAATACATATCAAAAATTCCGAGGCCGCGCCGGTGGGATTCGAACCCACATATCTCTGGGAATCGCGCCCGAGTGTGTTAACCGCTACACCACGGCCGAACCACACGTCAGCCACGGAAACCTATTAGGTTATTTCCTTTAAGTTTAGGTTAACACTTCAATAAAAAATTAAAAATTCCAGAGATATTCTTTGACAAGTCACTAGTTATTTAAGTTTAAAGCAAATATTTATGTTTAAACTGACAGCCCTCTATGCAGAGCGTGCATGGAGGGCGACGGGACACAGGAACACGTACTGCTTAAATGCAGTGGCGTATCCGACCAACGTCATAGAAACATTGGCTCTCCAGCAACACTTCCTGAAGTCCTCACCGACCTGGGTGGCCTGCTCGGATTTTGGAGGGAGCTCGGCTGGCTGGAGTGATCGGACGGGGAGCCGTACCAGCGGAACCACGCAAAGAGAAAATGAAAATGCGGAGAAAATTCCCAGGAAATGAAGAATAAGATGAAGCAAATGTTTCTCAGTAGTCATCATCCGTCATGCACTTAAAAGCTTTTATGACTAGAGTATGATGTCAATACTAATAAAAGACCATAAAGCCTTTAGCACATTTCGAGGAGTAAAAGAAATGCCTGTGTTAGAACACTATCGTACGTTAGACTATCAGACACTATCTACAATCCTTTGTTTTGTCATTATCTGTTAATTATGTCTGAATAATAAATAAATAAATCCTATATTAATTTTGCACCTCTTTGGAATTCGATGCCCTTCCCGCTTCCCCTTTCACCGTCCCGCGTTCAACCCTTTGCATCAGTTGATTTCATACCTTACTAGAGCGCCGATATGACAGGTGCACAGATTATATGACCAGGGTTGTATAAAATGTGCTCACAGTAGATACAAATATGGCTTGTTATATTGTCTCATTTCAACTGTGTCTTGAATCTGAGCAGTGATGCTGAGATCTATAGCGCGTGCTCTAACTTCCCTCACACTTAAGATAGAGGTTAAAACGTCACACAAATCTGTCTCGTTTTAACAGTCTTGAGTCTGAGCTGAGTGAGAGTGCGGTCTATTGATTTCAGCCTAGTTCTGACTTAAGATAGAACTTAAAAAAGAGGTTTAGATTTCAGCCTTAGAGTGCGATTACAGTGTAGCCAACTTATCTTTCCAGCCCTGGTAGCATGGGCGGGAGAAATTTTATCCCCGAGAAAAGGATAAAACGATTATCCCCTCGTTTAGCTTTATCCACCCGTCGAACATGGGCACAGCGGTGCAAATAACACTCAGTGGATATACTTATAGAAATATACATCGCCTTCTCCTCTGTCGCCATGCTTTAGCATAGGGAAAAGATAATTTTATCCCCTGTCAGTGGATAAAATCGGGGGATAAAACTTTTATCTCCTGCCCATGCTACCAGTGCAGGTGGACAAAAGAAGTAAGGCCTCCATTTTAAAACATCATTTCGCTCGATTCCACTGTCCAAGTGTTGAATGGTCTTTGCTGCGGTCAATTCTTTTTAATGCGGTACGGAATGGATTCGCGCCAGAGATGTGCTAAGGGCCTTACGTAAAGTATTGACTCATCTTTAGATATTAAGCATTATATGCAGCTGTGCATACAATGCCTATTACCAGTCATGAAGATATTATAATATAGAATAATAAATTGTTTGCTATTAGATTATAATTGCGGAAAACTTTTTTATGAATCACAGTAAAATATAATATACTTGTTTCATTATGTTGTAGCTTTATATAGTTTCTACTTACATTAATTACTAATTAATTTATGACATTTTATTATTAAAATTATTTGTAACTTCCTCCGCGTGGATTTCATTTTTAAAACAACAAAAAAATTCTTGCCAAAGTTACTAAAGAAACTGAAGTACCTACTTGGAAGCAAGAATGACTTACCTCATTTGGATTGACCAGCAGTCTCGCCGTTTCCTGCGGGAGGTCCTTGCATATTTGAGCGATCAATATTTTTATTAACGCTTCTGATATTTGTGTGGAATTGTCTTTTTCCTAAGAAATAGAAAAAAAACCTGTCAAAACTTAATTTAAGAGTGTACGGGTTGAATGTACATTGCCTTATCCCGTTCAAGTTAGTCCGCTACCATCTTAGACTGCATCATCACTTACCATCAGGTGATATCGTCGTATCTTGTCATCGAATTAAAAAAAAATGCTGACACATTCAAGGATGTCCAAAACAAACTACAACAGGCGATCCTACATCGCGATAGGTATCGAAATAATAATCCCAAATGACTCTATAACTTGGAAAGGGAAGATTGTTTGTGCACCTGATACTAGAGCTCTGGTGTTGGAAAAGCCCTTACAGTATATGTGACCCACACACATAATTTTCACCAAATACAACCCTAAAATTAAAAAAATACTCGCACCGTATTCATTATCACTACAATAATATGTCATAGTATGTAGTGCGGTAGTCAAAAATAAGCGTCTTAAATTAATTGAATAAGTTTGTATGAAAGATTATGTTCTTTCGCTTTTTCTCTTTCTCTAAATTAAGTTTCTCATAATATAACTAGCCCGGAAGGAAGGTCCGATCTATCTCTCAAAGACCATATACACACTCCCGTAATATCCTTTAAACAAGTGAGGTAATTACATGTGGCAGCCAGACGTTGAGCGCAATGTTGAGCGGGTCCATGTTCTGCACGTAGTGCCACCAGCCGCGCGGCACCAGCAGCGCGTCGCCCGCGCGCAGCTCCACCACGCGCCCGCCCGTCAGGCCTACATACAGTACACCGTTCATTGTAATGTGGACACCGGCGACCGCTTCTATGCGGATTTAGTTTTTAAAAGCCCTCGAGAACCCTTTGTTTTCCGGGGCTAAAAGCAGTCTTAGGGCCGGCGCACATATGGCGGAGCGCAGCGCAGAGCATGCCCGCGAAGTTTTTATAATCGCGTGACACATTACGCGAATTTCAACCAGAGAATGCGCGAGCACGCGCGGGACTGCGCGCGGATGCACAATTATGCGCATACTCGACTCACCGTCGTCATTCTCGAGCACGCGCGCGGAGTAGCGTGCATGCTCGGGCATTCGCTTTCCTGCGCGCTTCCTTTCGCATGTAGTCGCTTCGATGCTCTTCAGGATTTTTTTGTGTTGATTTTCGATATAATTTCAATAAGGACAATGTCGATAATATTTTGTCGGTGAAAAATGCTCTGCGCTGCGCTTCGCTATATGTGCGCCGGCCTTTAGATGTCACACTCCAGTGATGCGATTTTCTAAAAATAATTATGACGTGTAATCAAATATCAGACGAGGCGCAAGGAGCCGCTGGAAATAAGCGCAACGAGACACGTGGAAGTCCACGCAAGAAACTTTTTTCGATGGTTGACCAAGAAGAAATTAAATGGATACATCCAAAAATAATGCTCACATTCATTTTATTTCATTCATCACTAATTCACAATCTTCACGTGGGCCTATTTCAGCTGGACAAAGGTCTATTCATCTCAGTTATATATTTTATAAGTGTTAAAATGCATACGAATATAGTTTACCATTAAATACTTCCAAGTCATTTGGGCAGTAGAAGTTCAATTCACTGTAAACACTAGACTCCTCGTACGGTACTCTTGTGGGCTTCAAACCACCTGCTTCAGGAGGGAAGAGGATCCAACGTTTCCTGTGGTGTTCAAAGTGGATAAAAAAATATGCTCTAACATTACACAGATATTGCTGCTAGTTATAAGAGCATAGAGCTCTTAGACAAAAAAATTGTCAATGAGACTTTTAAAACTTAAAGTTTTAAGATTAAACAATAATAATTCAACTCATTGACAAAACTTATGATGCCTCGACAATTCTACACCCATTCGAAAAGTCAACGACCCAGTAAAGGTAAGGGTGACCTTGTTTTGTTTTTGATCAGTTGAAAATATTTTTTTTTTTGTTAAAAGGGCCGAAAGTGGTCCTCTCCCAGTTAAGCGGGTTTGCGGCCGTGTGTTCACACGATCGCCACATTATCCCGTCTGTCTGTCAGCGGGCTGTATCTCGTGATTTGTAATAGGTACAGAGTTGAAATTTTCATAGAATATTTCTGTTGCCACTATAACAACAAATAATAAAAATTAAAATAAACTAAAAATTAAAGAGGGCTCCCCTACTAGAAATGTTATTTTAGGTACATATTTTTTACTGAACTCACATTTGACTGGTTATTTTTTAATAATTTGCTTGTCTACTTCACAACTTGTCCAGAATATTTGTAGGTATTAATAAAGGTCTAGAGTAGATTTAAATTACCTTCCATGTACTTGTGCAACAATATTGTAACCATAGGTGTCCTGATGTGCAGGTGTGTGTGAACCTTTATTCCCTACCCATAGGGTAGAGTCTGCAGGCCCTTTATCAGGATACCCAAACTGTTTCCATGATACAGCCTGTAACAATCCATGCTTTTAATTTTCAAATACATATCAAAAATTGCAGAACAGAATTTGAACCCACGTTTCATCGACAATCTCACTCCTATAGACTGCACTGTCACTCACCTCAGGCTCTAGACAGAATTAAAACGAGGCAGATTTATGTTATTTGTCCCATTTTAACCTTGATCTTGATCGTGCTCTGACTTAGCTCGGACTTAAGAAAGAGTTAAAACAAAACACGAAATAAATGTTCTGACATAAATCTATAGATTTCAGCCTAACAGCCTTAATCTATCGTACTTTAATAATAACTTAATGTTTCCTATGGAAAATGATCAGGTCTAAATACACTGGGGTGCTAGGGTTTTCAAAGCTACATAATTATACATTTTACATAAAAAAAAATCAATCCAATTTTCAAAAATTGTTGGCATTCAAAAAATCTGAAATTGTACCATAAAAGATATGAAGGGTTCATTTATTAAATATAAAATATTTGGTTGATTTTATTAAAATTCTTAATGTGAGAGTACCATTAATATGGGTGAACATTAGTTTATAAAAAGTTCTATAATGGCATTTTTTAAATAATTATACTCATGCTTTCCCCTTCAAATAAACGTAAAGCTCTTGAAGAGGGTATGATAGAAGTGATAATACATCGATGTGATTAAACAATCAAATTTCAGTTATCACTCTGCACATTTAACCATTGCTCTATTGAGGCTCTGAGCAGATTTTGAAATTTTTAAGCCCTTAATTAGCTCACTTTAAAATCTCATACTAGTGTTGGAAGAAGTAAACAATTCAATTACCTTACATAACTCACTGTCGCTACTGAACCATTGATGAAGATATTTGTAATCAAAGTACATCCACTCTTGGCTTGTGTTCAGAACATCTAAAAACGCCTTGAACGTCATTTTCTTCACCTGGCACCGTCTCTCCCAACATGGTTCGTCAGAAACAAAACTTTTTCGCAAACACCGAAAAGGTATTTCTTTTTCACCAAAAACAGAGGTCCACTTATTTGCGTCCCAGGCACAAATCGGCCAGTCTTTAATAAACTGTCGAAATACGAGTGGTAAAGAAGTTTTTGCGGTTAAATTGCGAATCACCTCGTCCGTAAGCTCCATCGTGAAGCCCGAGTGCAAACTGATGTCGGCGGGTCGGCGTCGGCGAGATGGCGACATGCAGACTGGTTGAATGAATCGAATGGCAAAATAATGCAATGACCTCATCTATCATCAGTCATCACCACGTAATAGTGATTATGAATTTTATAAAGATTTTATATAATACATATTCATACTTAAAAGTTAATAACTTTAAGTTAATGACTTTTGGATAGATATCTGATAGATATCTCGTAATGGTATTGCATAATTCTAATTTCTATTTTGTGGTGTGATTTTCAATTTTAAATATTTTTTAACTTATTTTAAATTATTTATCCTTCGCGGCTCGCGTAGCGCTAAACCCAAGAGAATATAATCACTTGGCTATATATATACCTAATCAAAAGTTTACTTTCGGGCCGAAAGTTTCGGCACAGACTTTCGGTAGAGAGCAGTATACTTATTGTGATACTTAGTATATTCCTTGATAGCGTAGACAGAGAAGACAATAGACCCAACACAAGACCCAATGACAACTCAGTGACGATTTGCCTTCTCTGTCTACGAATAAATCTGTATTAAACCCAAAGAGTATAATAATATAGATTAAACCCAAGAGAATGTAAATTGTAATCACTCTATTTATTTATTAAACTTATTCTCTGTGTTCTTATGTTTTTGTGATTTAATCTTATTTATTTTACTTGCTAAATAAGTAAATATTAATAATAGTCGGTGTCTGGTCGTGACTAGTGGCTCTCATAAATAAATAGCTACAAGTTGTAAGTAAAAATGTGTTGATGGACCGCTAACTTTACTCTTTAATGGTACAATATGAAGGTAAACGTAAAGTGTAAACCCCTTGATTCCGGTAGCAAACGTCGCGTCGTCGTGACGATTAGAACACTTCAACTGAGTTCTGACTAAGATCCAGGCGATCCAGCAGTCCAATCCACTTTGAAATCTACAAAAACTGTAGGTAGACCCAAGTTTTGCGACGGCTTCTGTTCAATTATAAAATGTAGCCTTTGTTGCGCTTCTAGTCCTCTTGATCCTTGACTATACCCATGCAAAAAGTCATGTTGATTTGTTGCTCTGTTGCTGCGTGATTGAAGGACAAACAAATACTTTCACATTAATTATAACAAGTATGATAGAATAAAATTATCATCTGTGATTATATTCTTATGCCGGCTATGATTAAATGAATAATAAATTATTTCAGCCCTTATGCAGTCGATAATTTGATTTATAAGAGTATGAAAGAAGGAAACCATGAGTGTTGAAGTAGTATCATCCTTTTTCTCGCCTGAGGTGCCAGATCTTATTGAAAAAAATTCAAATGATTTGAGTGACGAATTTCTTGAATTAACAGACGAACTGAATGAGGCTCTTAATGAATTCAAATTGCCACCAGCTGTGAAATGTGTATACAATCCTTCTATATATGCGAGATATACTTTTGAATTGTATGTAAGAAAATACTGTAATACTAAGAAAAAGATAATGTTTTTTGGGATGAACCCTGGACCCTGGGGGATGTCTCAGACTGGGGTTTGTAATTTTAATTATTTTATCTCTTTGAGATTGAGTAGTAGACTCGGTAGAGAATGGCGTTCTTAACCAATGGTAGATTCACAATGACGATTTAAAAGAAATTTGCAATAGTATTCTATTAATTGTTAATGTTTAATTAACTGCTTACCTTAGAAGGAAGCTTTAACTTTAGATTTAAGAACTTTTTGAACGAGCGAAGCGAAGTTCTCTGAGTCAACTAGGGCGCTTGCCTACTAGACAGAGAAGTGTGTTCGTCTAAATGTCTGTCAGAGCCCTATAACTTCTGAATTACTGAACGTAATTACTTCAAATTTAAATATAATATGTAAACTGATGGCCTTCAGCCGAACATTGTATAAAAAAATATAAAAAGCTTTATTTCAGGGGGGCTCTCATAGAAGCGTATTTGAAGTAAAATTTTGTTTGTTGCTCTACATAGACTTGCGATATATCTTTTTAAAGACGACTTTGAACAGAGTACAAAAATATATTTTTTTTAATTTTTTCCTAAAAATTGACCAAATGGGGGGGTTTCAAAGTGGAGATTTTAATTTGAGCCATATGTCAAGAATTACTGAATATTAGAACGTGAAACTTGGTTGAAAATTCAGTTATATCCTGTACTTGAACAACAAATACTAAAATTAGATAAATGTTATAAAGAAACGAAATTATTTAATTTTAATGCGCCATCTATTAGCATTATTGTGAAGCTAATAGCTTATAATCACTATAATGCTAATAGATGGCGCTGTGTCAGTAAAACAGTTTTATGTCAACTATTATTTTTTTTATTGCGTCTAATGTTAAAAGTTAATTATTACAATATATAATTAAAACTTTTGGGAATTATGGGATATCGCGAGGTCTCAGTTCGGGGCGAACCACTAGTTAAGTTTTAGTTAACTTAAAATACCTGTTAGGTTTTGTTTGTGATACAAAAATTCTATATTTCCAGGTACCATTTGGTGAAGTAAGTTCAGTAAGAGACTGGCTAGGAATTGAAGGTCCAGTTAAAAAACCATCCAATGAATTACGTGAACGCCCTGTTGATGGCTTTCATTGCAAAAGGACAGAGGTATTTAATAATGAGTACTTACAATCAATATTTTTACGGTCAATATTTTACTGTTACCAGGCCACTCCACATTTTAGGTGAAAAGCTACAAGTGTCCGGCATTGTAAGGCCCATCAGGCTAACATAGTCCGAAGAATTAAACGATAGAAAGAGAGGTAACTTCTAGGTGAATACAACTGTAGGTAATTTAATGTAGGTAGTGTGAATTGTACTTTATTGTATGGTAGCAAGAGTCACTCTTTACTGAAATGATTTTGCGGAATGACTCTTCTGTACCTGTACCTGTATTCTGTGGTGTTACCTAACATTTGTCTCACATCTACCATTTTACAGCAGTCATACATAATAATCATTGTTATATTCTGCCCTCCTAAGATGTAAAACCTTAACTAATCTTTCTATGAAATAGTACATTGTTCTACAAGGGCTGAAAGTGGCCGATTACATACGAGGGTGTCATTTGAGGCACGAGGCGAAGCCGAGGGCCGCGATACACCCGAGTTAGGAATCGCACTTTCTCCCGAGTGATACATAGTGCTTTATACTACACCTACGAGGAAACTAACAGACACATTTAATTGAAATTTATGTTGAAATTCATACAGTTATTAAAACTTAGGGTGATATTTTTGTTCGGCAAATTAATAGTTTTTGATTCTGGCGGCGTCATCAAAATATCTTCACTGTCGCTACTAGACATTTTGCGTTTTAAGTAATTTTATAAATTGAAAATTTAGATAAAACAAAAGAAAGCGAATCGCGCGAATTTTTTTTTAATTTTTCAAATAATGTACTCACTAAAGAAAATGCAAGCGGCCAGCAACAATTTGTTTTTTTAACAACAATTTGAATGTGTATTTACACATTATTTAACCTTAGACCATAGATAAGTAGACCTAAACAAAGAAATGAAATTATTATATTTACTTGAATAGATTACTAAATAGATTATTATTTAGTTATTAATTAGTTACTATTACTATTTTTATATTTTTAGTACGTTATTTATTTACCTACTACTTTGAAAATAATAAGTCTATTTGTCGAAAAAGGTCGAAATAGATTTCATTGTTTTTCAAGTTATTACTGAACTGACTTGACCAAAAATTAAAAAAAAAACAGCACGTTAGTAATGGATTTTCATACAGTTTTCAGCCCGCTGAAGCAGGTAAGTAATGAAATTTCATACATTTTGACAGCCCGCAGATTTGTTTCCACGTAATGACGTATTTTCTTTCTCACTCTTTTGCGATTTGACACAAATCAGAACGTACTTTCCGAGCAGGTGTAGTATAAAATATATTTATAGAGGATACTAAAGTTTTTGATAAAATTATTACTAACTAGCTGTTGCGCGCGACTTCGTCCGCGTCAATTTCTGTTATTATGATCGCGATTAAGAAGTTTTTAAAAGAATATAAATTTTAAATATATTATGTATAATTTTCCCCGTTTTTGCAACTTTTTTCACTGACGCTTCGCTCCTATTGTTTGCAGCGTGATGTTATATAGCCTAAAGCCTTCCTCGATAAATGGACTATCCAACACAAAAAGAATTTTTCAATTCGAACCAGTAGTTCCTGAGATTAGCACGTTCAAACAAAAAAACTCTTCAGCTTTATATATTAGTATAGATTAAATGAGAACATCTTTTTTTTTTTTTTTTTTTTTTTTTTTTATTATCACCATACAAATATATACAAATTTTTTTCTTATAAACATACGAGAAACCACTAAGGTTTAAATTGTATGCAATAATCTAAAACTATAATAGAGACTAGCTGGCCTTTGCGCATAACTGTTACATTGTATATGTCTTGGTTTTTAATTTTTGATATAATATAAGTAAATAAAATTCTAGGTGAGCGGAAAACGCTTTTGGGGATTACTTAAAACAATATGTGGAACACCAGAAAAGTTTTTTGAAACAAGTTTTGTATACAATTACATTAACCAACAGTGGATGAAAAGCAATGGTTGTAATCTTACTCCAGGTGATTTTAAGGTACCTTAGTTTCTTTTACTTAGGTATTTATGTATCTTTAGTTATATTATCCAACTGGGACACAGCAATAGGGTTACGTTGTTTCATGTCTATTTGGATATTTTCACACTGTTTATTTATATTATTAAATTATTAAATGATATAGTTCATTAATTATAATGTTTACATCATTTTCCATGGAATAAAATCCTCATTTAGTTTATATTACTTTTCCCAATTACAGGCATCAGAAATGGAACATTTATACAATATTTGTGATCCCATTTTTGTGAAAATTTTAAAACTATATGAAGTGGAAATTGTGGTGGCTATAGGAAAGTTTTGCGAGAATCGAGCCCAAAAAGCAATTAAGAAATATTTGCCTTCAAGTTCCATTAAGGTAAGTGATCTAGCTATGTGAGAAATATAATAAAGTCAATCAATCAATTATCCTATTAATATTATAAATGCGAAAGTTTGTATGTTTGTTAAGCAATCACGTCGCAACGACTGAACCGATTTGGCTGAAATTTGGCACAGAGATAGATTATAGTCTGGAATAGCACATAGGCTACTTTTTATTCCGGGAAATAAGAGAGTTCCCGTGGGAATAAAAAAGCTTTATCCACGCAGACAAAGTCGCGGGCATCATCTAGTAAAATCAATAAAGACATTCATAATCATCAGCGGTACTAAAGCCCCTTATGAGCCTGACTTGCTCCAGAAGTTTCCTCCATCCATTTCTATCATTCACACTCTTAGACCAATGTGTTTTGTATCTTGGTTAAAGTTTTGGCAGAGTAATATTGGAACTAGACCATGAATATTTGGATGTTCGGCTGTCCAATTGTTCGTGATCTTTGCTGCTGTCAGTTCTTGTTAGTGCAAGCACCATAAATACATCGCTTAAATGCTTAAGTAATAAGTGGCAATAATACTACAACTTCAACTCATCTTGGCGCACGGCGCTGTGTGCGTGTTTGTAAATATGCAGCTTTAATATTATGTGTGGCAGTGACGCGGCAGTGGTCTTCTGTCACGACACAATCAATCTCTATAAAAGCTTTACGGAACATGGCGTAGCGTCAAGATAAGTTGTGGTATCTACCCAGATACTATATAACTGCATATCGACTTTGTTTTTCAGATACTGTATTTGTCTCATCCAAGTCCTAGGAGTGTAAATAATAATAATTGGGAACAAAAGGCTTTGGAAGAATTAAAAAGGCATGAGTTGTTAAAATATTATAAGTAAAGCACGGCCGACAAATTTTGAAAGGTGCGCCTTTATTGAAGTGACTAATTTTATTATACACAGTAATGTGGAATTATATGGCGAAAATATAAAATATGGGTAAGCCGTCAACAGCAAACGAGTGGCAGGGAACCGCTGGATACAGGCGGCGCAAGACCGAGCCGTATGTAAGCCCAGGTACGAGACCTATGCCCAGCTGTTGCAATCGATCGGTTGCTAGATAGCTAGAAAAATCTTTCAATGTTCTGAGTGATATGGCTGATATTTTATTTCATAAAAACATTGGACGTAAACTTTTGTTTTTAGAGATACGTTATTGTTTCTTCTGTTGTATTATATTTTTATTTTATAACTAATCCAAAAAAAATATTATTAAATATCTTCATTTGTCATTGTCACTTGAACAAACATAGGTGAAAGGTCATAAGCTTTTATAATCAAAGGTCATAAGGTGCACAGTAAAAAAATAATTATATTTAATATTATTTAGTACCTACATAGGTACTTTTCTTCTAAGTTTCTCTGTGAAGACATTGTGATATTATCATACAAAATTTAAGGTAATTTTTATTTAATAAGTAAGTAATAATTTTTTTAATAAAACCACTCATTTTGTTTTGGGTTATTTGTTTTACATAAGTACCTACACCCTAGTACCTACCTACTTAAGAAAAAACACTCACTGTCGAGCATATCACGATCCTAGCGCCGGAGAATCACCGGTGATTCTCCAGAGAAAGTAATCGGTGATTATTAGACCATAAGTAGCGTTGCTAGACGTCCCGTATTTTAGACATAGTTTAAAATGTCCCGGCGGGACTGACTCTGTCCCGTATTTGAACCGTACCTTTTTTTCATTATGAAATCGATCCAAGTATTCACACACGCAAAATACGTTAAAAAGAGAGTTGATGACCGTTTTAATTACGATTATGTATTGATGTTTACAGTTACCTATGTTCAAACGAATTAAAATATGTTAAAACTGACTCGATCCTCGGAAAAATATCAAAAAGAAAATGACACTAAATCATTTTGTTTTTTATTTGTCCCGGGTAAAAAAACCGAAATCCCGTATTTAACCATTTAATCATTTGTCCCACAGATTAGGTATTAGTTATGATTTGTCCCTTATAGGCTGAAAAAAAAATCTGGCAACCCTAATCATGAGGCCCATATTACACTATACTGTTTGTGCACTATACCTACTAGGTAGGTACCTACCTATATATATAGGATCCTATTTCGTACTATAGAGAAAGATTCACCGGAGATCTCCGAAGAATGGCAAATCATCGGTTATTTTCACCGGTGCTCGAAATTCCGCTCCGGTGCAAACCTCTAATCCTCGTTAGAGTATTTATGTTCCTTGCTCTAATCCTAGGCTTTGACCTTTGACATTACTAATGTTCAAATGTCTTTAAGCGCGTGATACACGCAGAATGTGAGCGCGTGATATACATGCTAGTGAATGGTATGCCAGTTAAAAAAACGTTCTACGTACACAACGTTTCTAAAAGTTCACAACATTAACATTTATGAAGAAATAAATAGGTAGTGTTTATAACTCGCAATTATATTAGACAAAAAAAAAATGTGACAAAAATTAAACAAATCTTGAAAGATTGTTAAGAGTTGCGATTTACTAGCAACACGTTATGACCACAGACAAATAATAGCAGACTAAACATAAATTACCTACACACCTACTTGACAGATATAAAGGAATCAGTGTCTCTTTCTCTTCAAGCAAAAGTGTGTATGTTCCTATCTCTTTTTTTATTTGTTGCAACCTGCACATGGGTACAGGTTAACCACAGATTACTATGGAGTAATCTGTGGTTTATGAATGGCAGTGTATCTATCTAGCATGAACAATTAGATATCTAAATCTAATGCCATGCCATTCCATATATTATTAGATAGGTACCTACCTAATTTCAAGGAGGATGTAACCAAATAACCTAATTTAGATTTCTATTGATTTCTAATCTGTGTTTCTAATTTCTAATGTACAGTTCGTTCACATTTATTTTATCTCTAGATATAAAGTTGGCTAACCTGAGTTCTTTGATGTGACATGAGTCAGTCTGGAACTCAAATATGCATTTAATCTATTCTCGTAGACAGAGAAGGCAATAGACCAAGCGTAGACAGAGAAGGCAATAGACCAAGGTACTGTGTAACCGCGACTGAAATAGAGATAACATGACGTAACGATGACGTCACATGACAAGTTCGAGTTTAATGTTGCCACAATAACTGCACTCCCCTAGTACCCCAAATTAGATGGAAAATTCTTCCCAGGATTTTTAAATAAAACGACAAAACAGATGCTGAACTGTTTTATTTTTTAAATAACATACCTACACATATAAGGTTGTCTGGGAGAGACATACCTATTAGGGTAAGCTTCTATTTTTTACATATATCTTAATATTGTGTGCAATAAAGAATTTATTATTCTTTATTGCACACAATATTAACTTCAACCACCACTTAAAAGTATAAAATAATTTTAGTTTGTACACGTAAGTCGGTTTTTTAAAAATATTTTTTTTTATACTAAAGTTTTTTAATGTACTTTCATAGGACCAATTCACTAGATAATTATTTGCTCCTTAAAAAAAATATTGAAATGCCGAATAGAAATTTAGCATATGTGAGTCACTTTGAAAAAAGATGTATGTAACACAAAGGAAAATTTTTTTTCGTTACTAGTAAGAATGTTACACAAAATAATTTGTAATGAACAGTTAAAATTTTCCTTCGATCGAGTAATGCTATTGAATTAAAAGCAACAAAAATTGTATATTTAGTCATCAAAATCATCATTAATGAAATTAACAGTATATTCCTTTTTTCAGGCAGTCGTATAAAACTGCAACTCTTCATAGTTTAAGTTAATAATTATTTAAAAAAAACATTAAAAGTCTGCCTCTAGCTATTTAAAAATGGCTTTAAAAATTAAGAACTTTGTAAATAAAATAATTCTTAAGATCGCCAACAGTTCTCGACTGGTTGTTGGACATTCGAACGAAACTTCAGGATGATTCAGAACAGTAACCGACACTATCTAACTGAATACACTTTAATCATCGCCGACATATATTATATTCTAGTATCCATCATCTTTCTTTTCTTTTCTCATAATATTCATTTCTTCCATCACGACTTTATTTTGTTTCAACAAAAATTAAAAAAAAAATTGAAAAAGTAGCCAAAGTAACCCGCCGTTACGGTATGTCAGAGGACATTACTAAAAAAAACCTATCTCCGTGCCAAATTTCAGCCATATCGGTTTAGTGTGGCGTATTGAGTAACAAACATCCATATGTTTGTTACTCAATCACGCCACACTAAACCGATATGGCTGAAATTTGGATGTATGTATGGATGGCCCTACATACATTCAAACTTTCACATTTATAATATAAGTAGGATAGGGAAAATCGGGACATTGTATAGGTACCTAAAGCTGGCAACACACATAGATACTAAATTTTCTTATTAACTGTCAGTTTGTTGGGCACAAAAGTGTGTCGACCTTGAAAAAAACTGGTTACACGATGAGGGACAAAAAATTGGGTAGCTGCGTCTCTGTTTATCACATTAATAACTTTATCTCTGCTCTCTTTTTAGTGTGAGTGAGAAAGAAATCGTCACTGACTCTATGTCTTCTCTCTCTACGAGACCAAGGTACTGTGTAACCGCGACTGAAATAGAGATAACATGACGTAACGATGACGTCACATGACAAGTTCGAGTTTAATGTTGCCACAATAACTGCACTCCCCTAGTACCCCAAATTAGATGGAAAATTCTTCCCAGGATTTTTAAATAAAACGACAAAACAGATGCTGAACTGTTTTATTTTTTAAATAACATACCTACACATATAAGGTTGTCTGGGAGAGACATACCTATTAGGGTAAGCTTCTATTTTTTACATATATCTTAATATTGTGTGCAATAAAGAATTTATTATTCTTTATTGCACACAATATTAACTTCAACCACCACTTAAAAGTATAAAATAATTTTAGTTTGTACACGTAAGTCGGTTTTTTAAAAATATTTTTTTTATACTAAAGTTTTTTAATGTAGTTTCATAGGACCAATTCACTAGATAATTATTTGCTCCTTAAAAAAAAATATTGAAATGCCGAATAGAAATTTAGCATATGTGAGTCACTTTGAAAAAAGATGTATGTAACACAAAGGAAAATTTTTTTTCGTTACTAGTAAGAATGTTACACAAAATAATTTTTAATGAACAGTTAAAATTTTCCTTCGATCGAGTAATGCTATTGAATTAAAAGCAACAAAAATTGTATATTTAGTCATCAAAATCATCATTAATGAAATTAACAGTATATTCCTTTTTTCAGGCAGTCGTATAAAACTGCAACTCTTCATAGTTTAAGTTAATAATTATTTAAAAAAAACATTAAAAGTCTGCCTCTAGCTATTTAAAAATGGCTTTAAAAATTAAGAACTTTGTAAATAAAATAATTCTTAAGATCGCCAACAGTTCTCGACTGGTCGTTGGACATTCGAACGAAACTTCAGGATGATTCAGAACAGAAACCGACACTATCTAACTGAATACACTTTAATCATCGCCGACATATATTATATTCTAGTATCCATCATCTTTCTTTTCTTTTCTCATAATATTCATTTCTTCCATCACGACTTTATTTTGTTTCAACAAAAATTAAAAAAAAAATTGAAAAAGTAGCCAAAGTAACCCGTCGTTACGGTATGTCAGAGGACATTACTAAAAAAACCTATCTCCGTGCCAAATTTCAGCCATATCGGTTTAGTGTGGCGTATTGAGTAACAAACATCCATATGTTTGTTACTCAATCACGCCACACTAAACCGATATGGCTGAAATTTGGATGTATGTATGGATGGCCATACATACATTCAAACTTTCACATTTATAATATAAGTAGGATAGGGAAAATCGGGACATTGTATAGGTACCTAAAGCTGGCAACACATATAGATACTAAATTTTCTTATTAACTGTCAGTTTGTTTCGCACAAAAGTGTGTCGACCTTGAAAAAAACTGGTTACACGATGAGGGACAAAAAATTGGGTAGCTGCGTCTCTGTTTATCACATTAATAACTTTATTTCTGCTCTCTTTTTAGTGTGAGTGAGAAAGAAATCGTCACTGACTCTATGTCTTCTCTCTCTACGTCTATTCTATACCTACTAGATGACTAATTTTAAAAAACAAAAATTTTCACGGTTTTATTTATTTTGTATAGGGGTAATCTCGATGATTAACATCGTTAAGTTACTATTCAAAGTATTCAAGCATTCATTGCTTGACAGGAAGTAATGCCAACATAGTGGAAACTACGATGACACTGACAGATACAGATCAGCGGTAAAATATTAAATGGCTATGAACGGGCTGTAAGCAGCGATTGAAAATAACAGAGACCACCTCTGTGGAGACCACGAACACTAGATAGTAAATAAATCAATGGTCCGACCAAGGAACAATACTCTAAAGAGGGTCCGGCTATAAGAACTTGTGATGAGAACATTCTTCATTTGATGACAAGACACAGAATTTTGAATAGACTGACCAGATCGTAGTGTTTATTTACCTACTCTTTGCAGATCACCATGGTCGAATTCATGAAAAGGGCTTTGGAGTTGGCGTCTGAAGCACTAGCCTCTCAAGAAGTACCAGTTGGTTGTGTATTCACTATCAATAACACCATTGTGGCAGAGTCAAGGAACTGTGTAAATGTTACCCATAATCCAACCAGGCATGCAGAAATGAATTGTATCGATTCCGTCTTAGAGTATTGTAAAAATAATAATATTGACTATGCAAGCTACTTTAGAAATATTGTTGTTTATGTCACTGTTGAGCCTTGCATCATGTGTGCTGCTGCATTGAACATTTTGAGAGTAAATAAGGTTGTTTATGGCTGTGCCAATGATAGGTTTGGTGGCTACACAGTATTAGATGTTAGAAAATTTTATGATCCTGTATACATGTTGACCGGTAACTTATGTGGCGATGAGGCAATGGCTCTCTTGAAGCAATTTTATAAGGGTGTTAATCCAAACGCCCCTGAATCAAAAGTGAAAAAAAAGCCATCTTAACTTCTAAAATGCTAGGATTCTCATCACAACATGCCAGGGCTATCTTCATCTTCTCTGTTTCTGCCCTGCTATAATACATAAACACAGCATCTATCTGAGGAAACATATAGTACACCCTGAGGAGGCTATACTCATTCCAGCCAAAAATGTGCTGCTGTTCCTGGCAGCAATGAGCATCGACGAGGAGATATGAATAGTGGCGAGCACAATAGATCGGCAACGTTCAACTTGGTACAGGGCCTCAGAACCTGCATAGCCGCAACACAAGAAGATGAAGATGCCAGGGCTAAGCTGTGCACTTTGATTATATAGAATTCTTTGGCTGTGCATTAGATGGGGCACAGTCAAAAGGTCTTCAAACTTGAAATTTTCACAAAATGTGTATTTCTATTTCCCACTATTACAACAAATAAAACAAACCAGACCAAAACAAACAACAGAGGAACCCTATACAATAAACCTTTGGTTTTGCTCTATCTAACTGGTGTTAAATTCTGTATGATAGTGTGGAACTCTTATGTGCACTTGCTCTTGGCCAGTTTTTTAATTAAAGATGAGGATACTTATTCAGAGCACTTTATTACACTTTGAATGTTGTAAAATGTGATGCATGTTAAAAAAAATAATAAGAATCAATATTCCATTTATTATTAGGTATACAGAGAGATAAAATTATGGTTATATATATTTACATAAAACAGTCACTACCTACTCTGTTTTTTTAATAGTGATTGGTGCTCAAAATTATCCACTACCCAAATCATTTTAGAGTTAAAAAAACAGTAAATCACACAAAAAGCCTTTAAGGATACCAATTCACTGAAGTGGAGTGGACTGTGTGAACACCTATAAATAAACCAATAAATAATGAAAGATAATAAAATTATCTTGTGATAATCTGGTTGGTTATTTATAATTTCTCTGCTCCACATCGCTTCAGTAGTTAGGCATCCAAACATTTTTCCTCAGTTTCATTTTAAACACGCTAAATAACTTAATAAAACAAGCATATTATATTCCACACCAAGAAAATTATACATGATAACAAAATTGTTATTTTTAATTTTTTGCAACCATAACTCCTACCTACTATAAAATAAATAAAAAACCTGGGTTTGGTTTCAAAATACCCAAAAATTTGCTCTTCATTACAACAGCTATGATTAAGATGTAACGGTAGTCAACCTAAGTTTAAACTTAAGTCATAACTAGCGACCCACCCTGGTGTCGTACGGGTAGTAGAGCATATTATGCTTTGCGGCGCTTGAATTTATTTTCGCGCGAGTTAGTTCTTTTGCGATAACGCCTAATATATTCATTTAAAATAAATGGTGTAAAGGATTATTATAATGTGCATGAAATGCTTGAAGTTAACATGGGTATAGTTAGTTAGATATGTGCCATCGCGGATTTTTCTATATAGAGGTACCCCACCAAACCAACACCATACATTGTTTTGTTTATCTCAAAGGGATTAAGGGAAAGCTCCCAGGCGGCTTGGCTTTTTCCGACATTTTCAACAATTATCGTTATATTTTAACCAATTACACAAAACCTTATCAAATTATATACCTAAACCGTCATGAATGACCCTGTCTATTGGTAAAAACCGCATGAAAATCCGTTCAGTAGTTTTTGACTTTATCGCGAACAGACACAGACGCGGCAGGTGACTGGTTTATAATATGTAGTGATACCTACTGATAACTAGACGAGCCAAAATCCATGTCCTAAATAATAAAATAGGTAAGTACTTGATGTTACAAAATACATGTATGAATGTTTACAACATGTTGCTAGTAGAGATAACAATTTTCTTATCAAGTCATAATCATGTCATAATATTATTATATATTGTGTACGATAATTAAAAATAAAATTCAATATGTTGTGCCTGTAGTTACATAACTATAGTATATTGGGTAAGTATAGCATACTGCACAAGTTGTAATCTAAAGACATGTTCCTACAGACTGTGTGTTCCAATATATGCATACTGCATAGCCTAGTCTGGACTAAAATTGAGATATACACCAGCCATATCAGCTCCAGTAAATATATGCCACTGAATTAAAATCTTCATAACCTTGTAACTATGATTGTTACATGTGGCATTAGCTACAACTGGAAGCTTTGAAGCTAATGTAGTTTGTGTTTCCTTTATGTGTATCCTTGAGGACACATACAGTCTGTATGTACTTAAATTATTCATAACTTAAAAATAACTTAGTGTTGGCAATAGACAACAGCTATTATGAAACAACATAAACTTCTTAATAAGTATTTCAAGTAAACAAATAATATATTAGTCATAACTCTACAATAATATGCTCATAAATATTATACATAATACCTATTTTCCTTACCTGTATTAAATATAAAAGTGAGATCCATTTTATGGATAGTGTGCAATATTATTTTACTCTAAATTACAAAATTCAATACTTTCATATTGTCTCAAAATAATACACCTTACAATAAATAGACAAATTTGACAAAAGACTTTCATTCAGTTTCTCCTAATCAGAATTCTCAAAATTATTATGCAAAAATCAGTAATGGCAAATCAAGAACTTTGCAATAAACTAGAATCACCTCTATTGACTGAAGCATTATCAAGTTGATACTTATTCATCATGTATTACAAAACTAAGTTGCAATTGATGTGACACATACAATCATTCTAAATAATTTACGACCTTGCACAATGTTTTAAAATCAGCCACATCAATCACAACAAGGGAATAAAGCCAATAGGAATGATTCTAATTTTTGCTTTTTTATATCCCATCAAACAGATCCATTACTGGTCAACTTAAAACAACAAAATGTATTCAGTGTATTCACTAATAAAAATTTATACACTGCTAGCATTGCACATTTCTGTCATACATTTGATGTATTGTAACTTTTGTATAAGCAGTGTGTGAATATTTCTTAGTAAACACCTTACAGTTTACAGGATTAATAATGAAGTCTGCTTATGATGAAATGAGAACTGTGATAAATACTGCCTTTTGCATAGAACAGATATTTGTGATTTTAGACCTTTGTACTGTCAGGTTTTAGATTCTCTTAATAATAATAACAACATTCTTTTCAACCACTACAACCTGAAAGCAAAGAGCACAACCCTTTTTTTACTATCATCATAACATATCCACCAGGATATCACAGATGTTCCACTAAATCTAAGATGAGATCTCACAATTACATTCTCCAAGCTGCTTGCTGCTTGCTTAACTTTGAGATAGCTATTGTGATAATCACATGCTTAGCTGACACACATTTATTATTTACTAGTCGATGCCCTTGGCTTCGCTCACATGGAATTAATTTTTAAAACCCAGTGGGAACTCTTTGATTTTCCGGGATAAAAAGTAGCCTGTGTCACTCTCTCGTTCCTCAACTATACCCATGCAAAAAACCACATTGATCAATTGCTTTGTTGCAGCATGATTGAAAGACAAACCAACAAACAAACGCACTTTTGCATTTATAATATTAGTAAGGATACTATAATGGTTACAGTAATGTAAATTCAGCCAATAACAATGATCACAATATTATCACAAGTTTTGCAATACAGCTGCAGCTTTAAAACTATAACTTATCATAAAGAACAAGAGTGCATCAGCGACATATACTTAAACATTTATGGTACCAACTATCAGCATTTATTCTAGCATAAAATATTTCTTATTATACCCTATTGACAACATATCACACATAATATTGATATGACAGTACACACAGCTTTTGGTAGCAAACTGGTTTGCAAAAAATATATATATTTTGATGAATAAAAATCTTACTTTGCCAAAATCCTAATTTATTCATGTCATCATCAATAAATTGAAAAAGATAATAGCTGAAACCACAAAAATTTATGCTTAAGAATAAAAAAAAATAATAAGTGACTGAATTTAAACATTTTCTCCATACATAAATTAAAAAAAACTAACTAGTGTTTGGAATATTCTTAATGCCTGATTTTCAACAACACAATAGAGCCCAGTAAATTATGTTTATTTTGTGTAAATTAATAATAAGCTCTATTGAAATAATTGGACCATTAATAGCAGGTTCACACAGTTCAATGTTAGTTAGTCAAATGCTGAATGGCATGCCATTCGAACCTTCTCAACAGAAGATCAATCAAATTGAAGCTTTGAAAAAGAATTTATTATTGAATATCTAGCATTCATCAACTAAAATCAACTGTGTAACCACTATAATAAGATTTCTACCAAAAGTTAAAACACATAGAACCAACATGTTCAATACTTATTCATTTGGGGTATGAAAACCATTGACTGGTGCAGGTTGGGGGCTGCTTGCATGCTCTCCATTCTCTTGAACATGGTTTCCATTTGTAATCTCACTGTTACCATTTTCTGCAGGCTGATGTTCTGGACTTGAGCAGCTCGAACTACTGCAGCTATCTGAACTAGAAGAACTGTCACTCTCAGAGTCCTCGCTCGAACCTTGGCTGCGCCTCAAATGGTTATTTTCAAGGATTAATTTTTCATTTGCCATTTGAAGCTCACGGATTTGCTGCTCTTGTTCCTTTAACTGTTGCATGACATCATATAAAGAAGATTCATCCATAGAGCCAGAGTTAACAGATGTACCTGATGTATCTCTATCTGTCGCCATGCTATCTCCATCTGTTGCACACAATTCTCTGTCAGCAGCAGTATCTTTGTCATCTTCTATACCTTTAGGCTTGGAACGTTCAGTTCTCTTTACGAGATTATCATATTTAGCTTCAAGTAAAAGATACTCTTGAATCAGTTCATTCTTGGACATGTTAGACAAACGTTCACACTGCGCATCCTCATACACACTTGAAAACTCCTTTGTCAAGTATTCTTCTTCATCTTCTGGGAGAGAATAAAAGTAGTTTTCCTCTGAATCAACACTAAAACTGGAATCTCTGGTCCGAGCGGATGGTGTTCTGAAAAGATACAAGTTATTTTCTGGTTCAGGTTTGTGAATTTCCATCAGAAACTGATTGTTATTAAATGGAGCCTGAGTTTTGGACAAAGCTAATTTTCGAAAACGGTTATTCCTTTTAGTATTGACCATTTTTCGTCTATCTTGCCAGGGTGCCTTTAGATAGGGCTTCGAAATTTTCCATTTTGTCTTTCCCCGCCTTCTCTTTTTCTTAACACTTGTACTTCTTTCCAATTTGTGTTTTGGCATTTCCAATATAGATGGCGCTTCAACTAATATCAGTGAACGGGTTGAGTCGCCATCTTTAATCTCCGCTAACTTATTTACATCCATATTTAGCAAACAAAAAGTATACACTTTATACACGTTTA
This sequence comes from Hipparchia semele, assembly GCA_933228805.2. NCBI lineage: Eukaryota > Metazoa > Arthropoda > Insecta > Lepidoptera > Nymphalidae > Hipparchia > Hipparchia semele. The sequence goes on along the minus strand of OW121725.1, from coordinate 3,101,224 downwards.
ATTAAATTACTAGTAATTAAACACTGGATTGCTACTAGATTATACCGCACTAACACAAATGTAAAATTAACGATATTGTTTCAATTTTTGACTGAACTAAACTCATTTCATAATTCGCCATGTTCCTTTAAATAAAACACTTTAACAACACTTCAACGTCTTCAACAACGCGCATCATACAAGGCCGAAAGCGCTTTGCCGAATGGCGAATGCCGATGCCGATGCCGAACGATTACGATATGCCACAGATTAGAGTTGTTCAAAAATGCTATAAATCAATAGCATGCTACTGACAATAAACTATAAAGCATGCTATAAAATACGCTATGCTATAGCAACTATAATTAGGAAGCTTGTATTTTGTGGTATTTTCTCAAAAAACTTACGTGATGGAATTTTTTTATTATTTTTTTCGTAGCTTATAGTCTGATTTTTAATTGCGTGGAATTCTGACGTATCTTAATGTTACCAGAGATTTAAAAAATCCCACAAAAAAGATATCAAATTTAAACTTAGAACAATAAATATCAATTGCCGCACATAGATATTTATGACAAATGCCTGACAGATAGTTTGGGGTAACCGTAGACAGAGAAGGCAATAGACCAAGGTACTGTGTAACCGCGACTGAAATAGAGATAACATGACGTAACGATGACGTCACATGACAAGTTCGAGTTTAATGTTGCCACAATAACTGCACTCCCCTAGTACCCCAAATTAGATGGAAAATTCTTCTCAGGATTTTTAAATAAAACGACAAAACAGATGCTGAACTGTTTTATTTTTTAAATAACATACCTACACATATAAGGTTGTCTGGGAGAGACATACCTATTAGGGTAAGCTTCTATTTTTTACATATATCCTAATATTGTGTGCAATAAAGAATTTATTATTCTTTATTGCACACAATATTAACTTCAACCACCACTTAAAAGTATAAAATAATTTTAGTTTGTACACGTAAGTCGGTTTTTTAAAAATATTTTTTTTTATACTAAAGTTTTTTAATGTACTTTCATAGGACCAATTCACTAGATAATTATTTGCTCCTTAAAAAAAATATTGAAATGCCGAATAGAAATTTAGCATATGTGAGTCACTTTGAAAAAAGATGTATGTAACACAAAGGAAAATTTTTTTTCGTTACTAGTAAGAATGTTACACAAAATAATTTGTAATGAACAGTTAAAATTTTCCTTCGATCGAGTAATGCTATTGAATTAAAAGCAACAAAAATTGTATATTTAGTCATCAAAATCATCATTAATGAAATTAACAGTATATTCCTTTTTTCAGGCAGTCGTATAAAACTGCAACTCTTCATAGTTTAAGTTAATAATTATTTAAAAAAAACATTAAAAGTCTGCCTCTAGCTATTTAAAAATGGCTTTAAAAATTAAGAACTTTGTAAATAAAATAATTCTTAAGATCGCCAACAGTTCTCGACTGGTTGTTGGACATTCGAACGAAACTTCAGGATGATTCAGAACAGTAACCGACACTATCTAACTGAATACACTTTAATCATCGCCGACATATATTATATTCTAGTATCCATCATCTTTCTTTTCTTTTCTCATAATATTCATTTCTTCCATCACGACTTTATTTTGTTTCAACAAAAATTAAAAAAAAAATTGAAAAAGTAGCCAAAGTAACCCGCCGTTACGGTATGTCAGAGGACATTACTAAAAAAAACCTATCTCCGTGCCAAATTTCAGCCATATCGGTTTAGTGTGGCGTATTGAGTAACAAACATCCATATGTTTGTTACTCAATCACGCCACACTAAACCGATATGGCTGAAATTTGGATGTATGTATGGATGGCCCTACATACATTCAAACTTTCACATTTATAATATAAGTAGGATAGGGAAAATCGGGACATTGTATAGGTACCTAAAGCTGGCAACACACATAGATACTAAATTTTCTTATTAACTGTCAGTTTGTTGGGCACAAAAGTGTGTCGACCTTGAAAAAAACTGGTTACACGATGAGGGACAAAAAATTGGGTAGCTGCGTCTCTGTTTATCACATTAATAACTTTATTTCTGCTCTCTTTTTAGTGTGAGTGAGAAAGAAATCGTCACTGGCTCTATGTCTTCTCTCTCTACGGGGGTAATACTGTTTTTCATACAAATAACTCGCTCGATTTATAAAATGACAAGTGTCAGAATTCCACCGAATTAAAAATCAGACTATAGGGTGACCAACCCAATAGCTAGCACTGCACCAGTTTATTCGCACTTTGGCAAAAAAGATTAAAATATAAGTTTCTGATTGTGGTTTTTAAATTTTCAGATTAAAAAATATTTAGGGGAATTCATATTTTTCACAATCGAAACCTTTCTAATCTGGAAAGTTTTAAAATGACGTCAGTATCGTAGTTGAAAGATATCGTTCTGGAGTTCCCGAAGTTTTTCGGCCATTATGACTCATCGACGTTAAGGGTCAGTACTTACTTAATAATGATTTAACTGTGGTTTTATTTGAGTTTTAATAATATCATTGTTTTCAATTGATTTTCTAAGTATTATTAGTTACTAATTCAAAAAGTAAATGAAACTTTCCCGTTATTTCATTGCAAAACAAGGGGTGTCAGTATCTGGTTACAAAATTTGGAGATTTTCCTGTTTATTAACACTCCAAAGCGATTCGATTCCCTAGCAGACTGGAAGTCTGTAGACGATCTTAACAAGTGTGTGTAGTTTGTGCAAATGTGTCCATACACTGGAGTCTAAATTCTTTAAGACCCATCACACGAAAAGGACCAAGAAGTTCTCTGACCTTACTCTCAAACTGATGGAAGACGGTCAAGAGATGAGACTTCAGTCATCAGCAGACGCGGATGCCTACTGGTAGGTTAGGCATCCGCGCATAGGCAGATCTCTAAGAAAAGAACTCGCGACCTGCGGGCCTTGAATACCAAGTGTATTAAAGATACCATCTAGTGGAACAGAAGTTCCATTCCAAAGTGTCCGTGAGAGATCTACCTATCTATCGGACAGAGCCAGCTGACGTGGCTGAAAACTGACGAAGGCTGTCACGTTTCCTCTTCACCTGAGGTATGGAGAGAGGTTGAGAAGTTCTATGGGCAGTTATTTATCATGAAACAAAAATCATTCAGCGGACGATGGAGAGAGCTATGCTCGGAGTATCCCTGCGTGATCATATCAGAAATGAGGATATCTGTAAGAGAATCAAAGTCACGGATATAGCTAAGCGAAACTGAAGTGGAAATGGCCGGGCATATAGTTCGAAGAGCTGATGGTCGATGGGATCCCATGGTGTTGGAGTAGCGATCCCGTACCGGGAAACTAGGTGGACCGACGACATCAAACGAGTCGCAGAGAGCCGCTGGATTCAGGTAGCGTAAGACCGAGGCCTGTGGAAGTCCATATAAGGGACCTTTGTCCAGCTGTGGACGTCTGTCGTTTGATAAAGACTATGTTTACGTTTTCTTATTAAAAAATAATATGTAAGAGTGTTTGTTTTAAATATAATAAATATAAAAGAATTAAGTCATCTACAGTTACTATAAGAATTTCCGTATATTATTTCGTAATCCTAATAATATTATAAATGTGAAAGTGTGGATGTTTGGATGTTTGTTACTCAATCACGTCGCAACGACTGAACCGATTCTGCTGAAATTTGGCACAGAAGTAGATCATAGTCTGGAATAACATATAGGCTACTTTTTATCCCGGAAAATGAGAGAATTCCCGCGGGAATTAAAAAACCTCAGTTCACGCGAACGAAGTCGCGGGAATAAACTAGTAAAATCTATATTCTAAAAGACTTCCGTAGGTAGCCTAGCGTTATATTTCCCTTAAACTCTATAAAATCTGAGTGTTGATAATTGGATAATTTTGTGCCCATAACTGGTAACAAATGTGCGAATAATTGGGGACTGGGTCATTTTTCAATCTTATTTAAAATTCTAGTTGATTTAAACAAAAAAATTTCAATATCTTCTTTAATTATGTATTTTATTAAACAAGTAACCATATGAACACAGTGATTTATAGAATTTGGTTAAATTTATACTTAAAAAACATATTTGAAATAAGATAAACTCTTAAAGTGCCCATAATTGGGTCTACCACCCTAGTAACTAATACCTACCCAAATTGCTAATTAGTTTTTAAAGGGGAAAACCATCGCAGGCCTGTGGTATCGTTTAAAATATCTGTACAAATAAATAAAATTGAAGTGTCTGTAATATCGAAAGATCAGCTTTTGACTAACTGCATACGAAAGTAAGGTACTTATACCAAGAAAACAATTTTTAAAATTTTTGTCTGTCTGTTTGTTTGTTGCCGCTAATCTCGGGAACAGCTGGACCAATTTTGACGGGACCTTCACTGGTAGATATGGTATTATTGGGCAAAATATAGGCTACTTTTTTAACCGACTTTCGAAAGAGGAGGAGAATGAGTTGTGTTTTTCTACCTCTGTATATCGATATCTCCGTGATTTCTTAACCGATTTGCTTGAATCTTTTTTTAATCGACACGAAAACTTTGCGAGATGGTTCCATAAAAACTTCGGGTTCCAACTCCTCAATCCTGATGCTGAAAGGATTCTGCCAATCTTAACTGTGGTGATTTAGGAACGCGGACGAAGTCACGGGCGTCCGCTAGTCATAAATAAAATCGACATTATTTTGTAGCTAGTAATAAAAATATCGATATCATTACGATGGATTTTCAACATTCATCCCAACCCTATTTATGTCAATATGATAACTGTCACAGCCGTAGACAGAGAAGGCAATAGACCAAGGTACTGTGTAACCGCGACTGAAATAGAGATAACATGACGTAACGATGACGTCACATGACAAGTTCGAGTTTAATGTTGCCACAATAACTGCACTCCCCTAGTACCCCAAATTAGATGGAAAATTCTTCTCAGGATTTTTAAATAAAACGACAAAACAGATGCTGAACTGTTTTATTTTTTAAATAACATACCTACACATATAAGGTTGTCTGGGAGAGACATACCTATTAGGGTAAGCTTCTATTTTTTACATATATCCTAATATTGTGTGCAATAAAGAATTTATTATTCTTTATTGCACACAATATTAACTTCAACCACCACTTAAAAGTATAAAATAATTTTAGTTTGTACACGTAAGTCGGTTTTTTAAAAATATTTTTTTTTATACTAAAGTTTTTTAATGTACTTTCATAGGACCAATTCACTAGATAATTATTTGCTCCTTAAAAAAAATATTGAAATGCCGAATAGAAATTTAGCATATGTGAGTCACTTTGAAAAAAGATGTATGTAACACAAAGGAAAATTTTTTTTCGTTACTAGTAAGAATGTTACACAAAATAATTTGTAATGAACAGTTAAAATTTTCCTTCGATCGAGTAATGCTATTGAATTAAAAGCAACAAAAATTGTATATTTAGTCATCAAAATCATCATTAATGAAATTAACAGTATATTCCTTTTTTCAGGCAGTCGTATAAAACTGCAACTCTTCATAGTTTAAGTTAATAATTATTTAAAAAAAAACATTAAAAGTCTGCCTCTAGCTATTTAAAAATTAAGAACTTTGTAAATAAAATAATTCTTAAGATCGCCAACAGTTCTCGACTGGTTGTTGGACATTCGAACGAAACTTCAGGATGATTCAGAACAGTAACCGACACTATCTAACTGAATACACTTTAATCATCGCCGACATATATTATATTCTAGTATCCATCATCTTTCTTTTCTTTTCTCATAATATTCATTTCTTCCATCACGACTTTATTTTGTTTCAACAAAAATTAAAAAAAAAAATTGAAAAAGTAGCCAAAGTAACCCGCCGTTACGGTATGTCAGAGGACATTACTAAAAAAAACCTATCTCCGTGCCAAATTTCAGCCATATCGGTTTAGTGTGGCGTATTGAGTAACAAACATCCATATGTTTGTTACTCAATCACGCCACACTAAACCGATATGGCTGAAATTTGGATGTATGTATGGATGGCCCTACATACATTCAAACTTTCACATTTATAATATAAGTAGGATAGGGAAAATCGGGACATTGTATAGGTACCTAAAGCTGGCAACACACATAGATAGTAAATTTTCTTATTAACTGTCAGTTTGTTTCGCACAAAAGTGTGTCGACCTTGAAAAAAACTGGTTACACGATGAGGGACAAAAAATTGGGTAGCTGCGTCTCTGTTTATCACATTAATAACTTTATTTCTGCTCTCTTTTTAGTGTGAGTGAGAAAGAAATCGTCACTGGCTCTATTGTGGCATAATAAACGAGAAACCAAGAGAAATATTGGTTTTATTTAACTGAAAGAATTCCACTAGACGAATTAATAAATATTGACTCATAATAACAAAGTATGACAGTTGACACGTTTGGTATTGACGACACTAGGGAGATCGTATAGGAGGATCGTATTGCGGAGGTCGCATATCACCTCATTCTCCCCCGGTTCAGTTTTCACTCTCACTCCCATCAACCACAAAGTCCGTTAGGTAGGAGGGTAATTTCCGCGTCCTATTAGATCTCCTAGGGAGTCCAGTCCGAAGAACTGGCGAGGACATCGGCGACTCTTCTACACGAGACGATGACGAAGGAGCGTTATTTTCAGGTGGAGGTGTGGAGTTATTTTCAGATGGAAACGTGAGGTGATCATCTTCGGAGGCCGTTTCAAAGCTATCGTCTCTGCTATTATCAGTAGTACTGGGGCAAGGAGACAATTGACGGTTTGATACCGTTGAGGTTTCTCCATTATCCCGTCTTATGAGAGAGTAGTAGGGATTGATCTCTAAGAGCTCGGCTTCCTCGACAAGAGGGTCCGTTTTTGAAGAGCGGACGTTCTTCTTAACAAAGATCGGTCCCGGCGTGAGCCAAGATGGCAGTGAATCTCCGTTCGGGGATCTTCTAGGGTATTTGAAAAGTTTTTCGTGCGGAGTGGCGTTTGTTGCCGTACACAGGAGGGAGCGGATACAATGCAATGCGTCCTTCAGTACTACTTCCCAATTTTCTATCGATAATCCCTTTGACCGAAGGCTAAGTTGAATAGTTCGCCAGAGTGTTCCGTTTAGTCGCTCCACTTGGCCATTACCCTGGGGGTTATAAGGCGTCGTTCTGGATGAGGCTATGTTTGACTGTCGTAGGAATGATTTGAACTCTTCGGACATGAATGACGATCCTCTATCACTATGAATATAGTGAGGTTGGCCAAATGTTAGAAAAAGATCTTTCAGGCAAGTAATGACAGTGGCTGAGGTCATATCCTTACATGGGTACGCAAAAGGAAACCGACTGTACTCATCAATAATCGTAAGTATGTACTTGTTGGCTGTTTCAGAAGGTAGTGGTCCTTTAAAATCTATGTTGATCCGTTCAAACGGCGACGTAGCTTTTATCAATTGACCCTTGGCCTTTAGAAATCTCGGTTTTATTTCGGCGCAGGTAGGGCACGAGGCGGTCATCTCCTTGACATCATTAACAGAGTAGGGTAAGTTTTTAGATTTTACCCAGTGATACATTCTAGTTACCCCCGGGTGGCAGAGTGCGTCATGTAGTTCTTTCAACTTGTTTATATTCATGTAGGCGCATACGCGAGATAGAGCGTCCGCAGCAGCGTTTTCAGTACCTGGTCTATAAACTATATCGAATTTGAAGCATGACAGTTCCAACCGCCAACGTTGAATCTTCTCATTTTTTATTTTACTGTTATGATTTTGATTAAACATGAAGGCTACTGATTGTTGGTCTGTTATAAGAAGAAAATGTCTACCAATCAGGTAGTGTCTCCATTTCTTTAGGCTCTCTACTATCGCACAAGCCTCTTTTTCGATTGAGGATTGTTTGCATTCCGAGTTATTCAGTGTCCGAGAGAAAAAGGCAACTGGTCTTCCAAGTTGAGTCAGCGTAGCCCCTAGCGCGAATTCCGAAGCGTCTGTTTCGACTGTAAACATTTCATTGTCGTCAATGGCTACTAGAGCGGCTGCCTTGATATCTTGCTTGAGTTCTTCAAAACTCTTTAGCGCATCAAGCGACAACGGGAAAGTAGTCACGCATGTAAGTGGCTTTATTTTTTCGGAGAAACGCGCAATCCATTTAGCGTAATGAGCAAGCATACCTAGGACTCGTCTTAGTTCACTAGTTTTAGTTGGAGCAGGAAGCTCTAAAAGAGATTTTAGTCTTTCCGGGTCAGGACTGATTGTATTATTTTCAACAGTATATCCAAGCAAGTTGATTTTAGTCTTATTGAAAACACTCTTCTGTTCGTTTAGAGTTAAATGAAATTTATTAGCGGCGTCCATAAAGCGTTTTAGATTGCGGTCATGATCCCTTTGATCTTTACCGCAGACGGTTACATCATCTAAGTAGGCGAACGTTCCTTCTAGTCTCTCTTCTGTTATGATGAAGTCCAGGGTTCGTTGAAAAGCCGCAACGCCATTAGTCACGCCAAATGGAATGCGTGTAAACTGGTACAATTTGCCGCATGCTTCGAAAGCTGTATATATCTTTTCATTTTCTAAGATGGGTACTTGATGATATGCGCTCTTTAAGTCAATTTGACTGAACACTTTAAATCTTGATACGTTGTTAACGACTGATTCTATGTTTGGCAAGGGGAAGGCATCCAGTTCGGTGAATTTGTTTATGGTCATGGAGTAGTCAATGACAAGTCGTTTTCGATGAATCCCTCCTCCTGCTACAAGGACTTGGGCTCTCCAGGGGGAAATACTTGTTTCAACGACCCCGTCTTCAAGTAATTTAGACACTTCTTGTTTTATAAAGTCCTCATCTTCCTTACTGTATCGCCGACTTCTCACGGCGATCGGTCTAATGTTTGGCGATAGATTCGTAAATACGGAGACTGGCGGCACCGAAGCTCGTAACACGTTGCATATCTCTAAAGGTTCGCCAGGCCCACCAAGATTGAAATGAATACTCGAGTGATGTTTAAGCAAGTCATGACCGATTATGACGTCAGCACAGAGGTTGTCGACAACTAGAAGAGGTGTTTGTTTGTAAGTATGCTTATTCATCACAATGGTAGCAAAACAGATACCTTCGACAAAGGAAACTTGATTGAGAGAAGCGAGATTGACTGTCTGCTTGCAGGGTTTTTTGCGTAGTTTCATTATGCGAGCAACTTTAGCGTTAATGAAGCTGACTGAACTTCCTGTATCGATGAGTGCATCAGCCTTGTATTCGTTGACCATTATTGGAATTGTCGCACTTCTAAGACTCGAAGGAGAGGCAGCAGAAATAGCTCCACTGTAGAATCGGTCGTTGTTAGAGATCGCAGGATCTTCAACTGTCGTGATATTCAAGTTCCTATTACTATTGCCCGATCTACAGACGCTTGCGAAGTGTCCTTTCTTTGAGCACTTTTTGCAGGTGGATTTGTTGGCTGGACATCTGAATCTTGGATGAAGACTCCCACCGCAAAAGAAGCAGGGTTTAGCCGGAGGTGGCGTGGTCGGAGCGACTTGAAAAGTTCGTGACGATGGAGCTGCTGCTAGATTTTCGGATTCCTCGTCTCGTGAACTACCTTGCGATATGGCAGTAAGTTGCGGAGATCTGTCACCAATAGCAACTGCATCCTTCTCTGCCGTTTCTAGAGTTACGGCTTGGTTAATTGCTTCAGAGAGAGTGAGTTTAGAGTTTTCTAGTAACCGCTCGCGAATCCTTCGTGATAGTAAGCCGGATATGAGAGCGCTACGAACTGCTTGGTCTTCATGCTCTTGGGCTATGACGTCTTCGAATTTACAATCTTTCGCGGAAAGCCGGAGAGCTCTAACATAGTCAGAGATCGTTTCGTCGGCTCGTTGCTTGCGATTGAAGAGAATGTGTCGAGCTAGAATAGTATTTTTCGGTTTGACATAGATGTCTTCTAGAACTTTCATTGAATCTTTATAAGTGGAGCAAGTTTTGATATGCTTGTAAATCGATGCCGATAAGTGGTTAACTAGCAGCTTACACTTAAGGGAGTCTGGTACATCTTCGGTAATCTCTTCTGCTAAGAAGCTTTCGAATGTCGATTTCCAATGTAGCCATTTTGCATCGGCGTCCGCGACTTCAGGCTCGATGTCAAACTTATCGGGTCGCAGATATCTTAATAGCGTAGGCTTGCCTAGTTTTTCGTCAGGCATTTTCAGTTAAATAAATTGTTGTTGTTGTTGTTTTTGCTTTCTGGCTTTAGCTAGTGCCAGTTCAGCACAATGCACTTCGCCAATGTCACGTTGAATAGAAGAGCCACACAGGGGAGGTTCAAAAGTTGGCAAAAAAAAAATAATAATTTTATACTTGCAGTAGCAGGAGAATCTTGTTAGTCACAATATCTACAACAGAACAAAAAAAAAAAAACACAGATAAATACAGAATTATATACAAATATATAAAACCTATTGCATATTAAATTCTGATTTTGTTAGTATGTACATATTTACAGACAAACTTAACATAACGACTAAAAACTAGCATTAAGAAAGACTCAACATTTATAGGACGGGGAATGTCAAGAGGGAGAACGTCATAAAGTTTATATAGGAGTTTTGGGCAAGAGAAAAGGATATGAGTAACCGACCCCTCGTCAAGACCGCACTCGCACAATGAGTTGTCTCTGATTCTTAATTTAGCAAGATGAACAGGGGTACATGCGTGACCAATACGAAGGCGGCATATCACTGAAGAAACCCTGCGATCTGTGTTTCGGTAAAGAAAGAACCATGGACGACGTGGAATGTCAGGCTGAATCGCCCCATAAAACTTACCCTTAACTGATTTTGATGCAAACCACAAAGAATTCCACGAGTTACTAAGGTCAGTTCTGGCGAGAGACCGTAGGTCCTGGGTGTGATTCTTGCAGTGAACTAGAGCGCCCGACTCGATCGCAAGTTTAGCATACGCATCTGCCGACTCATTACCTTTTATACCCATGTGGCCTGGTACCCAAGCTAGGGTAATGGATAGGCCTTTCTGATGACAGGTGTATAGGGCTTCTCTGATCTGAAAGATGATGGAAATAGGGGGTTTACTACGGAAAGGGTTTGCCTTAAGGGCTTGAAGACAACTTAAAGAGTCAGTTAGTATAATAGTACGTTCAACGTTATGGGCTTCAACAAAAAGGATAGCTTCAAGAATAGCTATAGACTCTCCTGTAAATACCGATGATTCTGGCGGACACTTGAATTGCAGAGAAATTTTATATTTAGGTATCCAACAAGCAGCACCAACGAAGGATTCTACAGACAGTTTTGATGCATCTGTGTATATTGCCAAGTGTTCAGAAAGACCTTTATTGTACATAATATGATTAAATTTGACATTTGCTTCAACAGACTCCTTACTAATACCCAAATTAATTATATTGGGTTTAATAATGAGGCTCTCAAAACTAAAGGAAAATAAAGGGAGGATGGGTGAAGAGAGAATAGAATGAGGGAGGCGAGTAAATTTAAAGTAACTTTTTAAGAGGCAGGTAGGGTTCTGATTGGGCCGCAAAGATATTGAAAGTTGCCCAAGTTTGTCTAAAAGAGGATGGGTGGAAAGTTGCAAAGTTTTACAAACAAATCGATCACTAAGATACTGGCTACGGAGAAGGATTGGAGGATCAACACACTCCACTTGAAGTGCATTAGTAGGGGAGGATTTCATAGCGCCAAGTATGATCCTTAAACATTTATATTGGATTTTATTAAGTTTATCAATAGCTGACTTGTTGATAGGGTCTAAAACAAAAAGGCCGTAGTCCATATGACTACGTATTATAGCATTGTACAGCAGTTTTTGAGTATATGGGTGGGCACCCCACCACACCCCTGATAAAGCTCGAAGAACATTAATATTTTTTTCACATTTTTTAATAACGTATTCTATATGGGAAACACCGTTTAATCTACAATCTAGAAAAACACCAAGAAATTTAACTTTACTAACAAGTGGAATAGGCTGATCCTCAAATACTATATTGGGGAGGGGAATTTGTCTTTTTCTAGTAAATATGACAGCCTTGCACTTAGCGACTGAAAGAGAGAGACCATGTTCGGATAACCACTGACCTAGATAATACAAAGCAGAGTTCAAATTAATACAAATTTCATTCATGGAGTTAGAGCTGGAGTAAAGAACTACATCATCAGCATACTGTAATATATTACAAAAGTTGTTGACAGACAATTCGAGATCGTGAGTATAAATACTGTATAGAAGAGGACTGAGTACAGAGCCCTGAGGGAGACCTTTCCAGATTACTCTGGGGGGAAGGCTTAATGAGTTAGTTTTCACCAGAATAGTTCTGGATGAAAGAAGGTTGCATATGATTCGCGTTAGTCTCGGCGGGACACTCAGCTGTTGCAATTTTTGCCTGAGTACCGGGAGTAAAACGTTATCATAAGCAGCTGCTACATCCAAGAAAACACCCACAAGGAACTCTCCTCTGGCTAGGGCAATACGGATGTCTGTCGAAATCACTCCAAGGTTATCTAATGTACCAAGCCCCTTTCTGAAGCCAAACTGGGACTTAGCCAGAGAACTTCTGCTTTCCATTATCCATTCCAAGCGATTTTTAATCAAGTGCTCCATAATTTTGGCTAACGTAGAGGATAATGCAATAGGGCGATAGGAATTAGGATCTAAGGGGTCCTTGCCAGGTTTCCTAATAGGAATTATAATTTGAGTCTTCCAAGGTTCCGGGACGATTCCTGATTCAAGAAACCTGTTGACCATATCTAGGTAGCACTGCTTCGCCTTATCGCTGAGATTTACTAGAAAAGAGTACGGAATACCATCTTCACCAGGTGAAGAATCTTTTAAGTCTGATAGGACACACTGTAATTCAGGGAAAGAAAAAGGAGAGTCCATTCGGTCAGAGCTGGGTACAGGAGAAGGAGATGGGAGACAATCCTCGGTAGGGACAGAAGGCGGGGCCAATTTGTCTGCAAATGCTTCAAGCCAAACAGACACATCATTTGATAAGAGATCATTGTATGCCACAGAGCGGCGGAACCTTTTAATCCTATCCCATACCAAACTGGAAGGAAAACGAGGATCTAAAGATTCACAGAATTTAGTCCAACCCTGTTTTTTCTTCTTAGACAATAATCTCTTATACTTGGCATTAGTACGTTGGTAGTCGATAAAATTCTCCCGAGACATACAAATTTTGTAATTAGTCTCCGCATCCTTACGTTTAATTACCATGTTGGTACACTCTTGATCCCACCATGGAGGAGAAACCATAAAATCCCGTTCAGCCTTTTTGAGCGGTATATGGAGGTCAGCAGAAAATTTTATAATACTAACAAAATTACTATAGTAAGAGATAATATTTCCATCATCATTCATCTCTGGTAGAGTATCCGTGAGACAGTCAACAGATTCTGCAAAAGCAGACCAGTTAGCTTTATTAACTTTATGTTTCAGGAGAGGATTGGGCTTTGAAACAGGAGAGGAACTCTGAGCAATAGAAAGAAGGATAGGATAATGATCACTACCATAGGAGCTAGGGAGAGTATTCCAGGTAATGAGGGAAGCAAGAGAAGGAGAGCAAAGAGATAAATCAACAGCAGTTTTAGGGTTTTGATGGGGAAATACTCTTCTGGTTGGTGATCCATCGTTTAGGATGCATATATTAATTTCATCAAAGAGTTCCAAAAGAAGAGTAGCAAACCCATCACAAGAATGAGAACCCCAAGATGAGTGATGAGCATTAAAGTCTCCCATCACTAAAACAGGAGGGGGAAGAGAAGTAAGGATTAATTTCAATTCAGGAATCATTGAGGAATGAGGGTGAGGAATATAGATTGAAATGAAGGAGATGTTGAAGGATCTCACAGCTACAGCGTTAAACTGCTGACTGTGAGGGGGAAGAGAGATAGAAGAATATGCAAGGGAGCGCTTGATCAAGATAGCACTCCCCGCATACCCATCATCCCTGTCATCCCTCAAGCAGGCATAGCCCGGAACCCGAAATTGGGACCCAGGCAACAGCCATGACTCAGAGATGGCAAATATGATGGGTTTAAATTCGTTAATAAGGGAGAGTATTTCAGGTTTTTTTGGTCTGACACTGTTACAGTTCCATTGAAGGAGCTGAGCCGAGGCCATTGTTAAGTTCTGACGCGATTTTGACAAATATTTGAGCAACGTTGGGCGGTATAACATTTTTATTCAGCAATTCAATAATAGAGTTAAAGGATTTGGTAAGGTTTGAGACAAGGTTATCATTTGATGAGGAAGCATAGGAGTGTTCACTGTTGAGGGCACAACCATTGCCCAGGGAGGAGGGAACATTGCGAGTGATATTGTGGTGGGCCTGCTTATCGAATCCCTTTGCTAACGGGGTTTTTGGCCGGGGAGAACGAAACACAGTTTGCCTATAGGACTTGGATGGAGTTGTTGGAGAAGAAATGTAGTTAGGAATGGTCCTGGTTGAATATGAGGGAGGAGTGAACATTTCCTTAGCCATTTCGGCATAGGAACGACGTACGGGAGGGAAACGAGAGGAGGCTTCCTGGTAGGAAAGGTTCTCATCTGACATAATAATTTTGATTGATTGCTGTCGGGCATGTTCTGGACAAGTTTTATCAGAGGCTTGATGCTTACCAGAGCATAATACACAAGCCCACAAATCTACGCTCACAGTACAAGTATCACCTGAATGTGATTGCGCACACTTAAAACAACGTGGGGAAGATCTGCACTGAGCTTTTACGTGTCCAAAACGGCAGCAGTTAACACACTGGATAGTAGGCAAACGGTACGTCTCAACCGGCAGAGAGGTGTGGTAGGAAAAAACTCTAGATGGTAGGATTTGACCACGGAATGTGATGACAACAGATTGGGTAGGTACCCAGGACACTCCACTTTCGTTCACCTGCTTACGATTCAAGCGTCTAGCTTTAAGAACCTCCCCACAACCAGAGGGAAGTACAAGCGACGCAACAAATTCATCCAGATGCCAATCACTAGGAACACCTCTTACTAGACCCATGCGAGTTATATTGAAAGTTGGAACATAAGCCTTAAAATTGGATTTTTCCAAGACTTTGTTCTCCAAAAAGTCATTGGCCGACTTGTAGTCCAAAAACTCGACGGATATCTTGTTGCGTCCTGCGTTTTTTACACCATCATTTAGAATTGATGAAATCTTGTGTTTGTGTAAGAACTGCCCGAAGGAAATTGCACGAATACTGGTACCTGCCGACGGGTCGGCCACTTCGCGGGAAACATGAATGATAAAGGGCCCTTTGTCAACTGCTAAATACTTTTTGGGTGCCTCAGATAGGGAAGGGTGCAGATATAGTGACTGGATAGAAGGAGCGGACGAGGCTGGGTCACTAATTTGCTTTTTAGGAGCCGTATCCGAAATATTACTATCCCCGCCACGCTTGCGTGGAGTGGGATTTTCATCCATTTGAGGCCCTTGAGGGCTAGGTGAGTTGGGAATTGTCACGTTTTCACTAGGGTCCGGGGGCCCCGGATCCACCTCTACCTCCATCTTCACTTACCCCACCACCAACACACACAATAAAAACACCAACTAATGCAAGAAATAAAGACTAAACACTGAAAATTAAAATTAAAACACTCCGAATCCCACTAACACGTGGGTCCCCCAAACAAACGCAGAGCGAAGTCCGTTAAATAAATTGTGGCATAATAAACGAGAAACCAAGAGAAATATTGGTTTTATTTAACTGAAAGAATTCCACTAGACGAATTAATAAATATTGACTCATAATAACAAAGTATGACAGTTGACACGTTTGGTATTGACGACACTAGGGAGATCGTATAGGAGGATCGTATTGCGGAGGTCGCATATCACCTCATCTATGTCTTCTCTCTCTACGGTCACAGCTCACAGGACAAGACTATCTTTTCTGGTCTGTGGACAAGACAAGAAGAGTGAAGACAAGCTATATTTTTAATTACTATAGTTGGTGATACATAGTATTTATTTTATATTTATGCAAGAATATTATATCAGTAACTAATCATTGTTGTAAAATCGACAATTTTTATACTATACGTATAAAATGGCTGATGATATTGTATTTGATTTGTTGCATTCTGAAATTATAAATTACTCTCTAGAACAAACAAAAACAACCAATGGGAGTAAGGTAAGTAAATGATTTTAAACTTTTATTTATTTACCCTTAAACCTTGTTATTGTTAAGTATGTCATCAAAAATAGATAACATTTATTGTGAATATCAGCTTGATACCCGTGAAATTTAAATCGCCTATGGGGATGTCTCCGATTTTCCTAGTTATGAGACTTAGATGTCACATCCCTCAGGAGTGTAGTATATTCCCTGCTCAGGATGCAAGGTATCTCTGCCAAATTACATTGATAGGTAGGTAACATTCTTCTGTATTGAGCTAATACATGCCTAGTCAATATAAAAAAAAAATGTGATACAAATGCATCATTATTTTAGGAGGTAGATCTGTCAGTCGTCGAATACATCGGTTTTGCAGCTGGGTACAAGATTATGGAGAGGCTAACCAGAGAATGGCCCAGATTTAAGGATGAACTAGACACTATGAAGTTTATATGCACAGATTTCTGGACATGTATTTATAAGAAACAAATTGATAATCTAAGAACAAATCATCAAGGTGTTTATGTGCTACAAGACAATGCATTCAGATTTTTGACTAACTTTTCCAATGGCCACCAATATTTGGAGTATGCACCAAGGGTATTTATTTTTGCCTTATTAATTACCTTAGTAATAATTCTTTTCCCATATGTCTATCTGCAATATATTGAGTTATTGTTTTTATTATGTTAGGTATATAATATTTATAATATTGTGGACCTGTGGCTGTCCAAGAAGATACGATGGCTTAACAAAATGAAAAATTGGATGCACAATATTAGACAGTGTACAAGGGCTTGCCAGAAAGAGGACTCCAACTAGTGGGATAGTATTTAGGGCCAGGGTTGACACAATATTTTTAGCAGTGGCAATAAGCCTTTTTTGCAATTTTTAGTTGCTTTTCGGAATCTTGATGCCACATTCAAACACAAAAATGCTGATCACTACTGCTAAAAAAGCATCTTGTCTACCGTAGGCATAAGTCAAAACAGAATGATAAATAATTATAATATTGTGTTGTTTTAGGCTAGAGACTAATAAGTAATGTTAGTAATAATATTCATAATTTTTATTTCAGTATGTGGCATACACATGTGGATTGATCAGAGGTGGTCTCGCAAATCTGTGCATCAATAGTATTGTGACAGCTGAAGTTCAGTCAATGCCTTCCTGTAAATTCCATATACATGTACAAAGATCATAAATAAATAAATATAAAACTCAAAAGGTAATTTATTTAAAATAAATTTTTATATATATACAGTAATTTTAAACAATACACCAATTCTGTTTCAACAATATGGATGTTGTTGTTGATAAATAATGTTTCTATCTAAGAATACATGTATTTGTACATAAAAATGTGGTACTGAGAATCTGCTTTATTAATTGAATAGATAGCTTGTACAATTTTAATTGAACATTGGATATTTATTCAATATCTACCAAAATGTCCAGGCAAGAAATTGCATCTTTACATGACTTAGTTCAATGTTATAGTTGCTGCTGTATCAGGCGTTGTCCTAATACAACGCGAATGCGGGATCATCGCAAGTTCGTGCGAATTTTACTCGTACGAACGCGCGATCAAACTTACTGATCTCGAACAGGTGTCCTAATAGGCATTCGCGCGATGGAACGAAGCGCAGTGGAACCCGCGGATGATGAATGAATGATCGCGCATTCGCTTTATATTAGGACAACGCCTCACACTACAGCTTCTGTACCGCTATCTATAGATTGCAAAAGTACCATGGCAACAGAAATATGATGCTATTAACTTGAAAAATAGGGTTGATCGTATTTTTTCACATGAGCTTAGGTTAAATCCCATGTCAATAAAATTTATTTATGGAAGTCAAAATTAAATACTTACATATTTTGAATTGGAATATGTTAGAAATTATAAATATATTATTTTATGTAGGAATAACCAGTAATAATGAAACAAAAAATCCTTTCAACATGTTTTGGCTGTTTTCCATGATGCCGGCTTGGCATTGTCATAAACCGTTGATAAAGTCATAAAAATGCCTACATAGCACAGGAAAAATGTCGTTGATGAAAGTATACGGTCACTGGCACCACGTTTTAACCAAATTGGTTTGCCATCTTCTGCCTGAAATAAAGAATTGTTGGAAGTATAATATATAAAAAAATACTTAACTCAATGTCAGCTTTTAGTGTACTTACTTGAAAATCAGCTTGAAGTTTCTTCATCTTAGCAAGTGAATTGGTTTGATTTACCTTTGTCGTAAATATACCCCTGTAGCAGTATCGTTGAATGCTCTGACAATAAAATATTTACAATATAATATTTTTTTTGCATGTTAATAATAATTACTGTACTTAAATCTAATTTCACAAAAAAAATAATAAGTAACTAATCGTCTAATTATCACCATCACTACAAAGTATAAAACAAAGTTGCTTTCTCTGTCCCTATATCCCTATATATGCTTAAATCTTTAAAACTACACAACGGATTTTGATGCGGTTTTTTTTAATAGATAGAGTGATTAAAGAGGAAGGTTTATATGTATAAAAACATCCATTAAATAGTGGAGAAATACTGTTATTTTTGAGGTTTCTAATGTGATGTCATAAATAATTATTTTTTTCCGCTTACATTGCAAACGCAGGCTGAACCCTACGAGATTTATCAAAATAATGTACTAAGTATTGTACACATTGAAAAGGTCTACAGAAAACTCCGCTATGGTATTATGTCTATCTCTTATGGATATCCCACAATAACATTTTTTTGCCATTTCCTTTTTACGACAAATAATTGCTAATTTTTGAAGCGATTTTAACCAATACAGCATTAATCCTTATCTAATTAAATACCTTAAATATATTGTTGATTTAATATAGATCTATATGGCCCTTTACAGCATATGATTTAATTGAATATTTTCGAAGATATTACAGATTTAAAAATTGCGGGACGTAGCGTTTGCGGCGGTTGATACGAGTAGCAGGAAATCTTCATGGTTTAGGGAAAGAAGAATTGTTTTACTCTAAATTTAACGCGTGCGGGCCACGGGCAGTAATGAATAAATCAAAAATACTGGATCGATTTTAATCATTTTTTCAGTGAATGACATAGGCTATATATTTTACACCCGTGCGAAGCCGGAGCGGGCCGCTACCGCTAGTAAACTATATTTTGTTGACGAACTATGACAATAGAAACAACCAGTGCTTAAAAGCTTCTGAAAAGTTGTAACTGTAAGCATCAATATTCTTACCTCAGTGGCTACTTACTGTAAGGCTGCTTTATTTTGGTCTTAACCAACAGAAGGTTGAGAAATCTTACCCTGGGAAAAATCATCTAGTATCGCTTTTTAGCTGAGGAAATAATGTCTCCACTGAGTAGGTATATAATGAGAGTTGTATATTCCTTGTATCTAATCTAATTGAATCTCTGAAATACTATTTTGGATACTATTGACACGTTATTGACTTGTTATGTTTTTATTTTTAAATTGATTATGCAATGTCACAAGTAGGTATTAAAACTTAAAAGAATGTATGCTTTTTTTAAGTGACCTTTGATCCTAAGGTAAATTGGTAAAAATATAAAAATATACTTGTTACTACTAGAAAATCTAATAAGTAATTCAATCGATAAGTACCAATAAAATAATTATAAATTTTGCATTTTAAATTTTCGCGCGTAAACGCTAAAAGCAAATTCGTTTATCTTTCGTTCGCTCAAACGGTTGGCGCGCTTTGTAAAGTTGACAGCGGCCGCCGGTTCATACCGAAAGGCGGCACGGCTTTTGTGACCTGCTGTGTACGTGTGTATGTGTGTGTGCGTCGCGTTTAATGCATTGCGCGTATATGCTAGTGTGTTATATTGTGATGATATATTAATTAGTTCCAGAGACACCCGTATGTCAAATGTGACGCTTAAAAATGACCCTAAATTGTTATTTGTCTAAGGATAGCCAGCAAGGAACATAGGTGAGGTGATATGCGACCTCCGCAATACGATCCTCCTATACGATCTCCTTAGTGTTGTCAATACCAAACGTGTCAACTGTCATACTTTGTTATTATGAGTCAATATTTATTTATTCGTCTAGTGGAATTCTTTCAGTTAAATAAAACCAATATTTCTCTTGGTTTCTCGTTTATTATGCCACAATTTATTTAACTGAAAATGCCTGACGAAAAACTAGGCAAGCCTACGCTATTAAGATATCTGCGACCCGATAAGTTTGACATCGAGCCTGAAGTCGCGGACGCCGATGCAAAATGGCTACATTGGAAATCGACATTCGAAAGCTTCTTAGCAGAAGAGATTACCGAAGATGTACCAGACTCCCTTAAGCGTAAGCTGCTAGTTAACCACTTATCGGCATCGATTTACAAGCATATCAAAACATGCTCCACTTATAAAGATTCAATGAAAGTTCTAGAAGACATCTATGTCAAACCGAAAAATACTATTCTAGCTCGACACATTCTCTTCAATCGCAAGCAACGAGCCGACGAAACGATCTCTGACTATGTTAGAGCTCTCCGGCTTTCCGCGAAAGATTGTAAATTCGAAGACGTCAAAGCCCTAGAGCATGAAGACCAAGCGGTTCGTAGCGCTCTCATATCCGGCTTACTATCACGAAGGATTCGCGAGCGGTTACTAGAAAACTCTAAACTCACTCTCTCAGAAGCAATTAACCAAGCCGTAACTCTAGAAACGGCAGAGAAGGATGCAGTTGCTATTGGTGACAGATCTCCGCAACTTACTGCCATATCGCAAGGTAGTTCACGAGACGAGGAATCCGAAAATCTAGCAGCAGCTCCATCGTCACGAACTCTTCAAGTCGCTCCGACCACGCCACCTCCGGCTAAACCCTGCTTCTTTTGCGGTGGGAGTCTTCATCCAAGATTCAGATGTCCAGCCAACAAATCCACCTGCAAAAAGTGCTCAAAGAAAGGACACTTCGCAAGCGTCTGTAGATCGGGCAATAGTAATAGGAACTTGAATATCACGACAGTTGAAGATCCTGCGATCTCTAACAGCGACCGGTTCTACAGTGGAGCTATTTCTGCTGCCTCTCCTTCGAGTCTTAGAAGTGCGACAATTCCAATAATGGTCAACGAATACAAGGCTGATGCACTCATCGATACAGGAAGTTCAGTCAGCTTCATTAACGCTAAAGTTGCTCGCATAATGAAACTACGCAAAAAACCCTGCAAGCAGACAGTCAATCTCGCTTCTCTCAATCAAGTTTCCTTTGTCGAAGGTATCTGTTTTGCTACCATTGTGATGAATAAGCATACTTACAAACAAACACCTCTTCTAGTTGTCGACAACCTCTGTGCTGACGTCATAATCGGTCATGACTTGCTTAAACATCACTCGAGTATTCATTTCAATCTTGGTGGGCCTGGCGAACCTTTAGAGATATGCAACGTGTTACGAGCTTCGGTGCCGCCAGTCTCCGTATTTACGAATCTATCGCCGAACATTAGACCGATCGCCGTGAGAAGTCGGCGATACAGTAAGGAAGATGAGGACTTTATAAAACAAGAAGTGTCTAAATTACTTGAAGACGGGGTCGTTGAAACAAGTATTTCCCCCTGGAGAGCCCAAGTCCTTGTAGCAGGAGGAGGGATTCATCGAAAACGACTTGTCATTGACTACTCCATGACCATAAACAAATTCACCGAACTGGATGCCTTCCCCTTGCCAAACATAGAATCAGTCGTTAACAACGTATCAAGATTTAAAGTGTTCAGTCAAATTGACTTAAAGAGCGCATATCATCAAGTACCCATCTTAGAAAATGAAAAGATATATACAGCTTTCGAAGCATGCGGCAAATTGTACCAGTTTACACGCATTCCATTTGGCGTGACTAATGGCGTTGCGGCTTTTCAACGAACCCTGGACTTCATCATAACAGAAGAGAGACTAGAAGGAACGTTCGCCTACTTAGATGATGTAACCGTCTGCGGTAAAGATCAAAGGGATCATGACCGCAATCTAAAACGCTTTATGGACGCCGCTAATAAATTTCATTTAACTCTAAACGAACAGAAGAGTGTTTTCAATAAGACTAAAATCAACTTGCTTGGATATACTGTTGAAAATAATACAATCAGTCCTGACCCGGAAAGACTAAAACCTCTTTTAGAGCTTCCTGCTCCAACTAAAACTAGTGAACTAAGACGAGTCCTAGGTATGCTTGCTCATTACGCTAAATGGATTGCACGTTTCTCCGAAAAAATAAAGCCACTTACATGCGTGACTACTTTCCCGTTGTCGCCTGATGCGCTAAAGTGTTTTGAAGAACTCAAGCAAGATATCAAGGCAGCCGCTCTAGTAGCCATTGACGACAATGAAATGTTTACAGTCGAAACAGACGCTTCGGAATTCGCGCTAGGGGCTACGCTGACTCAACTTGGAAGACCAGTTGCCTTTTTCTCTCGGACACTGAATAACTCGGAATGCAAACAATCCTTAATCGAAAAAGAGGCTTGTGCGATAGTAGAGAGCCTAAAGAAATGGAGACACTACCTGATTGGTAGACATTTTCTTCTTATAACAGACCAACAATCGGTAGCCTTCATGTTTAATCAAAATCATAACAGTAAAATAAAAAATGAGAAGATCCAACGTTGGCGGTTGGAACTGTCATGCTTCAAATTCGATATAGTTTATAGACCAGGCACTGAAAACGCTGCTGCGGACGCTCTATCTCGCGTATGCGCCTACATGAATATAAACAAGTTGAAAGAACTACATGACGCACTCTGCCACCCGGGGGTAACTAGAATGTATCACTGGGTAAAATCTAAAAACTTACCCTACTCTGTTAATGATGTCAAGGAGATGACCGCCTCGTGCACTACCTGCGCCGAAATAAAACCGAGATTTCTAAAGGCCAAGGGTCAATTGATAAAAGCTACGTCGCCGTTTGAACGGATCAACATAGATTTTAAAGGACCACTACCTTCTGAAACAGCCAACAAGTACATACTTACGATTATTGATGAGTACAGTCGGTTTCCTTTCGCTTACCCATGTAAGGATATGACCTCAGCCACTGTCATTACTTGTCTGAAAGATCTTTTTCTAACATTTGGCCAACCTCTCTATATTCATAGTGATAGAGGATCGTCATTCATGTCCGAAGAGTTCAAATCATTCCTACGACAGTCAAACATAGCCTCATCCAGAACGACGCCCTATAACCCCCAGGGTAATGGCCAAGTGGAGCGACTAAACGGAACACTCTGGCGAACTATTCAACTTAGCCTTCGGTCAAAGGGATTATCGATAGAAAATTGGGAAGTAGTACTGAAGGACGCATTGCATTGTATCCGCTCCCTCCTGTGCACGGCAACAAACGCCACTCCACACGAAAAACTTTTCAAATACCCTAGAAGATCCCCGAACGGAGATTCACTGCCATCTTGGCTCACGCCGGGACCGATCTTTGTTAAGAAGAACGTCCGCTCTTCAAAAACGGACCCTCTTGTCGAGGAAGCCGAGCTCTTAGAGATCAATCCCTACTACTCTCTCATAAGACGGGATAATGGAGAAACCTCAACGGTATCAAACCGTCAATTGTCTCCTTGCCCCAGTACTACTGATAATAGCAGAGACGATAGCTTTGGAACGGCCTCCGAAGATGATCACCTCACGTTTCCATCTGAAAATAACTCCACACCTCCACCTGAAAATAACGCTCCTTCGTCATCGTCTCGTGTAGAAGAGTCGCCGATGTCCTCGCCAGTTCTTCGGACTGGATTCCCCAGGAGATCTAATAGGACGCGAAAATTACCCTCCTACCTAACGGACTTTGTGGTTGATGGGAGTGAGAGTGAAAACTGAACCGGGGGAGAATGAGGTGATATGCGACCTCCGCAATACGATCCTCCTATACGATCTCCTTAGTGTTGTCAATACCAAACGTGTCAACTGTCATACTTTGTTATTATGAGTCAATATTTATTTATTCGTCTAGTGGAATTCTTTCAGTTAAATAAAACCAATATTTCTCTTGGTTTCTCGTTTATTATGCCACATTAATTATTATATGCTAGTGTGTTATATTGTGATGATATATTAATTAGTTCCAGAGACACCCGTATGCCAAATGTGACGCTTAAAAATGACCCTAAATTGTTATTTGTCTAAGGATAGCCAGCAAGGAACATAGGTAGGTACTACTCTCTAAAGCCAGTCAAGGAGTCAAGTGCTGTGGTCAACTGTTAAATATAGACACATTATAGAGGTCAGTGGTCAGAGTATCCCTACATGGAGTACCTATCTAGTATTCGTGGTCTATGATCTATGGGTCCTGGTTATTTTGACAAAGAGTATAAAATTATCCAGCCGGCCAGATTTTAAATATTGAACGTCCGAACCAAGAGGAATCAAAAAATTTTTTGTCCGAACGCTTAAGACCGGCCCAAGCTTAGGTCCGATAGTGTGCACAGTTCAGGTAGGTACCTATTACATTCACTTTTGAATTTTAACATATAGGTAAGCCGCAACCACAGAGTACTTTGTATAAATAAGAAACCGCAACTTTCAGCCACTGACACAGCCAAGGATGACGGACGCGTCCGATAGTTTGTACTTTGTTGACTTGACAGCTTTACGGACGCATACGATAGTACCTACCTATGTTAATAGCTTTACCTACCTATTCTTTATAGTTTGTGTTATGACTTTGTCTATGGCCAAAGCCTAAAATATATTTTTTGTCTGTGGTTCTGACGTAGTTTTAAATGTTAACTTTTTGATTGGCGCTCTTTTACTTCGTGCTTCCTTCATAGTTCATTCGCTCCGCTCTTTCAAGTTTCAATTTTACAGAAAATGGCTTCCGAAGAATTGGTGACTGAGCAATTTCAATTTTTAGGTATCGAAGTCTCTAAAGAAGTTTTGAGTAAATGTAAGTAATAAATAAACATTCTGAAGATGTTTTGCGAGACACTGTGTCTTGAGGTTGAAAGTTCCACTTGATAAAAGTTAGTTTTTGTTGAAATAAAGTTTTGTTAAATTACTTTTCAAGGTTGTTCAGTTATTCATGTCTTTCAAGGTGTAAGTTTGTGTGCCGAATACGATGTGGATGCTGAAACATTTATCGAGCAATGGATGGCATTTAGTTTGACGGCTTTAAACGGTGCAGAACCAAGTTTAGAGAACTTGAATTTGTTCGAGAAAAGGGAATTTTCCAAACGGTCGGCGATTCGGAATGCTACTACTGATGTACAAACTACCGGCACAAGTTTAACAGTGTACGGTGCGCCGCCCTCTGTTCAGTATCCTTTTCAAAACTTGCTCCACGTGTTTTGTTTGTAGAACTTTTATGCATTTTGTGTTTGAATTCAAAACATGGAAGTGGCAGTAATTACTTAGGTAGATACTGCTGTAAAAAACATTGCTTTTGCTAGTTCAAAAAGCAAACAGAGTAAGGTATAACTTGCATGCATACAAAAAGTATGTAATTACACCTGTATACCTGCAAGGGACATGTAACCTTTATCAGTTCCTTCAGCCTTTAATACTGCAGTTCTCTACTGTAACATAAGTTCCTCACACGAAGTTTATTATACGTTGGGAGTAGGTATAACAATAATGCAATGGGTGGGGATAGAACTGTCAACCTTTCAGTTTTCTGGCATCTTTAGCCGCTGGGCTATTGAGTCTATAAATCGAATAGAATTGGTATGTTCTATTTGTTTATACAGAAGTAGTTATCACAATATAATCTTGTTTTTATAGTAATATTTCTTAGCAATCAGACCAGGAAATGAAGTTCTCTCAAATTACTTGAGCGATACACCAAAGGTTTGTGATTTTTTAAGTATTTAATTGTAAGGTTAAATATGAAGGAATGAATTATGAGACAGCCACAGTGAAGCTAGCTATTTATTTATAATGTTTTTTTTTAATCTGTAAAAGAAACAAAAAAAAAATATCAGAAGGGCCGAAGACTACTTTTTATTCCAGAAAAATTAGTTTATAACTAAATAAACAAAAAATTGTGGGCAACGGCTAGTAAAATATAAGTTAAAAATCGTTAAAGAGTCTTCAAGAGTTGGAAAATTTTCTCCTGGTAGTGATCATCAAGTCTTCAAGAGTAGAAGAATTTCCTTCTGACAGTGAATGGGTTCATTCATGAAGTCTTCAAGAGTAGAAGAATTTTCTTCTGGCAGTGAATGGGTTTAAATCTATTGGCACAGTATCCACCTGTGACTAGATCTACACTCATTGATTGCTGGGAGGCCGCTCAACATTGAAGAAAACAAGAAAATTTTAAACTTGCATCGAAATGAAAAGAGGTCAATGATTTCAATGGACTATCGTGTATGGGGTGCTCACATATAATAAAGCTTTGACTTGATGATATTTGTGGGCGAGTTTGCTTCTGGTTCATGTGCTTGTAACATCATGACTAGATCCATACTCGTCTGCAGCCATCAACTCAATCTGCATATTCTATCATATCTGCGCTGACACAGAGAAGCCATCAAACAAGAAAAAACAAGAATGTTGAATTAGATTAACAAATCGCTCATTTGCAACAAGGGTGACATAATTCAAAATTCACCAATTTTAGTGTCGAAATTTATACTTTTTACTACATAAACATCATTACGCTAAGCCCAAAAAAATAGAACGAAAAAGTTTGTGACATTGCTCTGTCGCCTTGTTGGCTGCTGTGTTGTTTCGAGACCGCAGCATCCACAAAACATTACTCTCTAACGAGAGAATTCTCTCATCGTCGATTTTGAATTATGTCGCCCTTGTCGCAAATGAGCGAAATATCCTCGTATATGTAACTTATCCTGAGATCTATAGAGCGTGCTCTGACTCAGCTCAGACTCAAGATAGAGGCTAAAACGAGATAAATATGTTTTGATATAAATCTGTCTCGTTTTAACTCAGTCTTGAGTGAGCGGAGTGAGAGTGCGGTCTATAGATTTCAGCTTTAAACTTAAGGTAGGATGTTGCTGTTATTTCTTAACAATTAATTATTTATTAAATTAATTATTTATTTATTAAATAGAGAGTCCTCGAAAAGTGGACCCTCCCCCTTTTTTGGAAGTCTTTAAAATACACGACTGCTGTTAGTTTTAAGTTAATATAACCATTTTATACCTAATTATTGGTTGATATCGAAATGTTTTTGTCATAACTCTTTCTTCACTCTATAATAATCCAGAGCCTAAGCGTTACAAATCACAGGTGAACGAAAATCCGTTCAATTGTCATATTTTCCATTTACAGAGACTATTTTATTACAGAGAGTAAAATTAGAACCAACAGAGCCAGGCTCAAATCAAATTGATCTTCATCCAGTCACATATTCGCCTAATGTGTAAGTCTCTATCTATTGCTAGTTTTTTTTACATATTTTTAGCGAGCAAAAAAGCAGGCGGGTTTTCTTTATCTACTAATGGACGTCCACTACTGGACATAAGTCTCTTGCATGGACCTCGGTCTCGGTCTTGCGCCGCCTGAATCCAGCGGCTCCCTGCAACTCGTTTGATGTCGTCTGTCCACCTAATGGGCGCAGGCGGGTCACCTGATGTTAAGTGAGTACCGCCACCCATGAACATTTGTAGCACCTGAGGTACCACCAATGCGTTGCCGGCTTTTCAGGAATTTGTTGGTCTGCCCCTTGAATAACCCCATGTTGTAATTTACTGGGAACACTGTCGCAGGAAGTTGGTTCCAGAGTTTCAAAGTACTTATAATAAAACCTTTAATAATTGTTTGAACCTTACAATTATTCGGTGAACATAATGTATCTATACCTACATTATGTGATTTTAAAATACCTCTCATTAAGCTTATGTTGTTTATTGAACGAGCGAAGCGAAGTTCTCTGAGTCAACTAGGGCGCTTGCCTACTAGACAGAGAAGTGTGTTCGTCTAAATGTCTGTCAGAGCCCTATAACTTCTGAATTACTGAACGTAATTACTTCAAATTTAAATATAATATGTAAACTGATGGCCTTCAGCCGAACATTGTATAAAAAAATATAAAAAGCTTTATTTCAGGGGGGCTCTCATAGAAGCGTATTTGAAGTAAAATCTTGTTTGTTGCTCTACATAGACTTGCGATATATCTTTTTAAAGACGACTTTGAACAGAGTACAAAAATATATATTTTTTAATTTTTCCCTAAAAATTGACCAAATGGGGGGGTTTCAAAGTCCACTTTTCAAGATTTTAATTTGAGCCATATGTCAAGAATTACTGAATATTAGAACGTGAAACTTGGTTGAAAATTCAGTTATATCCTGTACTTGAACAACAAATACTAAAATTAGATAAATGTTATAAAGAAACGAAATTATTTAATTTTAATGCGCCATCTATTAGCATTATTGTGAAGCTAATAGCTTCACTATAATGCTTCACTATAGATGGCGCTGTGTCAGTAAAACAGTTTTATGTCAACTATTATTTTTTTTATTGCGTCTAATGTTAAAAGTTAATTATTACAATATATAATTAAAACTTTTGGGAATTATGGGATATCGCGAGGTCTCAGTTCGGGGCGAACCACTAGTTATAACCTACCTATTTGATGATAGGCTAATTCTGTTAAACAATTTCTGAACTGAACTAAATTAAGGGGTCTTAATCTACCGACATCCTTTTTGGGAGCATTATAAAAGGGAAGTTAAAGTTCAGAGATTGTGTTAAGTTAATCATTAATACGATGCATAACACTAACCCTTTAAGTAACGCTTATCCTTACTAATATTAATAGTTTGTTGGTTTGTCCTTCAATCACGCTGCAACAGAGCTACGGATCGGCATGATTTTTTGCATGGGTATAGTTGGGGACCTGGAGAGTGACATAGGCTACTTTTTATCCCGGAAAATTAAAAACTAAATCCTCGCGGATGAAGTCGCGGGCATCAACTAGTCTATCATATTTTAAAAATGTGACCATTTTGTTGTTTAAGGGACCGCTCAGAAAAGTACAGTTCTCGCACTAATCAGGGTTCTGTGGTGCATTCGTACGGCGATGAGAAATTGCTAGCCGCTATCGCAAATCCCTCTGCCGCGAATGATATGCTGGAGTTGAATATATCGCAAGTGTGTAACGATGATGGAGAATTGTATACTAAAGCAATGTGAGTAGACAAATACAAATGTATATCCACTAATCAACATTACCCTAATCTTTCTGTCTGGTGGGAGGCTTTGGCTGTGGCTAGTTACCACTAGGGTTGCCAGATTTTTTTTCAGCCTATAAGGGACAAATGGTTAAATGGACAAAAAATACGGGATTTCAGTTTTTTACCCGGGACAAATTAAAAAAATAATTTAGTGTAATTTTTTTTTTGATCTTTTTCCGAGGATCGAGTTAGTTTTAACATATTTTTATTCGTTTTAACATATCTGTAAAAATTAATACAATTATAATAATCGTAATTAAAAACGGTCATCAACTCGCTGTTTTACGAACGTTACGTGTGTGAATACTTGGATCGATTTCATAATGAAAAACGAAGTACGGTTCAAATTCGGGACAGAGTCAGTCCCGCCGGGACATTTTAAACTGCCTAAAATACGGGATGTCCCGGGAAATACGGGATGTCCCGGGAAATACGAGAGGTCTGGCAACGCTAGTTACCATCCTACCGTCAAAGACATGCCGCCAAGCAATTACCGGTACGATGGCATGTAGAAACAGATTAGGAGTATGGCTTGGATGTACACTGCCTTACCCCTTTCAAGTTAGTCCGCTACCATCTTAGACTGCATTGTCACTCACCATCAGGTGAGATCGCAGTCAAGGACTATATTGTCAAATGTCATCGCGTAGAAAAAAGTCTACAAATATCTACACATATACATAGGAGGTTAAGTTTGTAAATTGTAAGTTCGGATTAAGACTAGGTATCTCCAAAACTACTCATCCGACATTTATCCATTACAGGTTCGGTTTTGAGCTGTTACAAGAAAAGGCGAGTACATTCGACAATCATATCCGCTACATATCCCAGTGCATCATGAAGAAGAATGGTTTCACGGAGTCTTCTTCAGTGAGGCATAAAACTCAGGTAAGGGAACCAATTACCAATATGATACCAATCATTTTCCTAACAATGATGGACCAGTTTCTTTCTGAGAGACCCTCCGTGACGACCTCCCTGACGCAGTGGTAAGCGCTGTGGTTTTATATCTAGGAGGTCTTGGACTCGTTTCCTGGCGGAGGCAATTTGGAAATTTATAATTTCTGAATTGTATCTGGTCTGGTCTGGTGGGAGGCTTTGGCCGTGGCTAGTTACCACCCTACCATCAAAGATGTGCCGCCAAGAGATTTAGCGATCCGGCACGATGGCGTGTAAAAACCGATTAGGGGTTTGGGTTGAACGTACACTGCCATACATACCCCTCCCAAGTTAGCCCGCTACCATCTTAGACTGCATCGTCACTTACCATATGGTGAGAACGCGGTCAAGGACTATCTTGTGATCGAATAAAAAAAAGACAGTAGTAGTAGTAGATTACGATATAAACGTAGGACTGAGTGACGCTTTGTAACTTATAACCCTTTTGCATTGCATATTTTAAGAGATGATACCACAGGAAATAAGATCATATGATATTAATAAATTCCATGGCATCGTGCGATCACGATACGAGGGTTGGGCCGCTCAGGCGAAACGTTAATATTAGTGGACCAGGGTGGTTTGATGTGATATTGTTGATGATGAAACGTGGATGAAACTATATAATGTAAAATATACACAATTTACAGACAGAAGTATTAGTAGCGGGTCGGATAGAATGTGATGCAGACGCGAGACTCAACTCCAAGAGTGTGGTTCTCCAAGGGACGTGGGATGACTCGCTGAGCCTAGCTGTGCCTGTCGACTTGGACAGGTAAAATACAAACTTTCTTCACATATAATAAATATGATCGACCGTGCTGTAAGAATACGCATTAGGTTCCAAAGCTGTCTAAAGCAACTTAGCAGTCGCTGAAATGTGCAATTTCATAACTGACTTATGTAGGTAGGTAACCTGATAAAAATAAACTAACATCGTTGTGGGGTATGCGTAAAATTTTTTCAGTGTTACCTAGGAAGTTGTTTTTCCGAGTGTGGTCCAAAGTTACGCTGGTCGCATTTTAAACGAAACTGAATGTATGTAACTACCCTCAAAAAATTAAAACTAACATTGTAGCACGTGGGTATGTGTAGCCCGGCCAGTACTGGTGATAAAGGGCATTAATCCTCGTGGGGATAAGTTTGTAGCGCTAAGAAAAGATTTTGTTCTGGGTGTATGTAAGTTGTAACTACCCTCAAAAAATTTCAAACTAACATTATCGTAGTATGTGTGTAAAATTTGTTTAGTGTCTCGCAGTACTCGCTGTTCCCCGGCCAGGTGGTGGTGATGAAGGGCATCAACCCGCGCGGGGACAAGTTTGTGGCGCAGCAAGTGTATTGCGACGCCGCGCGGCCCGTGCCTGACCCGCGGGCAGACATGCTCAACACGCTCAAAGGTGAATGACAAACTACTGTGCTCTATAATAATCTTCACTCTACAAAGATTAGTCATCTGCGATGTTATAGTGCGTAAGCGTGTGCGCCAACACAGTTCCACTCTATTCCCTCACTATCATAACGACCGTAGCAATTAACATAGTCGTATGTGAAAAATCACTACTTTAGGGTACGGCCGTTCAAAGTTTCAAATAAATGTGAAAAGTGAAGAATAGTCAATATACCTAATTTTTGCTTGCAAAAACCAAAGATGGTTGGTTGATTTTAAAAGTTTCATAATTGGTGGGGGCATTGCTATTTTTATTCTAAGACCTTTAATGCAATAAAATGAAAATCGTTAAAATGTAGATCCGACACTGTTAATTGCTACGGTCGATAAGTGGTATGGAGATCCGACACAATATGAGATCATTGAGTAGAACAAAGTTTTAAGTGCTCTCCGAGGTACGGGAGTGATACTTCACTGGCTCAGTTACCCAAAGAGGATCTTGGCCTCTGACACCAGAAGCTGCCAATCATGCCTGTCGTGCACCGCTTCATGCCAATCGGGTGTATTGAGAGCTTGCAGGTCTTCCGTCACTTCCTTCACCCAGCGATACATGGGTCGTCCAATGGGGCGTTTTCCTATTGGGCGACCCAAGATTGCTCTCCATACAACACAATCCTCTCCCATTCTCTAGATGCCCGAGCTAGC
Organism: Hipparchia semele; assembly: GCA_933228805.2. Classification (NCBI taxonomy): domain Eukaryota; kingdom Metazoa; phylum Arthropoda; class Insecta; order Lepidoptera; family Nymphalidae; genus Hipparchia; species Hipparchia semele. The sequence goes on along the minus strand of OW121725.1, from coordinate 3,068,892 downwards.
GGAGTCTTGCCGATTTATATTCTCCAATAATACCCACCAAATATTTTCCAACTCTGGGCTAGTACTGAGAATTTTCTGACAGAAAAAAATACATTTCTTGGCATAACCTGTGAATCGAACCCGGAACCTCTCCATGTGCAGTCGACTAAACTCCCTTATTCTGCCCTCGTAATTGAAAACACAGTAAGTTAGATAGAAGTTACCTTTAAGTTACTGTGTTTTCAATTACGAGGGCAGTATTGCTTAGAAACGATCTCTACCAGGCAACCACGTTGCCGAGGATATGAATGAACTGAGAGAAGGGTTAAGTGTGTACGCGAGTTTAATGTGAATATACTTCATTGTAGGTACAATCTCAATAGTAGTGTCAGCCGGACCATACACCACATCGACCGACATGAGGTACGAGCCTCTCAAGGACCTCATCACGTATGTGGGTACTCATAAACCGCACCTCTTTATCATGACGGGCCCTTTCATGGACTGTGACCATGCTAAAGTTAAGGACAACTCCATGGCCGAGACATACAAATCCTTCTTTGACAAACTGATGGATAATTTAGGAGAACTTGCTACTATAAGGTGGGTAAATTAAACTTCTTCAAAAAATTTAAATGGTTAGCCTTGTTCTCTCAGAAATATGGATTTAAAACGGATTATCTCCATAGAATTCACGAAAGCCAAAATTACTATCAAATTTTTTTTATGGAAATGCCTTCGTTTTGATATTTTTGCAAATATTTATTTAGTTTTGTGAATATTAATTTAGATGGTGATGATTGATCTTTTAGAAGTAAAAATTATAATATTTAGGGCCGATTTCAACAACGTAAAATAAGTGTTATCTGGCGTAAATTTCAAATTTTGGCAGATTTTCAATACAAAAACTGTCAGAATGGCCATTTTGTTCCTACGTTAAACGTCAATCGACGTTGATTGGTGAAATCGGCACTAATCTATGGATCATGGTCTGACTTAGCTCAGACTAGATAAAAGATAGACTTAAAACAATACGTAAATATGCTCTGAAATAAATCTGACTCATTTTAACTCAGTCTTGAGTCTGAGCAGGATTAGAGTGTGGTCTACAAATTTCAGCCTTAGTGCCTAACATATTTTTTTTTTTGCAGCCCATTTACAAAAATATACATAGTGTCAAGTCAAAAGGACGCGTTCCACACAAACATGTACCCCACTCCAGCGTACAGCTGTCGCAAGAAGCACGCAAACATACACTTCCTGCCAGATCCCAGCACTTTGAACATCAATGGAGTGTTGATCGGTATAACCAGTACAGATGTGCTGATGCATATCAGTCAGGAGGAGATTTCACTGTAAGTTTTTTTTTTTTCATAAAAAAGAATATTAGCCAAGCTGAAGTTATCTAGTATTCTCCTATCCCCTCCAAATAAGCAGAAATCTTGTGTTAGGAGTGGGTACGACAATAGGTGCAATGAGTGGGGTTTGAACCAGTGACCTTTCAGTTTTCATCCTGCACCTTTAACCGATGGGCTATTCAGGCTATAAGTTATTAAGTTGAATAGAAAGCTGATTACGAATTACAGTACATACTAAAACAAATAGACAAAGTATGCATAGTATAAGTATTTGGAGGGTATAGGAAAATATTGATCAACTTCTTAAAATTCTTTATAAATAAAAAAGAAACTTTATTAATGACATCTATATTGATGTTAACAAAAGAGTTATGAAAATTCAAAATTCAAAATTAATTTATTTCATGTAGGCTAACTTGTAGCTCTTAAAACACCTCATAAATCTACCACCGGTTCGGAATGCAGATTCTGCTGAGAAGAGCCGGTAAGAAACTCAGCAGTTGCTCTTTTCAAAAAAAATTTTTTTTACAAAGCTATGCTATGTATACAGTGCTCCCACAATAAAGCTTCAAAAATGCAAAAATGCATACGTAGGTACATACACCAATCCAACGCATGTCAAGATGGGCAGTCAAAGCAGACCCGTTGGTGGCACCCGTTCACGAGCATGACGCATGATCCAGCCATTGCTTTGCTCAACCATATTTGTATGTGTGTATAATTTCAATTAGTCGTAATATAGATTGGTATAATTTGCAGCGGCACGGGTGGCGACAAGCTGGCGCGGCTCGCGAGTCACATACTAACGCAGCAATGCTACTACCCGCTGTGGCCGACCTCGCTGGCCGTAGACGCCACGCTGTGGGCGGCGCATGCGCAACTACCCGCCACTCCGCACTTGATGGTACTACCCTCCAACTTCAGATACTTCGTTAAGGTATTTAATATTTGGCATTTTGATGACGGATGCTATATATCCAGTATTCCGTTGTCGGATTTCAGTTTTTTGGAACGAAGTTCCTTATCGCGCGTTGTGAAAGGGGGCTAGACGGAAAAAATTCTTACGAAAAGTTGTCACGACACTTTTTGCTATAGTTCTCTCTCATGTTTGTCTGTCTGTCTCTCTCTCTTATAGAAAGCAAGCCAGATATTTTCATTTCTATTTCGCATTGAACTTCGTTCCATCCGGGTGTCCCTTGACACCTCTCAAGTTTTTTTTTGTATTATTGTGTTGTAAAGCCATTTTTTTTGTAGGAAGTAAACGGCTGTATAGTAGTGAATCCAGAACATTTGACGAAGGGGGCCGGTGGCGGAACATTTGCGCGGATTCTGGTAACTCCCGATACAACCAACCCCATCAGTGCAGCGGCGCAAATCGTACGGATTTAGTCAAACACTGATTGATTACCCAACGACATTTATTATTAAAAAAAGCTTAATTATATAAGTTACAAAATATTTTAGGTTTTTCTCTTAATTTCCCTTAAATCCGATTAATTAAAATTTAATGATAGAAACACATAATACCACACACCTATATCGAAAGCAAGACAACTCTCTGTTCCCTAGACGAAAAGGTCTTTCTGAATCTTTTGTTAGTACCGCTAAGAAACTATTTTATGTAGATTTTATGTCATAAATAATGTGAAATGTCACTTAAAATTGAGTTTCATAACTTTAACAACAGATTCAGAGACTTTTTTCTTTAAGGTACGGAAACCTTTTTTGAGTTGTCTCACTTCTGATTTAGGTGCGCGAAATGTATAAAAGTAATAAAGTATATCTATTTTATTCACATGCAAGATTAATTTTTTGATGTAAGATCTTAAAAATCCGAGATTTTAATACGTATCTTTAAAAAAAACATTTAAAGTCTGTCGTTGTTAAGCTGCGTAAATTCGATCGTTTATTGATATGATTCCACCTGGCGGGGTTCGCAGCGCCATCTGTAGACCCATTCGCGGCGAGCTACCCGCTGACCGACGCGCTTTGGGGTCGGAAACTTGACGGTACCTGGAAAAAAATAGAAATTCTTTTTTGGGACTGCCAAGGTAAAAAGGTTTCTTATAATTGAATTTCAAACTTTTTAGCTGAACGTCTGAATAAGTACTTTCATTTTCCGAAACTAATATCCTATGTCCTTGTCAAGTCTCGTCAAAATAGGTTCAGCGTTTATTCTTTTATAAACTCAAAATGTTACGAAATGGTATATCATTATGTACCTAGTATATGTATCTAGTTCTAGTTCACTTACGTTTTCAATGTTTCCAACGGCTCTACCTTTTCGTTCCGAACGCCAGTTTCAGGGTCTATCGTAGTCAAGACACATCTGCGAAAAATTGCAATATCTCCATTGTTATTGACTAGCACTAATATATGTAATAGGAATTAATGGTGCTAATCCGTTTCAAAGCAATCTAAATAAACTGGTTTAGACCACAGGCACATCGAGAACAATAACTACACTCACACATGCACAATCTGATAAAACAAAAATGAAGGTATTATTATTTAGGTTTAGTGAGACTAGGCAAGCGAGTAATCTTTCGTCTACTAATCCAGCACGGCAGATAGCGTAACAAAGTTTATTAGTTTTAACTGTAAGTCTCTTAAGAGATCTATTGAATGTGTTCGGCAGCTAAGTATGAGTGCTCAGGTCCTTGCGCTTCAAGAACACTGGTTGAGAGAGGATGAAATTCCAGAATTAGGTAATATAAACCGAGATTTTGGTTTCTATGGAAAGTCTGCGATGGATACAAGCAAAGGTATATTACGCGGCCGCCCGTATGGGGGAGTTGCACTATTATGGGACAATAATATATTTGATAGGGCGTCAGTGATACCGTGCAACAGTGATCGCATTGTAGCGGTAAACTTGAGTGCGTCGGGTCGGTGTATACTAGTATGTTGCGTGTATATGCCTGTGGATTTGTCGGAAAATTTATTAGAGTATGTTAATTGTTTAAGTGAAATAGCAGCTATTGTTGAAAATAGTAATGTCGAGTCAGTATTTGTTTTGGGGGATTTTAATTCGCACCCAGGTGAGCCTTTTGGCAGAGAAATGATGGATTTCTGTGCTGATCAGGATTGGTTGTGTGCGGACATACTGAAGTTAGGTGAGAGTTCGGACACATACACTTTTGTCAGCGAAGCGCATGGCTGTCGTCGTTGGCTTGACCACTGTTTAGTAACTGAGGCCGCCTGGCGGTCGATAACATCGATTAGCGTACTTCATGACGTGTACTGGTCCGATCATTTTCCGCTGGAGGTCCAGTGTAACCTTCTAGAGGTCAAGCCAAAGTCGGATATGCCGTGCGTTCCAATAAATAGGGTCATATGGGGCGAACGGACATTAAGTCAAATTGATACTTACAGTAAATATTGTAATGAAAAGCTTAAAAAGATAGATTTTCCTCAAGAACTCAGTCAATGCTGTGATAAAATATGTGATAATTATAGTTTAGAGCATAGGAACATTATAGATAATTTATATCAGTGCATTGTTAATTGTTTAGCAGAGGCGGCCTCTTACAGTCATAAACTTAATAATTGTCAGCCAAGGAAGAGTAAGGGTAAGCGATGCATATTAGGGTGGAATAAACACGTACGCGACGCTCACTGTGACGCTAGACAAAAATTTATAAATTGGGTGTGGTTCGGTAAACCGAGGCAAGGTCCTATTTATGAGGCTATGTGTGATTCTAGGAAAAAATTTAAGCAAAGATTGAAGTATTGTCAAAATAATCAAGAGCAAATAAAAATGGACATTATAGCTTCGCGCCATACAAATAAAGACTTTAGTGGTTTCTGGAAAAAAGTGAAAAAGTTAAGTCCAAAAATGGGAGTTCCAGTGAGCGTTGATGGTGTTAAAGAGCCAACGGAGATAGCGAACATGTTTAAAAACCATTTCCAGGTACATTCATCGTCGCAGCCTGTGCTGGATGTGAGTGGTGCAGGGGGCATCGTGTCCGGCGTGCCGGCTCGGATAACTGCTAAGCATATCAGTGAAATACTGAAGGGTATGAAGAGAGGGAAGTCACCCGGACACGATGGCCTAAGTATAGAGCATCTTATACATGCCGGGCCACATCTCCCTCGGCTCTTGGCTTTGCTTTTCACCATATGTATCAGGCACTCCTATTTGCCTAGCGAGTTGATGAGAACGGTCGTCGTACCTATAATTAAAAACAAAACCGGGGACATAACGGACAAACAGAACTACCGACCGATCTCACTGGCTACTATTATTGCAAAGGTACTGGACGGTTTGTTGGAGCGACAGCTCTGTAAACAACTCTGCTTTCATGATGCACAGTTTGGGTTTCGACCGGGTGTATCTACAGAAAGTGCGATTCTGGCGCTCAAACATACCGTCAGTTACTATACAAATAGGAGTACCCCAGTGTACGCGGCTTTCCTTGACCTGTCGAAGGCATTTGACCTGGTTAGATACGACATCCTATGGTCTAAATTAGCTGAGGCTGGCGTTGCACGGGAACTAATTAATATTTTCAAATATTGGTATGGACATCAGACTAACCAGGTCAAATGGAAAAATGCACTTTCTGATGAGTATGGATTGAAGTGCGGTGTGCGTCAAGGCGGATTGACCTCTCCAGCGCTCTTCAATCTCTACATGAATCAGCTCATTGTAGAGCTCAGCGCTACCAGGGTCGGCTGCTCGATTGACGGCCACTGTATAAATAGTATTAGTTATGCAGATGACATGGTGCTGTTGAGCCCGTCAGTTAGTGCGCTTCGAAGGCTGCTGGCAGTTTGTGAGTCATATGCAAAGAGGCATGGCCTGCTATATAATGTAAAGAAAAGTGAACTTCTAGTGTTTCGGGCGAGCTCACAAAAACCAGCTCATGTTCCGCCAGTGACACTAGGAGGAGTGGACCTAAAAAGAGTGTCGTATTTCAAATATCTGGGCCATATTGTGACCGAGGATTTGAAGGACGACCTAGACATGGAGAGGGAAAGGAGAGCCATTGCGGTCCGATGTAATATGTTGGCTCGCAGGTTCGCACGATGTACATTAAACGTTAAAGTCACGCTTTTTAAGGCGTTCTGTCAATCGTTATACACGTGCAGCCTGTGGGTCAAGTATACGCAGAAGACTTACAATGCTCTCCGAGTCCAATATAACAACGCATTCAGGGTGATGTTGGGGCTCCCCCGGCATTGTAGCGCATCTGCGATGTTTGCGTACGCACACACGGACGACTTCCATACCGTCATGCGAAAACGAGTAGCATCGCTCATGCGCAGGGTGAGGGGGAGCACCAACGCCATGCTGAGTGTGGTGGCTGATAAGCCTGACTGCCCCATACTGAGGCATTGGATACACACACATGTGCATGTAGCTAGTGCCTCAGTACGATGCGGTGGCAGGTATTTAAATTAAAATAATAAATTAAATTGGGCTAAAACTAACATAGGTTTAAGAATTGTGTTCTTTACTAACATCTATGGGCCAATGGCCTGAAATAAATATATTTTATTTTATTTTATTTTTTTATTTTATTTTATTATAAGTTTCAATATTGTTGGCCTACCGCCCTAATTTCATTGCTGCACTCACTATTGCTTAAAAATTAAAAGTTGCAGTGAGAATACGATAAATGCAGCCATTCAGAGAGATTGAGCTCGTCACGCTAGCAAATTGCAGCAATAGGAGTAAGTAAAAGAATTTACTAATTAAAAAAAAACAGGTAGTAGGCATAAAGTTTTTGTATTTCGTACCTGAAGCAAGGTTTGATAACTTCAAACACGTGCACTCCAATTTTAACGAACTTCCAGTCGTCTTCTTCATAAGCCTTAGCGCCGCTCAGGACGAAGTTGGGTCTGAAGTGGCGGAGAGTAACCTTGCAGTCGCTCACTCTGGTTGCGAGGTCTTCCACAGAGGCCTCGTTTATTAGGTTGTAAGGAACCTCGTCAGGGAGAGCGCCCTTAAATACACGAAAAAAAATTATAAAGGGATTTTGTGCACAGTTAATAAGGCGAATGGGATTATTCGTGCACTTATTGGTCAATTCGAGATTTCTTACCTAGAAAACTCACAGCTGCAATGTTAGGATTGCTATTGCCTCTAATAGGCCGATGCTAGTTTCTCGCGCATGTTACAGAAATAATATCAAAGATCCAACCAACTATAGGCGCTTGCTTGCAAAATAAAATGCCAAAGATATCCAATTTTCAAAGAAAAAAAAAATAGAAGCGTAGCGCGCACAGAATTTTTGTGAGTAGAAGTGGGTAAGTCTACATTTTAAAAAATTCTATACCTATCTGACTATCCGGGCTAATTTTCGAAATGGCTGAAACGATTTTAACGTGACTTTCACAAGCAGGAGTTGACTTAGGCCACTTTAAAACCCAAATTCAAAGATCCTACGGGATTTTAAAACTTAAATCCATGTGGAAGAACTTGAGCTAGTGAAAAATAAGGGCTTACTGTATCATTCTTGGTGAACTTATATAGTTCGTTAGTACTGGGTCTGAGAGTACGACTTTCTTGAGAAGCGTAGTAAACAAGTCTGAAGTTAACCGAAGACCGGTCTAGCAATCTGTAAAGTTTAAACATCGTTAAATCCAGTACCTAACTACTACCTACGAGTATTACAATCTTCTATTAGAAAGCCAACTGAAAAAAATGTTTTTCTTTTAATATACCTACCCATTCCCTTCGAACTTATCATGATTATCAGCAACCCATAAACGGCTTGCACATCCATCTCATTAGGGTAGGCCATAGTCCGTCTTGCTGGCCCAACGCAAATTAGCAGATTTCACTCCTTTGAGAACATTATGGAGAACTCTGTTGGACAAGTTTCCTCACCATATTTTCGTTCACCGTTGAAGCATACCTACGTAATTTAATTGCATAACGCACATAACTCCGAAAAATCATAGGCGTGCCCGGGATCGAACCCACGACCACCCAAATCATATTTTCCGTGAAAAGTAGGAAAATACCTGGAAAACCACTCGCTCGCCTCCCAGCCGCAGTCGTACACCGGCACTGGCACGCCCCATACTACAGCAGTTTTAGGAGATTGCGTAGCTTCTACCTTAAAAAATAAGCCGAAAAATTAATTCGAATAGATCCCGCTATTGATTTGTTTCTACTGCTTATGTATTTTTTTTTTTTTTGGTAAACTTGGTAGGCATGATTTTTGTACTGCAAATAAAGCTGGTAATTTTTTGCACGTTCATTTTGAACATGGTAAAATCTACCTAATGTGTGAACACATTTGGCGCTTGTTAGGATTCACGCTTGGATGTGGCCTTACCTCTGCTAAGTTGACATTGATCGGCTCCATGGCCGCATGTTTGAGCGTGAGTATTGCACTAGGGTAGGGTGATCTTCGTATCTCAGGCTGTACTAGCAACAGTTCCGGAAACGCTCTAGCGGTGATGAAGTTGTATTTATCATCGACTACCATTAGGAAGCTGGAATAGGTAATTAAAGTTGTAACCTTACACATCAGACATCACATTCGTGTCTCCATACTTTAAATATATCTAAGTGCCTTGTTCAAAATGAACGTGATAAATATTACCAGCTTCATTTGGGGTCCAAAAACAAATCGTGTCTAGTTATATTGTGAACGTGTGGCAGAAAAATCAAAATTTTGTGTTATGAAGCTATTTCTTTTGTTGCGTTGCTTTCGCAATTTATAGATGCCGTGGTTTTGGGCCGCAGATAAGTTCATTTTTTCACGTCCATTTCGAACAAAGTGTCATTCTAATATATTTAAAAGTTCTTTATCTAATAAATACATAATCGATTTAGTTTACGAGGTCTCCATATCACTTGATACCCCAAAAAAGTGAGAACCTTGGTATACTATATAGGTAGTTCAGATAAAATTACTCTAACCGGAATCACTTACAAAGACATAAATAGTTAATTGTGTATTTTATACTAACCGATCTCTCATCCAACCATCCTTTAAACCCAACGTAGAGACCTCGGCTTGAGTCAATTCTATCGGCCCACAGGATTTAATGGGATACACGTAAAAGGGGTCTTTCAAAATGCCTACTTCTTTCCATTCTGTCGGCAATTTTGGTCTCTGAGACTTCTTGTATAAGTGGTAAATACAATACGCGCTGCCTAGAACACCTGCAGTTGCTACGGCTGCGGTTACGTATGAACCTGGAAATTGATGTTAAACTTATTGTTATGCTTGCTTAAAATTAACTTTGAAGAAAATTAACAACTTTATTTGCGGCCCAAAATAATAGATACACTGTCCAATCAAGTATATACAAGTAGGTAAATAAAATTAGAGTCGATTGTGAATAGTTATTTAACTATATTATGTTAGTTATATTTGGTTGGACCGCAAATAAAGTTGGTAATTTTTACCACATTTATTTGAGAAAAGGTCCTAGTAGGTAGTTATTCTTTCTCTTTCTCTAAATATACCTTTATTACGACATACATATATCCCAAAAGCAAGTAAGCACGACTTTTGAGTGATAAGACGACTTGATAAGGCCATGGCCGCAAGTAAACATCCGCAATTCCGGATTTATTTCCGTCTCCAGTGTTGCTAGCCTATGGCAAACTAATATTAAAAGCTAAGCAATTCAACTGATGGATAGGAGTATTTCGTCTTAACGTTGGCGTATTTTTATGAAAAGTTGGTAACCCTTTCCGGATCTCAATTCCGGATGTGATTTCAAATGTTTAAGTAAAGCCAGCCCATAGATCCAGCCTATCTTCTTCTGAAATAAGGAATCTTCAATAGAAACACTGACCTATAAAACGGTAATAATTAATACCTTGTACGTTTATGGGCTGGCCACACACTTTTTGGTAAAAGTTAACTCTTTAGGGTTCCGTACAAGAAGGGTAATCAACGGGACCCTATTACTAAGCCACCGCTGTCCGTCCGTCCGTCTGTCTGTCAGCGGGCTGTATCTCAGGATCCGTTATAGGCAGAGACTTGAAATTTGCAGAGAATGTGTAACTTTCTGTTGCCGCTATAACAACAAATAATAATAAAACTAAAAATTAAAGGGGGCTTCCCTACAAGGTACGTGTTTTTTCTCGGCTTTTTTGGTACGGAACTCTTCGTGCGAGTACGACTCGCATTTGACCGGTTATTACCGGTAAAACTTAGATAAACAAGGTTTTGTTTACCGGTAAAACTTAGATAAACAAGGTTTTGTTTATTAAGAGGGTAAAAAACTGACTATGTACGCTCAGTAAGTAAACAGGCACAATACCTAATATAAGTAGATAAATATAATTTAAGTACACGTATAATTTTATTACATTACAAACAAACATCTAAATGTTACCGTTATAACTACATACATACATCGCCTACATAGATAACGTGGTTTATTAACTTATCATTTATTTATCATTGAAAAGGAAAACAAATATAAATAATAATATACAATGTGGAATCTTAAAACAAACTGAAAATAATTAAGTAAATGCTTACCAATTACCATATTACATACCTTTAGAACTCATGATTAAAACACTACACCGTCTGAATACCAATTTTTTATACTAGTTATTGTCGTTCAATGTCGGGTTCAGTTAGTATTAATTAAAATATGTAGGTAGGTACAGCAGGTACTCTGGAAGGTACAGTGAGTAGATAGGTACATAACACAGATAACACATTAATTTATAAGATTGTATCGAGCACAAACATATAAGCTCTTATATGTTTGTGGTATCGAGTATGTAGGTACCTACCTACACATAGTCTGGTACATCCATGGTACATCTCACTTTAAATTTCTCTGTAGTACCTAGCTGCATCTACATAAAAATAAAAGTGAAGAATTACTTATCTGCAAATAAATGTTTTCTATCGTCAATTGAAACAAAAGAAATATAGTATTTTCATTTTATTTAAGGGTTAATTACAGTCGACATTTCCTGGGAAAATAACATATATTTCAATAACATAGGTATATTTAAATAAATGTTATATACCCGGGAAATGTCGAGGTACCCTTTAGTCACAGCCCTTTAGTGCCCTGTGTTTATAGTTTTTCTCAGTTTTTCTTTAGAGTACCTACTACCATAGACCAGGAACAACTAGACCTACTACCTAAAAATTAGGTAGGTAGGTACTTCCATGGTCATGGTTTTGACAATAACACTGACAGTGACAACTGTCAATGTCAACGAAGTCGTCAACGTGTATTTTGCGTGGAATGTGGATGAATTGGATTTTTTCGAGTGTAAAATCATTTTAGAGTTTAAAATGAGTGAAAATAATAGGTTTTTATCGTAAAAAGCGTGCAGGATTATTGGACTGTAAATAGCGTTTGTTATGGTATAGGAAAAAAAAGAATTTTACAACTTTTACAATCATGGTCTTGTTAGGAAATGAAGAGGTAAACTTTTCAATATGTATTCGCAGAATTTATTGTATAAATTCCTCCAGACTTATAATAAAAAGTAATTTTATTAAATTTCAGTTCTTGACAGAGTTATCGAAGTTATTCCAAAAAGCTCGAGCATCGGGATCTGTTACTATGACGATGAAAAGATGTGAGTATTAGTTGTTAACATTTCGTTTTTTTCAACTGAGATGGTCTTTTCATTAACCTTGGAGGTTTGAGCGGCTTTAGGTTCAAATCCTGACTGGAACTATCTTCTAAAACAACTGTAATTGAGGGACAAAAATGATATGAACCAGGTGGAAATATTAACTGTTTTTATTACTTTCTCAATAAAAGAGGTACATTCACAGTGGAAACTCTGTGCTAGAACATGTGACAAGCACAAGCTGGAGTTGGAGCTTTAGTGATTTTTTATATGACAAGAGCCTGAATCAATGGTTTTCTAATCTATTATCTGAGCACTTTTAAAGCACATTCAATAGATTTATTACAGCATTTATTACGATGATATTATGATATGATGACTTAATATGTGGCATCAAAAATTAAGGAATTATTAAACTTGATTCATAGCTATCTATTCTCCAACACTCTTCAATTAATTGCCCTAAAAATAAATCTGGTTCTAAAGCTAATAATAATATGCATACATTTGTGCTGATTTCCTGAAAGAACTATGCATCTAGCCATTTTGTTCAGCTGCTACAGGTTGGCAAGAGATTTGCAAACATCGTCATACTTACTTAGAAATTAGATAATCCAAAGTATATTTCTCAAACATAGTTGCTTACTTTTCAGATGATGGTAGAACCAAGCCACAGCCACGTGATGGCACCCCAGCTGTGAAAGACCCAGAGTACAAGTGTCTGGTGAGAGCACAATCACGAAGCAAAAAGATATCCACTATTATAGAGCAGAGGGACGTAGAAAAGTTCACAACTGCCTACTCAAACTTGTTGAAAACTAGTGTCAACGGGCTCAAGCGATTAAAGAAGCCGAAGAAAAAGGCTATGGCAGCTCAGTAAAGTTACTATGTGGTCAATATAAGAGACTGAAGCAAATAATTATTAGTATTTATATTATGTGAAGTGCTGTGGGTGTGATATAGGTTCCATCTAACTGCTAGTATGCCTTGAATATGAGACAATTGCTGATACTAAATTTGTGTTAGAAGCACCACATATTGGCACACTAAACTACTTTATATTTACTTTAAAAAAATGCTTTATATATTATTTGGTATAGCCATGAAAAAACTGATGACATGGAAGCAGCGATTTTGGCACAACTGTTTGTAGAAACCAATTAGGGGTATGAGTACACATCTATACCTCTTCCAAGTTATCCCGCTACCATCTTAGGTTGCATTGTCACTTACCATTAGGTGAGATTGCAGTCAAGGACTATCTAGTCATCAAATAAAAAAAAAACAAAACAGCAGCCACATTTTGTTTTCTCTATACCAATTTCAAATATATAGACGATGTCAGTAAAACTGACGGAGTTTAATCAGCTTTGTGAATATTTAAAGCATACTAGTGTTTGGATGCACCTTGTACTAATAGCGCTGCGTGCGTCAAGTTCCATTAAAGTGAGCTCTTCTCTCTGTGAGATCGAAGAGTTGGAACCTTGTGTGTATGGTGACTGTGACTAAGTTACCAACTTAAGTACTGTCCATACTCTGCATTTTTGTATAAAGTTATTAACATTTATCAAATAAATACTGCTGGTTCTCATTTGCTTTTGTATTCTATCAACTGGAGGTGTATAGCTGCTTGTCGATTCTCTACAAATGATTGCATTCGTGTGACGATAGCAATGGCATCTGATTGGCTGGATTTATGGCGTTCTTGCAGCATCAATGCATTTTAACCAATAGCGTTAGGGTACCAATCAATCAGATGTTACTACAATTGTTACGCTGATGTAATTATTTTTAGAGAATCAAAATACTGTTCCATATTGAGAACATTCACCTCTTTCAGGGAGTACAACCAATGAAATTTCACCGTGTATGTGCTCTCCACTACAGATTTTAGGTCACCATCAATAAAAAACAAAAAACTCGAAAGTATAATAATTTTATTTTTTGATCTTACCAACATTTTATATCACAAGATGAGACCAATATAAACTAACAATACAAATCTTTATATAGATCTATTATATGCTACATATTTACTTAAAACTGAACAATATAATTTGTTTTTCTTTTAACAATAATTAAAGCAACACGATTGCGATATTTCAATGAAACACAAAATAGGTTGGTAGGTAACTCATGAAAATAATAAATGATACTCGAAGCATATTGGCGAAGTTTCAAAGGAAACTGAACTTTAAGTATTCTACATAATGTAAATATTTGTGTACAATAAATATGTACTGTCAATATACTTCACAAAAACTAAGCGCCATTGAACATTAATGCTGAGATCTATAGAGTATGCTTTGACTCAACTCAGATTTAAGATAGAGATTAAAAAGAGACACAAATATGTTCTGACATAAATCTGTCTCGTTTTAACTCTGTCTTGAGTCTGAGCTGAGAGAGAGTGCAGTCTATAGATTTCAGCCTAAGCTTATGTGGTTGAGCTCTATAGATTGTATAGAGTACAAAACAAGACAGACTTATCTAAGAATATATTTAACTCTAGATCTCAGCCTTCTTTATTCTAAGAACGAATTTAATTGCGACATTTTAGTTGTTTCTGAATTAAACTAAAGCCAGTTTGGAATCCATTTTTTACTACTATATAATATATTTGATTTATTTTATTTACAGACAGTTATTATCACATCATAATATATTATAGCACCTAGCGGTTTTTTTTAAAACAAGGGTAGTAAAATGACTAATTTGAATATAATCTTGTTAGCCACATAATATTCCCTTTTATCTAATATTCAGTCATTCAGTCAAAAAAGCCCTGCCCAAAGCTGCCCACAACAAGCCACAGTTTTAACGAGTATACAGTTCAGATATAAACATATAATATACTCCACAAACTTGCTTAGATCGATTAGCATAGTAAAACGCCCATCATTTTAAGTCCATTTTATATTTTATTATTGTTATTTATTTAGATTTTGACAGATTTATTGTTAAAATTTTTATTCAGTAACCATGTACTTAGCAATCTACAAATCAGAGATAAGTAAAGTTTAGGTTTTGCTAGGCTTATTAGTAAAGCTACTGCTTGCATTATATGTCGATTTCATACTATATTAATTTATGGTTGCTTAATTAATGTATAAAACTATGAGTATGACATTGAGACAGCATTTTATGACATTTTATTCACATACTTAGTATAATCGTGCTCCAAATAAATAAATTGAAAGGTCTAAAGCTAACGCTATCCTTTTATGCAAGGAACATTGTGAAAAAGACTATTTTTAACCGACTTCAAAAAAAAAAGGAGGTTATCAATTCAACACTATGTACGTACATAATATTATTAGAACTCCAAAATGTTCACATATAATTATCTATTAGGGTTTCCAAACAAATATGCAAAATTTTTTAAATGTATGCAGGTATGTTTGTCCACGCACTTCTCCGAAATCCGAAACTCGCATTATGATTGATAACATTTACTTCAATTTAGTAAACATTTCATCAAAATCGGTTCAGTAGTGTTCAAGAAATTGACACTTCTTTTTTGAGTTATTCTTTTTTCGGTGTATTGAAGTCAGTTTAATTTTTTCTAAAATTATAGAGCTAGTGAGACATCAATTTAGTAGATATAGAGATTGTGTAAAAGCCATACAATCTATTTTTCTTTAGCTGTTTTAAAAGGTTCTATTGATTTTTCACTTGTAGCAGGTTCATTGTGAGTAAGTCGCTTACGCCGCTGTGCGACAAACCACTTGTTTACCTTTTAAGACACCTAAGGAAAAATTGATAAGTACTCTGTATAGGTCGTTGAATGAGTATCCTCTAGAATCCTCAAGCGTGTCGCTGAAAGGGATAGTTAATAAAGTACATACAATATTAAAACGCGTCTTGTTGCTCACAATCACCTCACAATGTATTGTGAGCAACAACTCAAAACGTGGCACGCAGTGAGGGACGGATATAGACATCGCTGTCTCATTCTATCTTGTTTGACATCGCTATACTGCATCTCTTTCGTGTGGGAGTGAAAAGGAGATATCATTAAGTTTATAGTACTTCTCTACGGTATAGGTACATCTTTACATCCATAGTATGATAAACTTTTTCCTTTTATGTGGAAGAGATAATAATCATGAAATAAGAAGAGAGCTAGAAAAGTTCGCGGTTTCTATATGATTTCTACTAAGGAAGACAACACAACTACGCCAGTATGTTCTTGGAGGTGAGTCGCTTAAGGCACGCGTTCCTGACCTGCTCGTTGCCGAGGCGCTCGGCCTCGTGCAGCACGCGGCGCAGGTCGTTGGCGCGCTCGTGCCGCGCCGCCAGGATGTACGCGCTGCTGACGTTGCGGCACACCAGGTAGCACGATATCTGGCCGAACAATCATTTTTATTTTTTATTTTTTTAGTACTTTAGACATCCAACGGGCTACAAATTATTTAAACTATTTTTTTTTAAACCTCCGCTAAACATGGATACGAAGTAATGTAAACCTACTTACAGGTTGGCACGACATGCTAAATGACTGATGATTACTATCATCTAAACCCATCGGTCCCCTACTGCAGGGCGATCGGGATTGGCCAAAAGCCATATTTTGACATTGATGCTGTCCTTTAAGGATTGATATATTTTTAGCCGATCGCCTTGCTGGGTACCAATCTCCATTGACGTTTAACGGATTTAAACGTTACTCGAGCAGGCTTCAGGCTGCGCAAAATTCGCTGCCTCCACGGGAACACCTTGTTGATAGATGAGGGGAATGCCACAGAGTGGACGGCGCAGATAGGCTCGAGCTAACTCTCGAAGCTAAGAGGCTTCGCCTGTGCCGGCCTCCAGCACCTAGTCGCTGATTAGCCTGAAAAACCAACACAGCGAGGGTTACCTTGATGGCGTGGCTGCAGATGTCGTCGATGAGCAGCTCGGCCTGCTCGTCGTGCAGCTGGCCGCGCGCCTCGCAGCGCGCCACCACCGCGCCCGTGCCGGCCTCCAGCACCTGGTCGCTCATTAGGCTGAAACACCAAACAACATTTCGCTCATTTGCAACAAGGGTGACATAATTCAAAATCGACGATGAGATAATTCTCTCGTTAGAGAGTTATGTTTTGTGGATGCTACCGTCTCGAAACAACACAACGGCCAACAAAGCGACAGAGCATTAAGTCACAGTCTCTCTCGCTCTTATTTTTTTGTGCTTAGCGTAATGTTGTTTTTATAGCAAAAATTATAAATTTCCGACACTAAAATTGGTGAATTTTGAATTATGTCACCCTTGTCGCAAATGAGCGATTTATAGATTTGTAATCTTCAACTGAGAAAGAGACAGAGTAAGGGTATGCACCTTCAATAGTCACCCTCACCTGTCTGCGGTGCTCCCTGCTTATCTACTAACGATGCCCTAACGACCGACAAATTGAGCGATATAACCATTCATACTGGCTAGACCTGACTGCGACATGTCTAGCCCTGCGATGTCCAAAACATCCAGGGTATCGCCGGATTGAATAACTATAGGCCTGGTTTTATGGCTTATGTGTATGGCTTCGGGGTTACTCAGTGGACGACAGAGAACGCTATGCTCGGAGAAATCAAAAATGAGGACTAGAAGAGTTACTAAAATAGCTCAGCGAGTCGCGAAGAGGCAAAAGAAATAGGTAGGGCACATATAGTTCGGAGAACTGATGGTCATTGGGATCCCAAGGTGCTAGAGTGGCGGCAAGACCAAGACCTGTGGAAGTCCACGCAAGAGACCTTGTCCAGCAGTGGACACCTATCGTAAGATAATAATTACCTGGCAGCGGTCTCATTGGAGGCGCGAATACATTTAGCGAGGGTCTTCACTTCCATGAACCGGTCCGCGTTCACCAGATACTTCGCCACGTGTATGTAGATGTTCATCGAGTCCAACTTGTGTTCCCTCACTATCCTATAACGAACAAACATGAATTTATAAACTGTAACTGTATTGAATATTGGGTTAAACATCCGTTATATTGACCTTGTTCATATAAGATGTAGCCTAGGCTGACATACGTCTTAACGTAAAAACCTTCCAATTAACGATTAAAAAAAAAAAAGATGTAGCCTGTCACCCGGATCATAATAACGAATCGATTATGAAAATCGGCTCGATACGTACACAATAACAATTACCAGAGATTTATGGAGTTGAACTGATCCCAAAAAAATATTTTTTTATCAATCCGAAACCAAAACTTATTTGTTATTTTTTTTTTTTTGTGTCCATATAAAGAATTACAAGAAAATATATTAGGGTGAATATTCAAAGTAATGAAAATTACGTATTTCAGTGAATAAAAAATTGAAACTTAAGTTTAGACTCCATTTAATATACGTTTATCATGCACACCTACATACTTTATCGTGCACATGGTGTGTTTATTGAAATTTCTATGTAAATCACTTAGATTTTTAGTGAAAATAACATTAAAATTCATTACCGGCACCTGTTTCACTACTAGATATTATATATTTAATAATATTTAGTAAACCTAGCACAAAAATAATGTTAATTTGGCTACTGTGTCGAATAATTAAATAATTTTTTATTACTTCTTCATAATTTAAAATTTAGTTTACAAAGAAATATATGGGCAAATATGTTTTTAAAGTTTTGTCACGATGCAAAGTTCATTACCGGAACCTTCCGGAATCATCACGGGAAACATGTTTTTACGTGACAAAATCTTGCCGCTACATAGTGAGCTCTCGGCGTCCCGCACCTCAGACCTCAGTCGACCGGAAAACGTAGCAGAAGGAAGACGTACGCACGAACTCGCGCAAAAAATTACAACTGAAAGTGTATTATAATGTTTTGTCACAGTTTATGTTTCATTACCAGTCCGCTTATATTTTGATAAATATTTAAAATTGGAATTTTATTGCGATAACAATACATCAAGTTCTCGTCTAGTTTAATTTTTAAATGATTAGATAGCATATACTGCTTATAGAAAAATTAATAATAAATTAAAAGTGCATATTTGTCATTACCGTGTCCTTCATTACCGTCGTTTACCGTAACCTTTTTGAAGTTCATTTGATGATTTTTACTGAAACTACA
Source organism: Hipparchia semele (assembly GCA_933228805.2). Lineage (NCBI taxonomy): Eukaryota > Metazoa > Arthropoda > Insecta > Lepidoptera > Nymphalidae > Hipparchia > Hipparchia semele. The sequence goes on along the minus strand of OW121725.1, from coordinate 3,049,964 downwards.
TTATATACAGGAATACTTTCGAAGGGAGATGATTCTACAATTTGGTAGTACATGGAAAAAAAGATCTGGAGCACCTGATGGTCGAAGTGCTCCAGGCACCCAGGTGGTGGGGGTGAAATTGCGTTCGGTGGCGTGCGGTGCGGTTGTAGAAGTTAGAGGGCTCCCCGTTATATAGCCGATAGAGCACACAAAGCGAGCTTACATCTGCGGTGTTCCAAGCTTTCCAGCGAGTAGGTTAATTTGGGATTGTCCACAAGCCGAAGTGCCCTCTTTTGAATCCCAATGCTGTTGGTAGGAGTAAGGGAAGTGTTCTGAAAGAGAAGAGGCGTGGTAAAAGGGGCCTTTTTTGCGGTAAACGCACAAACTTGTGTTTTTGAAGGGTTAAATTGAACAAGATTTTGTGAACCCCATACGGACACTTTCTAGAGAGAAGTCTCAATGTCCGACACAAGTTTGGCTCTATTCTCCTCCAGCACTGCGCGAGAGAACTGTGCATGGCCTTTGTAAAGGGCATCAGAAGTACTGTCATCCGCATAACAATATATGCTGCTGTTATGCAACATATCATTGATATGCAGAATGAACAAAGTAGGCGATAGCACTGAGCCCTGTGGAATGCCAGCATTGATGGGCTTAGGTTGAGAGCAAAAACCGTCGACAGCGACCTTGATGCTGCGCCCATGAAGAAAGCTAGCGACCCAATGGCACAGCTTCGCAGGAAGTCCGTAAGATAGCAGCTTCGATAGCCAAGCCCTATGCCAAACCCGATCAAAGGCTTTAGCGATGTCGAGGCTGACCGCTAGGGCTTCCCCCTTACTGTCAATATATCCCCAATGTACCCCGTATATCACGCAAGGAGTTTTGACACCGCGGGATGGTCAGCGGTGTTTTCCCACCATCATCAAGCGTAGAGTTGGCAGCAAAGAGAGTGCCCAGAATTTCGGCTTTCTCTTTGGCAGTGTAGGCCAGTGTATCATCCGGTTTGCTTAAAGGTGGAAACGAGGAACGACAGAAGTTGCCTTACATGGCTTTCAACAGAAATCAGAAAGCACGGGAACCAGAAGGCAGTGAGACTAGTCTCTGCCCAATTCTGTCGATGTGCTCAAATTTTGCCCTGGCAATGGCATTTTTGTAGGCTCTGGACGCAATGTTAAAGATTTTCTTAACATTTGCAGCATTGGGATCATTGGTGCAATGTGCAGAGAGCCAGGACTGGTAGGAGTTTTGTTTAAGTATAGCAGCCTTATTATAGATCCCGTTGAACCATTTCTACGCGCGCTTCCCAAAAGGTATGAGGGAGTTTGGAATATAGCAGTCCATACCTTGGAGTATGGCATCAGCAACTGCTTCAGCACAGGTGTTAAGGTCGTTTGTTGAAAAACAAAGCTGTGCCCACGGATATGAGGCTACCGGTATTACGCGTGCGAACAGAGGATGGAAGTGGCACGGAAGTCTGTACTAGGCAGGGGTTAAATGTTCCTAGGGGAGCATCGACTGTTACCTGGTAGCCGGCAGGGTGAGTGGTAAGGAAGAGGTCCAATATAGAGGGAGTCTATTAAGTTATGGAAGAACTGCTTGATATTTTGTTATTTGAAACGATCTTACTCCAAGCAGTGACGGGCCCAACAAGGTTCTCGGTCGACGAGTGAATTACCAATTCCCTGTGCACGGCTGGGCACTTGCTTTTATTCGTACAAGTTTATTCAAATAGAGAATTCATAAGAAATTCTGCCAAAAGTATACATAAAAATTCATTACCGTATACAGGGTTCATTACCGTAGCTTGACATAAATTTCTAGTGGCAATAACTCTTTGAATATTTGAAATATATACGTGCCTTTCACTTGTGTATTTAATGAAATAGCACCAAACATTATAATACTATCAAATATTAAAAAAAATGAAATTATGCTTGTTCCTAAAAAAATGCGCAAATATCGTCCAAACTGAATATTCACCCATTAGAAGGAGTATTAGTGAAGTTTATCTCTAAAAAAATAAATTTCTTCCAGCTTGAAACTTACTTGAGCGCTAGGTCAAATCCACTCTCCACAGTCGGCCCACTCGCCAATACTAGAGCAACTATCCTTATCTTATCTGTATTCGACCCAAACAGGGTCAAAGGTCGCGGATCACCCTCGTGCCTACCGCCCTGCATAGGAATGACGTCATGCACAACTTTCTCCGTCAATCTTCCATCGGCTTCACAAGCCGCTAAATACTTGGCTATTTCCATTTGACGAGACACGGTCGTCATTAGATTGTCTATGGTTACTTTGTCGAGATGAAACTGTATGGATTTTGGATCGTTGACTTCTGTAAAGATTAAAAACAACTTTTTAATTGCAGCAGTTCTACTATCCTATTTTATAAAGGCGAAAGTGTGTGTGTGTGTGTGTGTGTGTGTGTGTGTGTGTGTGTGTGTGTGTGTGCGCGCGCGCGCGCGTGCGTTGTGTGTGTGTTTGTGTGCGCAAACACTGGTGTACTCTCAATTCCCTTAGCCTCATCGTCCGATGAGACGGAAACCCGACACGACCGGAGAGAGATCAGGCGCTGGACCGACAGCTTTACGTGCTCTCCGAGGCACGCGGGTGACTCACCACCAACTTCCTAATTCCGGGCTGGTACTGAGAATTTTCTTGACAGAAAAACCCAGTGCATTTTATGGCCCGACCCGGGAATCGAACCCGCGACCTCGTCATATGCAACTAACCACTAGAGCAACGAGGTGTATAGATAGTTCAACTCATCTTGGCGCTTTGTGTGCGTGTGCTTTAATTTGTGTGGCGATGACGTGGCAGTCGTCGTCTGTCACGCACACACAGTCACGCACACACAGTCACTGTCTCTATACAAACTTTACACACATATGACATGATTCACGCAAAATAAGTTTCAGTGTCTATAATAGACTACTACCCGTACAATTAAAGAATGGGATTGAAAATGGCGTCGCTACTATTCACCTCTCACTCGCACACTGTCGCTATCTATACTCACACTCGCCGGTATGGTTAACAACTATAAACCGATAAGATGACCGTCTTTACTCTTTTATTTAATTATTCGTATTCCAGTTTCGCTTGTCTGTGAGCTAGGTGAGTTCTAAGTTTCTTCGTAATAAAACTGTTGATTTTGGTTATTAATATTCAATATATCAGCGGTAATCACCAACATTACACACTTGTACCATAATGTACTATTATTTAACTTGCAATGTATGTAACTATGTTTGGACTTCTAAAGATGGCGGACTAAGTATTTTATGCTTTCCTACAATAAGGGTATCAAAGGAGGTGGGTTGAGAAGGCAACAAAATCCGCCCCTCATACACTCGAAAAAAAAAGTTCCAGATTTCGACAAATTGTAAATGTATTTATATACTTGAAGATATAAACTTTATTTTAATATAAAGTTTAGGTGATAAAAAAAATAGTAAGTTACAGAAAATATTACCCAAAAAGAGAGTGTTTCTTTACTTTTCTTACATTTTCATACATTTTAGTCGTTTTTTAAGCTTTGATTTAATATTTTAGAATGAGGCGCTCCATGAACCATGGTAAACGTAACTGATAATGATGCTCCTTTTTATAAGCTTTTATATGAGTATTAATTTATTTTGGTTCATGGAGCGCCTCATTCTAAAATATTAAATCAAAGCTTAAAAAACGACTAAAATGTATGAAAATGTAAGAAAAGTAAAAGAATCACTCTCTTTTTGGGTAATATTTTCTTTAACTTACTATTTTTTTTATCACCTAAACTTTATATTAAAATAAAGTTTATATCTTCAAGTATATAAATACATTTACAATTTGTCGGAATCTGGAACTTTTTTTTTCGAGTGTATGAGGGGCGGATTTTGGGCCTTATCAACCCACCTCCTTTTCAATATATGTAATTATACACTTTTTTATTATATGGTCTCTTAATTTAATAAAATATATAAATATCCATGTGGAAGAAGGTAGTCTTCCAAATCGATATTTTAATTAGATGACAATCCGCTAATAACAATATGTTTTAATATAACGTTATAACGATATATCTTATTTATTTATTATTATGTTATAATTTATTGATTTTATTAGCGGATTGTCGCTCGCTATAGATCCCGTGTATGCTGACAGTATCGGCATAATGAGCCGCCATTTCTAATCCCATTCTTTATTTGTACGAAGTAGGAAGCACTCACTGTTGGCGACGGGCACGCACTGCGCGAGGTGCTGCAGCGCGGCGGTCAGATGGTGCTGACGCGCGAGCAGCACTGCGAAAGGTGCTGCGTGCGGCGGCGCGGGGCGCGCGTACAGCAGCGCGCACGACGCGGACGCGCGCGCGTGCTGCGCCGTGCCGCACTGCAACGCGTACAGCGCGTCCAGCTTCTTGCCCGCCTCCAGCGTGCGGCACACGTGCATTATGTACTCCTGGACACGAACAAGCGACTGTTCAGATCAATTCCTGTTTTTATTTATTCTTCTTCTGCTTTCTTCTTCTTCTTTTTCATTCGATGCCTTAACATGGGTAGCCTAAGTATGTCATGCTCACTTAAACATTTCTGTGGTGGTGTCGTGTGGTGCGGGTTGTTACGTTCCCTCAAATATGGCTGAGCGAAGCAACGGCTGGATCATGCGTCATGCTCGTGAACGGGTACCGCCAACGGGAATGGGTCTGCTTTGTGTCTACCCATGTTAACATGTGTTAGGTTGTGGTAGGTGTGCATTTTTGAAACTTCTGTGTGGAAACATTGTGTGCATAGTCTAGGTTTTTTAACAATTGTAAAAAAAATTTTTTTTGAAAAGAGCAACTGCTGAGTTTCTTGCCGGCTCTTCTCAGCAGAATCTGCATTCCGAACTGGTGGTAGATTTGTGACGTTTCATAAGAGCCACAAGTTGGCCTACATGAAATAAATAAATTTTGATTTTGATTTTGATTTTGATTTTTGATTTCAACCGGTAGACGTCCAGTGTCGAACAAAGGTCTCTTGTATGAACTACCACAGGCCTTGGTCTTGTCTGTATCCAGCGGGTCTGCCAACACTTCGCTTCCCGGGCCTTGGTCACCACTCCAGCACCTTGGGACCCCAACGACCATTAGGGTTAAAACATGCCAAAGATGCCTCACTGCGATACCTCGCGGTCGCGGTTTAGCTCGCTACCTCGATGACACCTCCATGTAAAACAAATGTACATATGTAAACAGATAAGCGCGAACATTTAGAAGGATACCTCACTGCGATACATCGCGGTACAGCGAGGTATCTTCGACATGTTCGTGCTCGTCTGTTTGCATACATTTGTTTTACATGGAGGTGACATCGAGGTAGCGAGCTAAACAGCGACCGCGAGGTATCGCAGTGAGGCATCTTTGGCATGTTTTTACCCTTACGGTCTTCGAACTATGTGCCTCGCCCATTTCCACTTCAGTTTCGCGACTCGCTCAGCTATGTCGGTTACTTTGGTTCATCTACGTATCTCCTCATTCCTGATCTGATCTCGCAGGGATACATCGAGCATAGCTCTCTCCATCTCCCGCTGAGTGACCCTGAACCTTCTTATAAGGCCCTTAACTAGAGTTGGTTGAGTTTAAGCCTCAAAAGCCCAACGGTTAAAAGTGCGGACTGAAAACTGAAAGGTCGCAAGTCTGAACCCCACCCGTTGCACTATTGTAGTACCTCCTAACTCAAGCTTTTCGCTTATTTGAAGGGGAGAGGAGAATATAAGTCAGCTTGGCTAATATTCTTTAAAAAAAAAAGACGTGTGACACTCGGGGACTGCCGCGGTAAAGCTATTGCATAGCATTTTTTATCAACGCCATCTAGCGGTGAGAGGAGTCCCGTGTCAGGTTATTTTCGTTACGGAATTTCTGGATTCGGTCTCCACGCTGGCCTGCGATAGAAGCTATGCAATAGCTTAAAAAAAAAAGGTTGAAGCATACTTACAGACCACATTTCCAAAGTGCTGTCGATATCACTCATCGCCTTCAACAAATCATTCACCTTGTTCCTCTTCAAACACTCCATATAAACCGACTCAGTAAAGGTTTCCTTCTCGACCATATTGTCGTAACAGTACCGAATAACCTCCCGCAAATTGCTGTGTTTCATATAAAACATGATATTTGCCACATGGGACCCGTAATTGCTTAGATAGTAAATACATTCTTTGTAGAAGAACGGATCGAGCTTTTTGTTCGTATGATCGATTTTTACTTCGTTATGGTTGTTTCGCCTCAGAAGTTCTTGCGCTAAAGTTTTCTTTGGTTGAATGGTGGCGGTTTGAAAATCGCTGTAATCACCTTGTTTGATCTTCTTGACGCTCGCTAGCATGTGCATTATGTTTAGAGCTGGTTCGGTTAGTTGGATCTTCTTTTTGCTTGTATTCATCGTTGATAGCCTTTCATTTGTCGACTAGAAATTAATAACATTTTTATTTGTTGACAAGAAAATCCTTGACTGCGATCTCACCTGATGGTGACGTTGCAATCTAAGATGGTAGCGGGCTAACTTGGAACGGGTATGGCAATGTAAATTCAATCCATATCTATCCCCTAATCGATTTCTACACGTCATCGTGCCGGAACGCTAAAACGCTTAGTGGCGGTAGGGGAGTAACTAGTCACGGCTAAAGCCTCTCACCAGACCAAACCAGAGACAATTTAGAAATTATAAATTTCCAAACTGCCGCCGGCGGGAATCGAACCCGAGACCTCCCAGTTATAAGACTACAGTGCTCTCGACTGCGCCAGGGAGGCCGCCAGACATCATCTTAAACAACGTAAAAAGCATAGGGGGGGCACAGACTATGTTATAGTACAGGTAAAGATTGTTCACTTGACCACTATCGCACCTGATAAATAGTAATGATGTGGCCTAAGGTAATAAGGTGAAGGTATGTGCTATCCACTCCGCAAAATCCTTACTAATATTATAGTCATAAATCAAAGATTCCGACAAATTGAGAACCTCCTCCTTTTTTGGAAGTCGGTTGAAAAAAATCTTACCTTTATAGTCTCAGCCTTGTCTAACAGCTGCTGATTGACGGGGTAGTTCATATCCTCCAGCATGCTGATAATCTCGTTCAGCAGCGGAGGATTCGTTCGCCCTCTACCTTCCGACGTCGCACTGGAAGTCGATATGGACCTCTCAGACGACCTCATGTGGTTTAACCTCCTGTTGACGTATTACTGTTGTTGTATTACTGTCATTTTCTAATCAGTGTTATTTTCTAGTCAGTTTTAATATGTAGTATTAGCATGTAGTTTAAATAATAAAAAGTTTAATATAGTACACAGAACAGTAAAGATAAATAAGGAAAGTAAAAGAAAAACATCAAAAATTTTAAAGTGTATACCACAAAACAGCATGCCAAAGAAAGGGGGACACCACTTTAAAAAAAAACAACCTGTTGACGAACGCGAACTCGGATGCCTCCTTCCCGTATTCGAGCTCGTCGACGTCAACGCAAACTGGGGTGTTCTTGAAGCATAAAGCGAACTTTCTTCTGGCTTCTTTAAAGCACCCGGCTTTCAAACACGCTTTGCCCCACGCTGCGAGTACACCGTTCCGGGGAAGGCCCGATTTTGTCGCAATCTCTAATGCTAGCTCCCATTTTTCGGCTTCAAGGAGGGAGCGCACAATTTGACCTGTGGGTTAAATATTTACAAGTGTAAATTGAAAATTAAAAACACTCCCGACGTGTGAAATTGAAAAAAATTATGTAATTCGCCATTTTGTGGTGGCAGCCATCTTAGATTTGAAATTTATCATAGTATTCTACTAGTCAAGTCATTTCATTTGATACCCATATTGAGGGAGTTGTAAAAAAATATGTAATACGTCATTTTGTAGCGGCGGCCATCTTGGACCGATTTTCATCGATCAACATAGCTTCTTAGCTAACACTCTCGACTAATTAACCTTTCAAACAAAATCATTTCCGGGTTCATCCGTTCTGCTGCTACGATGTCACACACAGATACACACACACACACAGACACGTCAAACTTATAACACCCCGTCCTCCTTACTAATGTTATAAATGTTTGTTTGTTTATCCTTCAATCGCGAAGCAACGCATCGACGTGATTTTTGCTACCTTTTATCCCGGAAAAGAGATGATTCCTTCGAGATTTTTAACCTAACTCTATGCGGACAAAGTCGTACAGAACAGCTAGGAACATAAATTAAAAAAAAATACTATAGCAAAGTGTATATAGTAATAGCTACGTACTAGGATGCGCGCCCTGGTGCGGCACGAGGTGGTGCGCCTGGTGCTTGACGAGCGTGGCCATCGCGTCCGCGTGCGCCAGGCAGCGCGCCGCGTGCGCCGCGCCCGTCTCCGCCACGCGCGCGCCCGCACTGCATAAGTACAGTTGGGTAAAAAAGCTTATAATCATAAGCTAGTTTCTATAAACGACTATTATGCTTACGCTTATCGTTTTTTTTTTTTTTAATATATAGACTAGCGCTTGACTGCGATCTCACCTGATGGTAAGTGAAGATGCAGCCTAAGATGATACGCGCTTGCCTAGAAGATGCCTATTCACTCTTGATTTAAAGACACCCACATTATAGTTTCAACGCGATCAAGGTCGAAAGCAAAACAAACGTTTGCCTAAAACTGCCAACCAAAATTGAGTCTTATGCTGAGATCTATAGAGCGTGCTCTAATTCAGCATAGAGGTTAAAATGAGACACTTACATGCTCTGACATAAATCTGTCTCGTTTTAACTCTGTCTTGAATCTGAGCTGAGTGACTGTGCGGTCTATAGAGTTCAGCCTTAAAGTCATAAGAATAAGGTTACAAAAGTTTAATATAATTTATGCCGATAGCGAACCACCTGAAATTGATTCTTATAATAAAGTAGGGTCATGTGTTCAACAATGAAACACAAAAAATTCAAAGTCTCATGCACCTTTTGTTTTTACAGATAGAAGTCTAATTTTTTACAGGTGTGTAGGTAATTTTATTCGGCATCGGATTTCATTTACAATTTTTTTAATTAATATGTAATCAATCGGCAAAAAATTATAAACTAAAAAATGGGAAATGTTTCATTGTGTCCACAATGGTGGTACACAATTAAACACCACAAATTCAACAATGAAACATTAATAGTATTGTCTCGACTTTTGTGTAATTTATGGAGTAGGTGAATAAAAAAAAATGCTTGAGTTAATAATCACAAAAGGATTTATTTTTAATTAACTTTAATCAGGTTACCAGTACTATTACTGGTATTATAAAAAATTTAATGTTAATAAGATTAATTTGTGAATTTGTAGCCACAAAAATTATTAATTTGCCCGGAAAGTACATGATATTATGTATGTACAATTATACGGTACACAATAAAATAAAATGATACACATTGAAATATTGTTTCATTGTGTTACTGTGCAACTGTTTCATTGTGAACTACCTAAGGTTTTTTTTACTAATCTCAATTTTTTACCCACTTAATTGTAACACTTTAAGATATAATTTATTGCACATTAATCTACGAAATGTGTGTAATGCTAATTAATCATGAAATTTATGAAATTTTCAACCATACTTTAGTAAAAAATCTAGAAAGAATGCTAAAAATACTTACTTTTTGTCGAAAAAAACCAAAAGTGCTCCGCAAACACATCTTCTCGCACGCGGCGTCGATGCAAATTGGGCTAGGGCGGGGGGTTCACGAGAGTGTCCTAACGCAATATAATGCACGAAATGGCAACGCAGAATTTTAGAAATATCACAGTGTTTTATTGTGTACCACTGTTTCATTGTTGGACATCTGACCCTACATAAGGATACATTTCAATTGTACTATTGAAAGCATTTTGGTTGACTTGACAGTCCCAAATGAAATTAACTTATGTTTTAGAATTACTTTTAAAACGCTCACTTCTATTCACAAGCACGTTAAGTACAAAGGGTAGCAGAGGGATTAGTCTCTAGCTCAGTGGCTATGGAGCTTATGGAGAAAGAGATTATCAAAATTAACAGTTTTAATACACACAGATAACAGACAAAGGCGTCAAACACCTTACCTTTTTTCACTGGGAGCTCTCGCGTACAACTCGGCAGCCGCCAGCAGCAAGGAGCGCCGCGCCCGTACCAGTAGTCGGGAGTCCCCGCCATTGGCCAATTCGCGCGCCACTTCGTCGCTACGGTCTAGGAGGAACCTGACGGGATTAACACGTATCTACATAGTTAATGAAAGATACATGTTTAATGCCGAGATCTATAGAGCGTGGTCTGACTTAAGATAGAGTTAAAACGAGACACAAATATGTTCTTACATAAATCTGACTCGTTTTAACTCAGTCTTGAGTCTGAGCTAAGTAAGAGCGCGGTCTGTAGATTTCAGCCTTTTTTTTTTGTTTAATGTGTTCCTCCCTTTTTTCCTCCGACAAGGTAATCGGAGACTGTTCTAGGTCGGTACTGAATATGGCTTTTTTTTACATATTTTCTTTTTGCTATACTTTCTGGTTAACTTACTACACATGGGTGCAGTTCGTATCTTAACAAATTTAACAAAGACTTTGATAAAATACCTATTGAGAGGTTAAAACTTAAGTAACTTAAATGTTAGTAAAGTACATATATATACGTACGTACATATCTTTTTTCTTTTTTGTGAACTTTTTTTTTTTTTTTTTTTTAAAATTTCAGCCTTAGTGGCAGATCGAGAAACGTGTGGCCTGACTGTGACAGGAAATGTGGCTTATTTTATTTGCTTTTGTCGAGGGACACTAATTCATACCACACTTACCAATAAAAATATGTAATCCGCCATTTTGTGGCGGCGGCCATCTTGGACCGATTTTCAACAACATAGCTAATTCACCTCCCGACTAATTCACCTTTCGGAAGCTACGATGCCACAGACAGACACACACACGGACACGTCAAACTTATAACATTATTTTGGGATACAGGTTATCTATAACTTAAATCGGGACTCCTGATACATTTGTAACTGACTTTATTTTATAAATAATTTTTCATAACACCCCGTAGTTTTAGCGTCGAGGAGAAGATTAAAAAAATAAAGTACTAATACTAACCTCGGGTAATCCAAACTAATAGTGTGCATCTTCATAATGGATAAGCAAAGTGTGACATTGGGCGTGAACTCGTAACTGAATTCCGCCCTGACGGCCTCATTCTTCTTGGCGTTGGGGGAGAGACACCAGTCCATACAAGTGGTGCCGCTGCCGGCGGAGTCGGAATTGCTGCTGAGCATCAGGTTGTCGTACTCTGAGTTTGTCTTTCTGTTCGTCGTTTGAGTGTAGCAATCGTCACAGACGCGGAATTTGACGCCGCTTGGGTATGATGGTACCTTTAGGAATTGGAAGAAACTTATGTATTAATATTACTTTGTTTCCACAGTACAACAATATTAATTTAATTATTCACCAAAAAAAATTTTTTTTTTTTTTTGTAAAAAAAAAGTATGTTTTTGAAAAGAGCAACTGCTGAGTTTCTTGCCGGCTCTTCTCAGCAGAATCTGCATTCCGAACCGGTGGTAGATTTATGACGTGTCATAAGAGCTACAAGTTAGCCTACATGAAATAAATAAATTTTGAATTTATATTAGTTTTAATTTTAGGAATAATTGATTAAATAATTTTATTTGACATATTATTTCCATGATTTTTTTTATGATTAAAGATTCTCCATAGACAAATAAAGAATTATTCATAAATTATAATAATTTTCTTCCTAAATAAATGTCAGCGAACTCGATGTAAGACCACAACGCTCCACTGCGCTAGGGAGATCGTCAAAAGTTGGCCGAGTAGTTGGCGAAATAAAATATTTTATTTAATTTATTTATTCCATCAAAGTCTTACCTGCATCCGATTTCTAGAGCAAGCGTGGCACACCAATCTTCCACATCGCCTGCAATGGTGCCTCCGAATGATCATCGAGAAAATCGATATTTTACACAACATGCACCTGTCTACGGTGTAGTCCTCCACCCATTGCTCCTTCGGAGGCACTTGCTCGGGCATTACAAAGGGTTTTGATGCGGCTTCGATATTAATAGAGTCGATGGACTGGAGAAGGGAGTCGTCCCACGGTTTGGGAGGTGAAGGACAGTTGTGGCGAGGGTTTTTCATATCTAAAGCTTTTTCTGCGTAGTACCTGCAAAGTAACTTTATCTTAGATTTCAAAGAAAATTATACCGCTGTCCGTCTGTCTATCTGTTTCTTTAGTTGCTGTTGCGTTGCTTTCGCAATTATTTATGAATTGGGTTTTGGGCCAAAAATAAAGATGGTGATTTTTTTCTACGTGCTATAATACATATAATACATATAAATATAAGTTTTCGCACAAGGGGCAATGATGGCTAACCAGAATTTGAATCGGATATTTTTACGTGTACTAGAAACCCAAGTTCTCTGAAGGGAGGTCTTGCCCGTGACTAGTTATATACCGTCAGACGGTGCCGCCAAGCGATTTAGCGTTCCGGCACGATCGATGATGGCGTTTAGAAATCTTGATTAGGGGTTAAATTAAAACTACCATACTTTCTTAGACTGCATTATCAACTACGATTAGGTGAGACCCAAATCAAACTCAAAAAAAAAATTCATTCAGAATGCGTCATGTTCCCACAATATTAGTGGTTTAAATTAAAAAAAATAACCGGCCAAGTGCGAGTCATACTCGCGCACTGAGGGTTCCGAAACTCTTGACCATTATATTAATTAGGTACTAGATGACCAGCTTAAGTGCGCAGTGTTATTTTAATTCCTATAGATGCTTTCCGGTCTTATCAGACCCTGCATATCATCTAGGACTAGAGTACCTACTTGTCAAGATGAATCAAACATGAAACAAGCCCAAACTCTTGGTTTCAATCAAGCCCAAACTGGGGTTGTGTAGTTAATTTAATTCTATCTTTGCCATATTTTATTGGAAAAAGTTGATTTTATGCAAATTTATATATTGCATCTTTTATGTATGGATTGATAAAAAAGTATTTAAACAGAAATTACAGGAATTTTGAGATAGGTCACGTTAATTCTAAAGGCGATATATAAACTTAGCAAAGGTATGAAGTTTTTTCGGAACCCTAAAAATACTTAATTAATTGATTAACATACCTACTTAATATTATATTTACTAAGGATACAAGGATACATATAAATAAAACAAAACGTTTATCAAGTTTATTATTTATATATTTATGCCACTTTTTATTTATAATTATTATTATTGGCTGTCTTTTATTTTTACACTATCCCTGACTTCTTCATGTTTCAAAATATCACACACACAGCTCACAGAAACAACAATTAATATCACAAATCTTTTCAGGCATTTAGAAGTTATGGTTGAATAAGAAACTCACATGCATACATAAATCCTGTGAACATTACACTCCTTTACTTGGGCATTCATGTAAAAATAGAAATTTAGTCGATAACTACACTAAGCTCCATATAGTTTGAGTCTGACATCTGTTATACAAATTAGCATTCTATGTTTACTGTGTATTTTGTCTGCAGGTACGAAGATGTCTCTTACAAGAAAAATGTACTGAGCATAAAATTCACATCTGAAAAGAAACAAATAGCTATTTTTAGTATTACAAATCTTTACAAATACATACCATACAAGTGTAAATTGAAAAATAAAACATCCCTAACATGTGAATCTGTGGTTGGACTATATACAATATATCTGACATCCTGCTAACCAATTTTCTGCTCCATCATCATATCCTCGATGATCATCTGCCTAACACCTACTCAGGGGCCCAAATACACTATATCTGCTACTGACGAGTTGGGTATCCAGTAGACTGCTTTAAGTACTGAATGCACTGAATGTAACACTCATGTCTGTATAAACTATAACATTAATAATAATAAATAAAATAGAGCTGCAGCATCAGCTCAAATCACCATGCCTTAAAAATAACAATTTTTCCCCTGCAAATGAACATATCTAACTCTATGATATAGTATATTATCTAACTGCAGTATTATATAGAACAAATTATAACAACTACTGTTCAACTTACGTTCAATTTAGGAATTTCTTTTCTGTTTAAAGCAACTGGATTCAACATTTCTTGTTCATACCCACTACCCAAGAGTGGAGACTTGGATACCATTTAACTCCAGTATAGTACTCAGTCCATGTATTTTCTAAAATAGTTCATTTTCTTCTTAATGTGCCGTCTCATTGCGAAGGTTGGCAATCATTAGCGCGATTTCAACTTTTGAGACAGCTGCTCTAAATAGTGCTCTTGTGCTCTTCCCGAACCATTGGCGCAAGTTTTTTAGCCACGATATCCTTCTGCGGCCAGGTCTCCTTCTACCTGCCACTTTCCCCTGCATGATCAGTTGAAGGAGTTCATATTTGCCGGTGTTACGCATCACATGCCCAAAAATAGTTCATACGATCATCTAAAAAACAAAATTACAATATTAAAAGTAGTAAAATTAAGTAATATTCTTGAAATTCGTAAGCGCTTTTGTAAGTAAAAATCGATGAAGTAAACAATACTTATACTTCATACTTCTTCGGCCCGTTACCACCAAAAAAACAAGTTTGGTCTTTATCGTATTTGGACTAGTACCTACCTATCTTAAATTATAATTAGTATGTTAAATTAATAATGTGAGAACTTTATAACATAAATCGTTTAATTTGTATACAAGTAAAAAAAAAAAACAACTTAGGTTACCTACCGATGAAAGGCTGTTTGGTTGATTTCGTTTACAGCCAATTTTATATGGCATTTCACTAACTCTGCACAACCACATAATAAGTAAAACAAATAAGATTTTAACTGTTTTTACTAGGTTTTATAATAAAACTCAATAAAATCGAAGCTATAAAATGTACCTAGGTATTACCTACGCCATTAGCAATACTCAGTGTTGCCAACTCTCAGAAATATTTACCCCTAAAGCGAAAATCAAAAGACCTAACATCCCCCCAAAAAAGAAAAACAGTTTACTTACATATCATCTAAAATTTCAAATATAATTTTGATTTCTACTGGTTTAGAGTTTTTAAAATCATACATTTGGGTTTTAATAAACTTAACATTTTAATTTAGTGGATGGATTTAATGTTATGCAAAATCCACCATTTAGTTGCAATGTGAATCGAACCATAATCAAAGTTGGAAGTATTTCAATAGATAATAATCTATTCCGCAACTCACATGAGAATGAGAGAATGCGTTCAACACCGGTGATATTTTTTTTTTTAATATTTGAACGCGGCATTCTTAATAACGAGGAACTGAACTAGATGTCGTTAAGTCAATAAAGAAAAATTATTGCCCAGTTTGGGTTATCGTAGAGCCTTTAATCTATAATATAAAAATGAATCGCAAAATGTGTTGGTAAGCGCATAACTCAACAACGCCTGGACCAATTTGGCCAAATCTTTTTTTAAAATGTTCGTTGAAGTTCAAGGATGGTTTTTACGGCGAGAAAAATTAGAATTATTGCTTGAAAAACCCTAAAAATAGCCCTTTTCTTTTTGCCATACAAATGATTTGAAACTAAAACGTAGTCAATTTGAGCTTTATTGCTATGGTATAAAGTTCATATTAAATTACAAGCACTCACTGTTGTCTAAGCAATGTAGGTGTGTTCCTAACGTCAAAGATCATATCTATCAAAACAATGTGCGTGTGTGCGTTGGAGCACAGAATACATAGTTGGAGGAGTTTAATGTCGCGTTCCGAAACTCGCGTTTCTTTTGTATTAGTTTCGGCACGCGAGATAAAATGCATCAGTTTCCACGTCATTACATCAGTCAAACAAAAAGCGAAGCATTGGTGAAAAATGTCGCAAAAACGGGGAAAATTATCCATATTTAAAATCTTTTAAAAACTTCTTAATCGCGATCATAATAATAGAAATTGACGCGGACGAAGTCGCGGGCGTCCGCTAGTTGTAAATAAAAATTTAATATTTGAACGCGGCATTCTTAATAACGAGGAACTGAACTAGATGTCGTTAAGTCAATAAAGAAAAATGATTGCCTAGTTTGGGTTATCGTAGAGCCTTTAATTGTGAATAAAAAAGTCCCTAAAAGTACCCTAAATAAAAATATAAAGCCCCTCAATAAATTCCATTTCACTTCTTTTAAATTTGGGGAGAAAACTCTCAATTGGCAACCCTGGCACTACTAGAAAAATGCGATACGCAATATGACGCATAGACATAATGCTTTGTCCTGCTCTTACATACATATTTTGATATAACGTCTTCTCACTTTAGTTATTTTATTATTCTTTATATGATCTAGCCACATTAAAGGGTTAATATAACTCAATTAATAATAACAACTTCTGCCGATTTTTAACGCGATAAATTGAGCGGCCACACTTGAACGGTCAACGTCAGTGCCCGTTTAATGGCGATAAAATGTCCTGATTCAAGATGGACACTGACGCTGCTGCATTCACATAGCCGGTTTTCGTTAGGCGATAACTCGGGTGGCGGTATTTTTCGCCATATCAAAGAGATTTAACGCAAGAATTATTGGGTTATCACCAATTAAATTTAGATTGACGTTAACGAAGTGTGGGCACTCCGTTTGTCGCGTTTAATATCGGTGGAAATAGCCGCGATAATAGTTGAGATTGACGTTTACCATAGTGTGGCCGCACCATTATAATCTGTCTACGTGACGCGTCACTAAAGTAGCGTTGCGATAGTTGTAATTCACAGTAAGATATCGTTTTTTTTTGTTTTTTTTGGCTGTTTTAGGTACTATTATAAGGTTTAGAGGTATCAAAATCTCCGTCATTTGTAAGATTTTAAGGCTGGTGTTTGTAAAACATAACGGGACCTACTATGAAACTAAGAATTAGGTATGGAAAAAAACGATTTTTGAAGATGTGCCTTAATTTGTTTTAATAACGAGAAAGCCGTGGTTTTCAAGCTGTAACTTTTTACTGAGTTAAGCTATAAGCTTGATATTCTTAAAACACTACGAGACCATTGAACTTTATATTCAGTATAAATTTCGACTTCGGATCATAAGCCGTTTTCGAGAAAAACGGTGGTGACACACTGACAGACAGACGGACAACGAAGTGATCCTATAAGGGTTCCGAAGTTTTTTTCGGAACCCTAAAAACGTTCATACCTCAACAAGCTATCGACAGCATTCCTGGATATCATCAAAGTCTCAATAGTCTTTATGTTGTAGTAAAGATTGTCGCCGCTTAAATCTGTCTTCAAGTTGGGGGAAATTTTGTTTATTATATGCGCCAACATTTCCAGTTTACCGTTCATTAGCAGCTGCTCAAGCATAAGCAAGGGTTTTTCAATTAAATCCCAAAAGAGGTGCCTCACGTTAGCCTCGATTTCGAGCATGATTTGGTACCCCGTTTTGATGTTTTCGAAACATCGCCAAGTCGAGGTATTGGCTGTTAGGAAGTCGATACAGACTTGGAGTATCTCTATGTTTCTGATCTTCGATATCTCGTCGGCGACCAAGTCGACGGCTTGACTGCTTGGTAACCTTCTCAGTAGATCTTGCACTAGCGCCGGTGTCGTCTGATTCGTGTATTCAAAGAATTGGCGTAGAAGATTCACGACTATCAAGTTTTTCATATGGTCCGATACGTCGTGGGTGTCTGCCCACTCGAGGCATAACTTGAACTGTAAACAAGATTACAATATAATATTATCGAAAACATGGAAAGATTTTTTGCACAAAAATCCAACCAAACTTTGTAATCGCATAATAGGAAATAGGACTCCTATCTCCTATTATGCGAAAGTTCATAAACAAACGCTTAATTTTTTGTTGTACACATAGATTTACCTGTTGACTATCCATTAGAATCTCGATGATATTTTCCGGATTTTCCATTGATTTCTCATAAATTGTGTACCAGTGATTCACACCCATTATTGAAGATATCTGAAATAGAATAAAATAAATGAAAATTATACAAAAAAAAAAACTCTATCCCTACAATAGGAGTCTTTTGCCAAAGGAGCATTAGGAAAGGGACACCACGAGATTTAGATCTGTTAATTAAGTTTAGTTCAAAGATTGTGTACAACAAAATTAGCCTGAGTGCATATTCGTACACTACTGACATTAAAGCAGAAGGAATTCAGGCTTAAGACTTTCTTTGCGCTCCGTATAGCAACGGTTCGATTTTATGAATTTCATTGAAACAATCCACTTTGTCCCATGCAGCGTATACGGTGAAGCCTTTAAGCTGAGTGGTAAATTACCTGTTCATAGATGGGTATTTTCACTTTCCATTCATTACATTTATCGTACAGCCCTTCTTCGACTGCCGTTTGATCCAATATAAACCGTAGGTAATCGATAGCTTCCATCGCACCGTCGGCCGGCCAGCACGATAAATTATCCAAAATAAGATTAAACTTCAACTCAGAACATTGCAAGTATTGACAATATTTCCAACTGTTGGGCACTTTTGGGTTTGTCGCTATTTTGAACAATATCAAGTCTCGTAAATTCGTCAGATTTGCACTGCACTTAAGCTGGCGTTCTGATAACGCGTCTATTATTTTCAGGCACTTTAGTATCTTCCCTGACTCTAGCAGCTGGGGCATGTACAGAAACAATTTATCCAAGTCAATGACTGTGTGTAATGAAGCCAAGCACTTGTTGTTGCCGAACAAAACTTTGGTATTGTCAAATCTTTCCAATTCCATGTATTTATTGAGGTATTTCGTCCTCGCGTCCATGCTATGTTGACTCGTACTTTCACTTAAGCTCGAATGGATTTTCCTGATTATGTGGGCTAGTACCCAGTTGTGTAAAACAACATATGTTAAGCATTGAGGGTCTGGGGTCCTCGGTAGTGGAGCGAAGTCAGCAGTAGGCTCCACAAATAATTTTTCCTCTAAATTCTTGAAATCGAATACAACTTGAAGAAGGTTATTAAAGTTCTCTTCGCTAGCTTCCTTCAACGACCCCGCCAATGTAATCGACGGGCAGAAATTTAAAATCAACTTAGGAATCAAGTTGACGTTTAGCTTCTTGCATATCGGTTCCAAATACGTCACAGGCATTTCTTTGTTATTTATCATGTTACCGAATATGTCGTGCAACTGTCTTTCTAATACTGAGAAGTAAGGTGCTTCGATGGAAGATTCACTTTGTCGATCCTCTTGTTCCAATTGTGACACTGATTTGGAGTACATGTAACATTTTCTTAAGTAATGCACTCTAGCTTTTTTCGTCCCATGTCGGGAAACTTCCCCTACGTTACATAAGTCTTTGTCCGAAGCGGCCACAACATTCATATAAATCTGGTGATATTTTTGTAATAAATTTTCATCTAGCTCTGTATCTTTGGTAGGGTTAACAATGTCAGCTAAATCTAAGCAGCATTGCCTTAATTCTTTGGATAGCTGATTCAATTTACAAAAGTCTTTATGCTTGATCGGGATGCGACAGTCTGTTACTAGTTCGCAAACGTTGTCGACGAAATCGAAAGATTTCTCAGTGTTGCCGAAAATTTCAAATGTGACGCTGGCAATATCTTCAACGAATCTTATATAGTTAATCTTTTTAACGGCCGTGATATCCGTACTGCATCTCACTTCGGCCAGTTTGCGCTCGACGACATTTATGAGCCCGTATGTAATTTCCCTATTGAGACCGCTACTCAAAAGTATGTCAACCGCATTTATGAACGGAGCGTTTTGGTGATTATAAAGTTGGAGATGCGGGTGTCGAGAGCCCAATTCGATGATGTCGAAAGAATTCGGCGCTCTATTTGACGATAGGAACCCTTCAACGAGGCCCATGACCTCCGTTGATACGACGGAGAGAGCCGACAACTCCTTAGAAGGGTAGCGAGAACAATCTCTGTAGCAAATTATATTCTTTATCTTCGCAACTAAGTGTCTCAATTGCTCGGTAAATGTTACTTCCGTGGCGATTTCCGAATCGGATAAGTCGAACATCTGAAATGGAAAAAAATATAAGATTCGCAGTAAACTCACGCGCGTGTTGCGCGTGAGTTTGTTGTGAATATAGAATTTTAGCCTGGAAATACACGTCCGATTTTGTTTCCGATTGTCTGATCAGGCTACCGGCTCGTATTTACTCGATACACATCCGATTTTTCCGTCAGGCTTTTTCTGAACTCAGTCGTTCCCGAGCTATCATCCCGAGTGCTTGCGTTTGGAGCAAAACAGAAGAAAAGAAGATGGATGACGAGTTAATAGAAATAGAAATATTTTTTATTCAAATAAACATTTACAAGTACTTTTGAATCGTCAATGAATCTACCACTGGTTCGGAATGCCGTTCCTGCCGAGAAGAGCCAGCAATAAACTCGGCGGTCGCTCTTTTCAAAAAAATTTTTTTTACAATAGGTAACAAAACTATGTGGCCCGTCCGATCCGGTGGCCGGATCGGACGTGTATTGACTGTTCATACAAAGTAATGAAATCAATGCCTTCCGGTAGCCTGATCAGGCTACCGGATCAGACTATCGGATGAAAAAACCTGACGTCTATTGCCAGGCTTATAATATATTATAAGAATTATTTATTATAACCAGCCATATATTACAGAAGTAAAAACTATATTTTTGAAAAGAGTAGCTACGTTTTTATTGTCAGACTGACGTATTTTTGTCAGTCGAAAGTAGTCAAATATTTTCTTGGGTCAAGTCAAGATATAGAACCAAGAGAATACTCCGTTTTTAGAATAACTAGTAGAATAATGATGTTAGATTATAATTTCCTTTTAATGAGCAATGTCATAGTATTACTTTGGATTTTTAACTCAATAGATGCCATAGCGTTTGAAATATATGATATTGATAACACAGCATCCGAAGATAAGCATATGGTAATTTCCAACGCAAACATTTTTTATTCATATTAGGTAGGTAGACGGCATACATAATCAGTTCTCGCCATTATTCTCGCTGCATTCATACAAACTGTCATATACGTATGCTTTTTGTATAGTTCTTGTAATTCACGAGGGTGCGTGGCTCATGTATCGTTTCTGTATAAGTGTGAGCGAGAACTTGCTCGCGCTTGACCGCTCTCACCTAGGCGTTTGTTACGTTCCCTCAAATATGTTTGAGCGAAGCAATGGCTGGATCATGCGTCGTGCTCGTGAACGGGTGCCACCAACGGGAATGGGTCTGCTTGGTGTCTACCCATCTTAACATGTGTTAGGTTGTGGTAAGTGTGCATTTTTGAAACTTCTTTGTGGAAACACTGTGTGCATAGCCTAGTTTTGTTAACCATTGTAAAAAAAATAATTTTTTTTTAAAAAGAGCAACTGCTGAGTTTCTTGCCGGCTCTTCTCAGCAAAATCTGCATTCTGAACTGGTGGTAGATTTATGACGTGTCATAAGAGCTACAAGTTGGCCTACATGAAATAAATAAATTTTGATTTTGCTCCTGACAGACACGCACACTTACGTGAACTAATGTGCACATACACGACGTTACCACAAGTAAAGCTCACGCGCCCTTGTGAATTGCAAGAACTATAGCAGAAAATAATAAACAAAAACATTGTTTAATTTACAAGACATTGTTATATTTGTACGATTTTCAAAGCAAATGTTTAAATAATATTGATGTGTGTAAAGTTACTACGTTACGTTGCGTTGTTTATGATTATGATGCATTGATAATAAACATTAATTATTTTATAGATTGTGTGAACAGTTGTTATGCAGAGTCGCGGGTTAATGACTTTATTTAGTTATATCAGTTCCTAGCTTACTAACGAAATTAAAAAGGTTTTTACTTTTTATATAATTTTCGAAATGTAGGCTCTCGGCTATGGATCACTATCTGCTATCCAATACATATTATAAATACAAGTGTGTTTATTTGTTGGTTGGTTTATCCTTCAATCACACGGCGACGGAGCAACGATTTTTTGCATGGATATAACTGAGGACTACTATATACAAAGGGACGAAGTCATAGGCATCATCTAATAGAGATTATATTATATTCGAAACTTTTTTAAAGGTACCGAAAAATGGTAACTATGAAAAAGGCCAACCCGAGGATGTAGAAGTGGACAGTTGCATCAGTTATGATTATGATTTATTAGTCAAGGAATATTATAATGATGACAAAGAAGTTAATGGATTGAATTTGAATACAAACAACACTGGTAAACTTCCGTAATCTGTTTAGAGAGCAGTCGTGGCCAAACTAACTCCGTTAACTAATTAATTATCGGCATCATAAATCTTTTTACTAACTAAAAAAGTTTGTCGCAGACAAAAAAAGTAATTATTCATGTATGTACCAATGTACAATATGTATGCCGCCGACTTCTACCTTTGGTAATTTGGTACATATTGTTAGAGCCATTCGTAAACATTAACATCTTGTTACACAGTTTATGCAATCAATAAATGAATTTGAATTTCTTTTAGGGATATACATTAGGCAAACAATGTTGACTTTACAAAAAAAAAGGCGTGTGGCACTCGGGGGCTGCCGCGGTAAAGCTATTGCATAGCAATTTTTATCAACGCCATCTAGTGGCTCACCGCTAGATGGCGTTGATAAAAAATGCGCCATCTAGCGGCTCACCGTAGAGGAGTCCCGTGTCAGGTTATTTTCGTTACGGAATTTCTGGATTCGGTCTCCACGCTAGCCCGTGATAGAAGCTATGCAATAGCTTAATAACCTTTTCTCGCTTCGTATTATTGTTAACTCAGATCTAATTCCTCAGATGATCTAGAATCAACAAGCACGCAATCTATTAGAGGCACACTGTATGTTATTTGGTCGCGCAGGCAGAGGACATTAATAACACGCCTCTGGAAGATAATTAAAGTCTGGTCCGTTATCTATTTGGTTGTTGCTGTGCCATTATGGTGCACCAGAGGTATGTCTTCAATATTTCGTAGTTTTAAGCTATTGCATAGCTTCTATCGCGGGCCAGCGTGGAGACCGAATCCAGAAATTCCGTAACGAAAATAACCTGACACGGGACTCCTCTACGGTGAGCCGCTAGATGGCGTTGATAAAAAATGCTATGCAATAGCTTTACCGCGGCAGTCCCCGAGTGCCACACGTCTTTTTTTTTTAATTTATTCGATAACAAGATAGTCCTTGACTACGATCTCATCTGATTATTTTTAGGGTGGTGTTGCTGGTGCCTGTTTTGCAAGTTTTTCAAACCATCTCAAACTATCGAAGAAGCTAAAAGGTTTCTAGAAGCGAATCCACCGGGAGTACTCCAGGACAAGAAGGGTGGAGTCATATTTTACGAACCAACGAGTAACGAAAGAGAATGTTATGAAAAATTCGAACACTTGATTAGAACCATTTAGTGCCATTAAATTTTTATTTATCAGGCAATATCTCCAAATAAAAAGCCTCAATAGCCCAACGGTTAAAGATGTGAACACACAAACACACTCACAAACTTTCACATTTATAATATTTGAGAGAAGTAGGATTAGTAGGATTGATGTAGCTTATCCTCAATCGACAAGCAGGTATAACAGATATGACTGATGAAAAATCCATAAAATAGTACTCTCCCTTTTAGAGGGGGGGACGCGTACTTATCTCTATTTCTAAAGAGAAACTGCTGAGTTTCTTGCCAGTTCTTCTCACCAGAATCCGCTTTCCGAACCAATGGTAGAGCTTATCATAAGAGCCACAGGTTAGCCTATATGAAATAAATAACTTGTTTTTGTTTAATATAATTAAAAACATACCTCCAAAATTTGATTCGCCTTTGAAAAGTCATTCTGATAGAGCGCTAGAGCCACAAGACAATTTGGCTTCGCCAGCATAATTGATATGAAGTCTATTGTATTCTTCTTCAAAGAATATGCTGAAAAAACATTATTACTGTATTACTTTTTTTAGTCGATGACAAGATATTCCTTTACTGCAATCTCACCAGATGGTAAGTGATGATGCAGTCTAAGATGGTAGTGAAGTAACTTGGGAGGGAATTGGCAATGTAAATACACCCTTAAGCGGTTTCTACACGCCATCTTACCGGAAAGATAAATCGCTTGGCGGTACGTTTTTGACGAACTAGCCACGGCCAAAGCCTCCCCCACCACATTATTAATAGAATAATTATCATCATCAGCAACTTATCAATGGCTTACTACTGATACTAAGCGTAGGTCTCCTTCACACACCTTTAACATTATGGAGAACTCTAGGGCATGCAGGTTTCTTCACGACGTTCTCCTTCAAAGTTGAAGCATGTGGTACTTAATTGCTATTGTAAATGTGGACATAACTACTCTAAAATAAACATAATTTATGAACTTAAAAGTTCTATTACCGTCTTCAGAAGCAGAAACTGTGGACGCGAGCATAACATGCTCGACTTCTGGTTTAGGATTTGTATGACGTCGTTTCATTTTGGGTTTCTTCCTAAACGCCTTTGGCTCGAGTTCCCGCTCTTCATCCTCACTGCTCCCATCTACTTCAACGTAATCTAAACACAGCTTGAGTTGCAGAGGACTACTGTCAGGTGAAAGAGTTGAGACCAGTTGCATCTTCCATATAGAATGATTAACTACATTCACCAATTTTTTGAAACGTGCGAACGTGTTTGGATCATTAACTTCAATGCTTTTAATCTCCCCTCTTTCTGTTAAAGTCTCCAAACAAAGTTTTAGAGTATTCAAAATGATTTGTGTCGTCAGTGCATTGCACATGAACCCTGTACTAGAACTCTTGACGTTGGTAGCATTTTTGTTCTGCTTTTTCGAGTAAAAATACGAGCATTCCGAATGAGTTCCGCACGGAAATTCCTGGTTGTGTTCATAGCAAGAGAAATACTCGTATCTCAGAAACAGACACGAGAATATTGTCTCTATTACTTCAATACAGTATTGCAAAGGTTGAATTGATAAGACTAAACGTTTGATATCGTCCAACGATGTGCTCATTTCTTGCGTGTTGTCGATGCTTTCGGATGAGTTCAATATTGTATCTATCACTTTAGTTATTGCACAGTAGCTATTGTATGTCGAAATGTCCCAGTTAGGACAGATTTGATCAGACTTCTTGCCACTCAATGATAGCAACTCGGCTATGAAATCATTGTTTGTGTTTAGCAGCCTCGAAACTTTGTATCTATCGAATTTTGAAAGTCTGCACACCTGCGATATCACAGTCAGAGCACTTTGACTCAAAACTTGGCTAAATATAGAAGTTGACATCAGTTTACAATTATTCTCTAAGCAAAACTTTATAACAGTCAATTCCCTTTTAACCTCCGTCATGTAAAATTGTAACTGATGATCGGTTGTCGTGTATGTATCTAGGATTGAGAATATATTTGTCAATTGATTCACTAATGACGGTAAATCGTATGATTCGGGAGAATTCGTGAGATCTATCAGCACCATTATAAGGATTTGTTTTGTAAAATTATTGATTTCAAAGGTCACATTTTTCATATCTTGCAACTGTTGCTTGTATATTTGAGCGGCTTTTAATAGCCAGTGAGTTTTGTCTTGGTAACAAAGCTCAATCATATATTCTGCTGTAAGCTTGAAATGTTTCTGAGACTCATTTCTGTGTATCATGTCCGCTGCTATGTTTATTAGATCGGGTTTACTGTGAGTCACTAAGCTAATGAGAATCTGCTTTCTGTGCTGTCTAAATATATCATCAGAAAAATGTTTGAATATATCATTTACAATTACGGATTGTAATTTATCGTCCCATCTTGCCAACGATAAAGTAGTTATCACTCTATCTGGACAGTTGTTTGTTAACTCAGTTTTCAAAACATCTAAATAAAGCAACTGTATTTTGTGCAACTCATTTGTATCAATTATATGAGATTGTAGAAAATTTAGAACAGTAGAAGTTGTCACTGGATTACTTTTCAGATTTATTTTGAGAAACTCTAACGCCTGCTGAGAGAGTTCTTTGACTGGTTTAGATTCTTGCACTGAGAAGAATATTTGTATGATTTCCTGTGAAAGATCATTTCAAAAAATAATGGTAGGAAGGAATAAGAGATTTAGAGCTAAGATGCACCAACCATGCTCAATGCTCCAATGTAGATGAAATAGACATCAATTTAAATAAAACAACCGCAAGAAACAAACAACAGACAGACAGAGGTGATTCCATAAGTTTATTACTTTAGAGTATATTATGGTATAGTTATTGAACTATACCAAGAACAGAAGTTTCTAACAAAGTAGGCTCAAAACAACCAATGAATGTGTGAGTGCCATGTAATTATGATTTTGATAGTCATAGTGATAAATTTTGACACCCTTTCACAGCAAAGGACATTTTTTTTAATTTTCTGCATAGTAGGCCTTTAAAGGTTTACTAAAATTGGCTAATCACTGTGTCGAAAATTATACTTCTGAGTGTTATAGTTTGATGAGACATTACAGTTTATGCTTAATTAACCGACTTCCAAAAAGAAGGAGGTTATCAATTCGGCCGGTATCTTTTTTTTTCTTCTCTGTTTTTACTTGATTTTATTGCATTATCATTTCAACCAATAGAGGTTCACTGCTGTACATAAGTCTTATATGAATTAACGAAAATTAAAGTTACCTTAAAAACATCAACTGTTAGCTCATCCAATAAGCGCAGATTATATTTTAACTCTTCCTCCTTCATCTTGCTTTGAAACCTAAAAAAAACTTCAAATACTTAATAGATTCAAGACCTCTAACAACATTTGAGTTCATGGTAATGAGGAACCATTTCAAACATTAAATTGCAAAATCTTCCATTTTAAGTGATCTAAGTAAAATGAAAGTCCTACTAAATTAACCTGACTCTCAATATAAGGGATCAAACTCTAAAATGGGTCATACCAAAAGACCATTAAGTTTTAACTTTTCAAGTCTTTGGGTCACATTTACAAGAGTAGGATTGTCTAGACTGGAGTCATTGCAAAATGATTTTGTTTGGCTACATTCAAACAAATCTGATGATTAATACATAGTTGATAAGCAATTTTTAGAAGAGATTTGGATTTTGAATGCATATCATTTATTATGTTATCAAACAAAGAAATTAGTATACATAATAGATGAAAAATGCGTACAAACTACAGTTCATAAATTAGCATGAATCACCAGAAGTGAAAACAAAAATAGCATACAAAAGAGACTTGACTGTAGTTCTTAAGGTTGCTTTGGTAAGATCTAACTTGGGAAACCTTAGCAAATTTTTATTATATGAGCAACATAGTGCAGAAATAGATGTGTGTAGTAGTGCAGAATACATAAAATTACAAGCAAAAATCATCAAAGACCTATCGTGGTCTATAATAAAAATATTTTTTTTTATTCAAAGTAGACAAAATTGTTACAAAAATTCAATTAGTGTCCATTTTTTTTACAAAATTTAACATCTCCTAATATGTTAAATTAACAATAGCTGTTAGACATTCGGTATTTAACAACACTTCAGCAGCTGATTTTAGAAAGAACGCGGAAATATCATTGGAAAAATTTCCTGTACTATTTTTACAAAACAGGTAAACAAATCTGGTATAATCTGTTTTTCTATCTTCATTTAGAAAGTAAGTTATTTTTGCTGAAAAACAACGATACCATAATAGTAGTAGAAACAAATAAATAAAAAATAGTCCTGTATTGATAGTTGAATCTTGTAATACGAAGTTCGATACCAATGTCCTAAGATTTAGGTACCTACTTACCTTACTTTACAAAAACTTACAGCTCTTGCAAACTCATCTTATAAAAAATTACATCACAATACTTAGAAATCACCAATAATATTAACAAACTAGATTTAATGGTTCCAACTTTTGTTTATTTTATTAATTTGTAGGTACAAGTTACAACAAAAATAAAAACAGAAACAATTTACCAATTTGTGACCACAATTTGACGTGATTTGACAGTACATTTGACAGCATTAAAGCCATTAAATTAAAATGACATTGACGTTCATTTCGTCCATAAACCAACTATTCTAAAAGACTTTTCTTCCAAAGTAGGTATTCAAGGTAGCGAGTATTTCTAAACGTAAATGTCCAATGTCCACTGTGCAGTGATTGTCAAAGTCAGCTGTTTTGAGGTTATATTTACAATCTGTGATGTGATAATTTTTTCGCAAGGAACCTACGCAAGGAACATAATATTCGTATTTCTCATAAAACTCAAATGAGAAAGAGTTAAAGTAAACATTACTAATATGAGGTTTAGAACGTTCAGTTTCGTAAAGCAAATTCAAACTTTATGTAGTAACCATAGTCAACAATACAGTACATTAACGATTCGAAACATTTTTGCGAGGCGGCAAATTGTAAAATGTCCCATAAAACTAACATCCATTGTTTGTGTGTACTCTTCAGACAATAAGAAACATTTGCTCGATATCGATAAGCAGACAGAAGCGTTGAAAGATGTATTGGAACAGAGGAAAATCCAAATCAAAGATACTGAACATAGACTTCGTCAAAAGGGTGTTGCGATCGTTCGAGACTTGAAGCATCAGAAAGATATTACGGGGCAGAAATTTAAAGAGAGGAAAGAACATTTAGTTAAGGATATTTTGGAAACAAAAGCTAAAGTCAGGGAGAAAATAGAAGAAGTTGTTGAGGTATGATTACTTAGATTTCATTGAGTCACCATCGTCGTTTTCTCAAACCATAGAAATCTACTACTGGACTTAGGTCTCTTGCATTGAAGGTTGTGACAATTGCCGATTAGTTTGGCTTCAGCTTTGGTCACAAATCAATCTTTGGTCGGACACTAGTTTCAAGTCATTAATTTGGGATTGTCTATATAGCTATTTAGGACCCTTCCAATTCTGTGTACTTTGGTTAAATTCCTTCAAACAGAAGTGAATAGGACAAAGGTGTTTCAACACACCTCTTGGTTATACAAGATATTACAATTCTTAATTAGGATTTTTGTATTTTACGTACACAAGCTGAATCTTCAAAAAGTCATGATTTCTTGGGCAATAAAAAACTTTAAACTTAGTTACAAAATCAAATAACAATAGTTCTATGGTTTGTTAAGTATTTACATTTAATTAATCATGCTATTTAGTAATTTTTTTTTTTTTCAGAAAGAAAATGTATTTACAGTCCCAAACATACTTTGCATGACAAGAATAGCTATGTCGCCATATTTAGGATATGTTATATTGCAAGACAATTACAATCTGGCTCTGGGCCTGTTGGTGTTTGCAGGAGTTACAGATGTGGTAAGTCATAGTGTTTTTAGTTATGGATGTACAATGCCCCCATAGTTGAGCTATGGTTAAAGGCTTGGAATGAAAACTGTTAGGTCGACAGTTCAAATTCCTTGTCTTTTGGACATGGACCTATACAGGGTTAATTTTAATTTATCTCCCACAAGTAACTTTTATGCATGATAATGAACAAAATTTCATATATGTCAATAAATTCATCAAAAAAAAATTCTAACTTTTTGTTGAAAAGTGAGTAATTTTTTTAACTTTATGATGATTTTTTGTAAATTGCAGCTAGATGGATGGATAGCCCGTAACTGGAAAGGTCAATCATCCAAAATGGGGTCGTTCCTAGACCCAATGGCGGACAAAATTTTAATAGCAACACTGTTCATAACTCTCACCTGGCAAGACTTGATACCACTGTCTCTTACATTACTGATAGTTGCAAGGGATGCTGCGCTGGTTGCAGCTGGCTTCGTCATCAGATATATTAGTTTACCACCTCCAGTAAGTATTTGTTTACTTACCGTAAATCTGATGTCTTTGACTTAAATATCTTTACTAATATTTTAAATGCAAAAGTGTGTTTGTTTGTTGGTTTGTCCATCAATCACGCCGCAATGGAGCAACGGGGCGATGTGATTTTTGTATGTCGTACGTCCATTGCAGAAGACCCTGAGCAGGTATTTCGACGTGACGCATCCGACGGCGCAGCTGGCGCCCACGTTCATCAGCAAGATGAACACCGCCCTACAGCTGTTACTGGTAAACGCATTTATAACATACTTTCTATTTGGATGGCCTAACATTTTGATGATTATTTTTTAAAGCACAAAAGATTATATCACCGTCCCCGGAGAATGAAATTGTAATCGCCATAACGCAGTTTGGCGATTACCATTTTATTTTCCAGCGATATGATGAATGATATTGTTATTATTCTTGCAACTTACGAGGGTATGTGGTTCATGGTTATGTGTGTGTCGTATCTTTAGTGTGAGCGAGACCTTGCTCGCGCCTGATCGCTCCCACTTAGGCTCCGACAAGCACGCACACTTACGTAATGTGCATGTACATGACGTAACCGCAAGTAATGCTCACGCGCCCTCGTGAATTGAAAGAAATATTTAATAAGTTTCACAATTCACATAACTATAAGTAATACCTACTATAAGTAATGTGAATTGTGAAACTATCATGCATTGTATTTAGAAATGTCAGTTCAGTTCCCAGTACGCTATAGAGGTGTTCAAATCGGCACAAGTATGCCAGCAGGAATGACAGCTGTGTCATTTTATAAGACACAGCCTGTGACACATAAAAATGATTGCATCAGTGTAACAATTACAATGACATCTGGTACCTTGCCCCTATTGGTTAAAATGCATTGACGCAGCAAGAACGCCATAAATTCAGCCAAACAGAGGCCATTGCGATCGTTACACTGATGCAATCAGTTTTAGAGAAACGACACGCTGTTCAGCGTACATTGTTGTATTAATAGAATTCAGTGGCATAATTGGACACAGATACGCAATAACGATTCAACCCACAAACCTTTGTGAAATTAAATACATACATAATGTAAAGGAATAAAGTTAACTTTTCAAGTTTTTTTAGTTTTTTAAGTTGTGTGGGTTGACTCTTTATTGCGTATGTGCATCCAATTATCCCTTCCAAGTAAGTCTACTTCAGTCTTAGAATACATCATTGCATCACAGTTACGATCAAGGGCTATCTCATTAAGAAAAAAAAAAACCATTATTTTCAGGTAGGGACAACATTGGCATCACCCGTATTTGGTTATGTGGATCATCCGGTACTTCAAGCCCTCTGCGGGCTAACTGCTGCATCTACCATCGTCTCGGCGATCAGTTATCTAATTAGTAAGGACACTTACAAAGTGCTCAAGAAAAAGTTATGAGTGAAGTGAATATTGTTTATTTATTGTATCATTGATTATGTGTGTAGTCTTCCAGTGTGTATATCATTGTTGTATTTAAGGCGCAAGCACACTTGTAACATCCCATCACAATTGGACGCAGATACGCAATAATGAGTCAACCCACACAACTTATCAATAGAAAAGTTAACTTTATTCTCTTACATTATGTATGTATTTAATTTGACAAAGCTTTGTGAGTTGAATCGTTATTGCACCGAATTTATATAATCAAATTCGGTGCATAGTTGCGTAGGCGATAAAAATAGGCGTAAGCAACTGTGCACCGAATTTGATAACCTCCTTTTGATGTCAGTTAAACAAGAATCTTATTGGAATTGCGTGGCGTGTTGAAGATGTGTTTCTGCCAATATTGTACAAGATCCGACATAAGAAACTAATATTCCTTCAGTATAAACAAAGTACATTTTAAAATGTACAACCCAAATCAATGTTCAACTAGATTTGGAAAAAATTATTTTTGAGCAATTCCTTCAAAAAAAGTGGTGATAAAATTTATATGAAGAAATCAGCTACTAAACTAATAATCCTCAGTCTTATACGGATCTTACACTATTTATTGTATATTATATTTATATGATAGTGAATGACATACTCTTATTTCGTTTTGGAAAAAATCCTATACCTAAGCGTAGGTAATAGTTGTGGAATGTTATAAAATTAAACACCACACTTGTATAAAATAGGGATAATTTTATTTCCTCATTCTATTCACATGAATTAACTGCACGTAATGCATATAATATATAATATTATAAAAAAATGATAAAGTACAAAATTATACTTAGGCTAAAGGCAGATTCACATTGAGCCAGTCAATGTCATCTGTACTGACGCCGAGAAGTGAACTCACACTGTTAAACCTAGACATGGTCAAGCAGACTCCAGACTCACGTTGAAAATATCTGCGAAGAGACGAGTGTGGATGGTATTGGGTTCGGATGCAGTTTTTTATGATCGATTTACATTTATCTCGATCAAGATTCGTGGTCGAAAAACGAGAAAACTTTCAAGAATTAAGGTCTCGACTCTCGCCGTGAGTCAGCATTGCAAGTACTGTTATCGACTGAATTCACTGTACTCTGCTAAAACTCAGTTTTAGCCAATAATGGAAGAGTATCAGCCAATCGGAACGATTGTGAGTTACTTATAGCTATCGTCTACACTTATGCGCGATCTATAGAGCGTGCTCTGGCTTAAGATAGAGGTTACAACCAGACACAAATCTTTCTCATTTTAACTCTGTCTTGAGTCTGAGCTAAGTGAGAGTGCAATTCATAGATTTCAGCCTTAGAAGCGACAACGTGCACCGTCATATCAACAGGCTAACACTAATGAAATCTATTTACGAGACATCAGTACCGAATAAGCACTGAAAATTTTCGTTTTGAGACAGTAACTGGCCCAATGCAAGCCCGGCTTGATAAAGAAAAATTTCAGTTGGTAGGTAACATTATTGGAGGGTCACATTTAACTGAGTAAGTAAGGATATCTGTCCACTAAAGCGGAGCATAGTCGCAATTAGTCTACTGAGCACATTTTCGATTCGCTCCGTCGTAGTAGACAAGCACCCAAATTGCTTATTATAAAAATTCCTGTCTGAATCAATGAGGATGACATTTTCGAGAAATTAGGAGACAAAAATATTTTTAACAAAAATATAGTGTGGAATGTTGATATTGTTCGTTATCAATTGGTTATAGTTTGTTAGCCAATGTTTAGTGATTATATTAATAGAAAAAATATATCAAATTACCACTATAATTGGGGATAAGTGATCTACATTAATACTGGCTAGCCAAAGAGACAGTTATTTACTATAGGTACTTACTTATTTTAAAAAAAATAACGTATAAATTGAACGAACGAAGTAACTAATATCTTTATAGGTAAAAACAAGTTTAATTGATGTCTAAATTAATGCATTGAAATTGTTGCAAAATTAAACAAGCGGTAACATTCACGTCAATTTTTTATAGTAGTCTTTTAAGAAGAAAATCAATAACTGTCTCTCTACTGCCTTTCAAATATCAAAATAATCAGTGCCATAATATTACAAGCTGTAATACTTTTGCGTCAAGAAAAAAGTTAATTATAAACTACTAACCACACAATTTGGACAGTACAATAGTTACCTACATTAGTTATAGTCCGAGAACCGGTGAACTATTCATTCGAGGTTTTTTAAGATTTTTTATTTATTATTATTATGTATGCGTACATTATTTATAATTACGTAATATATCTTATTTTGTAATTTTTGCTTTTTATGAGTATGTGTCTGAAATACATAATAAATGCTAAAATGCCCCTATTAGTAGTTCCTTTAATCGACAAGCAACGACTGTGTGTCGTTTAAAGTTTCATTCAAGGTATGGCAACAAAAAAGTTCCTTCACTATAGGTACAATTCCCACGCTACTTAGCATCTAGTTTGGTTTGCAACAGCAAAATAGGTAGCTATTATTTTTAGGGCTGGTTAGGATTCTTATATTCGATATTAAACACTAAACGAATCGTTCTCCAGCTCTCAGAGTATCACATATTTAACACACTTAACAACTCTCAAGAATATTTCGTAATGTATTGTTACACTGGATTGGATGGATGGTGAGACATTTTTCACAAAGGCACACATACAGAACAACCAAAATAATCTAATTATTTTTATTTAATAGCCTAGACGAGCACGTGACCAATTTACGGTCGATTCAGTAGCCTTATTCCACGTTAAACACAATTAAGTAAGTATTAAGTCGGTCGTTGTTCGTTTCGTCTGCACACGATGATTTTTTACGCGCAGTTGAATCAGCCTCGACTAAAATAAGCTACGAACCGTATTGCACTGAAAGACATATATTTTTCTTTTAAAAAAGAATATTGGTCAACAACTAATATCCTCCTATTCCCTCCAAATAAGCGGAAAGCTCGTACTAGGAGTGGGTACGACAATAGCGCAACGGATGGGATTCGAACCTGCGACTTTTCAGTGTTACCTTTAATAGCTGGGCTATTAAGGCTTAAGCAATAAGTAATCCATTCTGCCTACCAACTACTATAGATATACTTTGTGTCTATAAACGGATTACTTTTGAACTGTGCGTCGACTGCAAACTCGCAGCTTGGAAGCAATTTTATAGCTATTGACATCGGCGAACATCAACTGACTGCAAGCCAAGTCTGTTATACCTAAATGCTAAAATTCTACGCAAAACTGCAATTTGCATCCAAACTGCGACTTTTAGTCAGCTTCCAGTTCCGGTCTGTCTACACACTAGCATACTATTATCATAAATGCGTAATTCTGATATTGTTGGTTTGTCCTTCAATTACACAGCAAAAGAGCAGCGGATCGACTAGACTTCGCATAGATATAGAGTGACGTAGGATACTTTTCAATAATATATCAATTAGAGTAAGTACAGTTCACGCTCTTCAGCTGCGCGCGAAGTCATCATAACATATGCAATTCAGTTACTAGGGTCGAGATATTCGATTTTTCATATTCGATTTCAAAAGATAAAACAGGTCAAAGCCGGGGATCTTTTTTGAAAAGATATAGGTATCAGGTATCCTTATAAAATGAATTATTGATTCTAGTGTTATGAATAATAATAATTATTTATCGATTTTATCTAAGTAGATTATCTGAAACCGATAAGACCAAGAGTAGATAAATAATCTCGATAATTACTGTTTTATCGATATTTTGAGCAGTTTTTAGTCCCACGAAAATACGAAGTATTACGAAGAAAAATACATTGTATAGGACAATTGTATGCGTTACGGTGCTCAGGATACCTGTGACCGACCGATGTTTTGATTTGGGCCAGTTCGACCCTGGTTTTTTTTTTCATATTATTAGCTCCGAGAATTGGTTTGTACAAGCATAGCCTTTTTTTTATAAAACTACAACTTACTGAGATGGAGATTCTAAAAAATAGGAACAGAATTTTAGAATATATTAATTGTCTACTTTAGGCCCAAGGCAAACGTGTTCTGACTATGGTTTACAGTGAATTGATTCAAGCAGTATTTATTAACACTATTTTTCACTAAACATTAATACACATTTATAAATCTAATTATAAAAGTTCTTAATCTCGTAAGCAAAGCATAATGAAAATTTCGGAAAATATGCTTTCGGACTAGATCTATCAAAAAATGCGCATCAAATTGAGAATCTCCGTTTTTTAGTCTTCAATAGCAAAAATCTGGACTATGTATATTTTTAACTAATCTGCACCTTCAGGATAAAAGTAACATAATTTGAAATTACGAATTTGGTACGTTGGATACAATTTTGTAACTAAATGTTATGAATTAATTTATTGTTATTTTACAGTATAGGCTGTAATTTATTCAGTTCACATGCGGAAATTTGCAATTTTTTAACACCTTTTTTAGGTCACTTTAATTCTGTAGGTGATATAATATAACCATCAAATACTAATAGTAACTTAAAACATTAATAACACAAAATATAATAAATTGATATTAATAAGGTTAATAATAAAATAGAAAGCACAAAAATAACAACTACTCTTACACTATAATATTATAATAATAATTAATTATTAATACAAAATTTTTATTCAATGACTTATCTGGACTTATGGCAGCTAGGGTTGTAACATGTATACTAAATACAACAAGATTCAGGATTGTATTCAATAAATTAAAGTCCAAAAACTGAAAAAACATAAAATATAACTACAGAAGAACATTTCATTTTCTCTTAATTATTATTATACAAAAACCTTTTCATTTATATCAAATACGATTATTTCCTTTAGGTATATTTTTGACAGTCCACCATTTTGAAATAGTCATGACGTCACATAATAACTTAAGGCTCGCGTAATGCTATGATTGCAAAATTACTTCACCGATCAAAATCTAATGATTACTTTGGAAACTACGCGCGAACAGATGACATACATACTAGAAAATAAACAACTACTTCTGTACTCAAGTAATAATAATTAAATCTCTATAAAAAATTGCTTCTAAGTCCTGAAATACTTCCTTTCGCACTGATCGTGTCGCACCATACTTTCGTGAGCACTCTTAAATAAATCTTTGGATACAAGATAAAGAATTTTTACAATACTTAAATGAAAAACTTTCAGTCACTTTTTTTGTAAATTAATCAGAATAATAAAACCAAAACCTAGGCAAAACTATCTTTCACAAAATACAAGTTGTCTATGGAATAAGCAGTATTTCGATTCCAAGAGTAAATAAATAAAACTACAACTGCTGTCATAGAATATTGAATAATTAAACTTAATTACTATTGATTTCACTGTACCCTATATGTATTAAACAATAGTGGAAAATTGTCAGCCAATCTGAAAGAGAGCATATTTCAAATTAAATGATTCATCAAATATTGGTGGTATAAGCTGGAATGAAATCTTAAAGTCAGACTCATATCAAGAACATCAAGTTGTGATAAAAGAATGTGAGTGTAGATAGTATATCAAGTAGTAGTGATAGTATAGTTCCTGCTTTCTGTTTGGAAACAGTTTATAGGTCAGAGACATAAAATCCACAGTTGTATAATAAGAATGCCCTCCTTAATTCTGAGACTTCTAGGGTTTTCATTTTGAAATTCAGTATATTTTCCATAGACAACAATTAAAGCTCTTTTAATGTAAAGGAATTGGTTTTCGCAAAGCACAAGAGCGATTTAATTGCTGGTGAGATATGACACAATTCACATTAATATAAAATATAAATTAAAATGTCATCAGATAAAAACAAACTTAAACAATAATTAATTAAACTAAACTATAATTAAGATTTTTAGAAGGGTACAAAATTAAAAAAATAGATTTTACTGAGCCCCGAGTGTAAGTTTTCAAGTAATCTAATATGACTTTGGCTTTGAAAAATCTGTAATATAGTGTCAAGTGGTTTGACAACTCCATACAAATATGACCAAGTGAAACAAAGTAGACTTCTGTTGAAAACTCATACTTAGACCCCTGATTGCACAAATTATAAATAATAATTAATATACATTATGTATTATTTTTTAGAAATGGTAACAGCTTCGCTTGCTTGTTTGCTTATTTTATAGTAATTAACATTAGAGACTGAGTGATTATTTACTTAATGTACTCTAATGTTATTTTTATACTAGTAATTAGTGTTAGTTATATGAAAATGATTATGAGTATAGTCAATATGTTTTACCATCAATATTATTATAGATTAACCCACTTTGTTTATCAACTCATCACAGATTGCTGTGAGTTCCTCGTTATCTTTTATTTTCTGTGACAATGATTCCTGTAAAGATGATGCGTGTACTTCACTTTTCTTAAGCATTGCATTTAACTTTAGTATTTCAGCCTGATGAGACTTTTTTACTGAATCAAGTTCTGCATTAGCCTTGTTAAGTTGTTGCATTGCATGCTGCCTTAATGTTTCATATCTTGCTTCCAATTTTTGGATTGCATCTTTATTTTCTTCGACCGTTCGTTTTAACATTTCTTCATTGCCTTTGTAACCTTGAATAATCACTTTACACCTCTCATATTTAGTATGAACATCATTGAATGCATGTTCCATGGACGCTAAATGTGCTGCAGCCTCATCACGCTCCCTCAATAAAGTAGTGCGTTCCTCCCCCCACCTCTTAGCTTCAGTTTCTCGCTCTCCTATTAGTGAGGATATTGTGCGTTCATACTCTTCCATAACAACACTCATTTGCTTGTTGTTCCTTACCTTTTCAGCTACGCGCTGCGAAAGCACTTTCTCTTTTTCAACATATTCATCATTCTGTTCAGTTAACTTCTTGATTTTTGTTTCGCAGTCTTCTAAACGCTCACGCAGGTCTCTGTTTAGATCTCGCAAGCTCTGGGCTTCTTCTTCCTGAGCTGTTAACATTTCTTTAACAGCACGTAACTGTTCCAACGTGTGAGGGTCCATGTCTGAAGACCTCGTTATCACAGGAGGTGGTGGAGGGATGCTAGCCCCAAGACTTAAAAGCCTATCAATGGTAGCGATTGCAGGTGAAACGCAGTTGGCCTTTACAGGTGTAACTTTGTTGGCAACAGGCTGACTCCTGTTCACTGCCGGTGTGACTACTTGCGTGGGTTTCTCCGTATGAGCACTGTTGCTTGGTTGCACAGAGAGTTGTTGCATTGAGTTCACAATATTCTGCTCTGTACCTGACATGGTACTTACCACGATCTCCACAAGTTACCTAATTACACTGCATCAAATATCTACACTTGGTGATCCCTTTCAGTTGACATCGTCTCCCTAAAACCAAATAAAGAATTGCACTTCCAAGGACAATGACATTTACAAATACATCAAGCAAAAGTTACCTATCAGGTATCACACATGCTACTATAATTACCTTGTAATTTATGTATAGCATCACAAAGTCGCCTGCAGGACACAAATATAATGAAATTACAACAAAATTATTGTAAACATCCCACGCATGGAACTTAAATTAAACATTAACACTTGGGTACAGAGTATGTATTTGAGTCATAAAAGCACTATAGTCCACACGTATTTCAGAACCGTTTCTTAAGACCCTCGGTCAGTTTTAAGCTTTTTTGTACACTTTTTTTTCTATTTTTATGTAGATTCGGGTAATAAATTCAGAATTTTCGCTAAAAACTAAATGGTCGACGGATGGATGACATCAGAATTTGTCATAGATCCAGTGTTGCCAGTCGTTTCGAATCGAACAAGGCGATCGTGCGTTGGGTAACTAAAAATTCGTATTCCTTATGAAAGTTATTATCTATATAAATTAATTATTTATCGTCCAACCATCGTACAACTGTCCAACACGTCAACATGACTTCAATGCAACCCAACTCACGATCATTCAATACAGAATCTCCACACATGCATTCCATACGTTGAAGTGATAGATTCATTTGACGATTCGGAAGAACTTTGTAAAAGTTTATTCGAATAAAAAATTATTCTATTCTGTTCTATTCTATTCTAAAGGTACTTCTGCACTATACCTTATGAGTGCATATAATTTTTACAACTTTGTAATCGGTTACACCACCACCTTTGTTTCCGCCGTAATTCTTTATTTTATGTCGGCATATCGATTTAACGATGAGGTATTTATGGCAACACTAAAGATCATAGACAAATAAGTGATAGATTGTATATAGGGTGGCAGACCCAATTATGGGCACTTTAAGAGTTCATCTTATTTCAAATATGTTTTTTAAGTATAAATTTAACCAAATTCTATAAATCACTGTGTTCATAAGGTTACTTGTTTAATAAAATATATAATTAAAGAAGATATTGAAATTTTTTTGTTTAAATCAACTAGAATTTTAAATAAGATTGAAAAATGACCCAGTCCCCAATTATTCGCACATTTGTTACCAGTTATGGGCACAAAATTATCCAATTATCAACACTCAGATTTCAATAGAGTTTAAGGGAAATATAACGCTAGGCTACCTACGGAAATCTTTTAGAATATAGATTTTATTACGAAATAATATACAGAAATTCTTGTAGTAACTGTAGGTGACTTAATTTTTTTATATCTACTATATAAAAATAAGTCGGGTTTTCCTTCCTGACGCTATAACTCCAGAACGCACGAACCGACTTCCACAGTTTTGAATTCGTTGGAAAGGTCTCGGGCTACGTGAGGTTTATAGCAAAGAAAATTCAGGAAAAATTTCAACAGAAAATCGGGAAAATCTTTTCCGATCCTGACGCTGAAGGGGTTCTGCCAATAGGTTAACTGTGGTGATTGAGGAACGCGGACGAAGTCGCGGGTGTCCGCTAATTTATTATATTTAAAACAAATACCCTTACATATTTTATAAGAAAACGTAAACATAGTCTTTATCAAGCGACAGACGTCCACAGCTGAAAAAAGGTCTCTTATATGGACTTCCACAGGCCTCGGTCTTACGCTTCCTGAATCCAGCGGCTCTCTGCGACTCGTTTGATGTCGTCGGTTCACCTAGCTTCCCGGTACGGGATCGCTACTCCAACAACATGGGATCCCATCGACCATCAGCTCTTCGAATTATATGCCCGCCCATTTCCACTTCAGTTTCGCTTAGCTATGTCCGTGACTTTGATTCTCTTACAGATATCCTCATTTCTGATATGATCTCGCAGGGATACTCCGAGCATAGGTCTCTCCATCATCCGCTGAATGATTTTTGTTTCGTGATAAATAACTGTCCATAGAACTTCTCAACATCTCTCCATACCTCAGGTGGAGAAAAAACGTGACAGCCTTCGTCAGTTTTCAGCCGCGTCAGCTGGCTCTGTCCAATAGATAGATCTCTCACGGACACTTTGGAATGGAACTTCTGTTCCACTAGATGGTATCTTTAATACACGGGGTATTCAAGGCCCGCAGGTCGCGAGTTCTTTTCTTAGAGATCTGCCTATTAACCTACCAGTAGGCATCTGCGTCTGCTGACGACTGAAGTCTCATCTCTTGTCTGTCTTCCATCAGTTTGAGAGTAAGGTCAGAGAACTTCTTGGTCCTTTTCGTGTGATGGGTCTTAAAGAATTTAGATTCCAGAGTATGGACAGTTTACGCACACTTGTTAAGATCGTCTACAGACTCCCAGTCTGCTAGGGAATCGAATCGCTTGGGAGTGTTAATAAACAGGAAAATCTCCAAATTTTGTAACCAGATACTGACACCCCTTGTTTTGCAATGAAATAACGGGAAAGTTTGATTTACTTTTTGAATTAGTAACTAATAATACTTAGAAAATCAATTGAAAACAATTATATTATTTAAACTCAAATAAAACCACAGTTAAATCATTATTAAGTAAGTACTGACCCTTAACGTCGACGAGTCAAAATGGCCGAAAAACTTCGGGAACTCCAGAACGATATCTTTCAACTACGATACTGACGTCATTTTAAAACTTTCCAGATTAGAAAGGTTTCGATTGTGAAAAATATGAATTCCCCTAAATATTTTTTAATCTGAAAATTTAAAAACCACAATCAGAAACTTATATTTTAATATTTTTTGCCAAAGTGCGAATAAACTGGTGCAGTGCTAGCTATTGGGTTGGTCACCCTACCTACTTTTTGTTTTGTGTATTATTCTTTGACTTGATTGTCTTTATTTTTTCGTCTGTGATTGTCATATTTTATTTTGTAAATAATTATTCTGTGTGTGCTGCGTTATTTATTGTATTTTCAGATGGATATTCAGATTTCTGTATTGAATTGTGATGTACAGGATAGGATTTCAGTTTTCTGAATGAAAATAAACGATGTTTTGTAATAGACACTAATACTTTCATTCGGAAGTGCGGGTTTCCTTAACGCAATAGGTGCAATAACCTCCAGTCTCCATTCATTAAATTACAAATAAATTTCTAGTAAAATGAGGTGTTGCCTCTCTTTCTGCAAGAATTCAAGAGATAATCATTCCTTGACAACATCCACTGGACCGCAGAAAATTACTTTTCATAAGTGAGTATCGTTATAAAAATCAATAGTTATCCTTCATCAATCATATCTTCCAGCACGAGCTAGTATTACTGTAACCGCTACAAAAAAAAATATTTTTCGTTTATATCTAGTATTTCATGTAAATCTCTCTGGGAAATACCAAATTGGAAATGAGTTTACTCTGCATAATGCTCAGCTCAAAGAAAAATTATTTGTGTCCAAAGTCTGAATCTTAGCAGCTTACTTCTAATTACTTTTTTAACCGACTTCCAAAAAGGAGGAGGTTATCAATTCGGCCGGTATCTTTTTTTTTCTCTAATAATTTACTAGATCAGTAATTTGAGTGCAAAGTAACTTTTCTAATTTGTGACTACACCTATAAGTAAGTTCTTTTGATTTATTAAGGCTCAAAGGATTATTAATCAAATGAACTGCACAGGCTAATCTAAAAAAAAATTTAACCAATTTAAATTTAGTCAATTTCTTGAAGAAAATAATACTATATTTAAGTTATATCAATTACTTTTACGTTCATCTAAATTACTTCAGTAATAATAATAAGATCAATCCAGTCCACCAGTAATCAAATTTGCACAGAAATTAGCCATCTTGGCACAAGATATTACAATGGAAAAATAAAAATAATATGTAAACTGTTAATGTTCACCGATGGTCTTTTATATATTTCAGTTTCCCAACTACACCGTATCTAAGGTCATGCTGGCTGGCAGCTCTGGATGTAGAAGAGAGCCAATTGCCAGATGTGCCACTTGTCTGCTCCCATCATTTTCAACAAGATGACTTTTACGTGAATAAAGATGGGTTTATTCACCTGAGAAGTAATGCAGTTCCTTATACAGTGCAGGTAATCCGTCCTAGCCAAAAAAAGATTTAATTTCAAAAAGCTGGATACAAATTCCATCTAAGCTGAATTTAA
Source organism: Hipparchia semele (assembly GCA_933228805.2). Taxonomy (NCBI): domain Eukaryota; kingdom Metazoa; phylum Arthropoda; class Insecta; order Lepidoptera; family Nymphalidae; genus Hipparchia; species Hipparchia semele. The sequence continues at coordinate 3,007,435 of OW121725.1, read as the reverse complement.
ATCAGAATAACTATTTTTGAATTAATAAATTACTGGCATTTAATTAAATGATAGTAGAGTGATCAGGCCTGCTGTCTCCTGTTAGAGGGATTGTGGGCACGCACATCCAACTTTTTGAAGTTATGTGTATTTAAGCAATTAAATATAACATGCTTGAATGGTGAAGGAAAACATCATGAGGAAACCTGCTCACCTGAGAGTTTCCAATAATATTATCGTAGGTGTACGGTTCAGGACCGCACAGTAATGAAACTGCTGAGTAGAAGTCTTAAGTTTATTGGCCTCTACTTAGGCTAATAATAACCTAATAGCAGTAATGTGAGTGCGATGCGATGTTATGTGCACTGATTGTATGATTAAATGAAAAGCATATTTATAATAAAGCGTGAATGATGACTGGGCGAATTGTACGGTTTCGACATAGACCGTACAGCAGGTGTGTGAAGGCCAGGGTGTGGTCTATAGCCTAACCCTTCTCGGAGACCTGCGCTCAGTAGTGAGCCATGGATGGGTTGCAGATGATGATTTAATGAAAATATAAATTTTACTCTGTATTTGTCTTTAACTTATAGGTATGCAGGATATGCTTAGATACTGCCAGTGAACTGTATCCACTGGGCAAGTTTAATTTGGAAGAGGCTTATGTTAACGTCACTGGGATATCTGTAAGTTTACTTCTTTGTTTTAGTTGGCTGTTATCGACCGTTATAAAATGGCGTCAAATGTAGAAAAATGTATTTTGTTTTATTTCAGCTGTGCAATGATTTGAACATTGCACTGAAACTGTGCGCAGAATGTGCTCAAAGATTGATAAACTGCCACACATTCAAGGACAAGAGTTTACGAGCCCATGCTCTGCTACTGGAGTTGGTCTATAAGCATGGTTTTGTAAGTCATTTATTTATCAGCTAGCTGATGCCCGCAGCTTCGTCCGCGTGGAATTAGTTATTAAAATCCCGCGAGAAATCTTTGATTTTCCAGGATAAAAAGTAGCTTATGTCACTCTCCAGGTCCTCAACTATACCCATTTCCTTTAACTATTTTCAGTTAACAACACAAAAGGTGAAGTCAATAAACCGAGAGAGCCATCAACTGACATCTAACATAGTTAGGAAGGTATTCCAGCCAGATCACTGTGACCTCTACCTGATAGACGACAAAGAGGAAAACGTGTACCACGTACCAGTGGTCAAAGATGAAGAGGAAATTAGAACTGATGATATCTTTAACTCATCGAAACATATTAATAGTGCCAATAATAGAGATTTAGGTAATACATATGATTTAAATTATGTATTTTATTAAGCCTCAATAGCTCAACAGTCAATGGTGCGTACTCAAAACTGAAAGGTCGCAGGTTCGAATCCCACCCGTTGCACCATTGTCGTACCCACTCCTAGAACAAGCTTTCCGCTTATTTGGAGGAGAAAGGAGGATATTAGTCAACTTTTTTGATACACTCCTAAGATTTTTATTTAATTCCTAATTTCTGCATTTCAGAGCCAAAACAAGAGAATTTAAGTTGTGAAATTAAAAACGACGATGATTTTTCAAATGTCAATGATGCGAAATTCCTAAACAGTAGTGACTTCAACTATGTTGGAGTTATAAGCAATGAGTTTGATGGTGGCGTAGACATCTCTAACAGTGATGCAGACAGCAAACCTGATATACCGAAGGTTGATGTGGGAGCTGTAAGAAAAAGAAAGGTTGATAAAGGCTCTAGGAAAAGGATCAGTAGTAAAAAATCTGTAAAAAGGGTTAAAGGTTTGTAAATTTTTTTTTACGTCAGTTTTTGTCTGTGTGCCTTATAAAAGCAAATGTAATTTATGCGTTTTATAATATCAATTTTTTTTTTTAAATCGATGACAAGATAGCCTTTGACTGAGATCTCACCTGATGGTAAGTGATGATGCAGTCTAAGATGGTAGCGGGCTATCTTGTAAGGGGTATAGCAGTGTAAATTCAACCCATACTCCTAATCGGTTTCTACACGCCATCGTGCCGGAATGTCTTTGACGGTAGGGTGGTAACTAGCCACGGCCAAAGTCTCCCACCAGAAATTTCAAAACTCAAACTCAAAATTATTTATTTCATGTAGGCCAACTTGTGTCGAGAATCTATCACCATTGTCATCAGGTCAGGATCTGATGAATCCTGGAGAAATCAAGGGAACTCTTCAAATATAGGCACAATTGATATACTAATAGTCGGTTTTGAATAAAGAATTTTTACGTTTACTTGTCTCTCATTCAGCCAATTCGGTTCTTGAGTCTTGCATATATTCACTTTACAGGTTCCCAAAAAAGGATCAATAATAGAACTAAAGTTAAATCAAGTAAAGAGCGTTCAGCGGCTAAAGTAAAATTAAAAAATGGTATACTCAAACTGAAGAAGGAAAGGAAAAAGCCTGCTAAGCCGAAAGTAGAGAGTAAGCCGCCAAAACCAGCCACAGATGAAAAGAAGTTATTTAAGAAAACTGTACTAACATATGAGGAACAACTAGCAGATGTCCAACAAAGGAAGGAAACTGCCAACTATTTGAACGCACGCTATAAATGTACTAAGTGTTATAAAGGATTTTTAGACGTAGATGCCTATAATGGTCACATGATTAAACACACTAATGTAAGTATTCTTCCAATAACTTTATTAGTTACTAGCTGTTTCCGCGACTTCGTCCACGTGGAAAAAGTTTAGAGTGACTTGAGTGACAGACAGACAAAAAGTTAAAAAAAAAAATTATTTTGGACTTGGTATCTATAACAAAGCATCCTCCGATTAAAATTTTCAAAATATATTTAATGTACAGAATTCGTCCTGTTACAGTTTTATTATAAGTAATGATTTGTATTGATAACACACTCGTATGTAATGCATCATGTACGTAAGTTATTATATAAATATCATCATTGTTGACGATTAATCATCATTGTGGTCATCATCACCCACTTGTGGGCTCGGATCTCCTCTGAGAATGAGAAGGGTGGAACAGTCCGCTAAGATGTGGAACATCCATATTCACTCTTCCAGCATCTGTGTTTCTTGAGTAATACGCATCTTCTAAGCAAGCGCACTGCAACCTAGACCTCATGTGTGCTATCCATTTTGGATTAAAAAAAAGGTTCATCGAACTGAGCAAGTGTGGATTGGCAGATTTCACATACCTTTGAGAACATTATGAACAACTTTGACGCAAGTTTCCTCACAATATTTTCCTTCGCAGTTAACCCTTTAACTGCTTAGGTTCACGCTAATTAATTATTATTGTCTTAATTATTATTAATTTTTCAGAAATATGGACCTTTTGAATGCGACATATGCGGTCTCCACAGCAAAAGCCGTAACAATCTGTGTCGACATATAGTTGTTAATCACAGTATTAGATACAGCTGTACTCTCTGTCTGTTTGTCACCATGCACGTGTAAGTAAATCCATACTTATTATAATAATAATAATAAATTATAGTAATAATAAAAGGTCCGATCCATTCTGCCTACTAGCGATGTTTTCCTTTACGGTTAAAGCAAGTAATATTTAAAATCTTCTTAATATATAAAAGAAAAAGGTGACTGACTGACTGACTGATCTATCAACGCACAGCTCAAATCACTGGACGGATCGGGCTGAACTTTGGCATACAGATAGCTATTATGACATAGGCATCCGTTAAGATAGGATTTTTGAAAATTCTATCCCAAAGTTGAAAAAAAGCGGCCGAAGCCGCGGGCAAAAGCTAGTTTATATATATTTTAATTTAATTACATCCACTAAAATAACAGTGACTTTTCCATTGTTTTAGAGGAACGGCAAAGTCTCATGAGCGTTGGCACAATGGAAGCAAATTTAAATGTCCCGAATGCGATCTAGAATTTGGGTATGTTACATATCATTATGTATATAGTAATAATACAAACATAAAAATTTATTTAACCGACTTCCAAAAAAGAAGGAGGTTCTCAATTCGTCGCAAAAAGTCACGTCGATCCGTTGCGGCCTGATTAAAGGAGAAACCAACAAACAAACACACTTTCACATTTATATTAGAAAGAATACATTACCAACAAACAAACACTTTCACATTTAAGGATACATTATGTTTTTATGGATTTTTAATTATTCAATAATTTATATTCATATTCATAACCGTACAGCCTACCCTGATCGTATACCAAAGTGTCAAGCAAAACTACACTCTATTTGTTGCAGCATAAGGTCGTCGTATTTGTCACACCTTCGCATAAAGCACCCTTCAGACTACGCGTGCACCATCTGCGGGTTCTCCTTCATCGGTGAGAGAGGCATCAAGCTCCACATGAACAAGAAACATCGCTTCGATGTCGAGGTGAGTGACACACCGCGTCGAATCTACGTCAATTTTTTTTCTGTTGGCGGATTATCTATGCATATAATAAAATTGTAGAAAAGTGGTTTCTGTACAATGGAAATATATAAAAAAAAGTAGCCGAACCCGAAATTGTCATTAATTTTTTTTGTCTGTTTGTCTTGTGTTTGTGCACGCTAATATCAAAAACGGCTTATTCGATTTAGATACGGATTTCACTAATATATTGTAGTAAGCTTCACTTAACATTTAGTGTTTATTTCATGTCAATCGGTTCATAAATAAAAAAGTTATGTCAATTTAAAGAATCACGCCGAACATTTTTAACGTACAGAGTACGTACTACACGCCTCGCGCCTGAGCGTCGACGGTATATGTAATTCAAAATATGCTGCCCGAAAAGTCACTATTCCACGCGAACGAAGTCGCGGGCACAGCTAGTAGCAAAATAATTCTGACTTTTCTTGCTGCTGCTGCTGCTGATTGTTCAGAACCCCGAGGGCCCGCTGTGCAAGCCGTGCAACATCCGTTTCGCGTCCGACACGGCGTACAACCAGCACGTGAAGGTGTCGCCCAGGCACAACATTGGCGGGTGAGTTGTTATAAACTGACTTCCAAAAAGGAGGAGTTTGTCAATTTGTCGGAATCTTTTTTTTAATGTACCTATGTTCCCCGATTAATTATTCGAAGACGCCTGGATCGCTTTGGAAAATTCTTTTTTTGTTTGAAAGAAAATATCCCAGATGTTCCCATTGTCATTAGGTCGGGTTTTGATGATGGGATCCTGGACAAATCGAGGGAACTCTTCAAATTTTATAGGCACAATTGATATACATTGTAGTTGTGTTTGAAGTCGGTTTCATAAAAAGAATTTTTACGTTTATATTATTTTACTAAGTTCGACGAAAAGGAGGCGGTATATGGGCGGTTGATTTTTGTAGGGTTCTGGAAAAAAAAACTGAGCTAGTCATCTAGTTATTATGATAATCCTCATAAAGTACGGAATCCTCAGTGCGCGAGTTAATATGGTGAGTCTTTGCATCGAGCTGGTACCTGGTTCCTTGATATCAATAAGATTGTAGACCGCCAGAGGATCGTCTAGTTCAATGGAGGTGTTTAAGTTTAGTAAAGTTGTAACATTACTAATAGCCGTCCGCTGTTGGCAGGAAGCGCGTGCGCAACGACCCGCTGATCAACACCATCTGCTGGCGCAAGCGGCCCTGGAGCGGCAAGTCCAAGAAGGAGGACCCCGACGCCGCCGACGGCGAGCCCGTCGACTGCGAGCAGGTAGCCAGCAGTCTGTGTCCTTAACGTTGTCGCTAACACGACGAAAACATTCAGCGATAAAGCCGCCTATTGTATATTCTCTATTGTTACTTTGGGGCCGTTCAAATATTACGTAAGCAGATTTATTACTACTATTTACCCCCACCCCTCCCCATCCCCCTTGTCAACAAAAGTAAGCAAAACTCTTACCCCGTCCTCCCATGCTTACGTAAACATTTTTCAATTATAATTTTTTTTTAAATTGTAATGTAATAATTTATTTATATCATTATTTGCGGGAATCCCCGAAAATGCGTTTCGTTGTCAAGCATAGACAATGTTGTAAAAAAAAGTAAGTAACTACCGATGACGTAATCATCATCTAGACTCCCCTACCCACCATGTCATCCAAAATAAGCAAAACAAAGACCTCCCGACCCCCCCATAGTGCTTACGTAATGAACTTGAACATCCCCTTTTTATATTATGCGTGTTTTTTTAGGGTACCAAAAAAATGAAAATATACTGCATGTAAAGGTCTTAATACTCTCTTAATGCTCTGAAAATGTCAAGGTTCTAGTTTAGTTCTCTGGAAAGTTACAGTCAGTAAACTTAAACGTAGTGATTTATATACACTTTGGTTACAGCTTTCTAAGCGTATTTGTAGCGTAGCGCCACCTAGTGCAATTCAACAGTGTAAGTTCGATAAAATAGTGGACCGCGTATCGCCCGCGAAGCCCACCAAGTTTTTTGCAACAGTAACGTCGTGTGAATAGCACTTACTGTATTAGTACGCACAATTTATTCGATTAGATTTGTTCTGCACAAAAACGGTATATTGCCGTGTGAACTCAGCCGGCTGCTTCTATCCACTACGTGTCACGCTTTGTCGGCAGTGCGGCATCCCGCTGAAGGACTTCTGGGCGTACACGCAGCACTTCAAGAAGGCGCATCCCGACAAGAACCGCACCAAGTACCACCGCCCCAAGCTGCTGTGCGAGCTGTGCGGGAAGGTGTTCAACGTAAGACTCTTTCACACCCCTTGTTAAGGTGATATTTGTCTAAGTAAAATCAGTACCAAAATTTTGTACTAGAGGGCGCTGTATACTTTTGCCCCGCGCTCGCCGCCTTGTACGGTTAAATAGATATACTAGCTATTGAATTCAATAAAGGTGTATCCACGAGTTCCAGCCGTGTGTATTATTTTGACCGCCACCCAAACATGTGATATAGTGAGTGAACACCCCTATTCTTCTTTTTCAACCTATATTCCTATTTCCTTCATACCATACCATATTCGTACCATAATGTTGTCGACAGAACGAGGCGCAGCTCCGCTACCACATGCCGGTGCACTCGGAGCACAAGCAGTTCAAGTGTGAAGTGTGCAGCAAGAGCTTCGGCTCCATCCTCAACCTCAAGAGCCACGCCACCCTGCACAGCGCGACGCGCCCCTCCTACGCCTGCGACTACTGCGGCAAGACCTTCGCCTACCAGTCCAACAAGTACCGCCACATGACGGTGAGTGCGCCGCCGCCTGGCTGCGAGGGCGCAGCGAGAGCTTCGGCTCCATCCTCAACCTCAAGAGCCACGCCACCCTGCACAGCGCGACGCGCCCCTCCTACGCCTGCGACTACTGCGGCAAGACCTTCGCCTACCAGTCCAACAAGTACCGCCACATGACGGTGAGTGCGCCGCCGCCTGGCTGCGAGGGTGCCATTATGTGATGGTGAGGGTACCGCCACACGCTGGTGAGTAAGCCACCTCACGAAGTTGAGTGTACCGCCACATGACGCTAGAGTTGCCCCGCCATAGCGCCGGTAAGTTTGCCACCACAACTATGTTCAAGTGGTATATTAGCGAAAAGGGTATAAGTAATATAGTAATAAGTGTCACAAAATATGCTTTAGCAGTTTATATTTCCATCCAAAACGAAGTACTTGGCCTCTTTCCGGTCTATCGGATTGCCTTCCCATTGGATCGAGGGCTCTATTGTTTGACATATAACATCTTATATTAATTTATTTTTTAATTCTGTAGGATGATCTCTGAATATAGGAATATTTATTTGTTTAAATATGTTTGTCACTTATAGAAAAATTAATATATTGTCCCACAGATACACAAAGGCATCAAATTCAGTTGCGAGATTTGCGACAAAAGCTTCAACACGGCCCCCGAGAGGTCCATCCACGTTCAGCACGTTCACATGAAGGTGCCGTGGCCCAAGCGTAACCGCGGGCCCAGGAACAAGACGCGACATCTTCTGCCACAGGAAGACCTCATGTGATCTCATGGGGAAACAAGTGAACCACAGGCAGAAATCTGTTGAACCCAGGAAGATCTCATACAAGCCATATGTGACTTCAACACAGCATGGTGTCATTGGCTACCAGTAAATCACAGCAGGCACCCATGTGCATGACATAATCTCATGTGAGTTCTATCTGAACATGTGAACTCAAAATTTCATGTGAACTACTTTTATACGCAAGTGAACCACAGGAAATCTGTTGAACTCTGAAAGACCTCATACAAGCCGTATGTGACTTCAATACCGTATGGTATCACTGGATATCAGTACATCGCAGCAGGCACCCATGTGCATGACATAGTCTCATGTGAGTTGTGTGTATGCAAGTGAAACAAGCAGAAATCTGTTGAACTCAACAATCTCATACAAGTTATATGTGACTTCAATACAGTATGGTATCAGTATGGTAAATCGCGGCAGGCACCCATGTGCATGACATAATCTCATGTGAGATACGTATGTATGCAACTGAATCACAGGAAGGAATCTTTTGAACCAATCACACAGGAAAAACTCAGAAGCCATTTGTGACCTCAACACAATACAATCTCATCGAATACCACAAAAGGCACCCAAGTGAGTTACATATGAACTCAAAATGAAGAAAATCTCATGTGCGATAAATGAGTGCAAGTGAATCACAGGAAGAATTTAATCACCCAGGAAGTACATAAGAAAACCACATGCGACTTCAACTCATCAGTATTATCTCTTTGGATACCATTCACACAGAATACACCCATATAACATGTGATCTCAAAAATTAGAAATCTCATATAAATTACATGTGTTGTTTAGTACAATTTAAGTGTCGCAAATAATTAAGTAAAGGACTTGAATGGAATATTTAGAAGGCGATGCGAGGATACGCGGTCGAAGTCGTGTGTTAATGCTAGTTGATAAATAAATTAAGTAGCAAATAGTAACTGCATTTTTCTTTCAATGTAATTTATAGAATAACTACAACTACGAAATGAATAATGACATAATATTATTTATCTGTATTTATTGAGGCTAAATTAAAACTATTTACACTCCAACTATATATCTGTCCGTTTTGTACATTTCGTAAGCAAAATCTTCGTCGTGCGTCGGGTCGAATTCTAAACCTAGAAAAGAAAACATATTTAAAAGACCTAGCATTTTAGTCTAACGTAAACTACTATAATCAATTAATAATGGTTAATTAAGAATATATATTAGTCGTATCAAAAATGACTATATAGCTATTATTCCTCTCAGAGTTTAACGTAAAGCTTTAGGAATGGACATAACAATAGTGCAACGGTCCAGTGGGGATTAACCCGCCGACCTTTTGGATTTTAGTTGACGATTCGATCTCCACACATTGTACTACTGTCATGCCCATTTTATTGGAATTTAAGAAAAAAAAAATTTATCTAAAGTGTAAGAGGCTTATTTTTTTATCGGCAGGAACTCAGAACACACGTTAAGTAATAATAATAACTTTATAACTTTATTTTTAAAATGAAAACGTTTTCCTATTTATTTATTTATTTTAAAATAAGAAAAATAAATAAATAAATAGGAAAACGTTCTGGTCTGTTCACAACTCAACCGCTGAACCGAACTTGCGCTTGGCGGATGCAGCTTGCATTGTGGAGATGCACATAAAAAAAATTTAAAAGATACAGACGAGTCAGCTAGTTAATATTTAAACAGAATGGAGACTTTTGAATTGACTTTGACTTTCAACTTTTTTCATGAGAATAAATACTTTTAAGAGTCCCCGTAGACCGGCCGATAAAAAGTCTGTGGTCAGACCACAGACAACCACCAGACAGAAAAATCGATTAGAATCGATTTTTTAAACTTATTTAAAGGCAAGTCTAGACTCGACTATGGAATTTTATTATAGAACAGCAAATAACATTTACCAATATATTCGATTTCTAGATTGAATACGCCGTTGATCTTATCCCCGCAAGTGATACCGAAGTGCGTGACTCTGTCCAGACGCATCCTCGTCTGCTTGTCCTGTATTCTCCCTTTTGAACCTAAAATAAACTTTGAGAACGGAATCTGGAAAAAAATTAAAAGTTTCGTATATTTCGCAAAATTTAAAAAAATGACGTTATATGGGTTCAAGTTAGGATTATAAGTAGTTCATATTGTAAAAGCATTTCTTCTACTTTTCTACTGTTTGCTTAATTCCTATAGTTTTATTGTATGTTTTGTTTACGAATAGTATCTATTGATGCCACTAAAATATCTAAGTCTCAAAAAGTTCGTGTGCTGATATCTGTAGATCTCTACTCTACTAAGACTCAAGACAGTTAAAATGAGATAGATATACATCAAGACATGTCTCGTTTTAACTCTATCTCAAGATATTATAGAAAATTTATCTGTAATCTGTGGATAAGTTGCCTAGCAACGGGATTTTTCGATAAATAGCAACACTGCCAGGTAACTTATCTAAAGATTGCAGATAGATTGAACACAGGAACCAGACGTTAGAGTAGTCGAGCAGTTAGGGACGAGGGCAGTATTTAATATGAATATGAGATTTGAATGAGGTACCTTCGCAATTTGCCAATAAGGTCCTCCCCTAGTGTAGAGCACGTAATGGTAGATATCGTTCCACGTGATGTCGTAGTAGCCCTCGCAGGATATGTTCAGCAGGTAGGAGCGGCCGTCGCCGCGCACTTTGAGGACCAGTGTGTTGTAGAGGTTCCAGTTGAAGGTTGATTCACGTTTGAAAGCTTTCTACAAAAAAAAATATAGATCTGTACGTTCTTGGTCACAGGTAGGTGTTTTATTATGTGGGGTTTCTTGTCAACGGCCAAAATTAATAGAATTAAAAATACCTAATTGTTACCTTATGTGTAGGTATTTACGTTAATAGCTATAGACCATAAAGAAAAAAATATATACACTCTCTGCTATAGACACACCACGAAAGTTGCGAAATTAAAAAGTGACTAACATGCAGGTACACCTCAGTAGGTATGATGTACCCATCGATGGATGTACCTACCTTTATTTTGACTACCCTACAGTTTCATTTTTCGTTGCGAAATAAGTAGAGTCTGTTCAAAATGCCTCAATAGTCTAACGGTTAAGGGTGCCGACTGAAAACTGAAAGGTTCGAACCCCACCCGTTGCACTATTGTCGTACTCACTCCTAGCACAAGCTTTCCGCTTATTTGGAGGGGATAAGAGGATATTAGTCAACTTCAGCTTGACTAATATGCTTTAAAAAAAAGAAAGCCTTCTTTGGATTTCCGGATTAAACGGACGCAGAGCAGATTTCTCCTACATTAAGAAATTCACTTGTAATAACTCCGACTTAAGATTATCGTACCCGTATCCGTTGTGATCTCAGTGCGCAATAGCCGGCCTTCTTGATCCTGCCATCCTTCGGCACCCTGGTGTCGAGATACCCGTGGAACAGGGCTCTGCCCGCGGGGCTCATGCTGAATCCGCACGAACTATAGCCTTCGTTGTGATCGCTGTCGCTTGTCGTCACGAACTGATCTATGACACTGGGGTCATTGAAACACCATAATAAATCCGTCTCACCTGAAAAAAAAAAAGAAATTAACTTGCATAGGTTCTCTATACCGAATTGGGTCACAGCGGCTAATATCCATAAGACATTAGACTGCGCAAAGATATAGCGCATAGTGTGCGGAGACAAAGCTGAACTCTCTTTTTCCTCACTCTCATAGTCGATCCGATAGGATGGAAATCCGACACAACCGGAGAGCTCTATTTATTTTGAGACACAAGGACGACAGACTGCCTAATTCTTAAGAATTTCTTGTCAAAAAACCCAAACCCTAGCTACAAATGTCTGGGGAAATAGTACTCGGAAGTCGGAGCCATATAACATGCTAACTTCTAAAGCAACAGAGGCAGTCAACTCAGATAGATAAAAATACAACCTACATAAAATAAATTAACGAACATTACCTAGGTACTTTCGCATATAATTCATACTAGTCAATAGAATATAGAAATTGCAAGATTACCTATAACTAAATTCGTATGAAAGGTGTCGTATCGTAATAAGAATCGATTCGGCAGGTGCATTTGAATTTCAGTTTGTTATTAAATAGATATGTAAATAAATGTTGATGGAATTTCAACTTGGTAGAATTTTATTCAACCAGTAGCCTACTCTCAGTTTTATCCTAGGAATAATTATATTTTACAACAACAAAATATTATAGCCTAAGTAATAAGTAGAGAGAAATATTACAGGTTTAAAATGAAACAAATTATAAACCTCTATAGAAACTTTATTTTCACAGATCGAGAGTTTTTATCACCAAGCAGATACTAATGGTTTAAAATTACCTTAACAAAACCTGAGATTCCTTTCAACATAATTTATAAGTACAACCGCTGTAACTAATTTATAATTCAAGTCCCTTAAAAAACACATAATATCCAGAAATGCAGTAAATAATTATAAAATCTAATACTAATAAAATAATTTTAATTAAATGAAATTAACATTAGTTTGGCAGGATACAAAATAAAATGGTATAATAATTACTTAGTGTTAATGAGCTGGTCACAAATTCGGGTCAATTCTTCAATGTCTCTATTTTTCTGTGACAATGTTTCCTGTAGGGAGGATATAGTAATTTCTTGTTTTTTAATATTAGCGTTTAATTTAGTTATTTCTATAGCGTGTGCTTTATTAACCTGCTCCATTGTCTCATTGGCTTTGTTCAGAGCGTCCGACGTAACTTGCTTGAGTGTATTGTATAAAGTTTCATACTTCTTCATTCCCTGTTCATTCTCCAATATTTTCTGTTCCATCACTTTTCGACTGTCCTTGTAATCATTTATAATAACCTTACACTTTTCATATTTTGCTAGTAAATCATTGAAAGAGCTCTCCATATTGTTTAGATGTTTTAATGCATCCTCTTTATCTGCTGATAGTTTTTCCTGTTCGTCAATGAGCAGAGTGATTGTTTTCTCGTATTCCTCCATAACAATTGCCATTTGTTTGTTACTCAATGCTTTGTCGTTCAATTGTTGTGATAGTTTATGCTCTTTTTGTCTGCAATTTTCTACCTCACTTTCAAGTTTCTTAATTTTATTACCTAGTTCTTCTTTTGTGTTTTGTAGCATGTGCTTTAGTTCTTTATTTTCATGCCTCAGATAAGAGAGCTCTTGATCTTGGTTCTGTAGAATGACTCTTAGGGATTGTATGTGATCAAAGTCTTGAGAAGCGTAGTATTTGAAGCGCGGGCTACGTGGAGCTGCCATGGGAGGAGTGCTTCCAGATAAGTTGATCAGTCTCTCTGGGCCCACCTGGGTTGGAGTTAGAATAGCTGAGACACTTCGCACAAGAGCAGGAGTAGGTGCTGGTAATGTAGGAATAACTTTAGGGGCTTCTGGGATCACCACTGGACAGACAACCTGTGTAGGCTTTTCAATCCCACATTTAGAAGCGACAGATGCACCAGATGATGTGGATGTGTGTATGGAATGTGCAGCAACATCAGTTAACAACACAGAATTATTACTCGCAGTTTCATAACCAATGTCACATTCTGATAACTCCTCCAGAGACTTCTGTGGGGAACTGTTTGTTTTATTCGCTTTGGCGTACAAGGGGTCGAATTTTACGAATAAGCTATCCTTCCCTCTGTCTACTGAAGTTTGATTTTTCTTTGATTCAGTACATTTGATCAGGTAATCCAAGCTTGTTGCGTCAATAAATAGATTATCGTCACGTAGTGGAATCTCTCTCATGGTAACATCGCATATGCTGTCGAACTCGGTGTCAGTTAAAAAATCGCTTTTCATGTCATGTTGGTCTTCGAGACTAATAACTCTTTTAGGAGATAAGGTCATTAGATCTTCGGTTGAAGATACAGGTGTTCTGAAGCTTCCATCGGACGCCATTCTTCGTATTCCTCACGATTTCACGATTATTATTATATTATTTTTTCGTTCACTAGATAACCACGTTGAACAACAGTTTGACAAAGTTTGAAAAATCAGTTCATTCCATTTTCCATTTCTAAGGTGCCAATGGCGATGCAAAAACACAATTAGCAGCTAGAAGATACAAAAACTATTCCTGAATCGTCAGCCTCGAATAACGAAAATTGAAATTATAAAATACAAAATTAACGGATGTTTTAGTTTTGAAGTTTTGAAATTGACATTTGAATAGGTATTCTCTGTCTACGGTATAACAGTATAACCACAGAGTATAACATGACCACAGAACATGTCAGATGTGACGGAACACAAACGGCAGAAAATATTGTCAAAAATCCCATAGACAAGCATAAGTTGCACCCGTAGAGAGAGACGGTTGCGCCGGACAGAGGTATATATTGAAAAGAGCAGCGTTGCCAGAAGGTTACTTTTGTAACCTTTTAGGTGATTTTTAACTCTGTCCGGTTACTTCTAGGTTACACTCGTAGACAGAGAAGGCAATAGACCAAGGTACTGTGTAACCGCGACTGAAATAGAGATAATATGACGTAACGATGACGTCACATGACAAGTTCGAGTTTAATGTTGCCACAATAACTGCACTCCCCTAGTACCCCAAATTAGATGGAAAATTCTTCCCAGGATTTTTAAATAAAACGACAAAACAGATGCTGAACTGTTTTATTTTTTAAATAACATACCTACACATATAAGGTTGTCTGGGAGAGACATACCTATTAGGGTAAGCTCCTATTTTTTTACATAATATATCTTAATATTGTGTGCAATAAAGAATTTATTATTCTTTATTGCACACAATATTAACTTCAACCACCACTTAAAAGTATAAAAAAATTTTAGTTTGTACACGTAAGTCGGTTTTTTAAAAATATTTTTTTTTATACTAAAGTTTTTTAATGTAGTTTCATAGGACCAATTCACTAGATAATTATTTGCTCCTTAAAAAAAATATTGAAATGCCGAATAGAAATTTAGCATATGTGAGTCACTTTGTAAAAAGATGTATGTAACACAAAGGAAAATTTTTTTTCGTTACTAGTAAGAATGTTACACAAAATAATTTTTAATGAACAGTTAAAATTTTCCTTCGATCGAGTAATGCTATTGAATTAAAAGCAACAAAAATTGTATATTTAGTCATCAAAATCATCATTAATGAAATTAACAGTATATTCCTTTTTTCAGGCAGTCGTATAAAACTCTTCATAGTTTAAGTTAATAATTATTTAAAAAAACATTAAAAGTCTGCCTCTAGCTATTTAAAAATGGCTTTAAAAATTAAGAACTTTGTAAATAAAATAATTCTTAAGATCGCCAACAGTTCTCGACTGGTCGTTGGACATTCGAACGAAACTTCAGGATGATTCAGAACAGTAACCGACACTATCTAACTGAATACACTTTAATCATCGCCGACATATATTATATTCTAGTATCCATCATCTTTCTTTTCTTTTCTCATAATATTCATTTCTTCCATCACGACTTTATTTTGTTTCAACAAAAATTAAAAAAAAAATTGAAAAAGTAGCCAAAGTAACCCGCCGTTACGGTATGTCAGAGGACATTACTAAAAAAACCTATCTCCGTGCCAAATTTCAGCCATATCGGTTTAGTGTGGCGTATTGAGTAACAAACATCCATATGTTTGTTACTCAATCACGCCACACTAAATCGATATGGCTGAAATTTGGATGTATGTATGGATGGCCATACATACATTCAAACTTTCACATTTATAATATAAGTAGGATAGGGAAAATCGGGACATTGTATAGGTACCTAAAGCTGGCAACACACATAGATACTAAATTTTCTTATTAACTGTCAGTTTGTTTCGCACAAAAGTGTGTCGACCTTGAAAAAACTGGTTACACGATGAGGGACAAAAAATTGGGTAGCTGCGTCTCTGTTTATCACATTAATAACTTTATTTCTGCTCTCTTTTTAGTGTGAGTGAGAAAGAAATCGTCACTGGCTCTATGTCTTCTCTCTCTACGGTTACACTATTCAAAAGGTAACTTTTAGGTGATTTTTCGGATCTTGTAGAATTAATTCTTAATATTTTGTATAAATATAAAATCAACGTGAAACAGAACGCAAATTGAAACAACGCAAAACTTACAGTATAAACCAAAGTACAACCTACATACCTATTATAGGTATGTAGGTTGTACTTTGTTTATGCCGTAGACAGAGAAGGCAATAGACCAAGGTACTGTGTAACCGCGACTGAAATAGAGATAACATGACGTAACGATGACGTCACATGACAAATTTGAGTTTAATGTTGCCACAATAACTGCACTTCCCTGTTACCCCAAATTAGATGGAAAATTCTTCCCAGGATTTTTAAATAAAACGACAAAACAGATGCTGAACTGTTTTATTTTTTAAATAACATACCTACACATATAAGGTTGTCTGGGAGAGACATACCTATTAGGGTAAGCTTCTATTTTTTACATATATCTTAATATTGTGTGCAATAAAGAATAATAAATTCTTTATTGCACACAATATTAACTTCAACCACCACTTAAAAGTATAAAATAATTTTAGTTTGTACGCGTAAGTCGGTTTTTTAAAAATATTTTTTTTTATATCAAAGTTTTTTAATGTAGTTTCATAGGACCAATTCACTAGATAATTATTTGCTCCTTAAAAAAAATATTGAAATGCCGAATAGAAATTTAGCATATGTGAGTCATTTTGAAAAAAGATGTATGTAACACAAAGGAAAATTTTTTTTCGTTACTAGTAAAAATGTTACACAAAATAATTTGTAAAGAACAGTTAAAATTTTCCTTCGATCGAGTAATGCTATTGAATTAAAAGCAAAAAAATATATATATTTAGTCATCAAAATCATCATTAATGAAATAAACAGTATATTCCTTTTTTCAGGCAGTCGTATAAAACTGCAACTCTTCATAGTTTAAGTTAATAATTATTAAAAAAAACATAAAAAGTCTGCCTCTAGCTATTTAAAAATGGCTTTAAAAATTAAGAACTTTGCAAATAAAATAATTCTTAAGATCGCCAACAGTTCTCGACTGGTCGTTGGACATTCGAACGAAACTTCAGGATGATTCAGAACAGTAACCGACACTATCTAACTGAATACACTTTAATCATTACCGACATATATTATATTCTAGTATCCATCATCTTTCTTTTCTTTTCTCATAATATTCATTTCTTCCATCACGACCTTATTTTGTTTCAACAAAAATTAAAAAAAAAAATTGAAAAAGTAGCCAAAGTAACCCGCCGTTACGGTATGTCAGAGGACATTACTAAAAAAACCTATCTCCGTGCCAAATTTCAGCGTGATTAGTAACAAACATATGAATGTTTGTTACTAATCACGCCACACTAAACCGATATGGCTGAAATTTGGATGTATATATGGATGGCCATACATACATTCAAACTTTCACATTTATAATATTAGTAGGATAGGGAAAATCGGGACATTGTATAGGTACCTAAAGCTGGCAACACAAATAGATACTAAATTTTCTTATTAACTGTCAGTTTGTTTCGCACAAAAGTGTGTCGACCTTGAAAAAAACTGGTTACACGATGAGGGACAAAAAATTGGGTAGCTGCGTCTCTGTTTATCACATTAGTAACTTTATTTCTGCTCTCTTTTTAGTGTGAGTGAGAAAGAAATCGTCACTGGCTCTATGTCTTCTCTCTCTACGGTTTATACTCTCTCTGTGGTTTGGCAAATGGCAACTTCGTGTACCTAATGGGCAATCGTAGAGAGAGAAGACATAGAGCCAGTGACGATTTCTTTCTCACTCACACTAAAAAGAGAGCAGAAATAAAGTTACTAATGTGATAAACAGAGACGCAGCTACCCAATTTTTTGTCCCTCATCGTGTAACCAGTTTTTTTCAAGGTCGCCACACTTTTGTGCGAAACAAACTGACAGTTATAAGAAAAATTTAGTATCTATGTGTGTTGCCAGCTTTAGGTACCTATACAATGTCCCGATTTTCCCTATCCTACTATCCTGAAGTTTCGTTCGAATGTCCAACGACCAGTCGAGAATTGTTGACGATCTTAAGAATTATTTTATTTGCAAAGTTCTTAATTTTTAAAGCCATTTTTAAATAGCTAGAGGCAGACTTGTTATGTTTTTTTTTTAATAATTATTAACTTAAACTATGAAGAGTTGCAGTTTTATACGACTGCCTGAAAAAAGGAATAAACTGTTAATTTCATTCATGATGATTTTGATGACTAAATATAAAATTTTTGTAGCTTTTAATTCAATAGCATTACTCGATTGAAGGAAAATTATAAACTGTTCTTTACAAATTATTTTGTGTAATATTCTTACTAGTAACTTGTGTAACGAAAAAAAATATTCCTTTGTGTTACATGCATCTTTTCTCAAAATGACTCACATATGCTAAATTTCTATTCGGCATTTCAATATTTTTTTAAGGTGCAAAAAATTATCGAGTGAATTGGTCCTATGAAACTACACTAAAAAACTTTAATATAACAAAAAAATATTTTATAAAAACCGACTTCAACCGCAATACCTGTACAAACTAAAACTATTTTATACTTTTAAGTGATGGTTGAAGTGGGTTTTTTAAAAATATATTTTTTTAATATTATTATTCTTTATTGCACACAATATTAAGATATATGTAAAAAATAGAAGCTTACCCTAATAGGTATGTCTCTCCCAGACAACCTTATATGTGTAGGTATGTTCTTTAAAAAATAAAACAATTATTCAGCATCTGTTTTGTCGTTTTATTTAAAAATCCTGGGAAGAATTTTCCATCTAATTTGGGGTAACAGGGGAGTGCAGTTATTTTGGCAACATTAAACTCAAACTTGTCATGTGACGTCATCGTTACGTCATGTTATCTCTATTTCAGTCGCGGTTACACAGTACCTTGGTCTATTGCCTTCTCTGTCTACGTGGGCAATGTTCACGTCCACAAATTAATATAATATTAGTTCACGTCGTTCTCTTTCACACTCGTTTCGTCAAATTTCAGGTGTTTTGAATAAGTAGCTAGCAAAATGCAACTTAAAATGGAAGATACAACTACATTATCGTTTATATTTGTGTAAGTTATTACAACTTTTAATACATTTCTATTAGAAAAAAATTAGAGGTTATTTTTTACACTAAAAGGTTACTTTTTAATTATTTTAGGTAACTTTTGACATGACCGTGCTGGCAACACTGGAAAAGAGTTCGTTTATGTATTTATTTTTAATTGTCTATTTAATGTTGTCATGTTTGTCACTTTTGCTTTTTTCTCTTCTCGATTAAGAATGTAACTTTATAAAAATTTAGTAATAAATTAATTTAACAAATAATATGTTTTCCTGTACATAATATAAAATATCCAAGGCCTCCTACCTTAACATGGTAGCAGAGCTTTTGAAAATACATCGAAAACAATTTTATGGAAATGGAAAGGTAAGAGGAAGTTGAGATAGTACTCAAAAACAATTGAGAGGACAAAATTACTCAAGATACACATATCGAGGAAGAAGATCTCCAAGATATACAAGAAACTTTCGAGAACACTACAATAGAGGAGATAAAGATCAAAACGAAGATGCATTTATTGTTGAAGTAATGCATTCTACAGATGATCAAACAATGACGAACTGGCTTCTAGACAGTGGATGTACTCACCATATCATTAACGATGAAAAGTTTTTTTGTGAGTATCAAAGCTTAGAAAGTCCAATCAATATTAAGGTAGGTGACGGTTATCCGTTAAAATCAGACAAAATAGGAAAAATAATTATTAATTTACAGGTAAATAACAAAGTACGAAAGATTAAAATTGAAAATGTTTATTTTGTCCCAGGAATGAAAAGAAATCTTTTAAGTGTATCATCTATTGTAAACAAAGAAAATACAGCTTACAAAATGCTTAAAAAATTGGACGACATGTATTTAGTTAAAGATTGCGCTAACAAGCTATTAATAAAAAGAAAATTACTCGATACAAAGTTTAAGGAAGGAGATCCTATTGAGTTTTTCCAAACTTTTGAGAAACTAATAAATGAATTGAAAATTGCCGGAGAAATAATCTCTGAAGAAGACAAGCTCAATTATTTATTGTTAACGTTACCAGAAAAATTTTCGCATATAGTAAACATTGTAGACGCACTGCCTAAATCAGGACAAACTGTTGAATATGTTAAATCAAAATTAATACTCGAGTTTAAGAAAAACGAATCTGAATATCAACAAGCATTCAATAGTTATCATGGGAATTATTCACGATATCAACGTGGACAATATTACAGAAGACAAAATTTTTCACCAAGGGGAAGAACACAGTATACAAGAGGATATAATAATGAACAAACAAGAGGAAGAACACAGTATACAAGAGATTGGTATGAATGCTATAATGAGTTTATGATGAGCATCAATTTCAAAAGATCGAACTATGATTATTGTTTGTATACAGGATGTATCGATAGTGAAAAAGTCTATATTTGTTTATATGTAGATGATATATTAATTTGTGCAGAAAATGAGCATACAATTAAAAAGGTTAAGCAAATGCTCAGTAATAGATTTCGTATGAAAGATTTAGGAAAAGTGACACAATATTTAGGAATTGATATTGATTATAAACCGGAACTAAAGAAAATGACTTTGAGTCAAAGCAAGTACATAGAAAGTTTGGCAGAAAAATATAAAATAAAGGATTCTAAGAAATATGAAACACCAATGGAACAGAATTTATCTATTGACTCTGGAGAACTAAATAATGATAATCTGAAATATAGAAATTTGATTGGAGCTCTTTTATACATAGCTAGTGGAACCCGACCAGATATTTCGTATAGTGTGAATTACCTTAGTCGTTTTCAAAATACTTATGGTGAAACACATTATAAATATGCATTACGAGTCTTGAAATATTTATATTACACTCGTGATTTAATGCTAAACTATAATTCAGAATATGATGAATGTTTTGATGCTTTTGCTGATGCTGACTGGGCAGCTGATAAAAATGATCGCAAATCAACAACTGGAATATTTTTAAGAGTATATAATAATCCAGTGTTGTGGAAAACACAGAAACAGAAAATTGTCTCGCGCGCATCAACTCACGCTGAATATTATGCATTAGCTGATTGCGTTACTGAAGTTTTACCAGTAATAGGTGTGCTTAATGATTTAGATATTGATATTAAAAAACCAATTAAAATATATGAAGATAATAGTGGTGCCATAGCTCTTTCTAAATATGGTAAATTTTGTAAAAATTCTAAGCATATTGATGTGAGCTATCATTTTATAACTGATTACGAGAAAAAAGGTGTTATATGTGTAACAAAAGTAAACACTGCTGATCAATTAGCTGATATTCTAACTAAGGCGTTAGGTAAAAATAAATTTCAAAACTTAAGATATTTAATTAATGTTTATTGAGTATAGAATAAGAATTTTTTATTTTGTTATGTTGATTATAGTTGAAATGTGAATGTTTATGTTAAATATGCTAAGTTATTATTGAATGAATAGATAAATGATTAATTGTTATAATTAATTAACATATTTTAGAAATACAAAAACTCAAGGAGGTGTGAAAAGAGTTCGTTTATGTATTTATTTTTAATTGTCTATTTAATGTTGTCATGTTTGTCACTTTTGCTTTTTTCTCTTCTCGATTAAGAATGTAACTTTATAAAAATTTAGTAATAAATTAATTTAACAAATAATATGTTTTCCTGTACATAATATAAAATATCCAAGGCCTCCTACCTTAACATATATACGTAATAAAATCTGCAACCAGAATAAAACTAAATTTTTATTTACCATCCATTATTGGAAATATTTGAACCGATCTAGATTTTTCAAGGGTCCTGACTGTTTAAGTAGGACTTGTTTTTTCTTTTTCATAGCTTCTATCGCGGGCCAGCGTGGAGACCAGTTCCAGAAATTCCGTAACGAAAATAACCCGACACGGGACTCCTCGGTGAGCCGCTAGATGGCGTTGATAAAAAATGCTATGCAATAGCTTTACCGCGGCAGTGCCCGAGTGCCACACGTTTTTTTTATTTAAAATTCAATTTTTACACAATCAATATTTGATTTTTTTGAATTTAATATTTTTATTTACAATTGGTACAAAAACTGTGAGATGCTTCCATGACAACTTCAGGTTCCAACTCCTTAATCCTGATGCTGCAGGCGTACTGCTTTCCTAAACTGTGGGATTTTAGTTTTAGGAACTGTCAATTGTGAATAGTTATTTAATATTTTAGTTACCAAGTAAAGACTACATAGTTGAATTTCAGGACCCAACTCCTCAATCCTGATGCTGCAGAGGTTCTGCCCACCTAAACTGTGGGGATTTAGGAACTGTTGATTGTGAATTGAAGAAGCATATGAAGTTACTGGCGTTCACTAGTTAATGAAATTAATTTGGAACTATTATGTGCGTAGAAGATTTTCACCTTTATTACAACAGCACTAAATATGTGACTATAGACATCAAAACAAATAAGTCAAATAGAAGTAATATCTATGATGCTGAAATAACAGGTTAAACTCATGTTATTTTACAGTTTATTTGAACATAACTCAAGCTTGGCGAAACAACACACACTGAATTTCATAATTTTGACTGAAAACATTGAAATTATTATTACTGTTTTGTTAACATACCTGGTCTAGCTATAAGTAGAGGGTCTGTAGCTACAAATTCCTTAAATTCTTCTGTTAACAGCTTAAACTCAGATTTAACTTCTTTTAAACCTTTCTTAATATGTTGGAGAGTTGAAACTTTTTCCTTCGTGTCATAGCCACCCTTTCTATCTTTTTCCCAGAACAAAAGTCTCTTCGGTGTTTCGTTGACTTGAGGGTGCTTGTTCAACAAGAGAGCATCGTAAGTTTTACACAAAATACTGTAATTACGATGTCCACGCAAAGTACTTCTGTTTACACACCTATACAATGCCATTTGGAAAAATATATTTAAAAATTAATTCATAATTAATATTACACCTTTTAGCGTGATATTTCCAAGCGTTTTAAACGAAAGTACCTAAATTTTAATCAAGGAATTATATACTACTCTAAAAGTAAACAATATCATAACCTCAATTTATTTTCACTTTTCCCATGTCAAAGTCAGCTGTAGTTTTTGTTTTGATCATGGTATATGTGGAAATACCCTTCCAACGTAGACAGAGAAGGCAATAGACGAAGGTACTGTGTAACCGCGACTGAAATAGAGATAACATGACGTAACGATGACGTCACATGACAAGTTTGAGTTTAATGTTGCCACAATAACTGCACTCCCCTGTTACCCCAAATTAGATGGAAAATTCTTCCCAGGATTCTTAAATAAAACCACAAAACAGATGGTGAATTGTTTTATTTTTTAAAGAACATACCTACACATATAACGTTGTCTGGGAGAGATATACCTATTAGGGTAAGCTTCTATTTTTTACATATATCTTAATATTGTGTGCAATAAAGAATAATAATATTAAAAAAGTATTTTTAAAAAACCGACTTCAACCACCACTTAAAAGTATAAAATAATTTTAGTTTGTACACGTATTGCGGTTGAAGTCGGATTTTTAAAAATATTTTTTTTATATTAAAGTTTTTTAGTATAGTTTCATAGGACCAATTCACTAGATAATTTTTTGATCCTTAAAAAAAATATTGAAATGCCGAATAGAAATTTAGCATATGTGAGTCATTTTGAAAAAAGATGCATGTAACACAAAGGAATATTTTTTTTCGTTACACAAGTTACTAGTAAGAATGTTACACAAAATAATTTGTAAAGACCAGTTTATAATTTTCCTTCAATCGAGTAATGCTATTGAATTAAAAGCAACAAAAATTGTATATTTAGTCATCAAAATCATCATGAATGAAATTAACAGTATATTCCTTTTTTCAGGCAGTCGTATAAAACTGCAACTCTTCATAGTTAAAGTTAATAATTATTAAAAAAAAAACATAAAAAGTCTGCCTCTAGCTATTTAAAAATGGCTTTAAAGATTAAGAACTTTGCAAATAAAATAATTCTTAAGGTCGCTAACAGTTCTCGACTGGTCGTTGGACATTCGAACGAAACTTCAGGATAATTCAGAACAGTAACCGACACTATCTTACTGAATACACTTTAATCATCGCCGACATATATTATGTAGTATCCATCATCTTTCTTTTCTTTTCTCAAAATATTCATTTCTTCCATCACGACCTTATTTTGTTTCAACAAAAATTTAAAAAAAAAAATTGAAAAAGTAGCCATAGTAACCCGCCGTTACGGTATGTCAGAGGACATTACTAAAAAAACCTATCTCCGTGCCAAATTTTAACCATATCGGTTTAGTGTGGCGTGATTGAGTAACAAACATCCATCCATACATACATCCAAACTTTCACATTTATAATATTAGTAGGATAGGGAAAATCGGGACATTGTATAGGTACCTAAAGCTGGCAACACACATAGATACTAAATTTTTCTTATAACTGTCAGTTTGTTTCGCACAAAAGTGTGGCGACCTTGAAAAAACTGGTTACACGATGAGGGACAAAAAATTGGGTAGCTGCGTCTCTGTTTATCACATTAGTAACTTTATTTCTGCTCTCTTTTTAGTGTGAGTGAGAAAGAAATCGTCACTGGCTCTATGTCTTCTCTCTCTACGCCTTCCAATGAAAATAGGGTGCATACCTATAGAATGCTGTCGCATAAAATGGCCTCCCATTAGGGAGTGTACGGATACCTACCTACTTACTATTAAGCTGTCATTTGTACAGGGTCAGCCAGTCCAGTGTTCGTCATAGATTTAACTATAGAGATCAGTGCACCAGCCTGTCCAGTGTTAACCATATAGGTATTACATATATATTGTATTCTGTGCCCAAGACCTTTGACAGTTAACACCTCCGTTAGGAGTATTAGTGTTCTGTGGTTAACACTTGTCAAGTCTCAATCTTTAATCTGTGATTTTTAATTACCTACCCATTTAAAAGGAGTCTGAAAAAAATCAAAGAAATTGAGAATTATAAATATAATTTTCGGATTAGTTTATTTACAACCGTTTTAAAACGTTGTTTCAATTAACCTATCAGTTATGTCTTCATATCAACTATATCGAAATACAACAATCGGTAACACTTTACAGGAAAGCCTCGATGAATTGATAGAAGTAATTATTTACCCAGTAATCAAAACATGAAATCATACATTTCGTCGCGTCCTTGTATTTAATTGAATTTTATTTTTCAGTATGGACAAATAACTCCAACTCTAGCAGTGAAAGTGATGTTACAGTTTGATAAATCTATAAATCAAGCCTTATCTAACAGGGTAAAATCTAGGCTAACATTCAAGGCAGGAAAATTAAATACGTATAGGTAGGTTTATTTTTAAAACACTAATCGATATATCTTTATAAAATACAATGATAATTTTCTCTGCAATTATGAAGTTTTGATCAGTGTTATTTTTTTTTTTTCAGATTTTGTGATAATGTGTGGACATTTATGTTGAACGATGTTGAATTTAGGGAAGTACAGGAAGTTGCCAAAGTAGATAAAGTGAAAATTGTAGCCTGTGATGGTAAAAGTAAGTATATTTTAATAACAATTGGTTTTGGCTGCCTATTTCAGTCATGGTGCATCTCTGTGTTTAAAGAATTCCAATGTAAGCATATGCAAATGATTCTATTGTAAGAAATACACTGGGCATAAAAATGATGTCATGAAGTGCGAAAAAAAAGAGTTTTTACTTTCAACATCCTACATCTTTCAAATGGAAACTGTCCATGTCCACCATTATTCAAAAACAGTAAGGAAGCTCTTCTGTGATATAAAGTTGTATGCCTCGTACAAGACTTAACAATACATATTGTTCCCAGGATAGTTTGTTGATGTTATCTTTTTATTTACAGATGTTGATGACCGGAGGTAACCTATTGTGCGATGATTTGTAACAGAGTATGGTTTTGCTAAATTATTAACTAATGTATAACATATTGTATAATGATGCATATCTTTGGTTTTGTCACAGTTTTTTGTCTTTAGAGAAAATACAAATTAATCTGGTTAAGACTAGTATGGTTTTTATTTCATTAGTTTTTTAAGATATTTAATTTGTTCATTTAAGGTGATTCTACAGAAGTTACACCCCCTTTGGTACATTCACAGATCTCTGAAGTTCAGTTTTTTAACCCCCAACTAATTTAATTGGACCGATTTTGATGCAGTTTTATCTGAAAGCTGATGTGATAAAGGTGCGAGCTATAATTTGTAAAAATCTGCTGGCATTTGAAGATCATCAGCTTATTCTTGATTTAAGGATTTTACACTTTCATTAGTGAGATTGATTTAAAATTTGGTGTAATGTTACTTTGGATTCTTTCCAAGGCACAGTAATTTTGAGCTGATGCTGCAGCATCAAGTAGTCTGTGGGTACCCAACTCCTCAGCAATTTACAGCAGATAGGTTGGGTGTTTGGGCTCATTAGAATGGTTTCAGTGAGTAGGTGTTAGATAAATGATTGAGAATCCAGAAGAATCTGATAATGGAGTAGAAAATTGGCAAACAGGATGTCAGATATATCAGACATACTTGAACATGTGAATCTATAGGTATAAGTAGGATTCACATGTCAGGGAGTTTTAAATTTTCAATTTACCATTGTTAATTTTTTTAGATTTTGGTTTTTGAAAAAATCTCACATTTAACAATAATTTATCATAAAATCCTAATTGGCATAGTGTTGCATCTCCTGCTAATTTCACCTACAGCTTTAATACAGATTTTGAGTGAAGTTAGTGGAAGGTATCAAGTTGCAACTACAGCATTTGCATAATATGGTAATCTCATAACAATTTAAAGGATTTATATAAGCTAGACTTCTAAATATATAAAAGGCAAAGATGACCGACTGACTGACTGATCTATCAACGCACAGCTCAAACCACTGGACGGATCAGGCCGAAATTTTGCATGTAGATAGCTATTATAACGTAGGTGTCCGCTAAGAAAGGATTTTTGAAAATTCAACCCCTAAAGGGATAAAATAGGGGTTTGAAAGATCGAACTTAACGTGAGCAAAGCCGCGGGGAAAAGCTAGTTTTAAAATAAAACTCTGTATGTTTGGAATTAATTTTTATTATTTACCTATAAAAATTACACCATATTAGTTATTCCGTTTTCTGTAAATCAACCTTCACAGATCTTTAGCAAAATTAAACTAACTAAAAACACTAGTAGTAGGTACAATTATAATATAGAGAACCCAAATCTAATTTACATCTAATAATAAAAAGACAAGTTGTACACTCTTTTGATAATACAAATGCATAAAAAATTATTACATCATAATATAAGAGTATAATATATACAAATCCTAGATTTCGTAATTGATTAAATATAATGAGTTGTGAGGTATTTTGTATAACCTTAAATCAAAAGCATTCTGTATATTTTATTGTTTTATTATATATGGTTTAATTGTAAATAAATGTAAATTATATATATATATCGGAGAAGGAAGCCTGAATAGAGTTGCTAATTAATGCATAATGTCCAAGAGAATATAATAATTTCATGCATATGCATTGATATATCAATCTAATTTGATTTATTACTTTTTATTATTCTGTAAAACCTCATTGATTAATTACTTTTTAATATTGTGTAAAACCTCATATGTTTCACCTCAGAGGTGAAGTGAGATTGGTGTCACGAACTCGCTGCTCAGAGTAAATTAGTAATTAGAAAGTGATTAATCATTTGGTGACTTTCAACATGTAGAGTGTAGACATAGGATTAAATTGTACAGAACAGGAAAAGCTGTTTTGTGCTTGCATTCAACCCTGATGACGCACACTAAATCGGCAATCACCAATGATGATGTCAATGTGAACGGCCATTCTCCGACATATATTATGCCATTATAGAATTTAAAAATGTATTAAAAAGCATTTAAACATAATCACACAATTTTTTACAGCAATGTTACTAATATAGTGATACACAATCTGTCTACCAAATTCACAGGACTCTAATCTAATGCTTTCTGAAGTTTTAACATCGTGAAGACGATTTTTGTCTAAGTCTATACATGTTGACTATTTTTAGACAGGTAATTTTTGAGATTGCGTACAACAGAATCAGGGCCAGTAAACTGATCCATACCTGTATTTAATAATAATTTATTATTTGCAACAATGTGCCTCCAACCTCCACCACATTATTAAAAAAAATGTATGTGTAATCTGTGCTTATTAAATTACAACAAGATGTTATCTTTTGACTAAAACAGGGAAGTAGTACTAAAACATGGAACCCTGAATAAAATAAAAACTGAGTAGGTACACCTATATTTTATCCAATTTTTGTTCATAACCATCACATTAGTGCTAGTGAACTAAAACATCGCCGTGTTTATTCCAGTATCAACTGGTCACTAATTTCAAATTGTCAAATGACACTAAATTACATCATTCGTCTTTTATACTGTCAAAGGACATGTCCCAGTTTAGTATGGAGGTTGGTTTTTTATTCTGAATGTCTATTAACCAGAACCAAACTGCTATCACGTGAAAGAGAAAAAAATATAAAATTAAACGCCATTTAAATAATAATTTTAGAAAACCCCATTTTTTTTTAATTAATAAAGAAAAATATTGTTTGTAGAAAATATTTTTCTATGGATGGCAACATTAAAAACTTTTTCTTATCTAGAAATAATTAAATCTGACATCTGTTACTGTCACTTTAATGTCATTTAAATGCCAAAAGTTAAAAAACGTCATTATACTTGTCACTTTTGACAGTTCTGACAATCACCTGACATACGCCTGACATTGACAAGTTACCTAGACAAATGATATTTTTGAAGTTTTTTTTTCTTAACCGGTGCGTAATCACAAGCAAAGGTCCATAAATACATCAAAACAAAAAAAATATTTTCTCCAAATCGGGGTCTTTAAAAAATCGGTAAATTATTTAGATGGAAGCTTTTTTGGATCTCTATCGAATTGTATTAAAATCATTCTGGTTAATTACACTCAAGAATAAAAAACCATTTTGGGACAACTCCTTTAAAATAGGTACCATATTTCTGGTCAAACTACATATGTCGTTCTTTAAAAATTTTGTCGCATATTTGGTTACTTGGAATTTAAATGACAAACTACATAGAAAATCTTACTTCCATGTTTCAGTACTACATTCATGGACTAAAATTTTCCTTTCATGCTACGAATGTTATAATACATGTACTTGCTTGAAGAGAAATTCCGCCCTTTCCCTCTAGCTTGTAAACATCCATTGTTGCGCAGAATTCCTGTCAGAAATCGCTGCTGTCAATGTTAACACACGAGAGTCGCTACCTGTATCGCCGCCTGTTAACTTCCCTTATGAACAATGGTTGTTCCTAGCTTCACCCACCCCTTTTCCGTCTTTTGCTAAGTACCCCTTCCACCATATTTAAAAAGACTTAATATATTCATTTTTAAGCGGACATCCAAATTTCTTTCTAATTTAGAGGTTAAGATTATCTTTTGATAAAAACGATAGCAAAAGAAAGTCATTACGCATATTTTTAAGTGCCATCATACATCATTCTGTATTTAAGCACAGTACGACGGCGGTGAAGTCAAATCAGCCAATAAGTCTAGTTCTTCTTCGGTGAGTTGTTCTCTATGTTTGGGCCAATCGTCCTGGTGAGTCCTTCTAAAGTCGGCCAACGCCGTCCTTATAGTGGCCGGTATGGGATCAGGCGCGCTCGTGTGTCGGGCCAACTCGGCCAAAACGTCGCCAAGCTTTGGGCCAAGGCTGTACGGCCTCGAGGACAAGTAGCCGCACAGGCCGAGCACTCCGCAATGTCGTTCCACCAGGTCCTTGGACCGGCAGCTTCGTGTGAGGGATTTTAAGGTCTTTTCTTCATCGGGGAGAGCCCGACAGTGCATTAGTCCTGTCAGGAGTTTGGCAGCGGCTTGGCGGACCTGCAATTATTATATTATGTTTGCAATTAGTATATATTATATAAGTAAATTTAATAATTTGAAATACAGGATTTCGAGTTTAGTTTTCGTCCCTTTGTTCCAAAGTTGAACTTGTGCTGGAGTCGATACGACAACAGTGTTTTCATTCTGCACTTACCACTTACCCGAGCGGTTATTTCAGTTTGTGATGAAATAGTAAGGTTTTGACCAAAAGTCCAGTAAAGTATATCAATTGTACCCATAAAATTTGAAGAGTTCTCTCGATTATTCCAGGATCTCATCATCAGATCCTGACCTGATGACAATGGGACCACCTGGGAAATATACCCTTTTAAACAAAAAAGAATTTTCCATATTTCATTATCCATATTGGTCCAGGTGTCTTCGAGTAATTAGGGAACATACAAAAAAAAAAAAAAGATTGAGAACCTCCTTTTTTAGAAGTCTGTTAAAAACCACTACTGTTATAAATCAACTTAACAATAAAGATTTAAGACTTGATTTGTGGTTTAATGAGGTAATTATTTTAGTTGGGATTGTCGATATTTCAACCAAATTTGAATAGTGACCAACTAAAATAATTACCGTGGTACGTACTCGTATTATTTTATAACAATTATCTTCTAAGTCAGTTTATTACAAGGTAACCTTACCTCGATCCTAGAGTCCCGCATGAGTTTGAGCGCGAACCGCTCGGCGCGCACGGCGCGGTCGGCGCGGTCGCGCAGCATGGGCAGGCCGTAGAACAGCAGCGGCTGCGCGAACTCCAGGCACGCCAGCCGCGCCCACCACGAGCGGCCCTCCGCCAGGGACTCCAGCACTTCCAGCGCTACGGGATAAAACATTTAACGATTTTAAAGATTTATTTAATACAATAACCTCCTCCTTTTTGGAAGTCAAAAAGATACATCAATACATAAACAAGTGTCGATAAAACTGCATTAGTGTAACACTGTGTACTGTAATAAAAAGGCAATAAGTAATAGCTTGAGGTTGGCAACAAGAATAGAATATTTCTGGTGGGAGGCTCTGGCCGTGGCTAGTTACCACCCTACCGTCAAAGACGTGCCGCAAAGCGATTTAGCGTTCCGGCATGATGGCGTGTAGATGGGTATGGGTTGAATCTACACTGCCCTTTCAAGTTAGCCCGCTACTATCTTGGACTGCATCGTCATTTACCATCATGGGGCTGATTCTGTAACTCAGTGCTTATCAAACAATTGACATATATTTTTTATCCATTGAAGATTTACTATGAAATAGTAAATGATATTTCTCTTCAAACCTTCAATGGATAAAAAATCGATGATAGGCAGGTGAGATTGCAATCAAGGACTATTTTGTCATGGAATAATAAAAAACCTCAGTACTGAGCCATTTTTGGGTTGCTGTTTCAGTAAACAACAGCAGCAGTACAACATCGGTTATGTACTGCTGATGGTGCCGACTGTTGTTAGGGCACATACCCTTGTCGAAGGCGGCGTAGGAGTGGTTGGCGAGCGCCAGGCTGGCGAGGAAGCCGCCCGCGGCGCGCGGCAGCTCCTCGTGCGGCTGCGGCGGGCCGCGCGCCGCCAGCGCGCACGCCGTGCTCACCAGCTCGTACTGCGTCTCCGTGTTGCCGCACACGCCGCGCACGATCACGCCCATGCAGCCGCGCAGCACTGACACAGTACAAGTGCTAACTTAGTATTAGAAGATTCCGCTTTAAATATGAGCTGCAGTCGTAGTCTTACACTAGGCGAGTCGAGGAGAGCGGAGCTATTAATCCCGCCTTTTGTACTATAGTCTGTTCTAATGGAGTTGAGCTAAAAGGTAATAAATATGGCCGTACTGATCACGTGACTTCATTTTGACATGACCTCTAGGGATGGACTATTATTATCGAACTATATCGGGAATTAACTATTGAACGAATTTGCTCTGACGCAAAAAATAATTTCATATAATATACTTAAACAATCACTTAATGATTTGAATATAATCAGTCGAGCTATTATAAAATAACTTGATTCAAATAAATCGGCTAGATTTTCGATTCTAAGCGAATTATATTCGATGTTTACGGTCACTCATTTCGTATTAGTCATTCATTTTTAGTCTGTGGGTACAATGTCATCTCTGCACAACTCTATACAAATCCAAGAAAACGTCACGTCAAACCTAAGCTTCTTATTAATCTGTGAGTCTTCTTTCGTGTTTTCATTTAGATTTTATTAAAAATTTTCGTTAAATCGTGGATAAATTCAATAAACATTACGTGTATAATTTACTTTAGATGTTGTTCGAAGACCACATTGTGTTTGTGCCTGTTTTTCATTGTTTTATCATTGTGAAAAGTGTTGACGAAGTTACGTGTTAATGAAAAGGTCTGTTTTATTTACTTTATCTTTTAACTCCATTGAAACTTACTATACATCCGTTGTGCAATAAATTAAAAAAAAAAAAAAACTACCGGTGGTGAGCAGGTTGACGGCGCGCGCGTGGTGTCGCAGCGCGGGCGCCGCGTCGCCGGCCAGCCGCAGCGCACTGTCCAAGCGCTCCACCAGCTGCTTGTCCACCCGCGTCTCCTCGCCCTCCGACTCCGCCGGGTCCGCGGCGCTCTCCGTCTGACAATAATATGTAATGTTTTAGACTTTTGCCCGACAGCAGCAAAGCCAAAACTGGTCAAAAGACCTAAAGAGGGCCAAAGCTAGTAATAAGGGGCCGTTCAAGTATTACGTAAGCAGATTTATTACAATTATTTACCAAAAAACATAAATACAAACATAATTATTTGAAAAATTATTCCATTTTGATTTTCAACGCCTCCGGAAACCTCGATACTTAATAGTTCTATCAGATTTGACCCACAAGTTCTTTTTTTCAAAAAAAAAAAAAAAAATTATGTCAGCCATCTTGGATCAACGAATGTTGTAGTCGTATGTCACCTGGTGCGTGTGGTCCGCGTGCGGCGCGTCCGTGGCCAGCGTGGCGAGCTGCGTGTTGGCGGCGAGCACGGCGAGCGGCACGGCCACGGCGGCCACGGGCGGCTCGGGCGACACGCACGCCTCTTGCGACGCGCACGGACCGATCAGCGACGCTGCCGTTTTTATTACTGCAAACAATTATACCAATTTAAGAGCCTACAGTATGCCAGCGTGCCACGTTTGATCGTCCATATCAATAAAAATATTGAATCAATAATATTGAAAGAAATATATAGTAAAGTTGACGATATAGACTGAATTTTGTATGTTGTGAAAACACGATTGCTAAAAATTTTCTCGATAGAAAAAATTCACAAATTTCCCTCTGAATTTTACAAATAAATTAGACTGCATCGTCACTTACCATCAGGTGAGATCGCAGTCAAGGGCTATCTTGTCATAGAATAAAAAAAAAAAAAAAAAAAAAAAAAAAATAAATCGCAGTAGTCAATGAATACTTTACCTATACTAATAAAACTTAAAATATATACTCAACTTAGTACAATAAGTGTCCTATATGTACTATTTAAAATTAAATAATTTTTTCGTTATTAGAAATGAAATTCTGAAAAATATTGCGTGTGGGCCGACGGGCGACTCGTGTCCACCGCATGAATTCATTCACGCTCCGGCATTCGAACGGGGAACCCGCGTCGCTTGTTCTCACGCATACCTACCAGAATACGTATATTATCTAAGAAATTATAAGTGTAAAGAAATGGGAAATAAGCGGAATAAGAAAAATAAGACGGAATTGGAGAATAGAAAATGCTAAAAACATGAATTGATTACTACAATAATAACTTTTTTGGCTCTTGCTGTGGAATAGGTACATAGTTTCATACACCTACCATCACTAAATATTAAGGTAGTTTTCCCAGTTAGTAGCCACGGTCACATTATTTTAGTAGTATAAACAAAAGACTAGTTATAGCCTATTTTGTTACAGAATGCAAATACATAGCTTCCTAAAGGTCTTCCTTAGGCTTCCTAAGTCTAAGACTAAGTCTAAGTCTAAGACTGAGTCTAAGACTGAGTCTAAGACTGAGTCTAAGACTGAGTCTAAGACTGAGTCTAAGACTGAGTCTAAGACTGAGTCTAAGACTGAGTCTAAGACTGAGTCTAAGACTGAGTCTAAGACTGAGTCTAAGACTGAGTCTAAGACTGAGTCTAAGACTGAGTCTAAGACTGAGTCTAAGACTGAGTCTAAGACTGAGTCTAAGACTGAGTCTAAGACTGAGTCTAAGGCTGAGTCTAAGGCTGAGTCTAAGGCTGAGTCTAAGGCTGAGTCTAAGACTGAGTCTAAGACTGAGTCTAAGACTGAGTCTAAGACTGAGTCTAAGACTGAGTCTAAGACTGAGTCTAAGACTGAGTCTAACACTATGGTCTAAGACTGAGTCTAACACTGAGTCTAAGACTGAGTCTAAGACTATGGTCTAAGACTGAGTCTAAGACTGAGTCTAAGACTATGGTCTAAGACTGAGTCTAAGACTGAGTCTAAGACTGAGTCTAAGACTGAGTCTAAGACTGAGTCTAAGACTGAGTCTAAGACTGAGTCTAAGACTATGGTCTAAGACTAAGTCTTAGACTAAGTATATATCTATGTCTAACACTAAGACTTAGACTTAGACTTAGTGTGAGACTTAGACTTAGATTTAAACTTAGACTTAGTCTAAATCTAAGTCTAATTCTAAGTCTAAGTTTAATTGTAAATCTAAGTCTAAGACTCAGTCTAAGACTAAGTCTAAGACTAAGTCTAAGACTCAGTCTAAGACTAAGTCTAAGACTAAGTCTAAGACTAAGTCTAAGACTAAGTCTAAGACTAAGTCTAAGACTAAGTCTAAGACTAAGTCTAAGACTAAGTCATAGTCTTAGTGAAATACTTAGACTTAGACCTAGTCTTAGTCTTTGCTTAGACTTAGTCTTTGACTTAAACTTAGTCTTAGTGTTAGACTTATACTTAGTCTAAGTCTAATTCTAAGTCTTAGTTATTAATAATATATAATAATATTAGTTTCATTTTATTTCCATACCTGTGTACTAGAGGTTCGTTAAAATGTATCATATACCCTATCGTACGGCGCGTGACCCCTGCCGCGTGGTGAACTCGTGCGAGTGAGATAGCTGCAACTACGCGGTGCGGGCGGCTGCACGCTGGGCAGTGAGGCGGGGGCAAAATTTGGATTCCAGCTGGCATACTATAAGCTCTTAAGCAATTTTTTAACAGAGTTAAAACGAGACAGATTTATATCAGAGCATATTTGTGTCTCGTTTTAACCTCTATCTTGAGTCTGAGCTGAGTCAGAGCACTCTATAGATCTCAGCATAAGAGTCAGTTAGCGGGCGATGGAGAGCTATCAGTATAATCGTCATAGCTCATCGGGTCGCGAATCTAAAGTGGCAATAAGCGGGGTTTGTATATAATAGGTAGATTGAGAATGAGTTAAAAAAGTCGATTGCGGAAAAGCTGCATCAATCATTGCTAGTCTCAATTGTGGTGGTTGGCTAAAATTATGGTACATTTGCTGCAACATAGCAGCGAATAAAAAAAAATCAAAGATTTTCCAGTTACCGATGCGTAGAATGAGTATCCTCTAGAATCCTACCAAGCGTGTCGCCGAAAGGGATAGCATAACACTGTGACATACCTATTCTTGTACGTCTTGTTGCTCGCAATCACCATACATTGTGAACAACAAACTCAAAAGTGGGACGCATACCGATGTCTCCGTTCTCGTCGTAGAGCGCGGCAAGGCGCGGCTTGACGTCGGCGAGGAAGTGCTGCAGGCGCGGCGCGCGGCCGGCACTACCGCCGGGGAACACCAGCTCTGTGTCGAAGATCGTCATCAGGATGCTGCGGACAAGTCACTGCATATCATAAAACCTCCCTACAGTGTTTTCATTGCGGCATAATGGTTACGAAAAAAGATCCAACAAACAAACAAACCCTGACCTGATGACAATGGGACAGACCACGTGGGAAGTATATGCCCTTTCAAAGAAAAAAACACATATTTAAAATTACTTAATTTTTACACAGACAGACAGGGGGTTTTTTAAAATTCGCTTGTTGTAGTAGAGTGTAAGTGCACCTCACCTGCCAACAGTTTCGCGCACATTCTGGTACGGGTGCTGTATGAAGTTGGCAGCGTCCAGCCGCTTGAGCAACTCGGCGGCGAGCGGCGCGGCGCGCCACGTCAGTGATCCCAGAGCACCCTGTTCAATACAGTTTTTTTTATTCGATGACTATACACCATATACTTCAATGATTGTAGCGGGCTAACTTGGAAGGGGAACAGACAGACACACATATACATAGACACCCAGATACAGAGGAAACTTATAACACCCTTTCCCGTGGGTTTAACAAGTGTAAATTGAAAATTTAAAGCATCCCCGACATGTTACAACATCCTAATCGCTAGTCAGTAATCGTTAAAATAAAAATATGTAATCCGCCATTTTGTGGCGGCGGCCATCTTGGACTGATTTTCACCAAACATAGCTATGAGGGCCCGTACACGGACAAACGTGTTTGTCAAACACGTAACATTTTTACGTGTATTTGATAGTCTGTGGTCGTGCTTGTCAAACAAACTACGTGTTTGACAAACGGAAACGGAGGTGTTTGATTGGGTGCGCTGGTGTTTGATGACCTTGTTCAAACAAAACCGTAACAAAAACAAGTAAAAATTTTACGTGTTTGACCGTGTATGGGCCCCTTAAGAATACTCCCGATTAATTAAACTTACAAAAAAAAAAAAAAAAACAAATTTCGTATATCCGTTCGAAAGCTACGATGCCACAGACCGACACACACTCACACGGACACTTATAACACCTAGGCGTTTTTGCGTCGGGTGTTAAAAAGGACAAACAACAGGCTGTACGCAATGCTGTCTCAGGAGTCAGCTCACCTCAAGTCCCGGGGGACCTCAGGGTCGCGAGCGGCTGGAGGGGGGGTCCAGGCGTTCATTTTTTCATCTCCATAATGACCCTGGGAAGATGGTAGCTTGATGTGGCACAAGCAGCCTTAAAATCCATACGTGCAGGTGGTTCGGGGCTATTCTCCCTGAGATGAGCCCAATGGCGTCGCGCAAGGAAGGCATCGGATATGTTCTTAGGAGATCTCGGAGCCCTCCAGTATGTCTCCTCGGTCGCCACCGAGGGGGTTTTAGTAGGTAAAAATCCTACATAACCCGACTTCTCTTCCCGGAGGTCGGGTATCTTAAGATTTCTCTCCCGTTAACAAAAAAAAAAGGAGTCAGCTCACCTGTAGGGCATAAAGCCTCGCGCAGACCACGAAGGAAGTGTGGTGGTCGGGATCGGCGTCGCCCAGCGCGGGCGGGGGCGCGCACAGCTGCAGCAGCTCCCGCAGCACCGCCGCGCCGCGCACCGGGTCCAGCTTCTCCACGCCCGTCGCCACGCACGTGCCCCAGTCCTCCAGCGTCTCTGCCGTTACCGACGTCAGCCCTGGGAACATAATCCACGTAGAAACATACACGTCCTAATACTTTCACAGGTTCAGATACTTTCTTAAGGGCACGATCTTCGACCGCAGTACCTTGCGAACTATTGAAGTGAGTTGCACGAGCCACTTTGTTATAAAGAAAGTAAAACAGTCATGATAAAAAAAAAGAAAACTTTTTTAATAATAATAATAATAATAATAATAATAATGCATTTATTTGCTGTAAACATGGGTTACAATATAGATCTCAATGTCAACATCCATCCAAACATGTTTTGCCATATTGGCGTGCAAATATTAAATTAATATTAGTAAATGTCGAAACAATTAAAATCAATATAATTAAGGTTAGTTGTAATTTATAATAAGTAGTAAATGTCAATACGTTAAAATCAATATAATTAAGGTTAGTTTTAATATAATATGGACTATGGTCAAGTTGTAAAATGTCAAATTAATCAAATTTCATTTTAAAATAGTCTCTAACTTCATAAATATTTTCGTTTAACAATTTATTTCTTAAATAATTTTTGAATTTATTAGTGGTAAAAACCTTAACATGATCTGGCAAATAATTATAAATTTCGATAGCCATGCAATACATATTTCTTTTACAGACCTTTAATTTTTGGGGTGGTATTTCGAACTGTATCATCTTATTTCTTCGGTCTCGCCTTACATTTTTTTGTGGAAATAGCTGCATATTTTTCCTTACAAATAAGCATACCTCATAGATGTATAAAGCTGGCAGAGGTAATATCTTCTTTTTCTTAAATAGAGGTTTACAGCTATCTAGATAATCAGCACCACATAGCGCCCTCATGCATCTTTTTTGAGCCCTGAATACTCTGATTGAATCAACCGAATTCCCCCACAAAGCTAAACCGTACCTTAGAGTAGACGAGATATAGGCATGATATGCCACAGTAGCTGCGGCTTCAGAGACAGTTGCTCTAAGCCTTTTCAGTATATAAGTAAATTTATCCAGTTTTGCACATACTTTATCAACCTGAGCTTTCCAGTTACAATTTATGTCTATAGTTATCCCTAAAAATGTGGCTGTATCTACTTCTTTAATATTAATGCCGTCATAGTTAATATTAATATTTATGTCGTTACTATTATATGTCCGAAAATGTATGAACTGAGTCTTACTGAGATTAATATTTAGTCCATTGTTTGTGAGCCAGTTAGTAACTTCTTTGAGAGCCTTGTTTGTTTCGGTTTCAATCATTTGTTGGTCATTACTTTTTATAACTATTGTCGTGTCATCTGCATATTGGATACATTTTTGATTTACTGAAAGGGGCAAGTCATTTACATATACAAGTGTAGCTGCCTACTCGCTTACTCGCCACGATGCTGCGCATACCGGAGTTTCTGTTCCGTGTCCGCACGCCGCCGCTGCCGCCCGGTGACTGAGTGCGCGCTGGCGTGCGGGTCATATTTATACCTTCCGTTGTCCGAGCGGACTTTCACGGCTCACTCATTTCGCGCATGCGCAAAGAGCACTAGATAGTAAGTGATTCTATTGGTAGATGTAAACTGTGTACTCGTTAGATGTATGTAGTATGTAAGCTCAATAATTGTATATAGTAGGCTAAGATTTGTAAATAAATTATTCCATTCTATTCCAATCGTGAGTTTAATTAATACAACCCAGAACTTCCTAAACAAGGAAGAGGAGAGGACCAAGTATACTCCCCTGAGGTACGCCATTTGAATTAGTCATTAAATTTGACTTGTACACCTTTTTATAATTACCCATAATGTTTGATATTTCTACATATTGTTGT
The DNA here is from genome assembly GCA_933228805.2 of Hipparchia semele. Taxonomy (NCBI): domain Eukaryota; kingdom Metazoa; phylum Arthropoda; class Insecta; order Lepidoptera; family Nymphalidae; genus Hipparchia; species Hipparchia semele. Next base: position 2,968,292 of record OW121725.1, on the reverse strand, counting down.
CTATTTGTAAGATAACTTTTAATCCAGTTATATGTGGTACCTCGTATTCCATAGCTATATAGTTTACTAAGTAGAATTTCGTGTGAGACTGAGTCAAATGCTTTACTCATGTCTAATAATAGAGCCACTGTAATGGCTTTATCATTTAGTCCCTCTGTTACGCAACGTATTAGTTCAAAACAAGCCGTGATAGTGGAATTATTCTTACGGAATCCATACTGATTTGGGTGTAATAGGTTATATTTTGTCAAGAAGTTGTATATTTTATCATGTAGGACTTTTTCAAAAACTTTGGATAGAATCGGTATAAGTGTTATGGGTCTGTAGTTACGGATGTCTGCTTTGTCACCTTTCTTAAACACTGGTTTAACAACTGAATATTTTAACCGCTCTGGAAAAATGCCTTGTTCTAGTGATAAGTTAATAATGTGACATAACGGTTTACATAGATATCTAGAACATAGTTTAAGTATTTTTGTGTTAATGCCATCGTACCCCGTGGATTGTGTATTATTAAGATTTTTAATGATTTTGTTTACATCTGTCTCTATAACTGGGTTTAAAAACAAAGTATGTGAAGCTTGTGCAGTTTTATAATGTTTTTCAAGAATGTTCTTATCATGTACTATATTAGTAAAATATTCATTGAACTTATCTGCAATGTCTTTAGGTTTAGTGAAGTTTTTGTTATCTTTACATATTTTATTTATTACCTGGTCTGTAGGGCTTTTTATATTTGAGGTATTTTTTATTATCCTCCATGCAGCAGAAGTTACTTTTTTAGCTCTCATAATGCGACGCAAATTAACAATTTTATGACTGCTCAGTATGCAATTTTTTAAGACTACCGAATATTTTTTGTACAATTTTAAGTTTTGTTTTTTATTTGAAGCATTATATAAGTATTTAATGTAAAGTTGCCGTTTCACGATACAGCTTTTCTTAATGCCTCGTGTCAACCAATTTGTTTTAGGTGGCTTATTTATTATTTTTACCCTTATGCGGGGAAAACAGACATCATAGAACAGCATTAGAATCTCGTGGAATCTCTCAAATGCAGTATTTGTGTGTGGTTCATCTAGGATATCGTTAAAAGAAAGAGCTGAAATACATTGCCTAAACTTATCCATATTATCTTGGCAATAATCTCTTCTTTCTTCTATCCATTCCTGTTTGACAGGATTTACATTTTTGCTCTGCTCTAGCTGAAACATGAGAACCTGAGCGGTTTCATGGTCAGAAAGTCCTAGTAGGTGATTAGTTTGTTTTGCACAGTCGATGTTACTAGCTATTATATCAATACAAGATTTTTTTCTAGTTGGCATTTTAAGATGTACAGTTAAATTGTAATTCATTAGTATAGATAATAACGATTGTGTATTTTTATTGCTTTTTAATATATCTAAGTTCCAGTCACCACAAATAATTACTTTAATATCTTTTAACTTGTGATATTTGGTAAGTAACGAATCTAAACTTTTAAAAAATATATGCACATTTGAAGACGGGGTTCTATATATACATATTATGATTAACTTATACTGAGATAGATGGATACCACAGCATTCAAAATGATATGTTTCTGCATAGCTTTCTAAGTCTAAGATTTTATAATTTATGTGTTTGTTTAAGAGAATACACGTGCCTCCTCTTTTTTCATCTTTACGAGAGTAGGATGCTGCGACGTTAAAGTTTTTGATATGAAGGTTATTTATTGATCCCTTCTTGATAAAAGTTTCACAAAGACAAATTATATCAATACTACATGTATTTTCTTGGAATTCAGTCATCGTAATTTCAAATAAATCTTTTTTACTTAAGATGCCAGCGATATTTTGGTGTAATAACTTTAAGTTTACTTTATTATTAGGATCGAAAAAACGTTGTATTATTTTCTTTGGTTATAGGCTTAAAGTAGTATGGTATTGTTCCTTTTGATGGTTTTTTAATTTCGTTTAAAAAGCTATGACTGTGTTGAGCATTCTTTGTGTTCTGCCGTACTGGTGGCCCTTTATTTATATTTTTAAAAGTTAGGAATCGTTTCTTGTATTCCTCATAGTCAAGTTCAAAACTTACTTTTTTTGCTATTTTTTGTAAATATTGGTATTTATTTAAATAGGATTCAGTAACTCGGATAAATTTACAATTGTTGTGACATTGTATAAGCCCTGAGATATAGTTATTTAAGAGTCTTTCATTAAGGTACGGATTATACAGTGTCTGAAGGACATATACTTTGTTATGTTGTAACTTATTTAGCGCAGTACCAAGGTCTCCTAAAAATTTATAAGGATTTTTATCATTGGATCCTACAGCTAATACAACTACGTCATTTTTACTTAGTGTCCCTTGTAAAACCTCACAATACTTTAACACTTCTTCTGCTTGTGCATTTGGCTTAATCAGCGATGTAACCGCGTACATATCGTTCCAGGCACTTTTGTTTCTATCTTTTATTATTTCTATTGAGAGACCAATAATAAATACCAATAATTTTGAAAAAAATTAACGGTAAAATATTCTTCTAAAAGCTTTTGCCTATTTTTTGAATTTTTTTTTTAGTTTAACTTTAATATACTATAAATAAAACCTGAAAAACAATTAAAAACTACACTGTTTTCGGAATATTATTTGATCGAGTGAAGTTCAAAATATGGACTTTTGAACGGTAAAATAATTTAGAACGTGTATTAAACTACAACATATATTTTTAACCTATCAAAACAAAGAATATTTGATTGTTTACTATTGAATCAAAAACAGGCTGTTTTCGGAGATCCTGCGGTTAAATAATTGTGCAATTGGATCGAAATATCGACAATCCCAACTAAAATAATTACCGTGGTACGTACTCGTGATATTTAATAACAATTATGTCAGTAAACCACGAATCAAGTCTAAAATCTTTAATAAATTAAAAGTATATCTATATTCTGTTATAATCTACATGTATTTTTTGCTAGGAAAAAGGAAACGCATAAACGACGAATTTAAGCCGGGCACTTACGACGTTTGGGTTTTCACTTGTAGAAGTTTCATGTCGGTATACTTAGCTCGTCACTTACGCCTTTATGGGAGAAAGGTACTTTTTAAATCAAGGTACTTACACCACAACCTCTAAGTACGGATAAAATACATTCGAACCAAAACATTATCTCCAAAATTTCGGTTCCAAGATTTCTGACGACAAGTTTCTTTTTTTGTGCTCGTTTTTGTCCTTTTTTTTCTAGGGTTGAACTCATATTACACTATACTGTATATAGGATCCCTATGTCATATCATAGATTATTTATCATCCTAGGAAATATATATAGTGATATATATAGAATATAGTCTATGGTACGAAATAGGATCCTATAATTAGTATAGTGTAATATGGGCCTTAGTGGGTGTTCTGGGAATTTTTTTTTTCTGTGTACATCATGCGATCAGTCGGCGGACTATGAGCAGATGTGTTGTGTCTTTTTATGTAAGTACAGTTGAAATTTTTAATTTCTTGCTTCACTGTGTTCATATTTAGGTTTTCATGGAGTTCCGATGTCCGTAGAAACCATGGCGCGTTGGAAACTTGTTTTAAAATATAGTTTTGCGATCTTTGGATGATAAAGAAAAGGAAAAGATACATACCAGCTTTGATAACTTCCATGGCGGTCTTGTACAAGACAAGCGCCCGTGTGCGAGGCCAGTAGCGCGGCGCGCGTAACGCAGCCGCGGCTAGTTCTGCCGCGAACCGCTGCGGCGCCTCCTGCGTGTCGGCGGCGCAGCGCACCGCGTGCCGCATCAGCCGCTCCGACACGCGCTCGCCGAACTGAGCGAACGCCATCTGTTGGCGAACAAATACATCATGATTTTGACGACCTCCCTGGTGCACTGGTGAGTACTGTCTTATAACTGGAAGGTCTTGGGTTCGGTTTCCGGCGGGGGCAATTTGAAAATTTATAAGTCTAGTTTGGTGGGAGGTTTTTGCCGTAGCTAGTTACCACCCTAACGTCAAAGACGTGCCGCCAAGTGATTTAGCGTTCTGGCATGATGGCGCGTAGAAACAGATTATGGGTATGACACCTTGGACTATATCATCACTTACCATTAGGTGAGATGTCAGTCAAGGACTATCTTGTCATCAAATAAAAAAAAAACAGAGAAGATATTTTACCCTCGAAATACTACTCAAGAAATCAAGGACGCTCTCGTGCTTGACTTGTCATTGAGTGAGAGTTTGAGATTGAGTGTTGTAACTTTTTATTTTGAATTTTTTGAATTTTGAAAACTGCAATACTGCAAAAAATGGTACCCGAAACATGGTGAAGCGAATCCCGTTGAACTTGTCCTTGCCCTTCTTCTCTTCCACCGTGAAGAAGGCCACGAGGCGGTCGACGTTCGCCTCGTCGCTGAAGAACTCGAACAAATACCGTTCGCCCTCCTCCATTTCCTCGGGCGGGGTGTCGAGCGACAAACTCTGTTCGCTTATGGGTGCTGCCACCTGATGGAAAAAATTTGTGGTTTAACCTTCCCCCTTCTTGGTGGGAGTGGGAGTGGGGGGGGGGCGCACATGTCTTGGTCTCGAGTCTCACAGAGTAATGTCACTTTAGAGAAATAATATAATTTTTTTTTCATTTTTCATTCCGTGCCGAGAGCTTTCTGGTATTTTTTATTTAACCCTGTATACTCTGTCACAATCTCTGTCACCATTGATATTCGTTCAGAATATTTATGTAAATTGTATTAATAAAGTTCAGCGGAGTTGAACCAAAGACAGATGTTTCATTATGTATATTTATTAAAGTATGATTTCCTCCAAGTAATGTTACCTTAAGTCTGTTAGGCCACGCGAAGAACCCGTAAATATAGTCTCGTAACCACGGCCTGTCCCACTCCTCGTCAGTCTTTATTTCCTTGTCCTCAGACCAGATGGCCCACTCGAGGTCCTGTCTGTAACCTGAAAATAAATGCCAGTACCTACATAAATGCCTATTCAAATATTGGATAGAAGCAGGCGATACTTTGTGGAAGTTCATGATTAGCAAGAAAAGGTTAGAATTATTTTGCTCTAATCGCCAACAGAAAAAATCTGTATGGTCAAACATGCAGTTACAACCTGAGCACCGCTTACCTCCCCAACCAAGCAAGAAGGCTGAAGGAAGAAGTGGTTGAGGAGTTGGATACCTCGCAGACTACTGATGCTGCAGCATCAGTAGTCTGCGAGGTAAACCCTTGAGTAGATCTGTACAAATTATAGCTTAGATCCACCTAGATCACGTCAGCCTTAAAACAGAGATAACGGCTTCAAAATCAGTTCATTCATACGAGGGAATAAACAGATACACACGTCAAACTTATAACACCTCTCTTTTTCCTTCAAGGGTTAAAAAAAACTTGTGGTAAGGGAGATAAAGATGCTCAATGAAGGACTTATTCAAGATTTTGGGCGTGAATTAAATAAATCTTACCAGGTATATGCTTCTCAGGTTTCGGCAACCCCATAACCTCATAAGGATCGATTTCGATCTTCTTGATCTTGTTCTTCCTCTGCTTCAACGCGTAGAGCGTTAACTTCTGCGCGGTCCGCCGTACCGCGATGTCGTCGTGCAGTAACGACTGTACCATGAAGCGTACCGCTCGCGCAGGGTACGGGGTTTGGACCAGCGGGCAGTATGTTAGCATCTGCATCGCCAGTTCTAGACGACGCCATTGTCTGTCAAATTGGGATATCAATTTTAGTGGAGAAAATGGCATCGATTTTTTTCATTTGCTTTTGTAAAAAAATATAAATAATATTGATGTCTCAAGTACAATAATCCTGAAATAACGAAAAAACGAATAATTTTTTAAATATAAATCGAGGCCACATCTCTCGGGAATCGCGTCCTAAGTGTGTTAACCAGATTACACTACGGCCAAGTCGAAGTGTATCTACTTTTTCAATCAGTTTTTTAGCAACTGTCAGCGACATCTATAGATGTGGGTTCGAATCTCTGTGGCCGCGGAAGTTTTCATATGTATTTAAGAATTTATTCAGATATTTCCTTCAAGTGTTGGTTTTAATAAAAACTACCCATGGCTCCACTCATGTTAAGTTTAATTTGTTAAACCCCTATTTTACCTCCTTCGGGGTTGAATTTTCAAAAATCATTTCTCAGCCTACGTCATCATAGCTATCTGTATGCCAAACAGACCGATCCGTAAAGTGATTAAAAGGTTCAGGGTTTTCTCTGCGGGCGGTTGAGAGCACCATGCTCAGAGTAATCCTTGAGATTATTTATTTATTTATTTATTCAGACACACAACAGATAATGACAATACAAGACAAATATAATACAGCCATGATTATAAGCTAGCCACTTTCCACAACAATGTGTCTACATAAGCAGCAGATAGTCGGACGTGTCATTTAAAACTAAAAGAAATTTGAACTAAAACAAAAATATACTTATAAACTATTGCAAATTGTAGGTAACTATGGATATAATTTTAAGGTTGGATATTTTAAAAAGAGTAAGAACAAACAAGATAATCAAAAACAAGATATACGTAGGTACTACAGAATACTATACAAATCGCAAAGCATCGCAGCTGGCGAGTGACCTGACAAAAGCAGCAGAATTATTATTAAAAATATCAATATTACTATTACTAGAGGACACCAGCTCGTTGTACAAACGGCACATTCTAACCACTGGGTTATAGTAAGATGTGTTATTTTTATATACATTAAGTACGAAGGTTTTACATTTCTTGGGACAACGGCTAATCTTCATGGGATGCCTAATATTGATATTAATTAAAGATAGTAGCACGGGGGAGTCAATATATGAGTGCAAAATTTTGTGTAAGTGTCTCAACAATGAAATGTCTCTCCGAACTCTCAAAGATTTTACCTTAAAATATTCTAACCTAAGTGCATAACTACTCAAAGAGCGATACTGACCAATACGCCAAGACAAAGTTCGGAGGCAACGTCGTTGAACTCGCTCTATACGATCCGAGTGAACGGAATAATAAGGCGACCAGATGACAGATGCATATTCAACTACGCTCCTCACAAAACAGTTATATACAGACAAAACACTTTTAGGTTTTTTGAAATCTCTACTGTTTCTCAACACAAAGCCCAGCATTTGATTAGCTTTTTTAATTATATGGTCATAGTGATCCCGAAATGTAAGTTTACTATCTATGAATATACCTAGATCCCTTACTAAATTCTTCCGCTCAAGTGTACTTTGACCAATCTTATATTCGTACAAGATATTCTGCTTTTTGGAGGAGTAAGTTATAACTTGGCACTTATTAGCGTTGAGTGTCATAAGATTCTTATGACACCATTCCATTACTCGATTCAGGTCGAGCTGTAGTGTAATGCACTGTTCAATATTCGAGATCTCGGTGAAAATTTTTAAGTCGTCTGCATAGAGAAGACATTCACTTTGGATGACCTTTTTAATATCATTTATGAAAATGATGAAGAGAAGAGGCCCCAGGTGCGAGCCCTGGGGTACCCCCGATGGAACAACAGCAGCGGCTGAGAGATACCCCTTCAAAGCAACAATTTGACTGCGTCTCGTAAGGTAAGACGTAATCCACCTAAGCAAATTCCCATGGATTCCATAGGCTGCGAGTTTAAGGCCCAGTAATTCGTGATTGACGCGATCGAAAGCCTTAGAGAAATCTGTATATATAGTGTCAACTTGTTTAGTTTTTGCAAAGGCACTACAGATGTAATTCTTAAAAATTAAAAGATTACTAACCGTGGACCTATTCTTACAAAACCCATGTTGTTCAATGCAAATATCTGATTGGATATGATTATATAAGGCATCATAAACAAAGCATTCGAATACTTTAGCTATACATGAAAGCAAACTTATAGGCCGGTAGTTTTCACATTTATTCTTATCACCAGATTTGAATATGGGAATGACGTAAGCTGTTTTCCAAGCAGATGGGAAAAAACCTTTCCTGAGTGAATCGTTAAATATGATTGTAAGTGGCAAAGATAGTTCATGGGCACATGATTTAACAAAAAATGGAGGGATTCCGTCTGGACCGGTGCTCTTATTACCATCTAATTTACGTAGCCTTTTGTCAATTTGCTTTCTATTGATTGTTAAATCTGATAGCACAGAATTATTGTTGTTAGTCGGAAAACATGATTCTAGGTTAATATGAGCACTAGTACTAGTTCTTTGATCGTACACAGAGTTAAAGAAAGCAGCAAATAAATCACAGATACTTTCCCCATCCGTTGCAGATACACCATTATAGGTCATGGAATCAGGAATATAATTAATATTTTTTTTTTTAGCATTAAGATACTTCCAGAACATTTTCGGGTTGCCCTCCAAAGAGTCTTCAGCGTTATCAGTAAAAACCGAATAACATTTAGCGATCAACCTCTTACTGCGGGCTCTAAGTAAGTTGAAAGTATCATAATCGCGCGGGTTATTGAATTTTTTATAACGCGCGTGATATTTTAGTTTTTCTTCAATACAACGAATCAACGGATAACTGTACCAAATAGGATAAGCAGAGGAAGGATCCTTAGAGAATGGTGTATGGCGTAGGATTATTCTATTCACATTATTATAGAAAGCAGTAACCATATCATCTATACTCCTATTAGCCAATATCATTTCCCAATTTGTAGTGCGCAACTCATTTTTAATTTCCGTATAATTACACTTACGAAAGTTTAGACGCTTCATACCAATATTATGTTTCAGCTCACGGCTACTTATATCACTGTCAATGTTGACCTCAAGTGGAGGATGATGTGCATCAGGACATATTAAAGCCTCCGTATTCACGACTGTGCATTTTAATCGACGTGAAAGTACTAAGTCGAGGATCCTATCATTCTTGTTAGCTATATAATTGTGTTGCTTTAGATTACAAAGAGACATGGAGTCCATCAATAACGAGGCTTTCGCGTCACGAGGATCACTTGGAGTGACAGTGGTGTCAATATTATTTTTAGACCAGGTGATATAAGGAGTATTTATATCGCCAATTATAAGAAATGGAAAATTAGCATTACTATGCTCCGTCATTATTTTATAACAGTTATCATAAAAATCTGATATCATACTAGAATTAAGGTAAGGTGGAAGATAACACGTGCAAAGGTGTATTTGGTTTGAGCTGACTAAAGGATTAGGCATTATAGTTATCCACAGTTCTTCAAATTGACTCTCCCATGTGTGCTGTCTTACATACCCTAACCCCTTTTTAATTGCAACTAGAACTCCACCCCCACTAAGTTTTTTATTGCTACTAGTTTGCCTATCACGTCTGAATACTATGTACCTATTATCCACTAATTCTTCCGAAAAAACACCAATATCAATATTAGTCTCGGTTAGACATATGACATCGTAATTATTATTGCTTATGCTTAAAAATAACTCCTTCGTTTTAGTCCTTAGACCATTAACATTTTGATAATATAAGTTCATAACTAAGATTTTATATAAAGTACTAAATAAGAAAAGCTAAATGAATACTAAAACTAATCAAGTTTGCTTAAACTATCCAAAGACCTAATAAGTATGGCTCTTGATTCCTCGTTCTTTCTCATATACACTCTGCCATATTTTATCCACGTAAACTGATAGGATTTCTCCTTTTTTACTTTTCTAGCTGCGGCAAAGAGCGCTTTACACTCTGAAGAGAGATGCTCAACAACGTATACGGTTGAATTATCGTCACTTATTCCAATGTTGCTACAATTTAAAACATTGTCCTTGTGCGATTTGTTGTAACGATAAACAGCTGACAGTATGCTATCCCGATGAGTTGAAGAAGACAAGGTGACAACTATATTGCGGGGTCGGCGAGACTTCTGATCAAGTTTTGCGACCCTTCTGCAAGCATTTATGTCAGTATCCGATATGGTGCATCCAACAGTGGAGCAAATATTTTTAAAAAGTTGGATTACATTTTCATTTTTCCTTTCTGGCACCATCTGAATTTCTAAATTTCTGCTTCTGCCTTGCCTGTCTATTTCCTCATATTTCTTACTAATCAAACGAATATCGGATTCCATCATAGCACATTTAGCAGATAAATTTTCTATTTCCTTGTCTTTGCTCACAACTAATTTTTTTAAGTCGTCATGGTTTGCAGCCAAATATTCTGTAGTATCGTTAAATTCAGTCCTTAACTTCTCCAGTTGTTTTCCCACCTCCGCCTGCACAAGTAGTTTAATATCTTCCTTCAAATCCGACACCAATTCCTTTTTTATCGCAGCAAGGTGAGAAACTAATTTTAAATCAATTTTATCGCCTATACGTTTAATAATGTCATCTTCAGCGATATTCTCTATGTTTGGCGAGCTAATCATTTTTTTAGAGCATTCAGCGTTATCATCACCTGTACTGATGTTATCATCACCTGTACTGAGAGAGGTCGTCGAAGTCGCAACTCTTACGGGAGTATTTGAGTTGTCTCCTCGCCGGCGCCGCGAGCTCTGACAATTAGGGCAGATCCAACGCAAGAGTGCAGCCGCATCCGTATCACTTGGCAGGGAAACGCATAGTTTATGAAAAACTGTGTTGCAAGTGGAACATTTTATTTGGTCCGCAGACGCAAGTTCTTCTTGACATGCATTACACACTTGAAGCTTCTTATTTTGATTTTTAGGCATTTCCGTATCAAAATCTCCCGGAGATATAAAAAAGAAAACAAAAGGAAAAAACAAAAAACTGATATTATCAACTTGATACAAGTTACGAAAGTGAGATTCGAACACAGTTCAGCACAATGTTCCGCAGCGCAGTATACCACTAGGCCAAGCTGACCTAACAAAAGCTGGTAAAAATTTCAATCGGTTTTTGCCATCTTCCTGTGTGACCGGGGCGTCATTGTATTCTTGTAGGTATTACATAGAAATGGTTACCCACATTATAACTTATTCACAGTCACACAAAATAACTTAGTTTATCTAAACTTTGTACGTAGTTTTGGACAGTAAATTACTACTTCGTAAGAACAATACTGCACAACCAACACACTGACGAATCTTATAGATCAGTAATTACGAGATATTATCGATAACTTTAATTTTCAAATGACAATCGTCCGGTGACACGTCCAATCACCTCGCGTGCACGCACGCGAAAAAAAAAAAAAAAAAAAAAAAAAAAAAAAAAAAAAAAAAAAAAAAAAAAAAAAAAAAAAAAAAAAAAAAAAAAAAAAAAAAAAAAAAATTAAATCAGAAATGAGGGTATAGGAATCCGATATCCATATTATGAACTGTCCATCATTACCGCGCTTCAGCACTACATCAGTAAGTAAGTAAATTATTCCAATGGCCGGTACTCACACATTAGGCGTCTTAGCAACTTCAACTAATTCCTCAACCAACTCGTTATACACCTTCTCCATTCTGTCTGACGTCGCCATCTCTTTCTCGACGGCTTTGTCTAACAAGGCTTTGAATGCGAGATCGTTTAGTTCCGCTTCAGGGATAAGGTTCTTAGCACATTCTATGGCACTGTCTGAGATCGTCAGTCGGGTGTTGACTGTGGGGAACTGGCGATGCAGACAGTCGCTGAACGCTTGTTCTAGCCTGTAGGCAAAAATACAAGGTGTTTGTTAATGTCCCTATCCTACCGAAACCCATAAGTTGGGGTCGGTGTATAGATACATGAAAAAATATCATGAGACGTGTAGCTCATATCCTGGCCAAGTTATGAGGACTTCAAAAATTCACCATAAATGTTTAGGTGGCAACCTTTAAAACAGCTGATTCAATGGCAATGAACTGCCAACGATAAAACTATGAATGGATGTTTGTAGGCCTACAACGTACTACTTGCTATGCTATAACGTTGCGATAAAATATTCCAGATGCGATACCTAACCATTAATCGGCATGTAATTAAATCTGTAAACCTGTAGTATTGTTCAGTAGAGTGAAAATCGATTAGAAATCTCGTATTTTTGCAAGAATATTCCCGACTACTTTCGGACTCCATAAGTTAAAGTCCGTACCTACGTAATCCATAAAGTGACTGCCGCCTCTTTATTTGCAGGTAATTAATATCTCGCGTCGTGGTTTTGATTAACAATGACTGTATGTGAATGAACGAATGAATGTGTGTGATATTTTTAATAATAAATCAATTGCAAAACGATACAATAATTATTATTATCGCTTGCAGTACAGTGCAGGCATATTACTAGCATTTGTAGTCGAAAGCGAGCGGTGTCCGGCGTAGTGATTTGCACCGGCGGCGCGGAGAAGTGATTTTTCACCGGAGAATCACCGGTGACTCTCCGGTGAAAGTAATCGGTGTTTAACCGATTATTATTGAATCATAACTCAAGTAATTTAATTTAAATAAAAAGAAGTTTGTTGAGGAACATTGTTAATTATTAACTTAATAACATTTATTCAAATACAATTACTTTATCATTATTTCCTACCTCCTTAAATAATAATTATCATAATAAAGTAAAATATTTTTTTTCTTAATATTTTTTTTATTTAAAACCTTTACAATACATCTAATATCATTTTGAGTTCACACAATATCGATGCGCTTAAAATTCCTGTGCATTGTACTAGAACATTAACAGTCAATAACATTTTAATTGATGCTAAATCTGTATTCGAATTCACCGGAGATCTCCGATGAATCTTCGGAGAATGGCAAATCACCGGTGATTTTCACCGGTGCTCGAAATTCCCCGCTCTAGTTCCGGCCCCTTCCAAAGCCGCGTACGTGCTTTGAATATTAAATAGGTACGTCGAACACCGTAAGGGCGAGCCCTCACTGGAGTGCGACATCGCGTTGTAAAAATCATAGACGTAGCGACCACAACGCACCGTGGAAATGTCCGCTGTGCACCGTAAAAACGGATGATTGATTAATTGATCAAGATGATTAATTACGATATCGATTATCTGATTTACTTGATTCAGGATTGTCCTGTCCTTTGGGAGAAACCAACGGAAGATTGATGCGTCTTAAGCCAAGCAGAAGTAGTACTTAGTGCGGTCCATGTCTCATTAGAAACTAAACTAATGGACAGAGTTTTCTCGTACTATGTCCTATGCGATGTAATTTTTCGTTGCGCAAACGCAACCGCAAGTCTTGCTTGTAGCCTCGCCTTTACATCGAGCGGCGCGGTCAAAGTCATTCTTGGAATTACTACTACGGAAAGGGATTTATGTGGCGTATTGTTATTATGTCTTCAGTTAGGGTTTCCAAAATGTTTTTTTGTTAATTAATTAATTAATTTTGTATGAAAGTTTTTGATAATTAATTTTCACTTTTTACCACCGCCATTGTGTTTATGGGGTCAAAGTGCATGGGTGGTTGCTGGTAAGTTATACACATTAACAAACACCTTGTATATTACTCAAAAAAAAAAAAATTCAACATTCAAAATTATTTATTTCACGTAGGCCAACTTGTAGCTCTTATGAAATTATGACACGTCATGATTTTACCACCTGTTCGGTTACTGTTTGGAACTCTCTATCTCATATCGACGTGGAACCTCTTTGGATATTAGTAAAATGACAGTGCTTTTTTGCCCCAAATAATATACGAATAAAACTCCCATGTATTTTTATATGAATTTAAAAAAAAGCTTAAAATAATTTGTATAAAAAAAAATGACTAGTAGAATACTATGCACTTATGATAAATCTAAGATGGCCGCCACCACAATATGGCGAATGACGTATTTTTCTTTAAATTTCATATGTCGGGGGTGTTTTAAATTTTAATTTATACTTGTATATTAGTGTGAAGCGTGATAATAGTACATTATGGTACAAGTGTAAAAGTTGGTGATTACCGCTGAGGCGCTATTGAGACCCGAGCCGTCAGGTGAGGGTCTTAAGGTAGCCGAGGACGGTAATCATCAATATACACGTGTATCATACGACGTTTTTCAACACACTTGTGAAGAAAATAATACTAAAATAGTATATTATGGTACAAAACAGTGAAAACGAGTTGTGAAATTTTTTTCGCAATGGCGGGAAAAATTAATGTTGTTTTTTTGTTCGCTCTCTTGAGATGTTCTTGAGGGCAGGCAAAGATCGACGACCATACAGCCTATTCAGGTGTTTATTTGATTTAATTAGTTTTCCGGAATGCGCGCGCACCTTTAATGGCCATAGACTAAACGAACGAGGTTTCTTTTTTTTTTTTGGCTTTTCTCTTATAGCCACGTACAAAATGGAGAATTTCCAGTTTTCTTTATTACAGAAAAAACAAAAGTTAGTGACAGTTTTATTTATTAAACACGTACAAGTTGAAATTATCTATTTAAATACGAAATTGTATGAAATGAGCAAGCAATAGGTATCTTGGCAATAGGTAGGATCTTTTTTGTAATAGAAACTTTTTTAAGAACAAAGCAATTCAACCAATAAAATTAAAAAAAAATAATTCTATAACTCACATTGTGAATAATAGTAATCAAAAGTCACAGTTTGAGTTAAAGGTGTCATTGTGTGCCTACTTGCGGTGAACCGGGAGCCATTTTATGAGCAAGTGTGTTGAAAATTTTATTTACCTTAATATACTAGGTTTTTCACTTAGCGGTGCTTTCAGGATAGCAGGCCAGAGGGCCCGAATAACGTCCCAGTCCTGCTTCGCGATCATGGGTCCGACCTTGGGGTACATGATGATGTGAAGGGCGCCCTTGTGCCGCGCGTGCCACTCGTCGCCCTCGCCGCCCTTCGCCAACAGCTCCACTAGCTTCGGCACTAGCGCCCGGTACGAGTACGGGAAGTGGCTGAGCATCCAATACAGGCGGATCTGGGCCAGGATACGGACCTGGGGAAATTAAAACTATAATCAACATCCCATCTATGGCACACTGCTAAACAATCCATCAACGGCTCAGTACTGAGCAACCCATCAACGGCTCATCACTAAGCAACCCATCAACGACTCACTACTGAGCAACACATCTACGGCTCACCACTGAGCAATCTATCAACGGCTCACCACTGAGCACCTATCAACGGCTCATTACTGACCAACCCATCTACGGCTCACTATTGAGTAATTCATCAACGGTTCACTACTGAGCAACTCATCAATGGCTCACCACTGAGCAACCCATCAACGGCTCACCACTGAGTAACCCATCAACGGCTCAACCCATCTGTAGCTCACTACTGAGAGGTTGCTCAGTCATCAACGGCTGGCTAGTGAGTGCAGGTTTCCTTCAAGTTTCCTCCGGTGCGATTGGCTTCCATAATACAATTTTTAGTGACATTTTGCGACCGATCGCGTAGCGATTGCTGTCGCGTTGCTATTGCTGTCGCTACTGCAATTTTTTGAGTAATCACGATGCGGGCTTTACTCACAGAGCTATAAGTGTTGATGGAGAGCTCGTACAAAGCATCCAACGCTTGAAGTCCCGAAGGCGTCATCCCAGCGTCGCACACGAGGTCCAGCCGCGACTCAAATTGCAGCCTCGCCGCGTCGGCCACCAGCATCCGCAACCTCGCCGCCCCCGCTTCGTCACCTCCATTCCCCACCCCCGCTTTACCGAGGCCCCCTCGGCCATCGAGGGCCCTCTCCAAAGCGTTGTACGAACGCAATTTGGCCTCTATTCCAGGCCCTGATCGAAGGCCTCTTACGACTATCACGCGTTCCCAAACCTGAAGCAATAGGGGATTTTGTTTTATTAAAATACGAGTGACTTGATCAGCTCTCACTAACTTCACTTATGTTCGATGTCGTAAGTGAAGTTAGTTTCCTGTTATGAAGTGAAAACGTGTAGAAATCAAAAAAGTTTTATTTTGCCCTTGAATAAGTTTGTAGCCTATGGTTATGCAAAGTGCTAGTCTTATTTTGTTAAAATGTTAAGTATAGTAAATTTGGCAATGCAATTAAGAAAATTACACTTGTTACTGCACTTTGTGCATTAGTTGCTAATAAGACAATGTAATAATTTATGTTACACTGTAATAGTAACAGCTACATAATTATGTTGTAACATTTTGCTTTGAAAAGAGCACCTGCTGATTTTCTTGCCGGCTAAATTCTTGACATATCATAAGAGCCATATGAAAATTTTTTTTTTTTTTTAATGTAGCTCTTGGATAAGACCCAAAAGCTTTGCGATCAAATTTTTTGTGGAATTGTCCACTCACCTGAATGAGCATGTCCAATCCCCTGGTGTCGTCCGTCTTATCATCCAGCATCCGTGTTTGGACGTCGAGCAACAGCTGAGTGAGGGCTACTCGCATGTTCTGCCCGTCTAACGTCACTTCGTATGGTACGGCGTTCGTGAACGGCAAACACGTGGCCGGTACTTGGGACTCTATCCTGTTAAAATATTAAGCTACTTATCTCTTTGCGTTAACTGCTGTCAGTACAGCTTAGTTTGGTGGCCAGGCACCAGGATCCTTGTTGACAACAAAAACAAAAGTCTTTTGATTTAAAAAATAAGTGTACCAATCATGGTGAAAACTTTCACAATGGTATCTAATTTAGATCAAAAAACCTTCATAATGGCATCTCATCTTTCAACACATCGTAGGAACCCTTTAGGAACCAGAAATCGGCTTACAAAAGATTCAGAATAATTTCATGTAAGCCAATATGTGTCCCTAATAATAAGTCAAGACTCAACCACTGGTTCGGGAAGCAAATTATCTACTTGTCGTTATTGAACTTACTACTGTGTCTGAAACTTTGTTTGCGTGGATTTAGTTCTTTATTCCAGAAAATCATCGAGCACTTTTTCTCTTTGATTTTTCACGATAAAAATCACCTATGTCCACCTCAGATGCAAGCTATCTCTGTCCAAAAGCCTAAATCGGTTCAATTGAGCTATGAAAAGAAATCATGCAGACAGGAAAATTTTTGGCATAATGTCTTAAATATACGACTCACATAGCAACATGCTCCTCATCCGGCGGCGGCAGGAAGTTGCAGCCCACCATCATTGCGCTGAACACGTAGAAGCTCTTCATCCTTCGCTCGCGACTGATGTCCCTTTCCCCTTTCAACCACTGCCTCAGTCTGGTCACCTCGTGTTTCACATAGCGGTCCACTAACATCTGCGCACACTCCGCTTCCTCAGCGTTAGGCACATGCCATTTCAGGTTCGCATCTTTCAATAAACAACCTCTGCCCCATTCTCGAATTGGTAACCATGTTTCCGGAGCACTTCCATAGTCTTTCGCGGAACTCCTCCATTCCTTTACATCCACGTTTGATAATGAATGAAATATATGGGCCAAGGCATCCGCGGCGCGGATTAACGCGTAAGTCGCGTGTAACTTTAAGGCGCGATCCAGTACTGGGATAATTTGTGGAATGTATTTGAGCAACGCCGTACCGTCACACTCTACCACCTGTTTGAACAGAACGAGTCTGTAGCAAAGATCTCGAGGAGGATTCTCCTCCTTTAACGCCTCATCGTGCGCTACCAGCTCTGTTAGTTCTTCTATTAGTTTTGGTAGAAACGCCGCTAAAGTAGATTCGGAATCGATTCGACTAAAAACTTTTAGGAGGATCCCGACCATGCTGCCTGCGACGTTTGTCTCGAATGTGGTTTCGGTGGCGAACGATTTGAACTTCCTTAACGCTTCCTTGAATATTTTGGGGGAGCACTGCATTAATACGGCGGTAGCAGCGGAGGATATGGCTGTTTCCATAACAGCGTCGGTCTTACTCCTAACGCTGTCGTGGTCTTTAGTGTCCAGACGCGCATGTTCTGTGACAGACGACTCTATAATGACGAATAACCTGTCCAGGAAAATTAATACGAAATCCTCGAACTGTGCGGTCGACTCGCAAACCAGCAACTCTTCCTCGGTTAAATCGGGATAGTGTTCGTGAGCGGAACTGCAGTCTACGTAAGGTATCATTCCACTGAAAATTAGTATGAAATGTAATGTGACCAATGTTTTCTTTATATCGTTCGGGTCCAGGCCGGGTAACACCGCCATCAGGAAAGGGACTACGTGGGTCGGACCTTCGGGGTAATCTGCGTCCGCGCCTCGAATCATCGGTCGAGCCACTGCGGCCACGGCGGACATCGCCGCGGTGACCCTGTGAGGCTCGGTCAAAGACGTTAAGGACGTCCTTAGCCTTTCGATTAGAGGCGGTATTACAATCGCGGGTCGTAAAGTGGCCAGGTTCTGTAGCGCCACAGATATGTCCAGGGAGCCGCTCCTGCTGTAGACGGCTTGTAAAGTCGGTTCGAGGACAATTTTGACGAATTCCGTTATGTCGTCATCTCGTAGTTTGTAGTGTTCGGGAGTTTTGTTTTCCCAAGTTTCTTGCAATTTCTTTTCGCGTTCTCGACGGACCCTGCAAGAATATGTTTTAGATTATCGCTCTTATACGCCTTCTAAAGTTGATCGCACATTTATCAAAATGCACCAAAAGCCTTATTTTAAGTAATAATTTGCGAGGTATATCCGTATACAAACAAAATCCCATAGTCCCATTTCCGTCGAGTTACAGATTTAAAAACTTTTATACTTGTTCACGGACACCTTTTCAGCTAGAATTTGAATGGAAATGGGTATCTTGTATGTTATTGATCAAAGTAAGTAGAAAAATCATACCTGATAAGAAATTCTCTAGCCAACTTCCTCAATAAATCCCTCAGTTTGAAGGACCACCGGCCGGAGTTAGCGCTCTGCAAGTAGCTTTCCACTCCCGCCAGGAAAGACCTTAAGTGTTTTAACACGACGCCGTCTGGGTTTATGGTCCAAACTATCCAAGACGCTACAACCTTCATGTCTAAAATAAAGGGATAGATGATAAAAAAGAGAACTATGCCTTTATAGTTTATATACCACAAATTTCTTCTACCGACATAAAAAAATTAACGGGTGTAAACAATTTTTTTTAAATTTTACGAGTGAGCTCACTAAGCACAATCACATGACAGATTTGATCGTCATTAAGTGAAGCAAATTCTTCTAAGCACATTTTTGTTTTTTCAAAACATTGTGAGCAAAACTGCATGGTTGAGAGTTCTCCATAATCTTTTTAAAGCGTTTGAAGTCGGCCAATCTACACTTGGCCAAAGTGAGACTCGTGTCCAGTGAGCCGGCGATGGCTTGAGCCTGAGGACTTGAGGTCATGATGATGATCACGATGAAGAATGTTGAAGGCAGTAAGATTGTGACGTTCTAGACTTCAGTTACTCTATCTGTGGTTCTTGTCATTCCTGTTAAAACATGGTGCTACAGGAAGTCTGTCAGGAGAAGTTTGTTGTTACTACTTACCGAGCGAATGGTTCTTGGTATACTGCATGTCTTTGTAACTGACGGGTAAGTTCAGCGCGTGAAGGAACCTCATGAACATCTTGGGCACGTGCGGCGTCCAGTCCACGGCGCCGGGGTTCTTTTTCGCCAGACCAGCGAACAGAATCATGACATCCTGGGAAAACATTACAAGTATTGAGCAACTGTCATAACTTTGTCCTGTCGTGGGATCGTCTGAAATTGATTGCTGGGGTTTTACGGTTTTTTTTGCGAGCAAACGAGCAGGCGGGTCACCTGATGTTAAGTGACTACCGCCGCCCATGAACATTTGTAGCACGGGAGGCACCACCAATGCGTTGCCGGCTTTTCAGGAATTTGTTGGTCCTTGAATATGACCAACAAATACCATACCCATGTTGTAATTTAGTGGGAACACCGTCGCAGGAAGTTGGTTCCACAGTTTCAAAGTACGTAGAAAAAAAGATCTGGCACAACGGATGCCTCTGATTGACCGAGCCTCTCTCGGAATTGGCTAAAATGGATAGTTGAAGCAAGAACGCCTTTAAAACCCAAGTCTCCTAAAAATCCGAATTTTCGCAAAATCTTTTCTTCGTCATTAAAAGAGCGATAAATTAAATACATTATAACGCCTGCTTCTATTCAATAGATGTTACTGATGGCTTTTATACTTACGGAAATCCCGCACTGGTTGTTATAACACACGTCCCATAAGTTCATAAGTTGGTCGAACCACAGCAAGTGGCCATGTTCCGCGTATTTTGGATACAGCCCCACTGGCAGAAATGTGGTGAACGGACCCATCATTTGAGAGTTGGATGACCACGGACAGATTTGCGGCAGCAATTCCTCTAACATTTCTTTTGTTGCACCCACTTCGAAATATCTGAAAGCAAAGATAACTAAGTTTGTCGACTAGGTAACTAATGACTGTAAGATATGAAATCTCTTGGCCAAATTGCTCTAGTGATGCACTATTTAGGAAGGGGAAAATTCTTCTCGGTAAGCAAACTCGTCTATAAAAGTGGTGTTAAATAGAGAAGCTTTTCGAGTGCTGACCGCCAAACTTCATTTCGAAGAAGGCACATGGTGAGTGATATGTCACTCTACGCGGACGATATCGCGGGCAGAAGCTATTGTACCAATATTATACTTACGGCTTTGCGCATTTTATCATGGTCATGTAGGATGTCTCCAAAGATCTGCAATCAAAATTCAAAACGTTGAACATTCTGTGATTTATGGTTTAAGCCAGTCATGCAAACCCTGCCACCACAGAAATATCTCAAGATAGAACGGAAAATTCGGTAAAGCACGCGAGCAATCAATTGGCAATAAAGTGCAAGTTATCAAATAAAATAAAAATCTGTTAATAAGGAATTTATAACACTATTTTTAATTGTAGAAAAAGAAGCTTAAAGTTAAGTCAAAAAAGTTCTATTATTCTTCACTAGGGAGTGCTTATTTTCATTTCACTTATGAATTCTTATTAAAACTGTGGTGATAACCGTTCTATCTCAATATATTTTTGTGCCTGCCACCTTTTAATTTATGACGGTGAGGTCGACAACATGTGACGAACTAGTACCTAACGTGGTCCATATATCAAAGGGCACATACTTTGACGCTTTAAAGTGTCTGGAATATTGTCATTGCTACAACAAATTAAAAAAAACAATCATTTAGGCCTATAGCACACCTCTGCCGCGAAATCAATACGTATATTATATTATTATGTATATGCTATAGATATCCAGTTCCGAAGTCTCAAATCTTAACAATCCTTACCTAACGGTGACAACCTGTGTTAAGAGATGGACCGACATAATATATGTATACGCAAAACCTTGGAATAAGAGATGAACCGACATATAGACAAACAGGTGAAGTTTAAACAGGATTTACTTATACAGTGCGTATACGTTGACTTTTTTAAGAACTTGACATTATGATGAGTGATGAGCCAACTCTACCAACCACCAAGTATTCAAGCATCCCACCCTCGAATACTGAAACGCTTCTTAAATTTTTAGGGCACCTTATAGCTACAATTTTAAAAGCTGCTTTTTCCCGACGGCTTAAGGTTTCTTTCAAATAGAAAGCAGGCGACCGGCGCCGATCTGAAAGACGCTTATCGACTCTGATATTGCATAACACAAGCTAATAAAAGCAAGGAAACATAAAGAACAGTAAGTTAGCCATCTTAGACTGCATCGTCACTTACTATCAGGTGAGATCACAGTCAAGGGCTATCTTGTCATCGAATAAAAAAAAAAAAGAAGATTACAGACGTTTATGGAGCAAATCGGCACGGGTTCGGTAGAAAAGATACATATAGTCCTTGCAATTTACTAGGGCGCGTCAGCTACTTGTGGTTACGTCGTGTACATGCACATTGAGTAAGTGTGTGTGCCTGTCAGGAGCTTAAGTGGGAGCGGTCAGGCGCGAACAAGGTCTCGCTCCCACTCATAGAGATACGACACACACAAAACCATAAGCCACGCGCCCTTGTAAATTGCAAGAACTATAGGTACCTAGATTAAGTACCGAATGGCTACGCTGAATATCTGTTTAGATCACTGTCAATAAGCGTCTTTTTTATATAAATAGCGACGAAACGAGCAGTCGGGTCACTTGATGTTAAGTGATTACCGCCACCCATGAACACTTGTAGCGCCAGAGACACCACCAATGAGCTACCGGCATCTCAGGAATTTGTTGGTCCACCCCTTGAATAACCCCATGTTGCAATTAAGTGGGAAGACCGTCAAAAGGAGTTGGTTCTACAGTTTGGTGGAAAAAAAGATCTGGAACAGCAGATGGTTGAAGTGTACCAGGCACTCAGGGTGAGGTGGGGGTGAAAGGAGTTGTCCCAAAATGGTTTTTTATTATTGAGTGTAATTAACCAGAATGATTTTAATATAGTTCGATAGAGATCCAAAAAGGCTTCTATCTAAATAATTTACCGATTTTTTAAAGACCCCGATTTGGAGAAAATATTTTTTTTTTGTTTTGATGCATTTATGGACCTTTGCTTGTGATTACGCACCGATTAAAAAAAAACTTCAAAAATATTATTTGTCTAGGTAACTTGTCAATGTCAGGCGTATGTCAGGTGATTGTCAGGACTGTCAAAAGTGACAATTATAATGACGTTTTTGAACTTTTGGCATTTAAATGACATTAAAGTGACAGTAACAGGTGTCAGATTCAATTATTTCTAGATAAAAAAATGTTTTTAATGTTGCCATCCATCGAAAAATATTTTCTACAAACAATATTTTTCTTTATTAATTAAAAAAAAATGGGGGTTTCTAAAATTATTATTTAAATGGCGTTTAATTTTATATTTTTTTTTCTTTCATGTGATAGCAGTTTGGTTCTGGTTAATAGACACTCAGAATAAAAAACCACCCTCCATACTAAACTGGGACATGTCCTTTATTCGGTGGTGTGCGGGGCGTCTGTAGATCGGCGCTATATGCCTGCTTTCTTCATGGACACAGGGTTACCAACGATGCAGAGTCACAAAAAAACTCCAAGCGACGTACAAATACCGCTCGGCAGTATCATGATTTGCGAACGATTTTATATCTACTGAATGAACGAAGGTGCTGTTAAATATTAAGCGGCGTTACAGTATTCAGCCGCCAATTATTTAAAATTGATTTACGTAAATAAGTCATTTTCGTCCGGAAACGCGAGTCCAAACAATTCGAGGGCATCGTGTAAACCGTGGCCGGAGATAAATTTCCGAACCATGTCGAGCATGCTCGGTCCTTCATTTCCACTTTTAGCCCTGAACAAACATTTTGGACCCTCTTGATACTTATGTAGTTTTATCATAAGTGTAAATTGAAAATAGCCCCAACATTAGAATTTATGGCCGAGCTCCTCTTTTAACGACCTTCTTGACGCAGTGGTGAGCGCTGCGGTCTCATAACTGGGAGGTCTCGGGTTCGATTCTCGTCGGAGGCAATTTGGGAATTTATAATTTCTGAATTGTCTCTGGTCTGGTCTGGTGGGAGGCTTTGGCCGTAGGTAGTTACCACCCTACCGTCAAAGACCACCGCCAAGCGATTTAGCGTTCCGGCACGATGGCGTGTAAAAACAGATTAGGGGTATGGATTGAATTTACACTGCTATACCCCTTCCAAGATAGCCCGCTACCATCTTAGACTGCATCGTCACTTACCATCAGGTGAAATCGCAGTCAAGGGCTATCTTGTCATCGTATAAAAAAAAACTGTGTACCTACGATATACCTGACATCTTGTTAACCAGTTATCTACTCTATCACCAAATCCTCGATCCTCGATCATCATTTATCTAATATCTGCACATTGAGGTCATTCTAATGAGCCCAAACACCCTATACCTGCTTAAGTTGCTAAGGAGTTCGATATCCCGCAGACTACTGATTCTGCAGCATCAGCTCAAGGTTACCATGCCTTGAAAATAATCCGAAGAAACAATTCACCAAACAAATCACAAATGTTTCTAAAAAACTTTAATAAAGTACTGTATGAGCTGAATCTTCAAACGTCTGAAGCGTCTTCATAAATTATAGCTAAAATCCATCCCAATCATGTTAGGTTTCAAACAGAAAAAAATTGCATCAAAATCAGTCAATTCGTTAGAGAACTACGAGGAAACGGACAGACACAAAGATACAAACGTAGCACCCCTTTTATACCATCGGGGGTTAATAGTACATTATTGCAAAGGCAGGGAAGTAGGCAATTGCAGGTCGAGTATGAGTTTGAAGGCCGAGCCGTAGGCGAGGACTTCACTAAATACGAGACAGGCAATTGCCATTTCCCGCCGAGGCATATATAGTGCTTTTCTCAAAAGAATGCAGGGAAATAAAACACTTTTTATATTATACATCCAAATCCATCCGCCATTTTGGTTTAAATCTGGTGGAGTAGGTACAATCAATCTCCATTTCACTTTCTGAACCGTTGGAACTCATTTTGATTATTATTAAATTTATATTTATTAAGTAGGTATGTAAATAACAAATCAAGACGAATTTTCAGCTTTACCGCCAATTTTTTTTTATTATCTGTGCCGACAGGCAAACGCATTTATGGCTATACAGCCACGTAAACGCAATTTATACTAAGCAAAGAGACTATGGTATGCCAAGAATGACAAAAGAGATCCGATCAAGCAGTATTTAGTAACCCCAGCACGCCATTTCATACTGTTGTATGAAACGGCATTACATTACAAAGCTCCTGCAATATTTAAAAAAAAAACAAAAAATGTTTTGCAGGAGCGTTGTAATGTTCCAAATTCAAAAAATGCTCCTGCAATGGATTTGATTTTCTTTGTCCGACAATTCGATACTTCGCGTGTTCTTTTTTCGAAAATAATGACAATATTTCCATGCATGTTTGAGAAAAAACTGTTACTTTATAATAAGGCGTTGCGCTAGGTCCCTGATGCACAGAGTAAATTAACGCTTAGCTCCTATATTCAATCTATCTGTAATCAGTTGATAGGTTGCCTAGCAACCTTGCAAATTGTTTTCGATCGTTGCTAGGTAACTTATCGCCAGATTACAGATAGATTGAATTAATCAAGGCGGATTCGACGTCCGACGAGGTCATGATCAAGTGCAATGATTGTATCGGCATCGCTTTCATGAATCATTGACTACACGTGCGTCGCCAACTCTAGTTATTTTATTTATAGTTGTCTTAAGGCCGCCTGACAGTATAGATGCGGCCTTAGGTCAATTAATTTTAATGGAATCAATCTGTTTTAATTGCTTAAGATTATTTTAAGATTGGCTGGATGAAATGTATGCAAAGCTTTTCATTTTCTAATAGAGTTGTAATATCTATTATGTATATAAAAATAAGTCGGGTTTTCCTTCCTGACGCTATAACACCAGAACGCACGAACCGATTTCCACGGTTTTGCATTCGTTGGAAAGGTCTCGGGCTCCGTGAGGTTTATAGCAAAGAAAATTCAGGAAAAAATTTCAACAATTTAAGAACGCGGACGAAGTCACGGGCGTCCGCTAGTATATAATAATAATGTGTAATGGTCTTATAGCGAAAAGTTTCGATCAACACTTTAAGAAACTTAATTCACTTAGTACTTGGATCAAGGGCAGGATACAAAAGGTGGTACTCCTTGAGACGGCACGCATTGTGAGGAGGTTCCTCACTCTGGAGCCCTGACCAATGACTGCTTGGGACCTACCCTGCAGCAAGTGGGACCCATTTCATTGTATTATTTTTGAGGATGTTATATAGCTATACTGTATTTTTGTAAACATTTTTTTAAAATAACTTAATGTGTGTGTGTGTGTGTGTGTGTGTGTGTGTGTGTGTGTGTGTGTGTGTATGTGTGTGAAAATAAATGATCTTATCAAATGTATTAAAACTAATACCACTATATTAAGCAGATATACTTAATTTTCGGTCTATAAACTTGGCATCCGCATCACATTCACAAAGTAATATACTGGAGATATTCATAGCATGTAGAAAACGATAAGAGGTATGAGATATGGGTTTAATTTACACCAATATACCCCTTCTAAGGCTTGCCACCACGCTAGACTGCATTGTCACTTACCGTTAAGGTGAGATCGCAGAATGAACATTGCACATTCATTTTAATTTACAATAAAATACACAGGTATTAGTTTTTCTTTATCTTCTTGAAAGTGAAAATAAAATAGCATTGAAGTTATGTTATAACGAAACAGAAAACTTACGACTTAAAATCATATTAATAGAGTCTGTCTGAAAAGAAAACTGTCGTAGTACTATTGTATGGCTAATTGTGATTATATAATACAAGTACGAACTACGGTAATTGTTTTAATTGGAATTGTCGATATTTTAATCCAGTTGGGAGGTGAACTGTCCAACATAACACTCAAGGGTAGGGTATTTATTGAAATACCCCCTTAAATCAACCATAGCTTGACATATCCCATATCTGATAATGGCTGGAGAAGATGGACATAATAGTAAAAAAATTGGAATTGTCGATTGTGGAAGTTTCGATGCAGTTGTATTATTATATTATCACAATTATGTCATTAAACCGCGAATCAAATCTAAAATCTTTAGTTTGTATAGCTAATGTATTGTGCAATGCAATAAAAAAAGGCAATAAGGCACAGCAGCACCTTCCAATCCTGTGGTTCTTTTTTTCAAGAGATTGTAACATCATGTCTATCATTATAATGTACCTAGAGAAGTTTATAGTAGGTGTGCTTTTATGAGTGTAAAGTAATTGTAGGTATAATATTACTTACGTGTGATAGTGGTACATTCCAATGCTTGTTGAGCTCTTTTCAAATATCCTTATGCCAACATCGTAAAGAGGTCTCCACGGAAGTGTCAGCTCTTCGGGAGATATAAGAAATCTTTTCCTACAATCAGAAAAGCATCATTAATATTTGTTTGTATGAAGCTTATTTGTCACTCATAAATTAAAAATAAAACTGGCCAAGTCGGAAATAAATTAAAGCCAGACTCGCACAAGAAGGATTCCATAATACCATACAAAGATTTAACATGACATACTTTATTTAATTTTTATTAATACATATTTGTCCTTACAGTGCCAATATTTCTTTAATTTTTATTAATACTAGCTTTAACCCGCGGCTTCGCTCACGTTAGGTTCGATTTTTTAAACTCCTATTTTACCTCCTTCGGGGTTGAAATTTTCCAAAATCCTTTCTTAGCAGATGCCTACGTCTTAACAGCTACCTGTATGCCAAATTTCAGCTCGATCGGTCCAGTGGTTAGAGACAGCTCTAACCGCGTTGATAGATCAGTCAGTCAGTCAGTCACCTTTGCCTTTTATATATTTAGATTTGTCTTTATAGCGCCAATAGAAATACACACTCTGTGAAAATTTCAACTGTCTACCTACTGTCTGCCTGTCATTATTGTTCATGAGCTACAGCCTGCTGACAGAGGGACGGACAGCAGAGGCTTAGGGTCCTTTTAGCACCCTTTTGGTAAAAAACCTAAAAATGGTTAGGTCTAGAAGCGGTACCTTTCACAATACTCCTTTCAAATAGGATAGTATTAATTTTAGAGCTCTCTATTTAGTTTAATATACACAATAATAACATTTTTATGGAAAACTTACTTTGTGAGCATCAGAAACAAAGTTGCAAACTTGTGCACTTTGCATGGCTCTAAATCAGGAATGAGTACAAGCTCATAGGCAAGTTTTATGAACGCCAAGTGATCCTCCTTTCCAAACTTCAAGCCGTGAATGCGTACATATCTATAAAGAAAATGACATAATGTATAGGTATTTATTTATTTACTTATTTGCTAGATCAAGGTTTTTTGGACCATTATATAACAATCACAAAACAGACGAAGAAGTGTGTGTGTATATAAAAAGGTGGGATTAGTTTAATGTTTGTAAGAAATCTTCTATTTCATCATATGATTAATCAAGAAGAAACAACGTTATTTTCTGTTTATACTTTGTGAGTGGCAAGTTAAAAATAGGCAATTTCGCATTGATTTTATTGTACAAATATGGACCAAGGAAGTAGCTAAAAAGTTTGGTAAAGGCATAGTATTACTAAATTATAGTATAGATTTCACAGAGTCTTAGGTACATGTTATGCATATAAGAATGTGTGTAACTAATAAATAAAGGTATATCAGTTTATATGTACATAACATTTCTATTTAAAGTTAAAACATAATAATTGATAGTATAATCAAAGATATGTTACAGTACATTCCAATGCCAAGTGTCTGGGTCAGGAAGTTCTGGGAAGTCGCCAGATATTTGAAACAGGGTGTGCTGCCAAAGGTTAGTGAAATGATATTATATAGGCATAATATTGCATGACACATACTAATAAATGGGAAGTTCAGTTTTTATTTATGTGGGTAGTCCGGCTTATGAGGCTTCAAAAATCACTAGTTACCATCCTACCAGTATCTGGCAACATTGAATTAGCATGTGCTAGAATTGATAAGGACAGAGTATAAACCATTATTGTCTTCAATGCCTACTGTAATTTGTCTGTAACTAAATTACTCATACATAAAGTTACAATTACAGTAAAGTTACATACATAGGTATAAACTTAACTAATGTAGCAAAAAAATCTTAGACAATAGCATACTGTTTATGATCTCCACTTATACATTGTTGAATAGTTACATCTCTTTGAAGCTTTAACAGTAATTTTGTAAGAAGTTTTGTTCTCTAGGATCTATTGGATACAAATTGAAGTAGCAAGAACTTCATCAATTCAGCCAATCAGAGACGATTGTGATCACAACTCGGATTCAATCATTTTTAGACAATACCACAGCTGGTTCATTGTGATGATAACTGAAGTTTTTATTCTAACTGTCGAAATGTGAATATGTTCACAAAATTTAAAGATTGTCGAGAACAGCTACACTAGCACTTATAAGCATATTGTGTGATATATTAGTGTGATTGGAAAGAACAAATATTTGAAACATACTTCATCAACCTGGACGACCAGACCCCGCAGGCTGGTTTCATCTCACGCAGCATAACAGACTTAGCAAGGTTCGTCTTCACTTGCTCGAGGAATCTTTGTGATTCGTCATCTAACTTGTCAGCATACGGCAGCAGATGATTCGTGAGCAATTCCTTCTGCGGCTTGAACCCCAGAGCCTTGATTCGCTCTGGGGTCGTAACAAATGCCTCGTATTCATCGTCTATAAGCATTTTGAATAATTTCTAATCTAACAATTCACGTAAACATTACTGGTCTATCAAGTTCACTAGGGATTCTAACACATGTTACACCAATCCACTTCACTTTATGAATATTGCTTTATTGATTGTCCAGTCACTGACACATGAAAAACAACACTGAATTTAAAGCAAGTCATCAATAAAATTGAGCAAGAACAGAAATCCGAATAAATTGAAGATTCATTTATAATTTTTTAACGTTCCATTTTACGATTTTTATACACTTTTACGATTTAGTTTGACGTATCAATGATCATGACCAAATTGCAATGTCATGTCAACGAATGCCAAGAAGGTCGAATCATTTTGACCGTGCGACTATTTTTACGCCGATTTTAATAAAAATTGTAAAATACTTAATTTTAGTATAAATTTAAATAAAACCAAAATATTTTACACGTTTATTTGATAGGCAAAAATTAATTGCATCGTAGTCAGTAGGTAGGTACACTTAGAAGTTCCTGGGCCAATGAGCTGCACTGCCGCCGCGCTGTGCGTATAAGCCCTATAATCCTACAAGGGCGAGGGCGGCTAAATATTGCACTTATTAATTAATTAGAGGAAGTAGCTTCTGCCTTCCTATTATGTTATTCCAAGAGAATATACAATCACTTTGATGTTATTATTTAACTATTGTTAAATATTATTATCTAGGCAACTACTTCTACTAAACGACTACTCGCGTTCCTTCAGCCAAAATACTGAGTTTCGTACATATGTTTGCTAGATTTAGTGCTCAATTCTGACTATAAATACAGTATATAATATTCTATCTACAGTACGTACCTACCTAATTAAAATTCGCTGCTAGGGGTCTGGGTGGTAAGACAAGACTAGAAAATTAGTGTATAAATTAGGTATTCTTTATTATTTTTTCAATAAAACCTTACAATATTAAAAGTATTAAGTTACATACATAATTATTCTTTTGGTTAACGTTCTGATTACCAAAAATTACAAATTCTATTCCTCATTACAACAATAAAAAAAAGCTAGCGTTGCAATAAAACCAAATAAGACTAGCATTTAAGTGTACTTATAAAATTCCTTTAAAAATATTATGCAAAATTATTATGTTAAATAGGTAAATACAATGATTACATTAGGTACTATTTATCACTTTCAGTATCACTTTTCACTTTTGGTTCAAGTTCCAATTTTAAGTTATTACATATCAACATTACAAACATTCAGATTTTTTTCAGTACAGTAAAATTCTCTGGCATAACACAAAGTAAGACTATAAAATAAGTGTACCTATTAAATATAGCTTTACAAACAAATTGTTGTAAATTACTATGTTAAATTAATAAAATATTTTGTCATAAGTTTTTTGGAGTAAGAATATATGAAAAGAAAATGGTTTATTTTTAAACACTTTTTAAAGAAATATTGTAGAAAAATGACGGAATATTTTTGATGTTTATTTCATATTATTATTATAAGACAAAATATATGAGGAATAAAATAAATGCTTAAAAATCCTGTTCATTCATCATTGTGTAAGCCAAATATTATGCAAATTATGATTATACATTGTTAACATTGTCCCAGTCTGGAACTGTGCGACGCATGCGGATCGCGGACGGGTCTACCAACTCCTGTTTTGTCACATTTTGATTAGAGTAATAGGGTCCCGTTGTTTACTCTTCGGGTACGGAACCAGGGGAGCAATAAAATGCGACCACCAATAAATGCAACGAAACGTATCAATACAATAAATGTTTACAATTAATCCTCAATTTCATTTATACCAAATCGTTGCGTAGGTATTCTTTTACAACATTTTATAAGTTAATTTAAAGCATTTTAAAAGAATATTCATTATAGTTCTGGCTTGGCTAACACTTTCAGTATCGTCTAAAATGCACAGTTACAGCAAGAAAACCATACATTTACCTAATCACCACATTTGTGCTGAGATCTATAGAGCGTGCACTGACTTAGCTCAGACTCAACATAAGAGTTAAAACGAGAAATAAATATGCTCCAACATAAATCTGTCTCGTTTTATCTCTGTCTTGAGTCTGAGCAGAGCGAGAGTGCGGTCTATAGATATCAGCCTGAGATTCTAGCAATGTGATAATCACATAATTCGATAAGGCCGCCAAATTGTATAAGTACTATTTTTTAAGATCACTGTGTCTATTATGTGTGGTGTACAATAAAAGTATATTAGTTCATTAATTAATTCATTCATAATTCGTGTTGAAGGGGTAAAGCTGGGTGCGACCCTGTGCTTATGAAATAACAGTTTCTCGTTGCGTGGTATACAAGCTCGCGGCAAACACAATGTCCCTTTTAATGGCGGTGGAAGCTTCCATCATCTTGGCTTGGAGCTTCGGATCGCCGATCGCCACCGCCGAGTCCTTCACGTCTACTAGAAGCTGGAAAAATAACGAAATAATCACTCAAACGTTATAATATTTATAATTTAAAGAAAGTCCGAAAGTCGTTTGTTGGAATGGGCGTGACATTTTATAATAAAATTCTACCGTCAATTAAAATTATTTTATATACTTAAAATAAAGTTTTTTTTTAAATATTATAACACAATAATTTTAAAAGCCTCAATAGCCCAACGGTTAAAGGTGCAGACTGAAAACTATAAGGTCGCACAAACTAAAACAAGCTTTCTGCTTATTTGGAGGGGATAGGAGGATATTTGTCAATAATAATAAACCCAACACGTGAGGTTCAGATGGAAGTGTATATAATACAGAATTAGGAAGCCGACAACCTGGGGTGGCTGCAGCTAGTTGAATGAACTGCGGCGCATGTCTAAAACAATAGTTTTTAAAATTGTGTTCTGAAGGGTTTGGCCGGTATGGCGAATCTGCCCCCAAATGACAACCTATATCGAAACTTCTGTTCTGTTGTAATATCGATTTGACGTACCGACACGATCTATGTAGGTTTCGCGGCCGGATTCCGCTTTGACCTCGAGATATGGGGAAAAAATAACCGTAGGCGTAACTATCGAATGTACTACCATGGCTCGTCGACCAAGAACGGGGTAGGCATTATACTTGACCAAAATCTAAAACAAAGAGTTATTAAGGTAGACCGAATAAATGACAGATTTATGGACGCTGATATGGTCATGTAATGCGTAGAGATGAACATGACGAGACGAGTCATGGATATAGAGGAGGACCTGGACTAGAACCGTTCACAATGATATGACGACGCTGGGTCTAACGCCAGCGATGACCCAAGATCGCAGAGTGGCGAACCAGTATCATGAGGGCCGACCCCAAATAGGGAATGCGCCAGGGGAAAGAAGAAGAAGTAATACTATCGAATGCGGCAGACAGTGCTCTTGATCAAACTGTCAGCCATCAAAAATTCGTTGACGTCAGACTCCACAAGTTTTAAGATGCGCAGTTGACG
The DNA here is from genome assembly GCA_933228805.2 of Hipparchia semele. NCBI lineage: Eukaryota > Metazoa > Arthropoda > Insecta > Lepidoptera > Nymphalidae > Hipparchia > Hipparchia semele. The sequence continues at coordinate 2,935,921 of OW121725.1, read as the reverse complement.
TGTATTGGTTGAAAATAAGTGTTACCTCATGCAGCTGTTGAATGCACCTCACAATGATGCCCTCTTGCACGTCGGTCAGGTCAACAATCTCTGCGAAGGGCTTCTCCAGCGCCCACTCGTACACCACCCGCACTAGACCGAAGTTCAGCCTCTCTGCTTGCCCCTCGAATTGACCCACCTGAATATAAATCGCTATTACCATACTAGCTGATGCCCGCGACTTCGTCTGCGTGAATTTGGTTTTTAAAATCCCGCGGGAACTCTTTGATTCTCCGGGATAAAAAGTAGCCTATGTTTTAATCCAAGTTATAATCTATCTCCATTTTAAATTTCAGCCAAATCGGTCCAGTAGTTTTTGCGTGAAAGAGTAACAAACACACACACACACACACACACACACACATACAAACATTCGGATTTATAATATTAGTGTGAAGTGTGATGTGATGTGATGTGATACAAGTTTGAATTGAAAATACCCCCATGTGAAATTAAAAAACAATATGTAATTCGCCATTTTGTGGTGGCGGCCATCTTGGATTTGAAAATCATAGAGTATAGTATTCTACTAGTCAAGCTATACCCCCAGGTGGAATTAAAAAACAATATGTAATTCGCCATTTTGTGGCGGCGGCCATCTTGGATTTGAAAATCATTGAGTATTCTACTAGTCAAACTTTTTCATTTGACACCCATATTGAGGGAGTTGAGAATAAATATGTAATCCACTAATTTGTGGCGGCGGCCATCTTGGACCGACTTTCATCAAACATAGCTAAGAACACTCCCGAATAATTCACCTTTGTTCCAACCTAGACCTTATCTGTGCTTTCCATAATCGATTGTCACAATAAAAAATAAAGCCGTTTCAACAAACATTTTGTTTAAAATGTTGCATAAAGTTACGTTATCTATACTTCGTAACGTAATTTAATTAATACACAAATCATGCTTAAGGGAATGGTGCCAAGAATAGATAATAGGAAATATCCACAGGACTTATTAATCTCAGGTTTCAAATAGGTCGAGTGTAACTTTTAAACTAAATCCCATCACCCCGACTCCACGTAGTCAATAATGTCCTATCTCTTAGCCCTTAAATAAAACTAGTCTTTTCTAGTGGGAGGCTTTGGCCGGGGCTAGTTACCACCCTACCGTCAAAGACGTAGACCAAGCGATTTCGCGTTCCGGCACGATGGCGTGTAAAACCGATTAGGGGTATGGGTTGAAGTACACTGCAATACCCCTTCCAAGTTAGTCCGCTACCATCTTAGACAGCATCGTCACTTACCATCAGGTGAGATCGCAGTCAAGGACTATTTTGTCATTGAATAAAAAAAATAGTCCGTAAACTCACCAAATATTTAGCTTCGATGGCAGTCAGCTCTTCATCGATTAGCTGTATAGCCTTCACTCCCGCAGCCAATTTGTCAGTCAACATTGGATCCACCCTGGTCTTCGCTTGGAAAACGAAACAGCTCAACAAAGCGGCGATTTCAGCTGGATTCTTATCAGTGAACACATTCCTAAACACCAACTCCGATATTATCAACTCGTTGGTACCCATACAGCAGGCGACCCTGCCCTTTAAAATTACACTATCATGTTCATCTATGTAGTTCAACTCTCGTAGAACTAGCAACCTTCTTTGGTAGTCTGGGTATAAGGCGAGGTTTTCGAAGGAGAGTAGGCGTTTGTATTTATCTCGTTTCCGTTCAGCTTGTTTCCGCTCGTAGACTATCGCGAATTCGCTTTTGAAGTTTGCGATGTCTGTGGCTTTCCTTTGGGCGTCTAGTTCGTTCTGAAACAAGTGTAAATTGAAAATTTAAAACACTCCCGATATGTGAAATTAAAAATAAATATGTAATCTTGATTTGATTGTGGTTTATTTTATTTTTTATGTTTCTATCAAATGTGGTGTACAATAAAGTGATTTCGTTTCATAATTCGTCATTTTGTGGCAGCGGCCATCTTGGACCCGTTTTCCACCCACGCACGCACTGACTCTCTCTCTCTTTCTCACTCACTCTCACTCACGCATGCACGCATGCACGCACGCACACACGCACGCACGCACGCACGCGCACACACACACACACACACACACACACACACACACACAAGACGTATCGTCGCGGTTATTTCTTCTGTTTTGCTGGGTTATAGCAAGACAATTTACTTTTTCCTCAAGCGAAGCTGGGTGTCCCAGTCTACTTGGATCATGATATAATTAAATCTACCTTCAGTTTGTTCATTTTGTCGAGCGAGTGCAGTATCTCGCCAGTGGATATGGCGAGCGACTGCGTGAGGCTCACTCGGTCCAGGCCGCTCGCTCCGGTGCGGACCGCGTGGGAAATCCGCGAAAGCTCCTGGACTGCGCTGGCGCAGCTCGAGCCTACTGGAGCGTCCTTAAACCTGGAGCAATATGTTTATTCTCTTAGGGCCCGGAAGGTCCAATTCCCCGAACATCCAATATGTCCGTTACGTTCTATTCCCCGAAGATCCAACTTAGTTAAACTACTTGATAGCCTCATATCCATTTTTATCAACATACTTTTAAGTTAGGTAACGCTTTCTGTCGATTTCCTTTTCACGAACCTTTATGGAACATCTAAAAGTGGAAATGACATTGGGTAAGGGATTGTATTTATGGGCTACCTACGTAAAGAGACTTCTACTTGGTTGATTAAGGTATGGTTGGTAAAAGCGGGCGTCAGTAGTTCAGTGGTTAAAGGTACGAACTGAAAACTGAAAGGCCTGATGACTTTTATTCACTATAGTGATATCTTCACCAGTTACACTGTCTACGCTTATTTGGTGGGAAGAGGGGAATATAAGTCGAGTTCAGCATATTCATAAAAAAATACCTCACCTCACTAGCTCAAAAAGGGCGTCTTTGCTGTCTAAAACCACTGAGCGAAAGCTGTTTTTGCTCACTAGGTGAAAAAAAGTGTTGTCTCAAGAAAAGTTTAACCTTTTATTTGTTGCTTTTTGTTCGTTTGGCGTACAAAAGATAATATTCCATGTCATTTTCATAATTACATGTATGTATATCTTTAACGGTAAGGGGTCGAAAACCTCCGCAATAAGGACGCAGAGAGATTACCTTGGCATCTGTCTCTTCTCCCAGTCTTGTATGATGATGTTGGCGTCAATTTTGAGATTGGTTTTGGTGACCGCCACCACATTCTTCGGCGCGATACAGAGTATCGTATGGTCCATGGTGCTTTCCTCGGTACCTGGTTTAATTTCAAGAAATAAATAAATAGAATTTTTCTTTACACTTGTTTATAAAAACAAGTGCAAAGAAAAATTCTATTTTTAAAAAACAAGCTTTTAGTAGCTGGCTATATCATGAGAACTTCGATAACATCTAGATTCTAGGACCAAGTACTTGTTAACACGAATCAAACGATCCCAAACTCGATGGGATTAAGTTATTTAATTAGTTTCTATAGCCACCTTCTTAAAATAAATTACGTTGTTCAACAATGAATTCTTCTTTTCAAACAACTTAAAAAAGAAGGAAGTTCTCAATTCGTCGGAATCTTTTTTTTTTTGTGTCCCCGATTAATCGAAGACGCTTGGACCGATTCGGAAAACTCTTTTTTTTTTTGTTTGAAAGCGTATACTTCCCAGGCGGTCCTAGAGAAATCGAGGGAACTCTTCAAATAGGCACACTTGATATACTTTGCGTTTGAAATTGGTTTTTTGAAAAAAAAAAAAATCTTTTATATTATTCAAAGCTTCAGTCAGATCAAAGATCGAACCTTTGTTCAGACGGTTCGAATGGCATGTGATTAAGCACTTGATCAACTAAAATCGAACCCGCTATTCAACGTACAGCATTTTGCTGAGTTTTGGGACCTTCTTTCCGGGTTGCGCCGGTGTTTCATCTGCTTGACGTCTTTTGTCTTTAATGCTCAAGTGGTGGAGGCGCCGGAACAACCTTATCTAGGTACTTATACCTACCTAGTTGGTGATGTGTGCCACAACTTATAAAATAAACGTTTCTTTCTATTACCGATACAGTCATAGGTCGCCGAGAAGCTGAGCATGCGGTACCAGTTGTCGTCCACATCGAAATTGTACCGCGTCGTATCCTCCTCTGCCGTATTCAGCACCAGCACCTTATAAGGAGTTTGTCGAGGACCTGCGGTCATTTGAATCTCATAAAGATGGCGTATCGGTTGATAAGGACCAAATGTATGTGGGAAACGGAACGTTAGACTGTGTGAAAGAGATACATGTATGGGAGAGAACAAGAGGCATATAGAATGTAAAATGGCGGATCATTGTGTGTGTAGTTAAGACGAGATTTAGATATTTAAAATAAATAAGTTGATTAAAATATACTGCGTTTACTTTGAGCTTATTCCCACAGGTATATGTTTTTTTTACTCGACTACAGCTGTAGTCATTATATAGAACTCCTAGGAAAACTTAATTAAAAACTTACCCTTTCCATTTAAATAAACGCCCAACTGATTGATATAAGGACCCGCAGACAACAAAAGCACTTTCCCAGGCACAAATTCCTTCACAACTTTGGGCTGGTTCAACAGAAGCGGCATTATTTCATTCAACACTTCGATATAAGCCACCGCAGTATCGTAGAAAGTGGCAAGCGGGGTTAAATGCGACGACAATGGAGTACTACATTTTTCTGAATACTCCTTTTCAGCTATTTGCAACTGCTTTCGGTAATTGTCCGCTTGGCATACTTGGTGGAACTCCCGGAATGAGCGTTGCATCATTCCTTCCACTGATACTGTGGCAACCCTGAAATGTGTTTAATTTTTTTTTAATCTAAAAGGAAAAGGTGACTGACCGATTTATCGCCGCCCAGCTCAAACCACTGGAATATTCAGGCTGTTTGCCATAGCTCAGTCTTCAACACCGACGCAATGTCGCCTGTCTATCGGTCTTCTATCGGATATACTTTTTTTTAAATTTATTTACACCAACAACTTCTGTATTTTAGTGTACACCCTTCCCTGTGTTTGGTTATATATATTTTTTTTCTTTCTCTAACCATGGGTTGCCTGGAAGAGATCGCTTTTCAGCGATAAGGCCGCCCATTGTACTCTGTATGGTTTATATGTATTAGTAGTGTAAGTGTTTATTTGGTGTACAATAAAGAATATTTCATTCATTCATTCATTCAACTTCCATACACAAAAGTCAAACAAATTCTATTACATTATATATCGGCATGGTTGTCACGTATAATCCGAGTACCTTCAAGACAAGAGTGAACAGGCATTTTCAAGGTAAGCGCGCTCCAACCTAGACCTCATCAATGCTTTCCATCATTGATTGTCTTCAAGCGCAAGCCTATCTCATAATAAAAAAAAAGCTCTTATGATGTAGGTAGAGTTTAAAAGGTCTTACCGTAGTAAGCTGAGTATCATAGCGTATGTAAGCCTGAACTGCGATGACAGTTTCTGAGGAGTTCCCAGCATCATAGCCTTTAACGTCATTTCGTCCGGAACGCCCTCCTTGCATAGGATTATGACAGTGCCCGTGTCGTCAAGACCTACACACGAGTACAGAATATTTTAAACTACTAGATGATACCCGCGACTTCATCCGCGTGGATTAAGGTTTTTGATCCCGCGGGAACTCTAATTTTTCGGGATAAAATGTAGATGTTTTTATTCCAGATTATAATCTATCGCTGGGCCCAGCCAAATCGGTTCAGTCGTTGCGGCGTGATTGAATAACAAACATTCTAACTTTCGCATTTATAATATTAACTAGTAGGGCGCGTGGGGGCGCGGCTCGCTAAAGCGAACCGCGGTTTTTCTGTTAACCAAATAGACCTTTGGGTCTTGATCATCTTTTTAGAAATTTGTATGGCCGCCATCTTGAATCCGCCATTTTGGAAGTTTTTTTCGGCTTTCTGCCAATTGGATGAGGTTTCGAGTGACATTTGGTTGAACACACCCCACCTATCTTCAATACCCTAGCCGGTGCTCCTCACCCGTCTCCGATATCCTCAATCATCAGCTCTCTTCATATATTTCCTCCGAACCATCAGAAATTTTGAAAAGGAACCATATGAAAGTCTTGCATAGTTCCCAATTCGTCATATATTTTGTATGAAAAAATAAATTCCGCCATCTTTAATTTTTTTCTATTCATCAAGTAGACCTTCAAGTCTTGATCATCTTTTTCCAAAAAACCACTCTTCCACCTTTTATACTCTCCGAGATAGACGCCGACGGAATTTGTATGGCCGCCATCTTGAATCCGCTATTTTGAATTTTTTTTCAGCTCCCTGCCAATTGGATGAGGTTTCGAGTAACTTTTGTTTGAACACTTCCCACCTATCTTCGAAACCCTGGCCGTGCTCCTCACCCGTCTCCGAAATCCTCAACCATCAGCTCTCTCCATATTTTTCCTCCAAATAAATTTTTGTCCTCTATACGAAAACATCATAAATTTTGAAAAGGCGCCGCATAAAGTCTTGCATATATTTTGTATGGAAAAAAAATAATTCCGCCATCTTGAATTTTTTTTCTATTCATCAAGTAGACCTTCGGGTCCTGATCATCCTTTTCCAAGAAACCACTCTTCCATCTCTTATAGTCTCCGAGATAGACACTGGCGAAATTTGTATGGCCGCCATCTTGAATCCGCCATTTTGGAATTTTTTTTCGGCTCTCTGCCAATCGGATGAGGTTTCGAGTGACATTTGGTTGAACACACCCTACCTATCTTCGATACCCTGGCCGGTGCTCCTCACCCGTCTCCGAAATCCTCAATCATCAGCTCTCTCCATATTTTTCCTCCGAATGAATTTTTATCCTCTATACGAAACCATGCGTGAAAAAATTTTTTTTCATACAAAATTTTACAGGAGAGGTGATCAATGAGTCAGTGAATCAGTGAATCAGTGAATCAGTGTGTCAGTGAATCAGCCCCAGTAGCTATATATATATTAACTAGTAGGGCGCATGGGTGCGCGGCTCGCTAAAGCGAACCGCGGTTTTTCTGTTCACCAAGTAGATCTTCGGGTCTTTATCATCTTTTTCGAAATCTGTATGGCCGCCATCTTGAATCCGCCATTTTGCAAGTTTTTTTCGGCTCTCTGCCAATTGGATGAGGTTTTGAGTGACATTTGTTTGAACACCTCCCACCTATCTTCGATACCCTGGCCGGTGCTCCTCACCCGTCTCCGAAATCCTCAATCATCAGCTCTCTCAATATTTTTCCTCCAAATGAATTTATGTCCTCGATACGAAACCATTTGAAAAGGAACCCTATCGTAGTCTTGCATAATATATTTTTTATCAAAAAAAAATCCGCCATCTTGAATTTTTTTTCTGTTTATCAAGTGGACCTTTGGCTCTTGATCATCGTTTGCCAAGAAACCACTCTTCCATCTCTTATACTCTCTGAGGTAGACACAAACAAAATTTGTATGGCCGCCATCTTGAATTCGCCATTTTGGAGTTTTTTTCGGCTCTCTGCCAATTGGATGAGGTTTCGAGTGACATTTGGTTGAACACTCCCCACTTATCTTCGATACCCTGGCCGTGCTCCTCACCCGTCTCCGAAATCCTCAACCATCAGGTCTCTCCATATTTTTTCTCCAAATGAATTTTTATCCTCTATACGAAACCATCAGAAATTTTGAAAAGGAACCGTATAAAGTCTGGCATATATTTTGTATGGAAAAAATTTAATTCCGCCATCTTGAATTTTTTTTCTATTCATCAAGTAGACCTTCGAGTCCTGATCATCCTTTTCCAAGAAACCACTCTTCCATGTTTTATAGTTTCCGAAATAGACACTGACGAAATTTGTATGGCCGCCATCTTGAATCCGCCATTTTGGAGTTTTTTTTCGGCTCTCTGCCAATTGGATGAGGTTTCGAGTGACATTTGGTTGAACACCCCCCACCTATCTTCGATACCCTGGCCGGTGCTCCTCACCCGTCTCCGAAATCCTCAATCATCAGCTCTCTCCATATTTTTGTTCCGAATGAATTTTTCTCCTCTATACGAAACCGTGAGTGAAGAAAAATTTTTCCATACAAAATTTTACAGGAGAGGTGATCAATGAGTCAGTGAGTCAGTCAGTCAATCAGTGAATCAGCACGAGTAGCTATATATATAGTAATAGGGTAATAGGATTCACAACTAACTGATGGCAACGACTTTATCCACTTGGATATCTCTATTTATTTCCATCCGTTTGGATCCCATGAAAACTCCCTTTATTTTTGGTGGATCAGTGTCAAAATTGGTGGGAAAAGTATCCCGTGTTCATCATTTTTTCAGTTTCTTTTTTCTGTTTCAATTCCATCAGAAAAATATCTTTTTGCATTTAATTTTAGAAAACATAAATACTTTTTGCCTTAAAGAAAAGGGAAAACATTCGAAAGTTGGAAATGTGGACTAAAAATCTGACAAACATAATCTTTGAATTGGAAACGGAAACCGTGAAGGCCATTTAAAAGATGAAATGACATGAAATAAGAGTTGCAGCTATAGTGCGTTTATCACATGTAGTTCTTTCAATTCACGAAGGCGCGTGCGTTTTACTTGTGGTTACGTCGTGTACATGCACATTGCGTAAGTGTGCGTGCCTGTCAGGAGGCTGGGAGCGGTCAGGCGCGAGCAAGCTCCCGCTCCCACTTATACAGATACGACACACACACAACCATGAGCCACGCGCCCTCGTGAATTGCAAGAACGATAGTACTCTAACTACATAGATCAATCATTGGCTAATTATTCTTTTTGAGCGTTAGGATAGGAGGAAAATGCGGTATATTCTTGAAAATAAAGACATTCCATTTCAAATTGAGATAAGATTAGAAGATAGAATTCAGATATAAAAATATTTAAAGGTACTAACATAACGAATGAAAATAAGTTTTAATACTATTTTATTTTAACTAAAGTCCAAATTAACACCATTGCTTATACTACAGGAAGCCGTTGTTGTAAATAAAAAGTTTATTTCATACCAGCCGATATAATTAACCAATAGTTCTTTTTTTGTTCTCATTCCCCTCATCTTATAAGTGAGAACTGCACCGGTAGATGGGGCGCAGAAGTTTGGGAGTAACGAACTGGTGAAAAAAGTAATCGTAAATCGGGATGGGTATTTGATAAGATAAGTGGAAAGTGCAGGTCCTTAGGTGGACCGATATCAGTCGAATCGCAGGGAGCTGCTGGTTGCAGGCGGCGCAAGACCTAGGCCCGTGGAAGTTCATGCAAGGGACCTTTGCACAACAGCGGACGTCTATGGATTGGCGAATAAGAAAAAGTTTTTGTTAAAGATTTCGAGAAAAAAAAACCGGCCAAGTACGCGTTGGATTCGCACACGAAGGGGTGCCGTACCATCGTAACAGCTATTGTTAGAAAAAATCAGGTTTTATTTCCATATGGGGAGACTCACTTTATTTTTTATGTTATTTTTATCATTTGTTGTTATAGCGGCATACACATATATACATATACAAGTTCTGTGAAAATTTCAACCTACCTACCTATTACGGTTCATGAGATATAGACGCACGGATGGACGTAACCGATTCACTTCCCATGGCTCTTCCAACCTCGCGGTTATATGGGCTGAAGCATTGGGAGAGTGTCCGGTACTTGCTCTTGGCGTGTTTTCCCGTGCGCTTTCTTGACTTGAACGAAGGGACAGCGAAGGCTTAGTAACAACTAACCTAACCTAGGTATACCTATTGGGTGATGTGTGGCACAATTCATAAAATAAACGTTTCTTTCTTTAACAAGGTTTCATTGGAATCCTTTGGGTACGGAGCCCTAGAAAAGTTCATACCTCGTCTACCAGCGCGGCCCGCCATCTGTATGTACTCCGCGGGCGCTAGACTACGAGACTGGACACCGTCGAATTTGGTGATGTCGTCGAACACCACGGTACGGGCTGGCATGTTCACGCCCATCGCGAATGTCTCCGTCGCGAACAAGAGTTTCACCTGGTTCCAAAAAAAAAAAAAAAAATTTGACGGCACGTCGATATTTTAGAGTGGAAAGGAACGCATCTGACAAAGTTTGACAGTTGACGTTTCTATGCTCTATGGTGCAACTCCGAGCGCTAGTAAGAAATATGGCGTAACTGCGCAATATCCACGTGCGGTACCTAATCCTACTACGTGTTCGGTGGAGTGCCTATTGTTAATTATTATCATTGATTGATTGTTAATTGAATAATTACTTACATTGTGAATCTTCGAACATTGGAGTTTTTATTAGTTCTCTTCGCTCGCCTACCCACTTACCATCGATGATGGAGGCCTTCTTGTGTCTTCATTTTTTAGTATAGTAAAAAAAAACGGCTCGGCAACTAATTTTTTTTTGTCAGTAAATGTCAGTGGTGTGTCATTCAAAGCCTTTGGATTCATAAATATTCAATACACTAGCTTTTGCTATATACGATACAGCTTTTGCCCGCGGAAGTATATGCAAGAGACCTTTGGCCACTGGATGTCAATCGGTTCATAAAGAAGAAGAATTGAACGTGAACTTACATGGCCAGTCTGAAACAGCATTTCGACGATTTCTTTCAGCAGCGGCAGAATACCGCTGTGGTGTACGCCGATGCCATTCTCCAACACTCGTTGCAAACGTATCACCTGCATTATTTATTTATTTATTTCAAGTCTATAACAACAAAATGATGCGAGTACAGATTATAACGATGACCCGCAGAAGTATAATCTGTGTTAGGGTGATCATCGCCCTCCTCGTACATTATTAACAAAGACATACAGTGAAGACATGACATGATAAACAAGTTACAAAATTACCTTAAAACATGAGTTAATAACAACAAAAGTTTAACGTGACAGTTTGTGTGTGTGCATGAGTGAGTGTGTGTTCAACCCTCTATTTTACGCCCTTAGGGGTTAAATTTTCAAAAATTATTTCTAAGCCTACGTAATAATGTCTATGCCAAGCGGCATGATCCGTCCAGTGGTTTGAGCGTTGACAGATCCGTCGGTCAGTATTTTAGATATTTCGATTTTTTCTAGCTGGACCGACACCAGGCTAGTCGCAGGAAGCTGGATGAAGAAGTATTTAAAATGTAGAGTACTCCACTAACCTGAGGCAACCGTCTATCTGGTTCTTTTAAACGCTGGAGACACTTGGAGAAGAAGGACCGTATGTGGCTCTTCTCTTTCGCAGTCGTCAAGTCCACTGACATCAAATTCTCGGCGTTCTGGTCGCATCTTGAAACAACACATTCTAAAATTTGTTTATTAAAATACTAGCTTTAGCTTGCGACTTCGACCGCATGGAGTAAGTTTTTAGATTAACAGGTAGCCTATGAAACTCTCCAAGTATTCAGTTATAGCCAAGCAAAAAATCGTGACGATCGATCGATGATTAGTAAGGAATTAAGGACGATGTCAAATATTCTCAATTCGTTGGAATCTTTTTTTTTTTTCATGTATGTTCCTCGATTACTCAAAGAATTCTGGACCGATTTGGAAAATTCTTTTTTGTTTTAAAGGGTATACTTCCCAGGTGTTCCTATTGTCATCAGGTCAATATCTAATGATGGGATCCTGGAGAAATCGAGGGAACTCTTCAAATTTTTTAGGCACAATTATTGATATATTACTTTTTAGTGGCGTTTGAAGTCAGTTTTGTAAAAAGAATTTTTACGTTTATATTATGCTATTTGCATAGATGTATTTATAAACTCACCTGTTCCTAGATAAGGTAAAGGCTACGACTGGCAACTTGTCGTTCGATCTCAGATGGTCTATAAAGGCGACCCACATAGTTTGTTCTGCTTTCGGGTTCCCGAACTGCTTACCACCTGTACCAACAACCCATAACATCAAATTACCCATTATTACATTCAGTCCTCCCAGTTGGGAGGTCTCGAGTTCGATTCCCGGCAGGGACAATATAATTTCTAAATTGTTTCTGGTCTGGTCTGGTGGGAGGCTTTGGCCGTAGCTAGTTACTACCCTGCCGTCAAAGACGTGCCGCCTAGAGATTTTGTGTACTGGCACGATGGCGTGTAGAAACAGATTAGGGGTATGGGTTGAACTTACACTGCCATAGTCCTTCCAAGTTAGCCCGCTACAATCTTAGACTACATCATCACTTACCATCAGGTGAGATCGAAGTCAAGGACTATATTGTCATTAAATAAAAAAATGTTCCAGGCCTGATAGGAAGAAAGAAAGAAACGTTAATTTTTTATGATTACTAATTACCTTTAGGTCCAAAGCTTTTCTTGTACTCATTCTCCCGGGCCTTCTTAGCGGCTACAGCTTCGTTGTACCCACGTAATTGGAAATTACCTTCTTGGTCGACAACTAAAAACCTTTCGTGTTTGGACTTTCCACCAGAACCTGAAATAACATGTAAACGCTTGTATTATGTTTTAGTAAGTGCCATTCACTAAGGCGATAATGTCTAAAATTCCGTACTTTACTTGTAACTAGTATTTCTCGGAGTAAATTAGGGTTTAGCAAGGATTAATAAAATACTACCTAATAGCCTTGAACTCAAACTCCAATTTATAAAAATCTATACATTTTTAAAAATCCTGTGGGTAGTTTTAAATTTTAGACTACCCCACCCACTGATATAAAAGTATTCTATGCCCGTTTTTAGGTTGCAAAATATTTGTGTGCCACGTTTGGTCATGATAGGTAGCATACCACAGAGTTTCGATCTTCTATTTACGCCAGATCTAGAATTGTTGGAAAATCTATACATTAAGCCTCAATAGTCCAATGGTTGAAAATGCGGACTGAAAACTGAAAGGTCGCAGGTTCGAGCCCCACCCTTGCACTATTGTCGTACCCACTCCTAGCACAAGATTTTCGCTTATTTGGAAGGTAGATGAGAATATAAGTCAAGTTCAGCTTGGCTAATATTCATTAAAAAAAAACATTTGATATTAAAGTACCTGTGTAGAGATAATGGCAGAGGGGCACGGGTCGTTTAGGCGTGGACACGACGAACACTTTCCGTTTCTTGGTACGTCCCACCCAGTCCGCGAACTGCAGCGTGTTGGGTACAGTTGCACTTAACATCACTATGCTCACGTGCGCCGGCAGCAGTATTAGGACTTCCTCCCATACGTAACCGCGCTAAGATAATGTGAAACAAAAAATTAAAAAACTGTAACGACACTAGGTACCTCAGAAATCGTCTCTATTAAACAGGAGGCCCTGATCTAGCTTACTATAATAAAATTAGTATAGTCAGATAAATCAGTACTATGGAAAAATTAATGTAACATCCGTCATATTGATTTTGTTCAAATAAAATGTAGCTTATGCATTGACATATAATACTATGGAATTCGGGTCAGCGCTAAAAATTGTCCGAACCGAAAGAAAACCAAAATGCGAAAAAGGTTACCAATCGCACTTCAGTCTTTTATTTGTCATCAGACAAAAAGTATCTATCTGTCTTTTTTTTCTAACACGCTACGCGCGTATAAGACGGAAAGCAAATTATTGCAAGCAAAATTAAGCCTAATTTTGCTTGCAATATATGTAATGTATAATATGGTCTAAGACATAAATTACAATGTATTAGTTTGTTTATAAAAATACACATGTACACTCGTATATATATAGGTTTTCTCTGGACACTTTTTTTGTAAATTTTGCATTACACCCAAGGTCCACAGTATTATATGTCAATGAGCTTATGTCAACGAATCGAATAAACACGTCATTCATCAAATTCGGCTCAGTAGTTTAGGCGCTACGGTTACAGTACTTAGCTGAAGTTGGTTGATATTTTTTTCATTTCTTGTTTGTCTCTATCAGGGGCTTGATAAGCTAAAAGTTATGCAATATAGTTTAAGTTATGTATTTTCATAGACAACAAAAGTACGCAAAGTACTCATCCGTACATCATCCTTTAGTATTAGTTTTTTTTAACTCTTACCTCAGCATTATTGATATAATGAACTTCGTCGAAGATAACAAACTCGAGGTCCCTCGTGACGTCAGAGCCACAGTACAGCATAGAGCGCAAGATCTCCGTAGTCATGACAAGACAGGAGGCTGTGGCGTTTATCTGAAGATCCCCAGTCAGTAGGCCGACCTCACCGAAAGTCTTGTTGAAATCGTTGTATTTCTGGTTTGACAGAGCCTTTATAGGTGATGTGTAGATAGCCCTAAAAAAAAAGACGTGTGACACTCGGGGACTGCTATTGCATAGCATTTTTTATCAACGCCATCTAGCGGTGAGAGGAGTCCCGGGTTATTTTCGTTACGGAATTTCTGGATTCGGTCTCCACGCTGAAGACCCGCGATAGAAGCTATGCAATAGCTTAAAAATTCAATCTAAATTTATATGTCTCCAGTTTATGTATATGTTTTAGATATAAATAGAAAACTTCTCCAGTTTTATGTACACGTTTTAAATATGAACAGAGTTAAGAGTAATTTAAGATGTAGCAAGGGAAGCCAAATGTTTCAAATTCCTAAGTACTAATAAAATGTACAGTAACAGAATAATTATCTTTTTAAACATAAATACCTAGTACAATTTCTCCTGGACATCGCAATAGCATATTCAGCCACCACTGTTTTGCCGGCCGACGTATGCGCTGCCACAAAAACGTGATGTCCCTCCTCTAGCTTTAATATTGCCTGACAAAGAAAAATAACGCTACCTGTGGTATTACAAAACACACACAAAAAAAAAAAATCTATGGTGGTAGGTACTACCCTACCACCATAGATTTTTTTTTGCCCGTGATACTACCAACGACCAACGTGTCTAATAACTGTACGAGATATACAAATTACATGTAAAACGTAGGCAGTAGGTCCGTAAGATAAAGCCCGATGAGGGTGGCATGTTCCTAGAACAAACACTATAAATATTTCAGATTTAAAAAAAAAAAAAAACGTGTCTAATAGTACCACAGGCAATCAGGCACTAGCAACTGATTTTACCTGTGGCACTAGTGATTAATTATATAAACAGCTCACTACTGAGCTAGGTCAAGTATAGGGTTTATAATTCCATTGTCCACCACCCTGGCCCATTGTGAATTGGTAGACACCTTTGAGCACATTATAGAGAACTTGCAGGCGTGCAGGTTTCCTCACAATGTTTTTCTTCACTGTTGAAGCATGTGATATTTAATTGCTTAAACACATCAAAGCTGCTCCCCTTGAATAGGAGACTGCAATCCTAACCATTGGGCTATCACTGCAGAAACTGTTTTCCTGTACAATCTAATCGTATAAGAGATTAGGCTGCGAAGAGGATAATGAATTACAACGTGATCATAACCTTTCTTATTGGCTTTCTCATGGTTGCGTGAAAACTTACATACCTGTTTCTGGAAAGTGTCCAATTCAAAGGGATAAGTATGCGCCATATCCTTTATTTTCTCCCTAAAGTCCGTCACAGGCAGAGAAACGTCTATCATTTCCGCCCACTCCGTTGAAGTGACTCCCATTTTGGCCACAGAACTAGTAATATTTAGGACTGGTATCTCAGGTAGCTCCACTGGAGGTTGTATGACTGTGCTTTCTAGGAAGTTGTCTTCGGCTGGGTCTTTCTCTATTTCTATGTGTACTTTCTTAGGCTTGGGTTTCTTTTCTTCTGGTTCATTTTCATCTTGCCAGAGACCTGAATATTTAGTGACCAAATTCGTATAAAATGTACCATAGGGTTACAGTTATACTGCAATAAATAATCAATAAACAAAAAAAAATGGTTCAAAATGAAACCAACATTTTGTCATTTTTTTAAAGAATATTAGCCATTTTGAACTTGACTAATATATAGTTCAAACAAGCATAAAGCTTGTGTTAGGAGAGGGTACGACAACAGTGAAACATGTGGCAAATAAACCGTCACCCTTTCAGTTTTCAGTCTGTCTTTAAACGATGGGCTATTGAGGTTCTAATTTGAAGACTGTACTACCACTACTGTACTACTATGTGAACCTACTTGCACAAAGTGCTTTAGTTCAACTTTTTGAAAGGAACTAATAAGGTATGGAACGCCTTTCAAGCATCTGTTTCCTATCATCTATAATTTGAGTACCCTCAAGGCTATAGGCATTATCTAGGCATACATATATAAGGCTATACACTATAGGCATTATCTAGGCAAGCACGCTCTAATCTAGACCTCATAAACGCTTTCCATCATTGATAGTCGTCAAGCACAAGCCTAACTAGCAATAAAAAAAAAAGACGTGTGGCACTCAGGGACTGCCGCGGTAAAGCTATTGCATAGCATTTTTTATCAACGCCATCTAGCCGCTCACCGTAGAGGAGTCCCGTGTCAGGTTATTTTCGTTACGGAATTTCTGGATTCGGTCTCCACGCTAGCCCGCGATAGAAGCTATGCAATAGCTTAAAAAGTTACCTAAGAGGTATTATTTACCTGCTAAATGTGTATTGCTGTCAACCACCTCTTCCAAGTTAATATTGATAACATCAATCTCCTCCCTCTGTTCTTGGGGCACATCTGTGTTGATTCTACTGAGTAATGTCATCCCGTCATCACCAAATACAACACTTTCTTTTGCACCGGGTGCAGTTGTTAGGATTTCTGGAACATAAAATAAATTATATAATTATAGTAAAAACAATTAAATTTATAAATTTATACCAAAAGTATTGGGTATTTTGGTTATTTAATATTATTATTTCTAACATCATGCTTCTACAAGTTGCATCACTAGTTTCTAGCCTTAAATGATTTAAGTCATGGGCCCTTTATTACCTTTTATTTTTACTAATCTAAACTTTAAAGGCTTATAAATACCTACACTTAAAATATTCTAAAATTCTCAAAATGCAAATATTCCCTTCCCTTGGAATTTGTTATAGAGCATGAATTAGCACTGCAGTAGGCAGTGCTAATGTTGTGTTATACTTGATAGAGGTCAAGTTATTCCTAGTTAAAAATAAAGTTATACCTTCTCCAAGAAATTTCCCAGGTTCATCATCCTCCAAATCTATCACTATCTCTCCAGTTTTTGCTGCTTCATCAAGCATTTGCTGTAACTCCTCCTCAAAACCTGCTGGTAAGAAGGGATTCTGCATGATGCTTCCTCTGGTGGCCTGACTGGGAGGCAATGGTGCTCGGGACATAGAGAGACTGTCTTCATCATCTTCCACTGGTATATTTACCTCTTCTAGGCCTACTATTTCACCTGTTATAGGGTCTCGGACAACCTGTTTTAATATAAATATAAAATTTAATACTTTTTATCCCAAAAAGTCAGTTTTTAAATAGTTAAACCCTTCTTAAATACATAGATAAAATTGTCTACACTGTAGACTGTTCAATGAATAGATAGGAAAGTGTAGTGATTTTAGAGTGTATCTTGGTGACAAAACAAAGCCAGCACACTCCACAATCTTATAAGAGGCATACGTACACGACGCCAAAGCATTTCGTTTTAAGGTAATAGTAATTTAATAGTTGTGTTTACTGTGTGTGTGTGTTTTACTGAGTATCAACCCATTATGGTCAACTTATTTCTATCACTAGAAATTATCTTTCTATATAAAGGGTAAACAGGACCTTTACTTACTTCTAAAGTAGTATCAAGACCTAAATCGTCTTCATCGATTTTAAACAAAGATTCGATATCGGCAGTTCTATGCCAGTGCGACTGCGACTTCTCCCATTTGTGAATAGACAGCCTTTCGGGTTTCAGCAAATAATTCTTTACCCTTTCACTTAAATCTTCGAAAATAGGAGGCGACTGAAACATTTTGAAGCAAGTTTAGATGTTGTTTTTGTTTATTAAAAAGATATTTATATTCTTTGTAAACCTTAAGATCCGAAAAGATTGCATCTTCTAATTCTAGAGACATTATTACTATTTTCTAAAGGTATAAATTCATGGATTGTTTAATTTAAATATTTCGCACAGAAATTACTGAAATGAGGTTATGTTTTTGATATTGATTATGATTTTATCCTCTTTGGTTCCTTACGCTTGGGACAATTGTACATTGTACATTGACAATTGGGACAGTAGTATTTATAGTAATCTGTGGATTCCACAGATTACTATAAATACTGGTGCAGCATCCTACTCTGCTACACTGTGCCTACTCTTGTGGCCTATTCTATACCTTGTATTCGTGAGTAGAGAGCAACCACAATAACTATGGAGGTAGTTTTAACATTTTATACCACGATTATTGCGAGCGTGGAATTACGAAGTTCTTTATTCTTAGGTACCTACCTATCTCCAATTTATTAAAGTGCCTACTCGCCAATTTATTATGGATAGATATTTCTTAGTTTCTTGAATGTATACATACATTTCCTAATTCTTAATATTTCTTCCGAACAATTGAACCGATTTTAGCGAGATTTTTCGATTCCCTCGTCTTTCTCTCAAGAAATTCTCAGTACAAGCCCGGAGTTAGGAAGTTAGCACGTAAAGCTCTCGGTCCTGCGCCTGATCTCTCTCCGGTCGTGTCGGATTTCTATCCCATCGGACTATGAGAATAAGGGAATAGAGAATGGACCTGTGTTTGCGCATACACTTGTGCACTATAATATCTCCCGCGAAGTTGGCTTATCTCTGTGGGGATTGGCCGCCGTGGCCGGATTCGCTCGGAAGTACATTACTATTAATTAGTATTATACTAGCTGACTCTTATACTATACTATACTATATTATACTTCTTCAACTCACAATTAATAGTTCCTAAATCCCCACAGTTTAGGAGGCAGTACCCCTGCAGCATCAGGATTGTGAAGTTGGAACCCGAAGTTTCTATGGGAGCATCTTGCAAAGTTTTTGTATCGTTTAAAAAAAGATTCACGCAAATCGGTTAAGAAATCACGGAGATATCGATATACAGAGGTAGAAAAACAGAGCTCCTTCTCCTCCTTTTTCGAAAGTCGGTTAAAAAAGTAGCCTATATTACGCCCGATAATATCAGCTATCTACCAGTGAAAGTCGCGTCAAAATCGGTCCAGCAGTTCCCGAGATAAGCGGCAACAAACAGAGATTAGACGTTCTTTAACTATTTCTTCTCGAGAAGTGTAAAAACTTAATTCTGTGATCATATCCATAATATTATGCAAAAGTGTTATTCGATAGTGATAGGCAGAACTAAAGACCCGTATGTGATTCAGTGGGACCGTGGGGCCTTGATTGCCAAGGTTGGCATGTCCCTATCAGCCCTCACTCGGTACCTAGTCGATACAGCCTCATTCGGTGTTCACTGTTCGACCGTTCGACAAATGAATACGAGAACGACGATCTTTTCCTTGAATTATTAATATAAAAAAAAACCGCGCGAACTCTTGCTACTATTAATAAATAAAAAAAAACAAGTGGAAATATTTTGTAGTGTTTAAATACGTAATTAAATTAGGAAAATGTCGCTGTTAAATATTTTAAAGACTACAGTTTTCTTGTTGTGTTTAAATATTATTTTTATCGGTACATCCGATGGATTGTCTTTGGTGAGTTCCTTATTAATTTGGCATTGTTTAATGTAGGGCTAGTTTTAAGAAAAAGCGTTATCAAGCCAGAATTTAGGAGATCCGTAGAAATAGAATCATAAAAAGAGTTACAAGCGCCACAAGACCGCAGCCTGTGGAACTGCCTAAGATAGTTAAGGAAGATAACAATGTGTTTAGTAAATACATAAATAGTATTTGGCCGCACGAGAACCTCTAAATTTTCCAAATTCGTAATCTAAAATTACGGTAGTGTAGGAAAGTATCTAGTATTTACTATGATAATCCAAACGCGATAGTGTAGGAAAGTACCTATCTAGTCTATACATATAATAAAATTGTAGAAAAGTGGTGTCTGTACAATGGAAATATATAAAAAAAAAGTAGCAGGGGTTGTTATTATATCGATGCCGAACCCGAAATTGTAATTAATTTTTTTTTCTCTGTTTGTCTGTGTGTTTGTGCACGCTAATATCAGAAACGGCTTATTCGATTTAGATACGGTTTTCACTTATATATTGTAGTAAGCTTCACTTAACATTTAGTGTTTATTTCATGTCAATCGGTTCATAAATAAAAAAGTTATGTTAATTTAAAGAATCACGGCGAACATTTTTAACGTACACTCTGTACGTTAAAAATGTTCGCCGTACTGTACGTACTACACGCCTCGCGCCTGAGCGTCGACGGTATATGTAATTCAAAATATGCTGCCCGAAAAGTCACTATTCCATGCGAACGAAGTCGCGGGCACAGCTAGTATTTAATATTATCCAACAGTCATTAGTATTTAATATTAGCCAAATGTGCGATGCGTATTATTTGGGTTCGATATTTTACAGAGTCGTTTGCAACCATTTGGCTGTGGTCAGCTTTTAAATGGTTAACATGTTCAACTGCTGATGACGAGGTCCCAGGTTCGATTTCCGGGTCGGGCCAAAAAATGTAATGGGTTTGTGTATAAAAAAATTCTTAGTAGGTATAAGACCGGAGTTATCAAGGGGGAGTTTGGCGTTTGTTTTCCCCGTTTTCCCCGTGCCTCGGAGAGTTCGTAAAACCATTAGTCCCTGCGGTTGTGTTGTCATTCGGATTTCCTTCGCATCGGACTATGAGAGTGAGAGAAACGAGAGTGCAACCGTGTTTGCGCACACACTTGTGCACTGTAATATCTTCCACGCAGATAGTCCTCTAATCTC
Organism: Hipparchia semele; assembly: GCA_933228805.2. NCBI lineage: Eukaryota > Metazoa > Arthropoda > Insecta > Lepidoptera > Nymphalidae > Hipparchia > Hipparchia semele. Next base: position 2,915,280 of record OW121725.1, on the reverse strand, counting down.
GTAGAAATCTAAGTAGAAATTGACCGCCGTGGCCGGATACGTTTGGGGGGACTAAAAATGGACCGACATCCTGTGGATTAGATAAATAAATAAATAAACATTTATTCAGCTCACAAATAAAAAGATACAAAATAGTAACACTAAGTAAAATCTACAGACTGCACCCCCACTCCGCTCAGACCCAAGACAGAGCTAAAACTAGACAGATTTATGTCAGAGCATATTTCTGTGGCTCGTTTCAACTCCAACCTAAGTCCGAGCCGAGCCAGAGTACACTCTATAGATCTCAGCATTCTAATCTATGACATAAAGGTATGTTCGTGCACACGAACCTTTACTACACTAATTAACGTATCTAATTAACATAAGATCGCAGTCAAGCCAAGTAGGTAGATATAACTTCCTCATGCTTGTACGTCTAAGATGCGATTGTATCTAGAATCGTGATGAGTGATGAGGCAATAAAGGCCTTTGCACAAACATGGAGATACACGCGAGCCGGTTACGAAACGCTTCCCGTATCGCCTTGAGCTGGACAAGAGGCCGCCTACAGTGTGTCACGAGAGATAGTGGTATATCTAAAGATCAAATTAGACGGTTCATTTTTCGAGATTTTTGCTTTCATTTTCGAGGCTTCACCGATGAGTCATCGGAAATGAACCGTCTAAACACCGGCCGTTCACCGTTCACAGGTGATGCCTCCGCGACGAAAGCTTCACTGGTTTCGTGCATCGCAAAAATGAACGATGAATGGTGAACCATCCAATTTGGCCGTCTCGACTGACTGCCTCGTTGGTTTAGTGTTTGGCAAGTTTGACTGCAGATGATGAAGTCCCGGGTTCCATTGCAGGCCACTGGGTCGGGCCAGAAATGTCTCTGATTTTTCTGACTAGCAATTCTCAGTACTAGCCCGGAATTTCTGTGGGATTTTCCGTCCCATGGCACTATGTGAGTGAGGGACTAGAGAGTGCACTTGTGTTTGCGCACTCATTTGTGCACTATATTATATCCCGGGCTAATCTCTGTGGAGATTGGACGCCGTGGCCGGATTCGGTCGGGAGGACATTATAATTATTGGTATACTATTAATCTAAATTACATGTCGTTGCTAAATTAGAATGTATTGGTACAGGAAATTCAGGCTATTAATGACATCCTACGCCCTAGATTTTCGACTGCATTTTACTAGTGACTAGCTAGTGAATAAGAAGACATCACGCGCTTAAACTTTACTAGTTGTTAGCCGCGGCTTCGCTTCTGCCATCTATTAAAAACTTATTTAAAAGTAGTCCGAAGTGGAGATTCCTCTACAAAATTACTAATTTTGATATTTTCCATCCCTGTACTGTTATGCTCAAAAAAATAAAGCTCGTAGTTATGATTTAAAAAAAGTTTAGGTTACTTTAGGAAGTTAGTGAGACTAAAAAGATTTATATTTTACTAGCTTTAACCCGCGGCTTCGCTCACGTTAGGTTCGATTTTTTAACTCCCTATTTAACCCTCTTGGGGTTGAAATTTTCCAAAATCCTTTCTTAGCGGATGTCTACGTCCTAACAGCTACCTGTATGCCAAATTTCAGCTCGATCGGTCCAGTCAGTCACCTTTACCTTTTATATATTTAGATTTATCCCTTATTAGTTGCTTCTATCGTAGGTTAAATTTTTTGTAAAAAGTAATAACGTAATTTACCTAACATAATGTTCTAGCTGTGTTTCTAGTGAAAGGATATTATCGTGTTGCGTATTGTAACTCGCATACTCGTGTTCTCGAAGTAGGTAGGGTGATTTCGCCGGTTGGCGACCGATTAGCGGGATATTCAACTTTACGTCAATATTTAAGTATGTTGCACCCATAGCACATGTATTAAAGTTATATGACGGGGTCCTAGATATTGTCAAGTTATATTTAAAAGTAAAAAAATAAGAATTACAGTTGTGAAAACATTTTAAATTGAATAAATCTTAAAAACTATGTGAAATGCTAGTTGGCGACCACTTTTGCTAGTTGACGACTGCCCCCTTATCTAGTTGGCGACCTCTCGATTTGCTAGGGAAAACTAAATTTGATTAATTAAAAATTAAAAATATGAACGTGTTAATGTTTAAAAAATAATTATTATTCATGCTTTATTATTCATACATTTAATAAATTATTAAAACACATTTTTTCATGAGATCAAAGGTACACTTTAATATTCAAGCTTAAGCTTAAATGAATCTTAGCAAGTATAATACATTTTCCTACACAAGTACAAAATTAAAAATATCACTTTAAACAACAATTACAAAAGTTTAGAATCAAATCATCAGATCATCAGATCTCGGGATGTTATACATTTTACATTTTTTTCTAATACCGTGTCCTCCTTCTCTTATATTTTTAAAGCACATTCCAGATCTCTTTGGGAATAAGCCGGTGTTATTTTCTAATACGGTTTGTGGAGGACATCTGTAATGAAAATTTTATATATTAAACACCTACATTATGCAAAAAACAGATAAGATTATAAGTAGTGATTGCAAATGGTCGTAAACCCACATATTAATTTGCTCATTTTTAGTTGGCGACCACTTGATACCCATACATTTTAAGATGTTTTATAATAATAATTTGGTGGTCGTAAACTAAAAGATACACGGATAAAAATAAACAAATTAAATTGAAAGTGATTAAATTCCGAATTAGATTTGTAGTCTATAAAAAATAAAAATAAATGTTTTTCTTTCTAAATGTCTATTGGCGGCCAGGTGGTCGCCAACTGAAGTTATTGGATAATTCCAATTTCAGTTAGCGACCATTCAATTTTTTTACCTGATTTTGTATATTACATGTAATAAATGTACAAATAACGTAAAACATATATATATCCACTTAATAGAACATTAAAAAATTGACTCAAATAAATACATCACGATCTACTTACCTCGAACGCTTCACTTACTCACTATTTTTTTCGTTGTTTTGGGAACGTGTACGCGCCGAAAGTATGAGCGGCGGATTGAACTAAGATTTGTTTGCTTTCGGGTAAACACAAAGCTGCCAACTATTGTAGGTAAAACTAATAGGTCTATCCCCCTCTTTACTTAAGTGAATTTCATTTGGAAAAGAAGAATAGAATTCTTATTATTTTCCTTTTAATGCCGTAGGACCTGTTAGTGGTCGGCTAACTGACCCCGGTCGCGTAACCCCCGAAACCACCCTACCTATATGCGGACATAACGGAACATGCTTTGTGGCTATGCTATGATTGTTATGGCATTATCTAGTACTTATTTCACGCTTTTACTTATAAAACAATAACTCTTGATGTTTTGTGATTAAAGTGATTTCACGCAAACTTATGATATCTTAACTTGTTTATTTCATGGTACAAACTTACTACTTACCTGTTAACATACAAACATACATTTAAAAATCAATAAGAATATGCTTTGCATATTGTAGGTAATATTATAAATATGAAAGTAATTGTCTTTTATAATTATCATTTATTTTTTTGAAACGTAAACCAAATTTGACTTTTGGAGATTGATTAGAGATGGAGTTTCGAGACTTTCATCCTGGAGAAAGGAGACGGTCATATTATGTCGATGGTCACCAGGTGGGATCACAGACAACATAAAAATCCGGAAAATACGAAAAATCGAAAATCCACGCGGACGAGGTCGCAGGCCTCGGCTTGTACGTACCTAGTCAATAAATCCTAAAAGGTGTACCTACGTATCTTCCGAAACTGGAAACAAACCGGTTAAATTGAAATCGGGTTTGCGTAATCATCATTAACTGCAATGTTTATGATCGAACTTTCGTATACGTAATTTTGCCTGCGGGTGAGCGCGTGTGATTTTCCTGATATGTGTACCTACTTACCTTTTGTACCTATCTACTGATCACATTAATTGTTATTTAATCTTATATTTAACTTGCAAGGTATGTAGGGTCAGATGTCCAACAATGAAACACAAAAAATTCAAAGTCTCATGCACCTTTTGTTTTTACAGATAGAAGTCTAATTTTTTACAGGTGTGTAGGTAATTTTATTCGGCATCGGATTTCATTTACAATTTTTTTAATTAATATGTCATCAATCGGCAAAAAATTATAAACTAAAAAATGGGAAATGTTTCATTAACAATGAAACACCACAAATTCAACAATGAAACATTAATAGTATTGTCTCGACTTTTGTGTAATTTATGGAGTAGGTGAATAAAAAAAAATGCTTGAGTTAATAATCACAAAAGGATTTATTTATAATTAACTTTAATCAGACACTTCAGGTTACCAGTACTATTACTGGTATTATAAAAAATTTAATGTTAATAAGATTAATTTGTGAATTTGTACCCACAAAAATTATTAATTTGCCCGGAAAGTACATGATATTATGCACTTTCACACAATAAAACAAGATGATACACATTGAAATAGTGTTTCATTGTGTTCACTGTGCAACTGTTTCATTGTGAACTACCTAAGGTTTTTTTTACTAATCTCAATTTTTTACCCACTAAATTGTAACACTTTAAGATATAATTTATTGCATATTAATCTACAGAATGTGTGTAATGCTAATTAATCATGAAATTTATGAAATTTTCAACCATACTTTAGTAAAAAATCTATAAAGAATGCTAAAAATATTTACTTTTTGTCGAAAAAAAAAAACAAAAGTGCTCCGCAAACACATCTTCTCGCACGCAGCGTCGATGCAAATTGGGCTAGGGCGGGGGGTTCACGAGAGTGTCCTAACGCAATATAATGCACGAACTGGCAACGCAGACTTTTAGAAATATCACAGTGTTTTATTGTGTACCACTGTTTCATTGTTGGACATCTGACCCTATGTATGGATGTATGTTTATGTATATGTATGTATGTATACAATATAAATGTTACAATTATTAAGATTTCTTGATAATTGTAACTTAAGTTATTATAAAACCGCTTAACGAGTAATAAAAGTTTGTCGATAGAGCGAAAAAAAAAATATAAATGTTTGTTTGTTTATGGCCAGATATTGCAAGCTGGATAGACCTTCGATCATAGAATATTTTTTCTTCTGTGATCGAAGGGATAGACCCACTTATTACATTTTCATGCTTTTCCTTCCGATTAAAGTTGACCCTCGTGGTAACAAGTTCAAGGTATGTAATTACAAAAGACCTTATTTGATTTGCTCTAAAAGTTATTCAGTTCTATTAGACTAGGTAGGTACCTACATATTTCACCATAGCTAAACTTTAATCGACGATTACTTACGTTTTGTCAGATTGCTAATTTCAAAAACTATCTTTTCTTCTTCTTCTGTATCAACTAATGGACGTCCACTGCTGGACATAAGTCTCTTGCATGGACCTCCACAGGCCTCGGTCTTGCGCAAGAACTATCATCAAATAGGTATAGCGTCACCTAACGTCAGCTTTATATTAATAAAAGAGTCGTTAGAGTTTATTAGGAAACGGTGAAATAAACTTATAAGATTAAACAAAATGTAGTTAGGTAATAATGTTATGAGATTCACTGATAAAATGAAAGGATTTTTAGGTACTTACCTATAATTTTATATACCTATTAAGCTATTGCATAGCTTCTATCGCGGGCCAGCGTGGAGACCGAATCCAGAAATTCCGTAACGAAAATAACCTGACACGGGACTCCTCTACGGTGAGCCGCTAGATGGCGTTGATAAAAAATGCTATGCAATAGCTTTACCGCAGCAGTCCCCGAGTGCCACACGTCTTTTTTTTTATTTTTATATAATACCCGGCTAAATCTTTTGTAGGTTCTTCTCACACTTAAAATGGGAAGTACCTGTGCCGAGCTGAGAAGCTCTACTTTTCATTAATATCATCTTTCCTCTATTCTCTATCTCAGTGGCTACCTATTTAAAATAGTGGAAGTTGCTAAGTTTTTTATAAAAGAATAAGTACCTATAAGCCCAGTTGAACGTGCCTTATATTCTCCTCTCCCCTCCAAATAAGCGGAAAACTTGTATCTGGCCTGGTAGCATGGGCGGGAGAAATTTTATCCCCGGGAAAAGGATAAAAAGTTTATCCCCTCGCTTAGCTTTATCCACCCGTCGAGCGATGGAAATAACACTCTGTGGATATACTTATAGAAATATACATCGCCTTCTCCTCTGTCGTCATGCTTTAGCATAGGGAAAAGATAATTTTATCCCCTGTCAGTGGATAAAATCGGGGGATAAAACTTTTATCTCCTGCCCATGCTACCAGTGTAGGGGTGGGTACTGAACCTGCGACCTTTCAGTTTCAGTCTGCACCTTTAACCGTTGGGCTATTGAGACTTTGAAAGTTAGGTGCGAATTAGTAGCAACTTAGATAGTCATTGAAATAGAGATTAGCCTACTATTCTGTGATTATACAAAAGAGTAGGTTCAAAAGGGTAGGTTCTAACTTCATGTAAAGGCATTCAGGCTAATATTGGACATGACTAAACAGTCGTTAATTGTCTTGGAAGATACCTAATGCATGACCGGTTGTAATACCTGTAGGTAAGCTAAACACAAAATATGTACAAAAACGCTAAAGCGTTGTAATTAAATTCCAATTATATTCTCTTTGATGATATTAGGTAATTTTATTGAATGAACGCCAACATTGTGTGATGCGAAAATTACGTCTTTTATTTCCATAGTGTATAATGTCCTGCCGTGAGCAAGTGTGTCACAGACAATATGAAATTACGGCCAGCATTGATTGTATCTATTATGAGGACCACCATCGTACCATATTTATGGGGTACTAGCATAGATAAATTATATCGCACCGCACATTTATGGGGTACTAGCATAGATAAAAAGAGGGTACTAGCTGATACCCGCGCCTTCGTTCGCATGGATTCAGGGTTTTTTAATTCCCGCGGGAACTCTTTTATTTTCTGGGATCAAACGTAGCCTATGTGTCCAGTCAAATCGGTTCAGCGTTGCGGCGTGATTGAGTAACAAACATTCATCTATACATCCAAACTTTCGCATTTATAATATTACTAGCGGCCCGCTCCGGCTTCGCACGGGTATAAAATATATCGCCTATGTCATTCACTGATAAAATGATTAAAATCAATCAAAACAATTTGATTTATTCATTACTGCCCGTGGCCTGCACGCGTTTTTAGAGTAAAACAATTCTTCTTTCCCTAAACCATGAAGATTTCCTGCTATTTTTTAATATCTAAATTCATACACTACATTCTTACTTATTTACTTTTTACATTTTTACCTATTTATTCTATTTATACAACAATTAATATATTACAGATTGTCTTTATATACAACGTTCACAGCTTTTTTGTCATCTATACAAATAAATAAAATTGAAGTGTCTGTTTGTACTATCAAAAGAACAGCTTTTTACTAACTGCATACGAAAGTAAATACGATACTTATATCAAGAAAACAATTTTTAAAATTTTTGTCTGTCTGTCTGTCCGTCTGTTTGTCTTTCTGTCTGTTTGTTACCGTTAATCTCGGGAACGGCTGGACCAATTTTGACGGGACTTTCACTGGTAGATAGCTGATATTATCGGACAACGTAACTTTTTTAACCGACTTTCGAAAAAGGAGGAGAAGGAGTTGTGTTTTTCTACCTCTGCATATCAATGTCTCCGTGATTTCTTAACCGATTTGCGTGAATCTTTTTTTAATCGACATAAAAACTTTGCGAGATGGTCCCATAAAAAGTTCGGGTTCCAACTCCTCAATCCTGATGCTGCAGGGGTACTGCTCCCCTAAACTGTGGGGATTTAGAAACTGTTGATTATGAATAGTTATTGTAGGGACCAAATAAAGACTACATCGTTAAATTCCAGGACCCAACTCCTCAATCCTGATGCTGAAGGGGTTCTGCCAACCTAAACTGTGGTGATGTAGGAACGCGGACGAAGTCGCGGGCGTCCGCTAGTTAGACAATATATTTTATAGGCACACTCCCGCTGCCCCGGCCAGCCGGAACCGCCGCAAGCGCTACGTCCCGCAATTTTTAAATCTGTAATATCTTCGAAAATATTCATTTAAATCATATGCTGTAAAGGGCCATATAGATCTATATTAAATCAACAATGTATTTAAGGTATTTAATTAGATAAGGATTAATGCTGTATTGGTTAAAATTGCTTCGAAAATTAGCCATTATTTGTCGTAAAAAGTAAATGACAAAAAAACGTTATTGTGGGATAACCATAAGAGGTAGACATATACCACCGCGGAGTTTTCTGTAGACTTTTTCAATGTGTACAATACTTAGTACATTATTTTGATAAATCTCGTAGGGTTCAGCCTGCGTTTGCAATGTAAGCGGAAAAAATGTAATTATTTACGACATCACTTTAGAAAACTCAAAAATAACAGTGTTTCTCCACTATTTAAAGGATGTTATTATACATATAAACCTTCCTCTTAAATCACTCTATCTATTAAAAAAAACCGCATCAAAATCCGTTGCGTAGTTTTAAAGATTTAAGCGACCAAGGGGAAATAGGGACAGAAAAAGCGACTTTGTTTTATACTATGTAGTGAAGTTGGATGGACAGAGAGGTGTCGTATGCTAGAGACTTCCTAATTTTGCAATTTTCCAGAAAAGGTCTCAAAATTGACATAAGTACAGCAGGCCGATTATTTATGTAAAAGCATCACTCATTACTATAGAGAGTGAGCATCGGTCAATCAGAAGCGATTGTAATCGTCACACTGTAGCGATAATTTTTAGAGAATCGCACAGTAGACGCATCAGTCATGTTTTTTGAAGTGAAAACGTCTTTAAGCACGTTGAGCGATTTTTGGTAGAAGTATATCGTTAATGTCGCTAATATTAACAGTAGGTAATTAGGTATAGCTAGTTCTCGCAATTCGTGAGGGCGCGTGGCTCATGGCTGCTTGTGTGTCATATCTGTAAGGGAAAGAGAGCTTGCTCGCGCCTGACCTCTCCCAGCTAGGCTCCTGACAGGCACACACACTTACACAATGTGCATGTACACGACGTAACCACAAATAAAGCTCACGCGCCCTCGTGAATTGAAAGAACATGACGTATTTTCTCTTCTACCGGCAGTCCCCATAACTGCCCATGTTTTTTTTAAATAGTGTTGGATTAACTTTACTCTGAACTTTTATTACTCAGTTGTATCAAATACCATTTCTTTAATTACAGCCATTACGTTTTCCGTGTGAACAGTTGTTAGGTAATTGACGTTGTGGTTACGTAATATAATAAGCATAACCGATTGAGATACATACCTGTACGCTAAAACGTTGTAATTAAATTCCAATTATATTCTCTTTGATAATATTAACCTATTGAAAGAACGTCATCATTGTGCGATGCCCCACGGCAAAACTACCGTACCGTGTCATCGGCAAAATGAATTTTATAATAACGCATTGATTTTCTTGTACCATAAATACATAAATATAATGGGGGTATAAACAGTGAGGTATACCATCGTCTTTGATGACGTATATTTGTATAAAAACCGTCAGGGAATGTCGGATGTATATCTAGTTACCTAGTCAAAGTTGTATGGTGTCGGCATGTGATGCGTGCTAATATTCCAACCCATCAAGTGTCGTACCTTGTTAACCGACGTCCAAAAAAGAAGGAGGTTCTTTACCTATATGGTCTATAAATTCTGTATTTAAAGAGCTAAGTTAATATTTTTTTGACTGTAATGTTAATTTGGCTTATGTTTGTACTTGCTGTTGAAATATCACATAACGTTGCGCGTTGGGAGCACTTTTACATCAGTGTAAGGGGTCTGTTGCTCCATAGCTTATATCTCGATGGGTGAATGCGAAACTAATTTTGGTCATTTGCGTGTCACGCAAACAAGTAAACCTTGACAGAACGGGTAACTATTTCCTTCTGTGAGTAGCTAGGTACCAGCTAGTTACCGACAAACGACAAAGTCATTCAGCATTCTATTATAGGCAAATCGAATAAGTAATTACGTGAAGTGGTTAGCGAAAATGAATAGATACTTTATAAAAAGGAGATCCTCCACGCTTCATACATTTTTGGGCTAAATCTGAAAGTGCCGGCCAAAGAAAAATTTTGCTGTATTTCGTTAGAACTTGTCCCCCTAAACATTTTTTATTATCACACCAAAGCTGTAGAACCATTGACCTTGGTTTTATTGAAGTTTAAAAATCTGTATTTTTTCGAGTATATGAAGAGTTTCTAAGGCAGTTTTTTTACTTTTTTGGAGTTTTGTTAAGTGCTACCTATCCGATCCTGACCACATACCTAAAAATACCACATTGTGCATCTTGGCTGGAACTATCACGGAACCCCAGATGGTGGAATGGATGAAACACCATCTCAGATGGTGATTAAGGCTGACTGGGATCAACCCATTTGCAGAAATGATGATCGGGATGGTTTCAGTGGACTCCACTTGCCACATGCCAGAGACCTCGTAAGCCAGATCTAGATACCTTCGTTTTTCTCTGTCTCCACTCTCACGAGGTTTTCGCCATGTTCGATGGTGATGGCCACTAAAAACACCCTCGACTGTGCCCGATCCATCAGCACGATATCAGGCTTATTAACAAGAATCATCCTGTTCGTGATGATAGACTGGTCCCAATAGAGCCGTACCCCATCACGCTTAAGTTTTGGCACCGGTGTGTACTTATAGTCTTTCATCCGGGAAACCGTACTTCAGAGCTTCAAGCTCTTGGTGAAGAATTTTGGCTGCTTGGTTGTGCCCTTGGAAATACTCAGTGTTAGCAAGAGCCGAAAATCCCGATTGCACATGCCTGAGTGACTCACTGGGATGGCGACAAGCTCAACAAATGTTGGTAGTGCCATCCTTTAGGATGTACTTTCGGTAGTTCTGCGTCTTAACTACCTGATCTTGTACCTTCGGTTTCGCCAAAGAGGTCAACGAAACGCAACCATTGCATGGACGCCCACGTGAGGCTCATTAAGAGAGACAAAACCATAGTAGTAGCAGACAATCGCCCTGGAAGATACCCCGCCGTATCCTTATCCGATCATCGGCAGCTGTCAACCGCTCATCATGAAGACAAAGGATCGTGCTCCATTGCCCCATACACTCTCCGAGGAAGTTTCGAACTGTACTATCGAATTTGGACAGCTCAAGGACCCTCAAGAACCATGAATGGGGCACCGAGTCGAATGCCTTCATGTTAGTCCAGTCTGTGGGGAAATTCCGGCAACTAACTAAGTAACTAAGTAGTTTGACCAGTTGGCTTGCGACGGAGTCGATGAGGTGCTTCTTAGTACCACGACTATTGTACCGACATCAGTTCTGAGCCCCAGACATTATACTATTCTCGCCTACATGACGGGAAACCTTAAGGCTCAAAACGGATGTCAATGTCTTATAGATGCTAGTAAGATATGTGATGGGGCGGTACTTAGCCGGGTCAGCGGCATCGGTGGACTTTGGAGCTAAATGAGTGATTCCGGTGGTGAAAAGGCTCGGGAGTGCCCTTTGCTCGAGAGCTTCTTGGAATTGTTTAGCCAGATAGGATGGCAGAACGAAAAACCAGAAGTGATGCAGTCCATCGGATCCAGGACTTTTCCAGTTGGCGGCCCGGCGCACCGCACCAAGTACATCCTCTGGAGAGATGGCCACTGGGTTCATCGGCTATTTTTTGGAGGCATTGAGGCACATGCTTCCTCTACCACCGCAATCCAAGAGCCCTCAAGCATCCATCCATCCATCTCTCATCTTCCATCTCTCTTGACCACACTCTTCGCCAAAAGGCGATGAGGTCAGCCGGGCTCGGCTAAACAGAGGTAGAACAGACTGCTGGGCACTCCAGTTTTTATTATTATTATTAGAAACATTTCATTTGGTAGGAAAAAATACAGATTTTTAAACTTAAATAAAACCAAGGTCAATGGTTCTACAGCTTGGGTGTCATAATAAAAAATGTTTAGGGGGACAAGTTCTAACGAAATACAGCAAAATTTTTTTTTGGCCGGCACTTTCAGATTAAGCCCAAAATGGATGATGTCCTTTGATCAATTCAGTATCATGAATGCGTAATTTCATAATTTGTAATTCGTAATTCATTTATTAATTTGTGAATGTGATACAGTCAAGGTGGTACATACAAAAACATGGTGTGATAGGTACATACGTCATCAATTAGGACTGTGTTTAAAAATCACTTAAACATAATATATCGGTCCAACGAGATATTCTAATTATCTAGTGTCCTCCTTTGATATTAGTTCAAGCCTTAGAAACATTACGACTGCCCCATTTCAAAACCTAGTAAGTGTGATTGACAAAATTTTACAGGAGACCAAAAATCATGTTTTGTTGTAGATGACTTAGCGAAGTAATAAATATATCAAATAAAGGTTTTCAAAGTAGTTCATTTACGAAACATTAATTCATCAACAGATACTGAAGAGTTCAGAAGGGCTACCACAAATATATTTTTTTGGTTTCCTGTAAAATTTTGTCAATCACACTTACTAGGTTTTGAAATGGGGCAGCCGATTAGGTTTAAACATTATGTATGAACTCATTGATGTCTTTAGTCACGTACCAAGTAAGTAGTTAGGTAGGCAAGAAGTACTTACTGGTAATAATTTGTGAGAGATGTTCCCCTATCTTCATGTATAAATGTAGGTACGTAGGACTGAAAAGGAGGTGGGTTGATAAGGCCCAAAATCCGCCCCTCATACACTCGAAAAAAAAAGTTCCAGATTCCGACAAATTGTAAATGTATTTATATACTTGAAGATATAAACTTTATTCTAATATAAAGTTTAGGTGATAAAAAAAATAGTAAGTCACAGAAAATATTACCCAAAAAGAGAGTGTTTCTTTTACTTTTCTTACATTTTCATACATTTTAGTCGTTTTTTAAGCTTTGATTTAATATTTTAGAATGAGGCGCTCCATGAACCATGGTAAACGTAACTGATAATGATGCTCCTTTTTATAAGCTTTTATATGAGTATTAATTTATTTTGGTTCATGGAGCGCCTCATTCTAAAATATTAAATTAAAGCTTAAAAAACGACTAAAATGTATGAAAATGTAAGAATAGTAAAAGAAACACTCTCTTTTTGGGTAATATTTTCTGTGACTTACTATTTTTTTTATCACCTAAACTTTATATTAGAATAAAGTTTATATCTTCAAGTATATAAATACATTTACAATTTGTCGAAATCTGGAACTTTTTTTTTCGAGTGTATGAGGGGCGGATTTTGTTGCCTTATCAACCCACCTCCTTTCAACTGTCTACCTATAACGGATCATGAGATTATCGATGCCGCTGACAGACAGACGGACGGACAGCCGAGGTTTAGTAATAGGGTCCTGTTGGTTACCCTTAAGGTACGGAACTCTAAAAATGTCAATTAAATATTAAATCCTAAACGATAGCCTCACTAGCCCAACGGTTAAAGGTGCGGAATGAAAACTGAAAGGTCGCAGGTTCAAATCCCACCCGTTGCACTATTGTCGTACCCGCTCCTAGCACAAGATTTCCGCTTATTTGGAGGGGATAGGAGGATATTAGCTAACTTGAGCTTGGCTGATATTTTTTTTAAAATAATACCTACCATAATAAAACGACAACCTCAAGTTTGTAAACTAAAGATTTTAGATCAAGTTTGTAATTATCTATTGTGGTACCTAACCTTTATGTATAAGGTAGATTCAGAACGTCTATATAAGTAGTTAGGTATTATTAATCAAACAACATGGTATTGAAAAAATACATTGTTATTTTATTATTAACTTTGTGCAATGTGGAAATACTTGAATTGAATTATAACTTAGAACAACAGGATAAGGTAAGTAGCTACCTATTCTTGAATTCAACGAATTGTTAAATTATGAATAGGTACTCATTCGTCTTTGACAGGATAAATAAACCAGTATGTCCTTTCTTTAAAAATGATTGCATCAGTGTAACGATCGCAATGACCTCTGATTGGCTGGTACCCTCCCGCTATTGGTTAAAATGCATTGATGCAGCAAGAACGCCACATATTCAGCCAATCAGAGGCCATTGCGATTATTACACTGATTTAATCATTTTAGAGAATCGACACGCAGCTAGACTGCGCGCAGTCTAAGCTAGACCTTACTAAGCTAAAGATAGCCAACACCCAAACACCTCCATGCCCAAACATGTTTGACTCTTAAATTTTGTCTGTTTGTCTGCTTTTGTCTGTATGCTTTTGTTTTTGCCTGGCTTAGTCCGCGGCAGTGCTTAGGTAGGTAGGTACATCATTCGATATTTAAATATTTTCGTGCCTACCAAAAATTACGTTTGCGCAGCTATGTAATTAGTGGCAAAGACAAATTAGGTATAAGAGTTGTCGACCAGTTTCTATCTGTAGGTATTTTTCACTTATGGTAATAGAAATATCGGCAAAAAATTAATTGAACTTTTCGTTAACCACATTGCTTAAGTGCTGTGATTACCAGTTTTTTGTACCATATTATTATGGTATAAGGATAATAACATTACGTGTAAAAAGCAGTACAAAAACAGAACCACAAACAGAATCAATGTCAACGAATATTTTATTACTTTAACTCTGAATTATTAGACTCCGTTATCACTTATCACGTCGCATTGACGTCATAGCGGGGTAGGTAAGGCAAAATGGAATACTTACTTATAAACTTTACTATAAGTAGATATGTTGACTTTTTTGTCGTATATCTGCTATTAAATATAAAAAAAAGAATCAGCGTATTCGTAACCCTTCTAATGTTTTAAATGAGAAAGTGTTTCTTTGTTGGTTTATCCCTCAAAAGCACAGCAACAGAGCCAGTAATCAACGTGATCTTTTACATGGGCACAGTTGAGGACGTGGCGACTGCTTTTCATGCCGGAAATACAAAGGATTCCCGCAGGATTAAAAAAACTAACTCCACGCGCACGAAGGTGCGGTCAAAAGAAATAAATATTTATCAAAATTGATACAAAAAAATATCGTTTATCTACCTGTTAAAAACCTAGAACAAAAGTTTTAATCTCAGAAATCACAGAATGAGTAATGACATAGAGAGTTTAATTTTACAGGAGAATAAATAACAAATAGGTTGTAGGCTGACTATTTATTTCAAAATAAAATAAATAATAATTTTATTCCCAAATTCCAAGATGTGCTATCTGTCCCCTAAATGTCTTCTTGAGACCTGTTGACGTCTTGTAAATACGCGAAAAGATAATAGGGTCTACTCAGAACCTATTAACCTTGTACTAAATTTCGGTTTTTCCGATTACTCGGACACTTCTTGGACATGATTCCAAACTACTACTAGGAATATCTGTATTAGGCTTAGGTATTAAGCTTTGGCCGTGGCTAGTTACCACCCTACCGTCAAAGACGTGCCGCCAAGCGATTTAGCATTCCGGCTTGATGGCGTGTAGAAACCGATTAAGGGTATGGTCAGCCCATACCCCTTCCAAGTTAATCCGTTACCATCTTGACTGCATCGTCACTTCCCATCAGGTGAGATCGCAGTCAAGGACTATCATGTCATAGAATAAAAAAAATATCCGTATGCGAACTTTACATTCACTTAGCAAACCTAGATTTACCTTGCCTCATGATTGCGCAAGTGGATAGGTTCGCACTAACGAAATGCAGGTGTTAAGTTGCAATACGTTGAGATTTGTAACTTAGACATTAGGTAGGTATATCACTTATATCAGGATATATACTCTTAAATTTTAAAACCGAAATTACATTACGAGTATAATATTATCTTTTTATAGACCTTCGTTGCTGGACAAAGGTCTCTTCCACAGGCATCGGTCTTGCGCCGCCTGATGTATATGGGGGTGTGTGTGTGTGTATATTTGTTACTCCTTAATACTTAGTTTATTAACCGACTTCCAAAAAGGAGGAGGTTATCAATTCGGCCGGTATCTTTTTTTTTAACAAAAAATGTTAGAGTTATTTTGCTGTAATCCGCCAACAGAAAAAAATCTGTATGGTCAAACATGCAGTTATAAGCTAAGCACCGCTTACCTCCCCAACCAAGCAATAAAGCAAAGTTCCCAAGCAAGCAATGCCACCACCACTCACATGCACCACCACACAAGACTTTAATACTACTCTCTTGTGTGGTGGTGCATGTGAGTGGTGGTGGCATTGCTTGCTTGGGAACTTTGCTTTATTGCTTGGTTGGGGAGGTAAGCGGTGCTTAGCTTATAACTGCATGTTTGACCATACAGATTTTTTTCTGTTGGCGGATTACAGCAAAATAACTCTAACATTTTTTGTTAATCATGAACTTCGCAAAGTAACGCCTGACTCTATCCAATATTTTTTTTTTTTTTAAATGTTTTCTTCAATGTAATTTTCTTGTAGCCGGAAAGTGCTCCATACACGTGCGTGATAGGCGGTGGCTACTCCGGGCTGGCGGTGTCGCGGTACCTCAAGCAGCACGGTGTCAACTTCACGGTGTTCGAGGCGGCGCGCGAGGTGGGCGGCACGTGGCGCTTCGACCCGCACGTGGGGCTGGACGACGACGGGGTCCCTGTTTTCACCAGCCAGTACAAATATTTGAGGTAGCTGTGCAATATTTAAGTCTAATAGTTTAATAGTTTTAAGTCTGTGAGCAGTGGCGTAACTATAGCGTTTGAGGCCCGTGGCAAATTCGTCGTATGGGGCCCTCCCTCCCCCAATATAAAGAAGCTCAACCAATGAGATACCTGACCGGGGGCCCCTTCAGGCTGGGGCCCGTGGCATTTTGCCGTCTTGCCACCCTATAGTTACGCCACTGTCTGTGAGGCTAGGAGCCCCAACACAAGCTGAGTGACTCACCTTTTGGTAGCGTTGCACTGCTGTACAAAGTAACGATCTGTAATACCTGTCATAGCTGTGTTTTTAATTTTGATTTATGTTGTATATTTTTGTGTTTATTGCTACCAATAAAGATATTTCTATTCTATTCTATTCTAATATCAGAGATTATTCAACGCAGTATAGATTGCTAACGTCGTACATTAATAACCGGTCAAATGCGAGTTGAAACGTACCAAGTAAAGTTTCTAGCCCCTTTAATTTTTAATTCAAAAAAATTCAAAATTATTTATTTCACGTAGCTCAACTCTTAGCTCTTTATATCCGTTAAGACTCTACCACCGGTTTGGAATGCAGATTCGAATAAATTAAAACTACTACGAGTACTAATTATATTTACAAAAAATACACGCCGTCCAAGGGGTCATAAATGGGCATGCATGGTGCCCAAAACACTGGCGCTATTACCTCGTTGGATAGCGAGGCTTAGCCGTTGGGCTAAATAAGTGGCAGCTCTTTCGTCACAAAAAATTCCATAACTAATTTTATGTTTTTTTCCGTTCGATACGGAGACCTTGAGATCATGAAGTCTATCTATCTGTTGTCATGGAGTCTCTGTGCAAAATAAAAATCGTAGGAGATGCTTTACCGCTATTAATTGCCCTGACTGATGACCTAAGAGACCAGAAGAGCTGGTTCATTTTGCCCAAAAAATCAACTTAGATGTTCAGCGGGGAAATGCAGACAGTATTAAAATTCCATTCCACGCGTAATTTAGGTTAGGATTAGTAAAGGAATAGTATAGTAAAGCGGTTGACTTCGGCCACCATTTCGGGGTTCCCAGGAGAAATCCCAGGCTAAACCTTGAACCTCAAACTTCTCGGAGTTTAAGGTATTGCTTAAACAGTGAAGGGAAACATGGTTAGGAAACTTGCATGCATGCCTGAGAATCACACTATCACACTCACTATCATCACTATTATAAAGGCGAAAGTTTGTTTATGTGTGTGGGTGTGTATGTTTGTTACTCCTTCACGCCACAACGAATGAACCGATTTTGTTGAAATTTGGAATGAAGGTAGCTGATACCCAGGATTAAAACATAGGCTATATTTTATCCCAGAAAATTACAGAGTTCCCAAGGGAATCGAAAAACCTTGATCCACGCGGACGAAGTCGCGGGCGTCGTCTAGTTCTACATAATGTTCTCAAAGGTGCGTGAAGTCTTTCAATCCGTAATTGGACAGAGTAATGTAATATGGCCTAAATTTTTCTCATTCTAAGAGCAGTGCCGGCAGTGGATTCGGATGATGGAAGAAGAAGAACTATAATAACTTAGAATACCTATTCTAAAGTATAAAGTATTCTATTCATGAAGTAATTTGTATCTTCAGGGTAAACACTCCGAGGCAGACAATGGAGTTTGGAGACTATCCGTTTCCTGCCACCACTCCGGCTTACCCCAGCGGAACATGTTTCTACAAGTACCTCCAGTCATTTGTCAAAACCTTCGACCTGATGACCAATATACAAGTAAGTAGGTATGTCTTTCGAAAGATGAAAATTATTACATAAGTACTCCCTTTTAAGTATGCGTAAAGTAACAGGTAACTACGGAACCCTGCAATGCGCGTAGCTTCACATGAACTTGACTGTTTATTTTATTAAAAAAGCCCGGACATATTATTTAGAATTACTGTAAGTTTTATTTTAATTCCTCCAATTTCTTCAAGACTCAAAAGTAAAGCGAAAATAAAGAACCCCTTTCCCGTGGAAATTATGAATTATCCGGCCTTATTCCCTGTCTATATTACAAGTGTAAATAAAAAATTTAAAACACCTCCGACATGTGAATCTATGGCCGGAGAATGTATGATATACCAAACATCCTGTTACCCAGTTTGCTGCTACAGCATTAGATTCTCCTCCTCGATCACCATCTATCTAACACCTTCGCATTGAGACCGTCCTAATGAGCCCAAACACATTATATCTGCTGTAAGTTGCTGAGGAGTTGGGATCCCGCAGACTATTTGACGCTGTAGCATCAGCTCAAGGTTATCATGTCTTGGATGTAATCCGAAGAAACAGTACACTAAACAAATCTATCGCACCTGTGAAAGTTTGTAAGACCCTTTATTGATTAAGTAAAAAATGAGCTGATGATCTTCAAACGCCTGGACATATCTTCATAAATTATAGCTAAGAACCATCTCGATTACGTTAGCTTTGAAATAGAAAAAATCAAAATCAGTCCATTTGCGAAACTAGGAGGGAACAGACGGACAAACAGATACATACGTCAAACTTATATCACCCCACTTTTTTGTCAAGATAGGTAATTCTTAGATTTCTTATACTAGGTCATACGCAAGCAAAAAACGTCTATGGTATCGATTCCCAGAAGTATCTATTGGTGGGCGTAAAAGCTCATTGTAATCCTTGACACCTACAAAATCCCTTTTGATTTCACGTCTATTTATATCTATCATATTATTCAGATTCTTATTAAGTACTCAGTACTGTCGCTTTCAACACAATGGCCTAATCTACATCACCTTGATTTATGTTCATACGCGTTCAACTCACGTCTGTATTGCTCACCTAGCTATTCCGCTTAGAACGTTATGGTCATGTTTGCAACTTATATTCCAGTATTTGACGACCTTCCTTGCGCAGTGGTGAACGCTGTGATCTTAAGTTCTCGGGTTCGATTTCCGGTAGGGCAATTTGGGGGTCTCTAGTCTGCTGGTGGGAGGCTTTGGCCGTGGCTAGTTTGGTAGTGGCCCTAGTGTCAAAGACGTATCACCAAGCGATTTAGCGTTCCAGCACGATGGCGTGTAGAAACCGATTAGGAGCATGGGTTGAATGTACAGTGTACATTGCCATACCCCGTCCATGTTAGCCCACTAACATCTTATACTGCATCGTTACTTATCATTAGGTGAGATCGCAGTCAAGTCAAATCTTGTCATGGAATAAAAAATACTCATTAAAGGGTTTCGATTTTCTTCGTGTTACAATAAATTGGTCACGCATTAAAAAAAATGTGCAACATGCACATTGCACGACTGCACGTGTTTCTGGTGGTAACGTGGCTCTAAAGCGGAAGGAAGTACAAGTTTTGTTACCTACAAAAATTAGATGAATTCGCGAATAAAATATAAAACGTCATATTTCAAAGACTATAAAGATTGGTCGATGTTTTATGAGATCTTTGAACTTATACTTTGTAAAGATCACAGCCTGAACGAATTGTGGAATAAATTATGTCTTCGAATAAAGTGACTCATATAATATTGATCAAACCCACATCAAACCTCACCCGAGAAGTTTAGAGAATTAGATATAGTATCTACTAGCTGTGCCCGCGACTTCGTTCGCGTGGAATAGCGACTTTTCGGGCAGCATATTTTGAATTACATATACCGTCGACGCTCAGGCGCGAGGCGTGTAGTACGTACGTACTCTGTACGTTAAAAATGTTCGCCGGGATTCTTTAAATTGACATAACTTTTTTATTTATGAACCGAGTGACATGAAATAAACACCCAAGTAGCACAGATAGCTGTATAAATACTCACTTTTAGACCTATTTGAAACTCTATGCGTATTAAGACTCTTTTAAGAGTACACTGGTGATCCTACAGCTGCATAATAGCTGTCAGTGATATTTAAACAGCTTAGGCTGAATAAGGGCTGTTTAGTGGATAAAATTACGCCAAATGCTGTATAAGAGGTATTTGTGAACTCTTATTACACTGACTTATTAAGGGGGCACGTGTGAACTATTATGGAGTTAATAGCTATATAATGGATGATATGTGACCCACATTACAGCTTAACATGAATCCACCATTTTATTGTATAACCTCATAACCTATATAAATATACTGATTCATTTTTCAACTTTTATGATGTTTTGTGTATGAATTAGGAATGGATTGCATTAGTTTTTACTTCTCGATATCATAATAACAACTTTTTATCTTATAATTCTTTTCAAAGCACTAAAAATTGTTTATTCAAGTTTTCATCACGGATTATTTATATCACGAAACTAATTAAAAACCGAATATTTTCGTGGCGCACTAAAATTTTCTTAGGTAATATATATGTATAATGTCAGTAAAATTACATTCCCAATCATTTTTCTTTTATAAATATGAAAACAATGCACTTAACTTTGAATATATAACCACACGTATTCAATCAAATTCAATTTACTCCACGAAGTATATTAATTTGCTAGATTTGTATTATCTATGGTTTGCTACTTCACTTTTACGTCACGTGACATATTTGCTGAATAAAGAGTAACTTGTGATCTTTTACTCAACTTAAGGCTGTATAATTTGTGCCCATTTAAGAGGTATAAGAGCTGTATACGGCCGTGTACAGCCCTTGTGCAGCTTTTTTATACAGCTTTAAGCGTGACGGGAATTCGTTATTCAGCTGCTAAGCAGCCTTCGTGTGCTACTTGGGCAGACACCACTTTTCTACAATCTTCTATACATATAATAAAATTGTAGAAAAGTGGTGTCTGTACAATGGAAATATATAAAAAAAAAAGTAGCAGGGGTTGTTATTATATCGATGCCGAACCCGAAATTGTAATTAATTTTTTTTTGTCTGTTTGTCTGTGTGTTTGTGCACGCTAATATCAGAAACGGCTTATTCGATTTAGATACGGTTTTCACTAATATATTGCAGTAAGCTTCACTTAACATTTAGTGTTTATTTCATGTCAATCGGTTCATAAATAAAAAAGTTATGTCAATTTAAAGAATCACGGCGAACATTTTTAACGTAAGTACGTACTACACGCCTCGCGCCTGAGCGTCGACGGTATATGTAATTCAAAATATGCTGCCCGAAAAGTCACTATTCCACGCGAACGAAGTCGCGGGCACAGCTAGTTTTATTATATGTATAGATTAGGATTTTATTAAAGCTACAAAAACCAACGAGGAAATTATTTAAATTTTATTAGGGTTATTTGTGAGCTCCTCATGTGGCACTTGAGGTGATCGACCGCTTTATTTCACGTCTCGAAAAGTTTCCAGAAAAGAAAAACAAAATTTCTAATATTTGGCTAAAACTTCACCACGGATTCAAACCTCGGCCCTCGGGTTGGAATCCGTGCTGGTCGATTTTATCAAACTTATACTTCTATGCCCTAGGTAGCTCTATGTTACAAATACGCTTTGAAAGCTGTAACTTTTCACTGGGTTGAACTTGAAATTTTCAGAGCATTAAGGACGTATTTGCAAAACTAATAGGTATTAAATCGCAAAAATGAGTGAAACAACTTGTTTTGATATTTCAATTAAATTTTTTTATTATGCAACTATCTGAAAAAAGGGAGTATATTGTTATCAGGGTTCATGTATGTATGTGAGTTTGTATATTCCAGCATAACTACCTACTCTGCGCCTCAACCGATTTTGATGTTTTATTTGACTGGGGAAATGTTAATAGACTTTATTATTTATGCGAAAAATAATTTTTGGCCAGGTCCGCAGCCTGGTGAAGTCGGTGACATGGGCCGGCGATCATTGGAAACTAACGTACATGAAGACAGATGAGCGCAAGAATTACACCGTCCCTTGCGACTATGTGGTCATCGCTAGTGGACAATATGTGCTGCCTGTTGTGCCAATGTTCCCGGGACTTGAAACGTTCCAAGGTACGAGTATTTTCTATGTCATCTCAATAAGTTTTAAATTCATTCAAATGTGTATTGATTCTAAAATCCCAAAGGTAATTTTTTTTTTGGGTACATACATTATTGTGAGTGCATGCTGTATAGTACAGAACTAATAGACTAGAGTGACGACTGGCTTGGCATCGGATCGGTTTCAGTATCAGTATAAACCACTTATTGACATCCGTTTTGACAATCACTCATACATATACGAAACTGTGCTTACGCCTCGTGGACTATATTACTTCATACCGTTAGTCATTCACCTAGGAAGCTTTCAACTTTATGGAGTTAGTCATAGTTGAATTAAAAACAGATAATATAATGTACATATTATGTGTTTTAATTCAACTATGCTACGGAATTTTATCGAGAAAATCAGCGACACACTGATTTTTCCTGTTTAGTATTAAATAAAAGTGACGTCACAAATTGTTTGATTTGTATTTCTATCTAATAAGTGCACTATTTGATATTCCCTTAGGCGATGATCCAGGCGAATTGCGCAGTCCTTAAACTTTGGAAAATATTTTTTTTCTAATTGGCTCAGATTTATAGACTCCCATTTTCTTTTTGGTGTTCCTCCCTTTTTTCCTCCAATTAATGGGGGTCGAAGATTGTTCAAAGTCCGTACCTACTCAAATGCTTTCTGTTTATGTCCAATTATGAAACATCCTCGAGACCACATGATTAAATTTTTTTTTTAATTCCAGGATCAATGATCCACAGCCATGATTACAAAGCGCCCGAACCCTACACAGGTCGAAGGGTCCTTCTCGTAGGAGCTGGTGCCTCAGGGCTGGATCTATCGACACAGCTTCACAACATCACAAAGAAGTTGGTCCACAGCCACCATTTGACGTACAACCAGCCGAAGTTTGCGGAACAATATGTGAAGAAACCCGACATTCAGGGCTTTGTTGAGAACGGAGTAGTCTTCCAAGACGACAGCTTTGAAGAGATTGACGATGTTATATTTGCTACAGGTAATAAGTTATTTCAACTTATTTCTATTTATTTTTGCACTTGATCTTTTGTCACAATTATCGAGATCGGCAGGGGCAATTTGGGAATTTATTATTTCTAAATTGTCTCTGATCTGGGAGGGTGGGAGGCGTACGGTCGTGACTAGTTACCATCCTACCGCCATGCGATTTAGCGTTCCGGTACGATGGCGTGTAGAAACCGATTAGAGGTATGAGTACACTGCCATACCCTATCCAAATTAGCCCGCTACCATCTTAGACTGCATCGCCACTTATCATCATTTGTTGGTTTGTTCTTCAAACACGTTGCAACATAGATACAGAACTACGTGATTTTTTGCATGGGTATAGTTGAGGACCTGGAGAGTGACATACTACTTTTTATCCTGGAAAATCAAAGAGTTCCTGCGGGATTAAAAAAAACTAAACCCACGAGGACAAAGTTACGGGCATCACCTAATCGGACCGGATGAAGAAGTCGGAAGTAACTATCCAGTAACAATTTCCCAATTTTGTAAATCAACAATCTTTTAGGTTTTGAATTCTACCATCCGTTCCTTGACGAGACCAGCGGGCTGACGCGCTCGGGCAAGTACGTGATGCCCCTCTACCAGCACATCGTGAACATGCGGCGACCTACCATGACCTTCATCGGCGTCGTCAACAAAGTTATCAACAAAGTCATGGACGCACAGGTGATTTACCTAATATCAACGCGTAGCTACTGTCCTAGTACAGAAAACTACCATATACTTAGAATCAAACGAATTAAAACGGAGTGATTACATTCTCTTTGAAACGAATTATATGACAGTCTTGACGGAAGATCTATTATGACGTAGCAGCATCCGCTCAGAAAGAATTTTTCAAAAATTAAACCCCTAATTTTCAAAAAAGTTACAAAATTCATAGAATTATTGAACAACGCTGAAAAGCACACTTTGAGAGCCTGCGTGTCTTGTCTATCACATTAAAAATAATATTAACAGCTCCGTTTATTACCCATGTTAATACCAATTGTACATCAAGTACGATTCATCAAGTACGATGTGCTGTAAGAGGGTTTTAGAGGCCGTTAATAAAAAGGTTGAACTTTAGATTATGGATTTCATTATTTGTACTTTATACAGGAAATGTGAACAGAAATAGGTACGCAACTGTCACCAAAACAATTGAATGCAATTGAATGGCTTTGGTTTAAACCAGTCTTTCTCAAAGTGGGCGATAACGCCCCCTTGTGGGCTTTGGAGAACTAGAGGGGGGCGTTAAGGGACCCAGAAAAAAATCGGGGGCGTTGGCTTAGTTTAGGGGGGCGATGGTTGATTTGTAATTTCATTTAGATTTACTTTGTATTTTAAAGTTTACTAAAATTAAAACCTACTTCTGTTTTTCAGTAAAATCGAACCTGATAGCCTGATATCAACAACCTTGCTAAAAATCATCAAATTCATCCATCTCATTAGATTAGTTTTAAAACTAAAATTGATTACCTATCTATATTGTTTCTTTTAATTTGATTAAAATATATTCTTAATATTATAAAATTGCGTAATTCTTGAGGATGTAACGTTGATAATCGACTAATAACAGACCATAACTAAATTAATTAAAGTAATTAAATTGTGGTTTTTAAGTTTTAGGAGTGTATAAAAAATTGGGGGCGCTGAAAAATTATTGATTTTCAAAGGGGGCGGTAAAAGAAATAAGTTTGATAATCTCTGGTTTAAACCTTGTTCAAACGTGAATAGAAGTAGGGAATTAGCTTCTATCTAAAATATGACTTAGATTGGGTGTGTAGTTTTCTCTCTCCATGTTCCAGGCGGCATACATAGCGGCGCTGATCGCGGGCAAGTTCCAGCTGCCCTCCGAGCAGGCGATGCTGGACGCGTGGTTCAAGCACGCCTACAAATACAAGATCGCCAAGGAAATTAACACTGTCGGCCCTGAAATGGTACGTGGGAACAAGCGTGTTTTTTAAAGACCTCCGTACAGTGGTGAGCACTGTGGTCTTATAATTGGGAGGTTTTATCGATACCCGGAGGGGGTAATTTGGAAATTTTTTAATTGGTCTGGTGGGAGGCTCTGGCCGTGTCACTTGATCCTTTGGCACTATTATCGAGATCGGCGGGGGCAATTTGGGAATTTATAATTTCTAAATTGTCTCTGGTCTGGTAGGAGGCTTTCGGCCGTGGCTAGTTAACATTGGTTAGTGGTTAGTGCCTACCGTCAAAGACGTGTCGGCAAGCGATTTAGCGTTGCAGCACGATGGCGTATAGATTAGGGGCATGGGTTTAATGTCCCTTCCATATCCCTTCCAAGTTAGTCTAGCCACTACCATCTTAGCCTACATCGTCTACCATCAGGTGAGATCGCAGTCAAGGTATGACTGTATTGTCATCGAATAAAAAAAATAAGCACTCCACCGAACACGTAGTAGGATTAGGTACCGCACGTGGCTATTGCGCAGTTACGCCATATTTCTTACTAGCGCTCGGAGTTGCACCATAAAGCATAGAAACGTCAACTGTCAAACTCCATCTAAATCAGCTAGTTATCCTTAATATCTGGTTTCAGGATCAATATTTCGCCAAGCTCTCCAAAGAGGCGGGCATCACAAGAAACCCGCCGGTGCTAACTCACATCAGGGACTTCAACGCCAAAAACCGATTGGACGACTTGTTCAACTACAGGGATTACGATTACGAGATTATTGACAGTCACACTTACAAGAGATGGCATAATGGTGGGGGGAAGGGGGAGGTGTGTCCTGTGGAAGTAGAAACTAGATAATACGTTACTTGAGAAAAATTTCGCGTTACGCACTCCGTACGAACATTTTGTATATCCGCGGTTAGGGTTGCCAGGTCTTCAAACCGAAAAGTCGGACAGGCCAGCCAGTTTAGCCGGATATTTGTGTAAAAAGACCGGACACCCTTATTTTTTAGACCTAGTACAAAATGGCAATTTTTTTTAAAAGCCCGCTTGCGCAAGCGCAGCGATACAAGTTGAGGCGAGTGCAGCGGAAACCAACACATGACAAATATGGAAAAAATAGTTAAACTTAACAAAAGTCAGATAGGCCGGACACTGTCTAATTTGGCCGGACACTCAACCAAAAAGCCTGACTGTGTCCGGCTTTATCCGGACGCCTGGCAACGCTATCCGCGGTCAAAGGTATTGAAAATTGAAAGAACGAAGGTTCGATCTTCACCTGTTGTTAAAATTTTGTTTGTATATCGATCTGTGGGGTTAGTATAAGATTTAATTCGATTGTTTGTATTCGTATTCGATGACGTTAGCGTCAAAGTACAAACATAGGCTACTTTTTATCCCGGAAAATCAAAGAGTTCCCGTGGGATTTTAAAAACCAGGTAAATCCATGCCGACGAAGTCGCGGGCATCAGCTCGTACTTAATAAAGGTCAATTAAATGGCGGTATATGGTATTTAATTGCGTAAGAACTCTTTCGTTTAATAGACAATCGATGATCCAAATAATTAAAACGAACGATACAAATGATCCAATCATAACAAAGTTGCGTTTTTGCTACCTCTATCAGGTAATGGATAAAATGCAGTTAAGATTTAGTTCCAATGTAGTTGCTGTCATATACAACGTGTAACAAAAATGTGAAATAATCCTGAAGGAGGTGAATGTACTCATGAAACTGAACAACTTTACACAAGGAACATAGGTCGAAAAGTGAAAAAAAAAAAAATGTGGACCTCCCATACAAAATTGACGATCAGCTGATTGATTTACTATGGGAGGTAAAAATTTTTTTTCATATTTCGACCTATGTTTCTTGGGGAAAGTTGTTCAGTTTCATGAGCACATTCACCTCCTTCAGGTTTATTTCACACTTTTGTTACACGTTGTATATGTGTCTATAACTGCTGACTGACTGCACTATTCGTATGCAGTCTGCGAGCAGTTCTAGTACAAGTACTCAGGCTGAGTCGTACAGAAAGTACTCGACTTAGATCAATCGTTAAAACGAGAAACCAATATGTTCTGACTACTTCCATGGTTCTGACGTCATTTTCTCTCATTTTAACTGTCTATAAACCACCTGAATCAATGCAATAGCAATAGTTAGTATCCCATTAATAACTGTTACCATTTTGTATTACATTTATCACAATTTATTATATTAATATTTTTATAATTCATAATTTGTTTTGTTTAGGTTTAAGTTAGCGAGCAATCTTTAAAACGTAAGATTTTGTAAAAATAATACTAATAGGTATATTTAAGTGAAGAATAAACAAATTAGAATACTCGAATTTTTTTTTATTAGTAGATGGACATGGATGGTAAGGCCTTATACAAAAACATAAATTAACATGATCCTCTAGTCTAGAGTTGTAGAAAAACTTAACTAAACTAAAAACTATGTGAGTTTAGTTACTTTTATTTACAACAATAATAAGTTTAATATGAAATAAATTAGGTATGACACTCTTTTTTATTAAACCCCGTGATAAATATTACACATACGAGTCCCAGAAAGAGACCAATCGGTCAGATTCAGCTTCGTAGAGCGTCGACTCTGTCACTCATACCTAGGTCACTCTGTGATAGAAACGACGCTATAGGAAGCTGAAACCCGCCGATGTGTAATATTTAGACAAAGCGTATGATGAAACGCAGCGCATCGTAGCACAGATTTGCAAGGCAGGTGGTTGAGGGTAGGTAAGCTGCGACGCAGCTGAATGACACCGATACATTAATTCGCGAAGCACAAAGAATAGAATATATTCTTAAATGCCTATTCTCTCTTGATTTAAAGGTACCCAAGTTATATGTAATTGGTTGAAACGCAACGTATAGCTCGCTCGTTCAATAAAAAATGAGCATCAATGAATTTGTGCCATTTAGTTAGTAGATAATTTCTCATAGCGTACCTATACTATCCAGGTTAGTTACATATAGAGCAATACGTTCCGTTTTTCAAACCAACTCTAACTTGGGTAGGTACCTTTAAATCAAGGGTAAATAAGCATCTTCTAGGCAAGCGCGCTTCATATTTA
This sequence comes from Hipparchia semele, assembly GCA_933228805.2. Lineage (NCBI taxonomy): Eukaryota > Metazoa > Arthropoda > Insecta > Lepidoptera > Nymphalidae > Hipparchia > Hipparchia semele. The sequence continues at coordinate 2,886,767 of OW121725.1, read as the reverse complement.
ACGTCGCGCGCGTTAGGTTAGATTTTTAGTTACTCTGTATGTATGTAAATCAGGGTATTTAATTTTAGGTGTGTATAATGTCATCTTCACTTACCATCAGGTGATATTGCAGTTAAGCGCTAGACTATATATTAAAAAAAAACGTATAAATCGATGGTAAAAACACATCAACGCAAACGTGGTTGCGTAAAAATCTGTGTTTCCAGTAGTGGTAGTTGTAGAACTATCAACACAATATCAACAGCTCTCCACATTATCGTGCTGCGTGGACTGCGTCGCCTGCGTGTCACCATACGCCTAGCCTTACTGCGCTTATCCTATCTGATAGTGTTGTCATGTTTGTCTTCCAGTGTCCTAACAAATGTCTCATTGTCGATGACAGTGTACACATAGTCCCTGTACGTGTAGAGGTTCTCGAGCTTGGCCGCGGTGTCGACGGTGCGGATCTTGAACATGACGGGCGGCACTCTCTCTATGCCGGATTCTGCTGTCAAATCCGCGTAGTAGTCATCCTGAGAAAAATAATTGAATTGAAAAGGATGGCTGTCGCGTCTCGCCTGGAAAGAGCCGCGTCAAAATCGGTCCATTCGTTAGGGAGCTACGAGGAAACAGAAGACGCACTGATACACAGATACACATGTCAAACTTATAGCACCCCTCCTTTTTCCGTCGGGGGTTAAAAATAACCGGTCAAATGCGAGTCGGATTCGCATACGAAGGGTTACGTACCAAAAAACGCCGAAAAAACACGTTTCTAGCAAGGGAGAGCCCCCCTTTAATTTTTTGTTATTTTTATTATTTGTTGTTATAGCGGCGACAGAAATACACATTCTCTGAAAATTTCAAGTGCCTACCTATTAGGAATCATGAGATACAGTCCGCTGACAGACAGACGGACGGACGGACAGCGATGGCTTAGTAATAGGGTTCCGTTTGTTACCCTTCGGGTACGGAATCTTAAAAACGGAAAAGATGAAAGAGCAAAAGAGATATTCCTTACTTCTTTCTCGGCGAGGAAGTGTATGTCGGACATGGGCCGCCCCTTGGCCCTGATGAGCTCCGCGCGTCGGTTCCACTCGCCCAACATCTCCTCCTGCGGAGGCAGCGTGAAGTTGCCTTTGACCAACGCTGCGGCGTAGCGCGACTGTCAAAGTTCGAATTGTATTTTTAAAATTGAAAGTCATTGATATACTCGTAAATGTGTCGTGAGCCATGGTTCATGACCCTCAACCATCTGCGCAGAACATAATATTATAGTGCACAAGTTCGAAAACACAGGTGCATTGTCTATTCCCTTATTCTCGTAATTCGGTGGGGCGGAAATCCGACTCGAGCGGAGAGAGATCAGACGCAGGATCCCCTCCCCTTCCGGCTCCCCTGCGGATCACTCCAGCCAGCCGAGCCCACTCAAGAATCCGAGGTCAGCGAGGAATTCAGGAAGCGTTGCTGGAGAGCCAATGTTTCTATGACGTCGTTGGTCGGATAAACCTCTGCATTTAAGCAGTACGTGTTCCAGTGTCTCGTCGCCCTCCATGCACGCTCTGCATAGAGGGCTGTCGGAAATACCTAGAATGAAAAGGTGTTTGTTAACACGGCCTGCTGGTTAATATACCTGTGCATCGAGAGCAACGACGAGGCATGCTCGTATGATGAGCCCCATCACCAGCATGGTGGGCTGGCGGATGTTCACCATGTACTTGTAGAGCGGCGTGACGCTGCGCGGACTCAGGTCCAGCCCACAGCTCTTGTCCAGGAACGGGTAGTAGTACTGGAATCCTACAACAAGCAAACATTTTAAGAACTAAACAACGGAAAATCACATCACATCACACGAATGAATAGATTTGGCTGTTTGGAATGGAGATAGCTCACACCCAGGATTAACATATAGACTGCGTGTTACCTCGGAAAATTAAAGAGTTCCCATGGCAATTTTAATCCACGCGGACGAAGTCGCAGGCATCATCATAGTTGGATATAACATCCGTCATATTGATGTAGCCTATGTCACCCGGACCATAATAACGAATCGTCAATCGATTGACACGTCATTCATCAAATCGGCTTAGAAGTCGAAAAAACTTAAAAATAAAAACTCACCAGTACAATAAATGACATCATCAATATCCTCGTAGCTCCCATCCTCGAATATAACTCCGGTAGCATTAAACTCCTTTATATCCGGTTTCTTTATATAGTGCTCGGGGAAGACAGTTTTGAACTGTACCCTGGAGTGGTGGCTATGTACCAGGGACTTAGAGTAGTACGCCACGTCGATAGCTATATCCATGCCTGACGGACCGGCGCCTACTATTAGGACCCGACGGTCTTTGTAGACTTCAGGCACTCTGTAGTCGTGGCTGTGTATTATTGTACCTAAAATTTTTTTAAGTAATTAATGGGAATCGTACTGACAATGTTGGCAGACCCCTCACTAGATGAACTGGTGACTTGACTCACTGGACAGAATACCGCGACCTGTGGAAGCTTCTTCAAGTCGCAACCTATGGCCAGAGGTCTATTTATTGAACCGAAGACTGATTCTTTGCGCAAATAATGTCACCAGAAGAAACAGTTAACCACTTAAGAACAGAGACACATATTTGCACCACCTTAATTACTGCTTCCAGTCTTGATGCTGTCTGCCTGACATGAGCCAGATCAAGAATTCACACAAAAATAAGACTGGTCTACCTGTGAAAAGCTCTTCCTTGGGTATCTCTGGATAATTTGGTTTACTGTAATGGCCAGTCCCAACTATGACAAAGTCAAATTCATCCTCGAACTGTTCGCCGGTCAACACTTTTTCATATTTCACTCTCCATACGTTTTGTTCTCGTGTTACTAATATAACGTTATGTAGAAACTGGGAACAAAGTATTGAATATTAGCCTATATGGTCGACCAAAAGGACATAGCTCGAAGGCGATGCTACGGATGGTAGCATCGCCTTCGAGCTATGTCCTTTTATACTAGGAAATGATGACATGTATTCCACAAGACGGAATTTCTATTTCTGCCAAACCAGAGAACGCTGCGAATTATTAGAGACGCGTCTTTAGGAAAACTTTGATTTTGTGAAGTGACTCTCCTTTTAATCCCATATTGGGTTTGAGGGAACACAGGCAGCACGGGGAAGATGGTCCTACAATTTGCAAGTTCATGGCAAAAGTAACTGATAACAGTAATATAAAAAACCATGTGGTTAGGATGTCAATTGTTTTCAGCAACTTAACCTTCTAAAGGTGCTTGAAGGAACACCTAGCACCGGAAATCTCTGAACGTAACCGCATTAGGCGGGCGGATCACTGAAACGAGTTTCTGGCAGTTGTTGGATAAAAATGGCACTAGATTGATCGTTCTCTAGCTCTATCGCGATTCTCGCAAGAAACCTATGTTCATTAAAAAGATCCACCTGTTGAAACGGCGAGGCTTATGAAAGTTATAGAAACAGTTTGAGTTTACCTTTATAAGTCTCTCCAAGTCAAAATGCTTCACGTAATCCTGAATGTACTTGTAGTATAATTTCCAACTAGGGAAGGAGGGCATGTCATCTGGTAATGGGAAACCACGCAGTTCCATGGTCGGCTTTGGGAGATTTGTTCTGAAACGTGGAAAGGCTAAGTATTAATTAGAGTGAGCTGCAGTTACACTCTTTTCAGGAGACGACTTCGCACATTGCTTCGTGAAGCTAAAGTTACAATTGGCATATAGCTTGAATAACTGATAGAAGATGGGATGTCCTGAAGTGCCCGAATGATAATCTCGCAACGGAAAAGGCAACATTGGAAGATCACTAAATAAATTGACGATTTCATGGAGTCGCTGGGAGTCGGACAGAAGTGGCTCAAGATCGTGTTTTGTGGCAGACTTATATCCAACTTTGGTCGTTTATCGGTTGTGATGACTTCGACTATGCATTTTGAACGTTTCATTCCTGATCTAGATTTCTGGGAATTCATAAATAAGCATCAAGTCAATATTGTTTTATAGATCTCAATAGCTCATCCAGATGATAAGGCATGTTATGACCCGACATTATAAGTCTATTGTATACTTTTATCATTATCAATAACTATTTAAAGATAAGATATCATTTTTATCATTTGCGTGAGAGATACGAATGCATTAAGTACTTAAGAAATAATGCATCTGAGCCAAAAATCTGTGCTATCATAAGGATATACTCGAATGTTCTTAATGAAATCTTTTGGATTATTCTAGTGCTGCCCTTTGGCCGCTCAGCAACCCTGAGTTGGTAACCTTCTTTCGCATCCGTTTGTAATCACTGGCAACATGCACACACTAATCGGAGATTAGTCCTCAAGCACTAAGGGATTTTAGACGAGAAAACATCAAGGAACTTGGTAGACCATCACTAAGTGGATGGACGCTCTCCTGCGAGTCGCTGGCAACGGTAAAGGATCGTGTTCTGTGCGAATGCGATAATTCGATCATACCATCTCATTCCATATTCTTTTTTCGTTCCGTGGGTATCACTGTTTCGCTAGGTTACTCCACTTTCCTTGAATGTCTCAGAGCATGTGACCTGTCCACCTCCACTACAGCTGAATCTTGTAACCCCGTAGAATGTCTGTAACCCCGGTTTTTTCTCTTATGTCTGAGCTCCTGACTATGTCCCTTCTCTTTACTCCCACGATGTTTTATATGCTGTTGTCTTACCTCAAATGTTTGTACATGCTGGTGTGGAGCGGCAGGCCGTTCTCGTCGGCGCCGACGCGCGGGTCGTACCGCCACGTGCCGCCCACGTAGCGCGTGGCCTCCAGCAGCGTGAAGCTGACGTCCGCGTCGCGCAGGTACCGTGCCGACGTCAGCCCGGCCACGCCGGCGCCGATGATGCATACTCGGGGATTTGGTATCTGTTTCTTAGATTTTTTAAATGTTTACCGTTAATAAGTCATACGTTGTGATACAAGAGCAGGAAGTAGTTAGATGTTACAAACGAGGTGACTTTTGTAAGTCCGAGCCGCAGGCGAGGGCAAACAAAAGTGAATGTAATTATAAGCGTTACTTATATATTGTTTTTAAAAAATATCTTTGGGCAGTTATTTAAAAAAAAACTGGCTACGGAACATCTAATGCGGAAGTTGTTCAAGATTCTCATATAAACTAAGAACCTAACCTAAGTAATCTAAGTTCAAAAGCCAATGTATATCAATTTTATTATTGTGTTAATGTCATGAACGCCTCGTGGGAGTGAAGTTAAGGTTTTGTTTTATGCAGTAATAGATAAGAGATTGAAGTTTATTTGTTCAACTAAAATAACAACATAAGCATTAACTTAATTCTAAAGAGAAACGCCAGTTATTTATTAAAGACCAAATAGGTAGATACTCGGTAGAGTAGTATATTCCTTGGGTACGTAGTTGTTGTTCTGAGGTTACCAAGCCGAGCAGTGTTTATGCTGCATCTCATTCTATACTAAAGCGTACACGATAGTAGAGAAAGAGAAAGCTACTAATTCTGTAGTACACATGGATATACATCGCAGTTAATCTGAGGTACAATACAACATCCTCTTTATACACCATAGACACAAACTGTTTGAAACATGTAATAGATAAAAATAGGGCTATTATTGATCTTTCATTTTTTATTCGTATGCTTCCGTATGCTTCTCTGTCTAATTGTCTATGTTCGTATTTGACGAAGTTGCCAAATACAGCTACAAAGACCGAGACGTGATTAGACAATTAAAGAGTGTGTGTAACTAAGCATTTAGCATAATGACCGAATTATTACAACATCTGGCGATAGCGTTATCATTAGCAAAAACATAATATTATATCAGTGTCAACCAAATAAGTAGGTACATGTAATATTTATTTTGATAATTTCAGATCAGAGTAGAGGTTAAGTTATGTTGTTGACTAATTTAATAAGTAATTAACTATTTACTTACCATTGTCGGTAGCCTCGTCGATATACAACTGTCACAATGAAAAGTTTTAACGCGTAATTAAATATTGCTTTATCTATCTCATGTATTTTTCTATTAGGATAATTTACTGCGAAGTAAATCGAGTGGTAAGTTTTTATCAAAGCGCCAGTCGAATACTGAGATGAGGCGATCTTTTTTCGTGTTTTTTAGGAATGAACAACCGTCCGATAGGTGTTATCTATTATGTAAATTATATTATAGGTAGATTTCGCGATTGATTAGAAAGTAAATATTAAAATTAGTAGCGCCCTTTGTCTACCTACAGAGGTAATAATAGAATCTGCTACTAGTACTACTTATTACAAACGCGAAAGTAGCTCTGTTTATCTTTCTGTTTGAAAGGATTTAAATAAAACATCTCAATTCATCACTGCGCATAATTCGCCGTCATCAGATATCTATACAAATAAATAAATTTAAGTGTCTGTTTGTAATATCAAATGAACAGCTTTTTACTAACTGCATACGAAAGTAAATATGGTGCTTATAACAAGAAAAAGATTTTTAAAATTTTTATCTATCTGTCTGTTTATTGCCGCTAATCTCGGGAACAGCTGGACCGATTTTGACGGGACTTTCACTGGTAGATAGCTGATATTATCGGGCGTAATATAGACTTTTTTAACCAACTTTCGAAAAAGGAGGAGGAGTTGTAGTTTTCTTAGCCTGTGCACCTATATCGCTATCTCCGTGATTTCTTAACCGATTCGCGTGAATATTTTTTTAATCGATATGAAAATTTTGCGAGATGCTCCTATAAAAACTTCGGTTTCCAACTCCTCAATTCTGATGCTGCACGAGTACTGCCCCCCTAAACTGTAGGGGTTTAGGAACCATCGATTATGAATAATTATTGTAGGTATCAAGTAAAGACTACATCGTTGAATTCCAGGACCCAACTCCTCAATTCTGATACTGCAGGGGTTTTGCCCACTAAAACTGGGGATTTAGGAATAGACAATTGTGAATTGAAGGAGAAGAAGCGGACGAAGTCCGCTAGTATTTAATAATAATAACTTTAGTCGGGTTACTGCAGTTTTTAAGCTTTTATCTTTATCGTATAGTTACGCCATCATTAATAATAATAAAATTAATTCATTCTTATCTTGATTTAATATTTAAGCATATTTTTTAACTTACCTTATAATTCTTATTTATCATGGATGTTACAGCAAAATTGATATTCACCAACCAAACACAAAGAAAAACTTTATAGAATAAACTCATTTCTGAAATAAAAACTCTTAAGTCAACGTAAAACTAGACTACGTTATTAATGAGTGTATATTTTATAGAATATTATGTTTTTTATTTATTATTTATTTATTTAATTAATTAATTAAAGTTCTAATTCACACTCGATTGCAGATAATACTGGGCCCTTGGGCCTTGGCATCGCGTTGCGTTGTAGTTATCGCGTATCGTATTATTTGACCTCTGAAGGTATCTTAAATATTATGTACGGGTAGGTACCTATAGATGTACGTTCTGTACATACGCAATCTTAGTACGATTGTACAGACAGATATTTTTAGAGTTCGCCGAAATGAAGACTCAAAATTATTGTCGAATTGTACACGTCAAGTTGGCCGTCGTCGACTGTAATTAAATGACATCATTACCGTATCATTGACAAGAAAATAATAACTGTTTTTTTACTGTAACTACACCTATAGCGAAAGTTTTCTTCTCTGGCAATGCTTTTCATGGCAAGGACATCTTGAAAGTCTAAAGGTGTAATTTTTGATTTCTTATTTTTCCGCTTGAAAAAGTCATCAATCAAAGTAATTAATAGTCTGCGCTATGCAAAACTTTTCTTTTTTTACTCATCGTAGAAGACGATCGGTACGCTACAACGAAACCAAACCAAACAAAAAAAAGACGTGTGGCACTCGGGGACTGCCGCGGTAAAGCTATTGCATAGCATTTTTTATCAACGCCATCTAGCGGCTCACTGTTAGATGGCGTTGATAAAAAATGCGCCATCTAGCGGCTCACCGTAGAGGAGTCCCGTGTCAGGTTATTTTCGTTACGGAATTTCTGGATTCGGTCTCCACGCTGGCCCACGATAGAAGCTATGCAATAGCTTAATAAATAACTAATTTAAATTTAACAAAAACATTCAAAACGAAACAATAAAAAAACTTTGAAAAAATTTGGTAGTGACAAACTGCGAGCGGTACGTTGCTATCTGTACTAAGCAGGTCTAACTTGAGGTGCTGTGCGGCGAAGCGCGGGGCAAGGTAGCGGCCAACTTGACGTGGACGGGTAGTGTGGGACTATTTACTAATGTTCCAGCTTCAATCGATTCGTTGTACATTTTATACGAATAAAACTAATATGACGTCTGTTATATCTACCAGAAAAACAATTTTACTATAATATTTCAGCGATTATGAATACTACTATCGCTATCTATCGGCAGCTTTTCTCACCACTCCGCCTTATGTTTCTGTTTCCTCTAAAAATGTATAAATACGAACAAAATCAATATGACGGATTTTTCATCTCATTTTCCGTAGTAAAGTTACAGTTTTGAAACTGTTAAACTTAATTCTACTTTACTAACTTAGTTTAATTTAATTCTTTCTTTTTCTCATATTACTATAATACTATTATAACTAACTCAAAACGTTCTTACGAGGTACGGAACCCATATGCGAGTCTAATTCGCACTTAGCCGTTTTTTTTGTACCATAGTGATAGTGATAATAACTAATTGATCTACAACTTTTTTAAACATAACATTTATTTGAGGTACCTACCTACCTACGGAATCTTTTGTTATTTTCCTTATAAAAGTGTCTATTCAGTATTCCACTGTCCACTGCCTGTTGACCTGTTGACATATGGATGGATTTCCCAACAGCAAAATTTACGCGGCATGGATGAAATCGGTAATATTATTTTCTAGATAGAAGAGGTAGTTACCTATGTTTGAGGCCATAACTGTTTATGATTAGGATTGTAGCTGTTCACGAGAAAATAATTATTAAATCATGAATTTTGCATTTCGGTGGCTGTCCTCGCAACATTTTTCAGTGTAATTTCCCTCATAAAACAAAAACTTTTGGTTATTTTGGTTTATGGCTACTTTTATTTAAGTCGTTAATAGTGGTTTATTTTCACAAATTTTATAATAATAATATCTACCCAGTTTAATAACTGGTAAGTAAAAATGCATGTGTCCCAGAAAGTCCTTCAATTTCGGTGGCGCGAAACACAGCTCGTATGTCAAAAAAGGCATATTTTTATTTTGCTTTGTAAAATTCTAATGAAAACCTAAAATTGTATAATACAGCGAAACTGTGAACACAATATATCGTACCCTTATTGCAAAAACCGATTATCTGCATTTTTGTACCAAAATTAGGTTAAATATATCAATCGACTCCTCAACTCACGGCGAAGCTGTAGGTAAAACCCATTGTCGGCTACGACGCTTTTTTACGGAGATAGCTAGAGTTAAAAGCAACTACCTACAGGTATGATTTAATTACCTTCTTAAAAAAAGAACTAAACTCATTTAAATAATTTAGATTTATAAATCTATACCACAAAAACAATGTATTGTATTATAATACTTTTCAGATGTAGTTGCTTGATTTATCATTATGTCAATATTATTCTGTTAATACATGTTAACCTGCGTTAACAGGTTTCAGCTTTTATTAATATACTAGAAATTGCTGATGTATCTAAAAAGAAAAACGAACTAAACAACATTAGTTGCTTTTTGCAGAAGAATGAACTCAATATTTTGTTAAAATTATTGCAGGTAAAAGAACTTAAGTTCACTTTTACTGTATAACTGGGCTACGAGGGTTTTTGAACATCTTCACAAATCAAAAGTTTTTTGATTTGTTAAGCTCACAATATAACTCTATCTTTAAGGTGATAGAGAAAAGACTGTCTAAAGATCTTAAGTTTAGTAACTGGCCAACTGCCGGAATCTATAAAAGTAGAAATAAGCTGTTTGACTTATATGCAGAAAAAAATATAATTATTCCCCCGCGTTTATTGAATATGTAAGAAACTATTCTAAATTGTTTGAAAATGTGTGCATACAAGCAAAGTCACTTCACATAAAACAAAAAATTGCCAATTCTGATAATAAAATTAAAACAGCATGGGACATCATCGGCGATGAAATGAGTAAACATAAGGTACATAATAATAATAAATTGGAGCTTAAAAGTGATAATCATGTAATTAACTCCGATACAGTAATTGTAAATACATTTGAGAACTTTTTCAAAAATATTCCAATTACTACAACCAGTTCTCTGAATTCCTCGCCAGCAGAAGTCTATCGTCTTCTAAGGAGCAATGTCTCTGAGTGCAATAAGTTATTTAGGTTTGAACACGTTACCCCATATGACATAGTCAAAACATTTAAATCTTTACAAAATAAGAAAACAGCAGATCTATGGGGGATATCAGTTAAAATAATTCATAACATAATTGATATTATTGCGCCATATCTTGCTTTAATTTTTAATAAATCAGTAGATTCTGGATCTTTTCCAGACCTTATGAAATGTAGTAAGCTAATACCGCTTTTTAAATCGGGAAGCAAGAGTGACCCGAATAACTACAGGCCAATTTCAATTTTGTCAACTCTCAGCAAGATATTCGGAAAAATAATGCTCAACCAACTGCTTTTACACTTTAATTTAAATAAAATCCTACACACTGAGCAGTATGGTTTTACAAAGGGTCGATCAACAACCGATGCAGCCGCAAGGCTGTTACAACACATATTCGATGCATGGGAGAACTCACAGAGTGCCATTGGTATTTTCTGTGATTTGTCGTCAAAGGCATTCGACTGCGTTGATCACGAGACACTTTTGCTTAAACTGAGCCACTATGGCATTAAAGATTTTGCACTTAGTCTCATTGCGTCTTATCTCAGTGAACGAGTCCAAAGAGTATGTGTCAATGATGTAAAATCATCCGGATCAGCCTCAGTAATGGGTGTACCCCAGGGTTCTATTCTAGGTCCATTCATGTTTTTGGTCTACATAAATGATTTACCACATTTTGTCCACAATACTTGCGATATTGTACTATTTGCTGATGATACGTCTTTGAATTTTAAAGTCGATAGGATAAAAGACAATTTTGACGATGTAAATAATGCATTATCTCAAGTTTCTGAATGGTTTACGGCAAATAATCTACTTTTAAATACTAAAAAAACAAAGTGTGTTGAGTTTTTATTACCTAACCCGAGAACTGTCAGTAAAAATTTAAAGATAAATAATGAACCTTTGAAAACTGAGGACTCCAAAGTGTTCTTGGGATTAACCCTGGATTCAAAGCTACAATGGGGCACCCATATAGCAACGCTTGCGGGCAAACTTAGCTCTGCTGTATATGTTATCTTTACATAGTATAAAACAAAATCGATTCCCGCTGTCTGGCCCTCTTTATGTACGCGTAGATCTTTTAAACTACGCAACGGATTTTAATTCAGTTTTCATCAGTAGATAGAGGGATTCGAGAGGAAAGTTTACAGTTATAGTGTTTCCCTAAATTCCTACGGGAACGGCACAAATGTAGGTGAAACCGCAAGGCACAGCTAGTTATTCTAATATAATAAAACGAAATAATTTAAATGAGCTAATCTCTAGAACGGCTGGACCGATTTCAACGAAACTTTCTTTTAAAGATAGCTGAGATTATAAGAAATAATGTAGGCTTGCCCATTTCCCACGGGAACGGGAACTCCTCGGGTAAAACCATAGGGCGCTGCAGTTAGTACGTACAAAGTTAAATGAAATCTACTTTACCTTCAGCCAAAAGCGACTAAAGATATTTATTTTACACCTGTACTGGCTAAAGTTGAACTAAAACGATTTTTGTCTTGATGATTATTACTATTCAAAACAAGTGATTAAATAAAAAATGCCATTAGAGCTACCAGAACGGTAAATTTGAAAATTTGGTAGTTTTTCTACATTCAGGAAAAACTAACTAAGTGAGCTCCTTACCGGTTATTTTCTTCTTTTTGTTGAAAAAATAGTAAGTTTTTTTCAATTATTAACCTACTTAACATTTCTTGAATAGTTTCTTGTTTATAAAAATTATTATTGTTTAAAAATGGACATCATTATAACTAATTTTTAAGTCGTTAAAGTTTCAAATGCTTATAACTCAAAAACTTTTCGCTCAAATTTTGGTGCAGATAATCGGTTTTTGCAATAAGGGTACGATATGACTACTAGTGCCATCTATGGAGTAAAATAAATAAATTTATAGATTGTAGGTATGAGTTCTGCGACCAAAGTTCTTGACCAAATAGGACCGACGCACGTGTTCGTGGCCGTATAGTGTGTAAGGTCCTTAATGTTTAGAATAATACCCTCTATCGAAATAATTACTTGACTTCTTTTGGCCGGCATTTTCAAATTTTAGTATTTTTTGTATGGGCCGTGAATGATCTCCTTTTTGATGGTTTCTATTGATATTCATTTGAGGATTTTTGACCCGAAAGGAGGCTTAAATCTTAAATCTCTCAACCACTAAGCCATCAAGGCAAGTTAATAAATATATAAATACTTGTAATAGCTTGTGTTTGAGCGAAGTAGGTATCTACATTGCGGAGGCGAGAGCGCAATTTGTCTGGGTAATGGAAAAATTCCAGGAAAATCGTCGGAGCCTCGCTCTTTGAGCGCACTGGGACTTCATTTACACTTACGTATATGTTGTTATCGTATATGTTATCTATGTTGTTCAAAATTACTATAAAGAAATAGTTGGAAGAGTGGAAGGCAACAACAAAATAACAAAAAACTTATCGATAGAATAGCGATCACTTTACCGTGTTCATGATCATCATCAGCAACCCATCAAAGGCTCCCTACTGAGTCTGAGTGTATGCCTCCTCTCAGAGATGGGTTACATTACAGGGCATGGTCCACCGCGCTGGCCCAGTGGAAATTAGCACACTTTATACACCTCTGAATACCACATTATGAAGAACTCACAGGCGTGCAGGCTTATTAAGGTATTGCATAGCTTCGCGGGCCTTGAGCGTGGAGACCGAATCCAGAAATTCCGTAACGAAAATAACCTGACATGGGACTCCTCTCACCGCTAGATGGCGTTGATAAAAAATGCTATGCAATAGCTTTACCGCGGCAGTCCCCGAATGCCACATGTCTTTTTATGTTTTTCTTCACCGTTAAAGCATGGAATAGTTTATTGCTTAATAACACCGCAGTCCTAACCACTAAGCTATCAGTGCTCTCAAACCGTGTTCTCTAGAATGAAAATCATTTGCTATAGCAGCGTCTTACGAGTATGTAAGGTACTAACGAAATCTACATCACGTGCTAACTTACAGCTAGCGCCATCTATTTTAACTTGCGACATTACGAATGGTAGTGTTACATCTATTAAAATTGAAGTGTCTGTTTGTTGCCGCCAAGCTCGGGAACGGCTGGACCGATTTTGACGGGACTTTCACTGGTAGATAGCTGATGTTATTGGGAGTTAAGTAGGCTACTTTTTATTTTATGTATTTCGATATAACTGTGATTTCTAAACCGATTTGACTGAATCTTTTTTTGCGAGATGCTTTCTTAAAAACTTCGGGTTCCAAGTCCTCAATCCTGATGCTGCAGGGGTATTGCCTCGCTAAACTGTGAGGATTTAGGAACTGTCGATGGTGAATTGAAGAAGCGGGCGAAGTCGCGGGCGTCCGCTAGTAATAACGTAAAATAAAAACAATCACTTGAAGGTTTGATTGGTTCTTTACAAAAAGTTCACGCCTTCAAAATTGGAAGCTAAATGGTGAATAAAGTTATTTGCTACGAATGCCTCCGGGCACAAATTTCAATTATTGTCGCATCCGAATACTAACATGGGGTTTGACGTACAGTCAGCAACACAAGGTTTTTCTTACAAAATACTTGACACTGCAGGCTGCAACCAGTTGTTACAAACATGGTATAAACTGATAAACAAAAAGCCTGAAAACTACAGTTAAGCTTTTCTGGTATACCAAATAATGAAACGGTGATTACGCATTTCCGACCAAACTGGTTACGGCTGCAACCTCATTTTAGAGTTGAGCTATCTGCGCGGGACATATTATAGAGCACAAATGTGTGCGCAAACGCAGGTGCTCTCTCTATTCAGAAAAAATAACATTAAATCATAAAAATCAATTGTTATAAAATAATACGAGTACGTACCACGGTAATAATTTTAGTTTAAATGACGTTCCTGTGAAAAGATCAAGAAGGCGGATAGATTCTACCCACGACAGCTTCAACTTGACGTCTCGCAACACCGCAGTCTCGTCGTGACCATGGTCCATGCAATTGGATCGAAATATCGACAATTCCAACTAAAATAATTACCGTGGTACGTACTCGTATTATTTTGTAACAATTATGTCATTAAACCACGAATCAAGTCTAAAATCTAAATATATAAAAGGAAAAGGTGACTGACTGATTGACTGACTGACTGACTGTCTGACTGATCTATCAATGCACAGCTGAAACCACTGGATGGATCAGGCTGAAATTTGGCATGCAGATAGGTATTATAACGTAGGGATCCGCTAAGAAAGAATTTTTGAAAATTCAACCCAAAACAGGCGTTTGAAAAATCGAACTTAGCGTGAGCGAAGCCGCGGGAATAAGCTTGTCTTTAATAAAAATCAAAATAAATTAAAAATTAAAGGTGTTTCTTTCGGCCTTTTTTTCGGTACGGAACCTTTCGTATGCGAGTCCGACACAACTTAATAAGTTTACAGTGATTTCTGAAAGTTTAAACATCTCATCTTTAAAGAAATTGTGCGCGATTGTACGGGATAGTGGGCGTAGTCGTCTAGTAAAAGGGTCAAAACATTTTATTAGCCTTGCGATTTTAACCAAGTAGCAGGGGTGCCAACTAGATTACCGGCAAGCCCCGGGACACAAGAGTGCAAAACGATTCTTTTATGTCCAATTTAACCTCTGGTATCTGGACTATTCGTTTGCCTAACCGTATTCAAAGGTTCTTGAGATATCTCGACTTCACGAGTAACTTTTATTATTTTCTTTAAACAACTTTCGGGTTCGATTCCCGATGGGGTCAATTTGTAAATTTATAATTTTTGAATTGTCTTTGGCCGTGGCTAGTTACCTAGTTACCACCTTACCGTCAAACGATTTAGCCTTTTGGCACGTAGAAAATGGCGTGTAGAAACAGATAAGGGGTACGGGTTAAATGTAAACTACCATACACTCTTCAAGTTAGCCCGCTACCATCTTAGGCTGCATCGTCATTTACCATCAGGAGAGATCACAGTCAAGGATTATCTTGTGGGTTCAGTTGTTGAGGCGTGATTGAACAACAAACATCCATCTATCCATCCAAACTTTTACATTTATAATATTAATCTATATATATATATAAAATTCAAAGTCCTGACTGACTGACTGACTGACTGACTGAGATATCAACGCACAGCCTAAACTACTGAAGTTAGAAACTTGAAATTTTTACAGTTGGTTCCTTTTATAACGTAGGCGCACACTAAGAAAGGATTATTGGAAATTCCCACCCCTAAGGGGTTTAAATAGGGGATGGAAGTTTATATGAAACTCCGTCATTTTTCAAGCTGTTTCCATCAAAGTTGGTATTTGAGCTTTCAGTTAAAAATAAAGAAGTACGTGTGTCACAGTTTTTGAAAATTCCACCCCAATACCTAATTCCACGCGGACGTAGTCGCGGGGGCAAAAGCTAGTAGGATTCATATTATTTAGAAATCCTCTACATTATGCAGCACTCATGCACTCTATTCGAAAAATTTTTAAAACCTTTCATCCGATAATGGTAATGTAAACATTTCCCTTCGCCGTTGCCAGCGCCAGAGCCAGTCGATGAAGTCAATCTGTCATAAAATGAATCACTTAAAATATTCATGAGCAACTCCCCGCGGCAGACGGGTGTCGCCCTTTTCATAAGCTCCGCGATTTGGTACTTATAGGTAGGGAGTGATTGCAGGAAAAATAAACACACAACTAACGCCTATTTCACACTAGTTCAATTCAACCTACTCGAACGAAACACTTTAACTCAACGTTTCTGATAAGAGCCGCTAAGGTGTATAACACTCTTCCAGCATCTGTGTTTTCTGCCACTTATAATTTGAGAACCCTCTAGGCAAGCGCGCTCCAACCTAGACCTCATCAGTGTTATACAGTACAAGCCTTTTTATATAATTATAGATTGATTGTCATCAAGCGCAAGCCTATTTCGAATAAAAAAAAAGTTTTTTCCCGCGACTAGATCCGCATGGAGTTAGGTTTTTAAACCTAACCTAAAGATTTACCTGTGTTATGTGTAGATAAGCAAGTAAATTAAATAACTTGCAAACTAAGTAAATACGAGTACTTCAATCTCGCGACAAGCTTTTATAATCATATAAATTGTGTAATGACATGTTTTAAAAGAATAGTTTATTTTAAACTTTTTAGCGCATTTAAATAAAAGCTTGTTTTTAAAAAAGTTTTTTTAAATTTAAATTTTTTTTTAAATAGCACGGAACGTCAGTCACAGCGCAATAATTAGAGGGCTTGAGAATGAGGCGCCGACAATGGGTGCAGCGTCAGGCACACGCTTCATTTGATTTCTGCTTCTGATTCCGCCTACGTTGTACCTACTAGCTGTTGCCTATGTCTTCGTTAATTTACGTTCTGTCCTCTAGCTCCAGTAAAAGTTATTAGACCTTCACCAAAATTACACAAAACCTACCTACTTGATACACACTTTCCAATAAATTATCAAAATCGGTTTTGACTTTTGGCTTGACGAAGTTGTTTAGTAAAGTCGACAAAAACAATCATCCCCTATTTTACCCCCTTCAAGTTTCCTTCAAGTTTTATTTATGCAACAAAAGGTAACCTATGACCTTTTACAAGGTTTCATCTATTTTTACTTATATCAAAATCTACGAATAATATTTATTCGGAGATGAAAATTAATCAAAATTAGCCCAGCGGCTTACGCGTGAATGCGTAACAGACATACAGACAGAGTTACTTTCGCATTTATAATATTAGCTTGGATAATATAGTTATGCTTTGCAAATAAATAAACAGTTTGATTTTGATTTTCAGCCCTCGGCTTCGCTCTCGTAGATTTAGTTTTTAAAAATCCTTTGATTTTCCGGGATAAAGAGCAGCCTATGTCACTCTCCCGGTCCTCAACTATAGCTATGCAAAAACTCTCGTTCATCCGTTGCTTTGTTGTAGCGTGATTGAAGGACAAATTAGCCAACAAACCAACAGATAAACACTTTCACATTTATACTATTAGCAAGGATACTTCACTGTGATCTTTTGTCAATCAAAGCAAGAAAGACGCTTAAATGTTCACGAAAGTTCGCCCCGACATCCTCTGGGAATCCTTCCCTTTCAACTCTCCGTGAAAAATCCAATGTATCCGGAAATGTAGAGGCGATGAAATCTGAAGCCGCGGAAATGTGAAACTCTGCTAGCTTCAGTGTTGAATGCCTACATCATACCTAGGCATAATACTTGATAATGTCGATACTCACATAACATGGTAATATTGACTGCATGGTAATAATTAATCAGTGATCACAGATTAAATAATATCGACCTATACGTAGAATAGAGTTATATATGATTATGGCACAAAATTTTTTTATTGCATTTTTAAGCCTAAAAAGATCTCTAATATTTACTAGTGAAATCAAAATTTTAAAAAGTTATGTAGATCCAAAGATACCAGTCGAATAAAGGTTCATGTAGTTTATATTCTCCAAAGAAGAAGGGCCCGACAGCACAAGTGTCAGTATTCACTGTCCTGATCAGCGCGAACGGAGGGTCACATCTGCAGTTGTATTCATGTTCTCCGAAATGATAGTGTGCACACGCTCGCACTTTTATCTGCTATTTTCGTGTTAATTTTGTTATTATTTTTTACTATATGTGCTCAAAATTAAAAATACACGCTCAAAACATATGATCTTCCCTTCGTTAAAGCCAAAAAAAATTGAATCTAGTAATACGACAAATGCCGTGGAGATAAAAAAAATGGAAAAATGGATGTTCCAGGTAAGTGAATGGAATTTTCTTTCTTCAGCTTTGTAATTATAATACATAGATTGCTCTTAGATAGTTGTATATAATAATTTTTACATATATATATTTTTAAAGCTAAATAATTAAGTTAAACGGTTCCACATTCATATAGAACATTATAACTCGGAATGTTAGACTTTACTACAAAAAACAATCAAAAAAAGAAATATCAATTCATTACACCTATTAAACATTAATTCATACATTTTAATAAGTAATCAATAATATTAATTATTTTACCATACTACTTTATTATTCGGAAATCATGTAAAAAATATCGGGACAATGTGCACAAGTTACTTTTTTCGAGGGAAATTATTTTGAAATTATGAGGTATATGTGTATATATTCATTTATTCTTGGTTTGACATTGAGATATATATCCTTATTCAACTGAAAACTACCATAAACGCCTAAAATTAATAATTTTTTTTATGTTAAGTATTTATAAAAAAACTACATAAAACTATTTAGACCTGTTTTCTGTAGTTAATTGCTTTAACGTTTTAATGATGTTAATTTTTGTTTTCAGAAAATGGCAGTGTCAGTAGTGGAGCTTTTACAATAACAGCACTACCACAGGGAGCTGAAAAAATTAGGCAAGAGGTCCCTGATATATGGGAAGATTGATATATCAGATGGAACTGTAAGAGGCAGTCGATTATCTATACTGCAGCCGGCATATAATGATAAATACCAGTTTTTGCTACTGACAAAACTAGCCATGAGGCTGCACCATGTTGCTGAAAATTCTATAAAAGATAATAAATAATGTCTACCGTCGCCTGCAATTGCAACAACTAGACCTAACACTTTTAACTCGGTCCAACTTTGAAAATTCCCCTGCTGTTAGCTTTGGGAATTTGTCTTGAATATCATCACCAAAATGTGTACCGACTCCCATGCCTTCTCCGTTAAATACGCATAAATTGACGTGATGCCTTTTATTCTAACCATATGATGATCACTGGACGCAATCACCATCTACAACTAACTCTTACAGTGCACCTAACGACTCTAGAGATGATGATGTGCCGCATCTTCTTTACAAATTCATTATTTTGATTAATTTAAAATTTTCATTTTGCGCGGTACCCAGTGAATCTCTGCCACCACAATATTATTTTCTTTGTGATTTAAAATATCTATTCAATTAAAATATTAATAATATAGACATAAATAACTTAGATATGTTACACGTTGCGATCGGCAACGCAACGATCACATCCGCGGCAGGCTCAGTGTCCGTGACATCGGAGATAAGCTGCAAGAAGCCCGTCTAAGATGGTATGGTCATGTAGCACGGAAACCACAAAGCTACGTCGGTAATAAATGTCTTAACATCGCCGTCCCTGGAGCTAAATCTCGCGGCCGTCCAAGAAAGCGCTGGCTGGACCTCGTAGGTGCCGATATGAGAGCCAATAAATTAAGAAAATTGGATGCACAAGACCGGGCAAAGTGGGCAAAAGCATGCCGGAAAGCGGACCCCACCTAGTGGGATAACGCTCAGTCGAAGAAGAACTTAGATATGATTGATTTCTTATTGATTGCCAATAATAAATCGCACAGAAAAATTGTGGAAAATAGAGAAAATCTTTTTAAACCTTTTTGTTTGCCAATATTCGGTTGTACTATTTTTAAAACTCCTGAAAGAACTTATATATTGTCCTTGTAGCAATTTTATTTCGTTGGTTTTATTCGAGTTTTCTATAACAGGATTATTATTAATGCTAAATAATAGTTCCTAATACGTTATTTATGTTTATGTTTTATGTTAGTTATTTATTAGTTTCATTTTGAGGTTTCTATAGTAGGATTATTAATACATTCTACTTACTAAATATATAAAAGGATAAGGTGACTAATTGACTGACTGACTCATCATCATCACATTGCTCAAAACACTGGATGGATCGGGCTGAAAGACATACAGATAGCTATTAACGTAGGCATCCGCTAAAAAAGAATTTTTGAAAATTCAACCCCTAAGGGGGTAAAATAGGGGATTGAAAAATCGAACTTAATGTGAGCAAAGTTGCGAGCAAAAGCTAGTATTACCTATATAAAATACAAAGTACTTTCAGTTATTTTATTATTAATTTTTACATTTTTTTGTAAGACAATTTTATAGTAGGTACATGCTTAGTAATTAAAAAAATTAGTCAAATTATGTTGAATTTTTTTTACTAATAAATGTGTTATTATGAAATAAGAAACACTGTTTATTTTGTATTTATATTTCATCCTTTACAGCAAATAAGACCGTTTGAAGATTAGTATTTCCATAAAAAAAAGTTATATATAGACATGGTACGAACACTTTTCCCAAGTATAAGGTTACATATACATATAGAACATGGAGACATCCGCAAAAAATCGTCACATATGCATATAGAAACACCTAAATTCCAAATTATGGGTTTTGCATTGAGTTTATTGATAGTAATCAATGCATAATAATGTTCCAAAAGTATACTATGAGAATCAATTCTCTAAAAAAATAACGAAAAAAGTTACAGGCAAGACAAACTTCAAATCGCTCTCCTGTAAAGTAGGGATTTTGCAGAAGTAACTCTATTCTGCGTATAGGTCGATATGTAGATTGTGTAATTAATGTCTACTTTAGCATTTGTGAAGTGATAGATATCCAGTTTTTTAGGGTGCCAACGGGACTCAATTATTACTAAGCCTCCGTTGTCCGTCCGTCCGTCCGTCCGTCTGTATCTCAGTGGGTCATGTATCTCATGAATCGTAATAGGTAGATACTTATCACAGAATGTTGAATCTATTGACGTTGTAATAACAAAAGGGGGGTCCTCATACAAGGAACGTGATTTTTTCAGCGTTTTTTGCTCGACTTTAACAATCGCTGTTACGATGGTACGGGAACCTTCCCGAGCCGAATTGGCACTTTTCTGATTTTATTAATACGTATATTTGTTGTCAAATGATAGATTTTGTAATGCCCTGTATAGTTTTGTCAACTCACGAGGGCTCAAGGTTGCGTGCGTGTCGTATCTGTATAAGTGTGAGCGAGAGCTTGCTCGCGCCTGACCGCTCCCACCTAGGCTCCTGACAGGCATGCACACTTACGCAATGTGCATGTAGATGACGTAACTACAAATAAAGCACCGGTAACTTCGTGAGATAAACGTACTATTTGTAGTAGTATTTTAGTAGTCTACAGCAAAGCAGCAGTGATAAAGTATTCAGTATTCCGCCCGCCCGCCCAACCTGCCACTGGAGGCCCGCGCCCCGCCCATCGTGAGCAGCTTATGTACAACATTACGTCCATTCCATTCAAATTGGTATCTGTGTTAACTTTTAAATAAGTTTAGCACTAGGTTAAATTATTCTGTGTTGAACTAAAATAAAATTGAAAAATAAAATTCCCAATCGCCACAGATTTAAAAGGGGACACATAATGATGAATTGGGCTTCATTTTATATGGCCGAACATTTGCAATAGATCGCTGCCAATCGGTTCGACTATTTTTTGGTTGGTAAATATTCTTAGGCCAATAATTCTTAGCGTCATAACTTCTTAGAATTTACGAAAAACAGGTGTGATGATGAGATTAAATATACTTATACAGTGTACTGGTATATACGTATTTTGCAGTTAATTTAGTTAGATAAACACATTGATCACATCAACAAATAAACTAAACACGTGTTATCTCCTTTACTTTTTGCTATCTTCATCAATTCTATTACTCCGTATATCTCTTCTCTCTATCACATGTATGCAGATGATATCCAAATTTATCGGTCTGCAACTTTGGAAGATCTCGATACTGCGATTGCTGCCGTTAATAGCGACCTTAGTGCAGTCTCCAACTGGAGTAAGCAGTACGGACTTCGTGTTAACCCAGCCAAATCACAGGCAATCATCATTGGCAGTCCCGGATATATTGCAAAACTTGATTTGCAAGGCCTATCCCCGATCTGTTTTAATAGTGTCATCATTCCTTACTGTGACTCAGTTAAAGATCTTGGCATATATTTAGATCCACAACTGTCCTGGTCTGTGCATGTTAAAGAGTTGAGTAGGCGAACATTTGCAACGATGAACTCTTTGCGTCGGTTGCGCTCTATCTTGCCAATCCCGACCAAAGTTATGTTGGCACAATCTCTCCTTCTCTCTGTTCTCGATTATGCGGATGCAAGCTATCTTAACTTGACTGTGGACCAACTTAACAAGCTTGAGCGTCTCCAAAATCTTGCAATCCGGTTCATATTTGGTTTGCGAAAATATGACCACATATCCGAATTTCGTCAAAAACTCAAGTGGCTCCCTATTCGCCGTCGCCGGGATATGCATGTACTATCTCTTCTGTACTGTGTGCTATTTCACTTAAAAACTCCCTCTTACCTCAAAGAGAAATTTAATTTTCATGGAGTGCAATCCAATTTAAGATCGTGCCGTACTTTAATATTGAAAATCCCTACTCATAAAACGAAGTTTTTTAATAATTCGTTCACTGTGCAGGCTGCTTTGCTTTGGAATGCACTTCCACTAGCCATACGCCAATCTAAATCACTAGGCATTTTCAAGAACGCTGTAAAGAATCATTATCTTGCAAACTGAAGACGACTCTTTTAATTATTATCATGTACAATATATATTAGTAGTATAGTATATATTAGTCTATTTTATGTATATATAATATAAATATGTATAATTTTGTTTTATTTATTTGTTTATTATTGGTATATGTATTAGTATGTAGTTATTTGTATGTACGTATGTTATAGGAAATGACCACCTGCAACGCATTTCTTTCTTATATTTTCCTACTCCTAAGGTTGCCTGGTAGAGATCGCTACTAAGCGATAAGGCCGCCTTTTGTGTCATAACTTTTGTCTCGTCTTATACCTATATATTTTTTTTCTTTGTTGTTGTTTTGGTGCAAATAAAGTGTTAAATAAAATAATAAAATAAACACGTGCCCCAGGGCTGAGAATGTACCTACCGAAAATCGTTAGGTTTAGTTAGGTACTTGTTGATTGCGGTAGGTAGTTTTGGTCTGGTGGGAGGCTTTGGCCGTCGCTAGTTACCACTCTACCCTTGGATCCAGTCTCTAAAAATGTTGGTCCTTTCGTACTTTGCCATTTCGTGGGGTAGTAATCGTATCATAACGAGGAATTAGGAAGTGGGGAGTTGGCAGTTGCACACGGAGTGTAGCATGCATATTTGATGTCTGCTTAATGCGCTCTCGTAAGCCGATTGTGGCGCTGCTAACCACCCCCATTCGCTGTATTTTGTGTATTTTGTAACTGTACTGACTACGAGTGTACGCTCTTTTTAACAAATTACAAAAAAACCCAACTTTGTTAAAAAAAATATCAACTGAAACTTCAAAAGATTCGATATTTCTCTTTGAGAACGCCATACCTATACGAGTATGGATGTTACTATAATAAATAGCCATAAAGTGTGAATGTCACTCCCAAAATTAAGACAAATTAATTATTTTGATATTTCCTAGACTAATGCCTGTTTTCAATGACCATACCTAAATCATTACCTAAGAGTCTCTCTACGTAGGTAGCCTCTAAACACAATCCCTTACTCAATATCATTTTCCCCTTTAGGTGTTCCCTAAAAGTTCGTGAAAACAAAATTGACAGAAAGCGTCACCTTAACTTAGATCTTTTCCGGGATTAGCTTAGTAATCTCGGAAAAGATCAAAGTTGGTGAAAACGGGCATAAGAAGACCTAAGATGTAGGAACTACCTATTCAATAGTAAAGACGTAAATCGTATTTACTATTTATTTTAATTAAATACTAAAATTAATACAATTCATACTGATATAACTATGAAATTGAAAGACGATGAAGTTATGTGGCTGTATTTCAAGTGGTCTAATGAATTTTGTACCAATGGCAGTCCAAAGAAAGATTACATCAAGCCCTAAGTCCTAACGGTCGATGATAGAAATACTAAAAATCCACGGGATAACAGCAATTTTTCTTTATTCAAACATCACGTCCTGTTTCATCTTCTACAGTTAATATAATGTTGTCGTCATCTATCACAGTGTAGGCATACTTCCTGAACGTATAGTAGTCGTCAATCATGGTTTGTATCAGGATGTTGTGGATTTTCATCACGTAACGCGGAACTCGCTCTATGCCAGATTCTTCCGTCAATGCTGCGTAGTAGTTGTCCTGTGGAAACAGTTTTGTTAAATTCACAAATCCTATATGATAATTTTATTAAATTCCCACGAGAACTCTTTGAAACTGTGGAACCAACTTCCTGCGACGGTGTTTCCACTGAATTACAACATGAAGTTATTCAAGGGGCGGACCCACAAATTCCTGAAAGGCCGGCAACGCATTGGTGGTGCCTCTGGTGCTACAAGTGTTCATGGACGGCGGTAATCACTTAACATCAGGTGACCCGACTGCTCGTTTGCTCGCTAAAAATATTAAAAAAAAAAAAGTTTCCGGGATAAAATGTAACCTATGTGTTAATCCTGGGTATGAGCTATCGCCATTCCAAATTTCAGCAAAAGGGGTCCATTCTTTAAAAAAAATTGCTCAAAGGAGCAGGTTGAAATCCGAAAGGTCGACGGATTGCAACTTACCATTTTATCTATCACACTCTATTCTTCAAATCCAGCTATATCTAATATTTTCTAGCACAAGCTTTACGCTGAGTTAGAAAGGAAAAGGGTTCAAGTTTTCAAGGCAACCATAGCTGAGATTCAAGAGTTTGTAGGAACCTAGATACTTAAAAATTTAGTATACCTCGTCCTTTGCTAAAACGTGTAAATCAGATAGTGGACGTCCTTTCGATCTAATTTTGTCCACCTGTTTATTCCAGTCCTCCAACATTTTCTCCTTAGAAGGTAGCGTGAAGTCGCCTTTCACCAACGCCGTGGCATATCTAGCCTGGAACAGTATTATCAAAGCTGGATTGATATT
Organism: Hipparchia semele; assembly: GCA_933228805.2. NCBI lineage: Eukaryota > Metazoa > Arthropoda > Insecta > Lepidoptera > Nymphalidae > Hipparchia > Hipparchia semele. Next base: position 2,861,751 of record OW121725.1, on the reverse strand, counting down.
CTAAGTATTTTTGCGAATCAAAATCGGATATTTGGAAAGTGTTTAATAGTTAGTATAATTAGTGATAATTTTTCTCGGATGTCCAAGTTGTGTTTTATCGTACGGCGTCCAACTTGTCCCAATAGTTCAACTGTTTGTTCAAGGATTAAGACGCAGTCGAACTACTGGGAAAAAGTTTTTTTCAAATACATTATAAGCACACGCTTGGCCGATATCCCACCTGATGGAAAGTGATGATGAGGTCTAAGGTGTAACGCGTTTGCCTAGAAGTTGCCGATTCAATCTTGTTCCTAATTGTTGTTGGAACTAATGTACCAATCAGCTATAGCTATACTTCAACGGTTGAACTAATCAGTTATGCTTGTAGGAATGAGACACTTTTCCAGTAAGCTCGCATGTTAGTTCCATACAAAAGTCAATAAAAATGGTGAATGACAGCGTAAACAACAGCAGCCAGGTCATAAATACGTCATCACGGCTGTTGCATTAAATTCATCAAACAAGCATCTAGATACTCGGAACACACCTGGGCATCCAAAGCGACCACCAGACAGGCGCGGACGATTGCTCCCAGGAACACCATAGTGGGTTGGTTGATGTTTACCATGCAATTGTGTAAGGGCTTTACGCACTCAGGAGTCCAATCCACGCCACAACTCTGGTCCAGAAAGGGGTAATAATACTGGTATCCTACAATACAAGAAGTACCCGTACCGTGTCAAAAAAAAAATGTGACTATGGTCGGACTATGTATGATATACCTGAACTCCTGTTATATCCAGTTTTCTGCTCCATCATCAGATCCTCCTCCTCGATCCTCGATCATCATCTATCTAACACCTACTTATTGAGACCATTGTAATGAGCCCAAACACACTATATCTGCTATAAGTTCCTGAAGAGTTGGGTATCCCGCAGACTACTTGATGCTGCAGTATCAGCTTAAGGTTGCCATGCCTTGGAAATAAATTGAAGTAACCGTACACCAAATTTTAAATCAATCGCACCATATGTAAGACTCTTTAATTAAGTAGGAAATGAGTTAATGATCCTCAAGCGACTGAGCAGATATTCATAAATCTAAGATCCACCGTATCAAAATCACTCTATTCATTACAGAACTACGAGGGAACAGACTGACACACAGATGCACAGCACACGTCAAACTTATAACACCCTCTTTTTAGTCAGAGGTTAAAAATAAAAGAAGAATTACATAGCTCACCAGTACAATAAATAACATCATCAATGTCCTCATAACTCCCATCGTCAAATAGTACACCGGTAGCATTGAACTCTTTTACGTCAGGCTTCCTGATATAGTGTTCAGGGTATGTCTTCGTCTTGAAGGGAAATTCGGAATGGTGGCTGTGTACTATTGTCTTGCAAACGTGTGATACGTCGACGGCTATGTCCAATCCTGATGGACCGCATCCAACTATGAGCACCCGGCGGTCTTTGTAGCGATCCCTATCTCTGTAATCGTGACTGTGGGCGATTGTTCCTGAAATAACAGATCAAATACAGATTATACAGTGTGGTCGGTGATATATCTCTCCAGTTGGGCAAAGACCGTTTACAGTATAGCGCGATTTTGACTTCGTACTATGCCATCCTTATCTTCGCAATCTCCGCCAGAAACGTGCCGCCAAGTTTATTAACTGTTAACATCATGGAAGAAGGAAGTACCTAAGTCCTAATAACTTTCTTTTTTCATAATTTACATAATATCCTTGTTAGCGTTAAGTTAGATCGAGCTTTAGATGTTTTTACATTTGTGAGGAACATTTGAGGATTCTACAGTATTTACATGGTTTTCATTACATTGAGAGGCTACTTACGTTAAGAAAGCTCTCAGATAGAGGAATTTGTATCGACTTGGTCGAAAAATCATTACTAGAGCCTGAAATTCGAAAATTATTATAAAAAAATTACCAGTAAAGAGTTTTTCACCCGGAAAATTTGGATAATTGGGTTTGCTGAAATGTCCCGTACCGACGAAAACGAAATCGAACTTTTCTTCGAACTCTTCGCCCGTTAGTACGTTTTGATATTTTACTTTCCATAGCTTGTTCTCTCTAGATACTAATATCACATTGTGTAGGAACTGAAAGAAAAATAAAATTGGATTGATGATTTTGGACTGGTTTTAGAAAAATTTGTAAAATTTGCCTTTTAAACGTAAATGAAATCACTTTCGGCATATGAATTACTTATGAAGTTGCCGTTAAAAACAGGAGTTTTAAGTACGTATTTTAATTTGCGCCACATGGTACCAGCCTTGCGTTTATTAATTGACTAGACGATGCCCGCGACTTCGTCCGCGTGGATCAAGGTTTTTCAATTCCCATGGGAACTCTGTAATTTTCCGGGATAAAATGTAGCCTATGTTTTATTCCTGGCTATGAGCTATCTCCATTTCAAATTTCAGCCAAATCGGTTCATTCGTTGTGGCGTGAAGGAGTAACAAACATACACACACACACATACACATACAAACTTTCGGCTTTATAATACTAGTGGTACATCTATTAGCATTATAGTGAAGCTAGCTTCACAATAATGCTAATAGATGGCGCATTAAAATTAAATAATTTCGTTTCTTTACAACATTTATCTAATTTTAGTATTTGTTGTTCAAGTACAGGATATAACTGAATTTTCAACCAAGTTTCACGTTCTAATATTCAGTAATTCAGAAGTTATAGGGCTCTGACAGACATTTAGACGGACACACTTCTCTGTCTAGTAGGCAAGCGCCTTAGTTGACTCAGAGAACTCGCTTCGCTCGTTCAATTATTCTACTAGCTGATGCACACGACTTCGCGTAGATTGAGGTTTTTTAATTCTTAACTCTTACTTTCCGCGATAAGAAGTAGTAGTATGTGTTCTTCTAGACTGTAATCTAGCTCTGTGCCTTTCAGCCAAATTGGTTCAATCATTGCGGCGTGATCGAGTAACAAACATCCATCCATCCATACATTCAAACTTTCGGATTTATATCATTAGTAGGCTTGAGGTAGGTTACTAGGGCATGGCAAGGAAGATTTAACGCATTGTGTCCAGCGAATGAATATTGTGTCAAAATAAAAGCTTTTTTATATTGCTGTGTAAGAAGGATTATTCTTGTAGATATTATTATACTTATCTTTATTTCCATGGAAAATCCTTATCCTTTTCCATATGGATATATCATTATCCTTATACTAACATAATTATTATTTACTTACCTTGATGTGTTTTTCTAATTCAAAGTGCTTAGCATAATCCTGAATGTACTTGTAGACAGTTTCCCAACTCATAAAGGAAGATGCATCCTTAGGGACTGGAAAACCTTTTAGTTCCATGGTAGGCTTCGGGAGATTTGTCCTGAACAAAAAAATAAAAAATAAAGTGTAAAATACTTGTAGGAAAAGACTAAGACTCTTTTAGTTTGATGTTTCTTTTGATTTCATATTATTATGTTATTTGAAAAAAGGAAACTTAACTTTCAGTTATAAATTATTATTTAAAATTAGTAGTTTCTTTGAAAACATTAGCTTCTTTTTACTTCAGATATGCATGTTTCCTCAACGAACAATGATATTTTTATGCGAATAGATAGAGTAAAAAAGATTGAAAAAAAAATTCATTAGTAGGCAGTATGTACCTTTATCAAAAATATAATTAAATTCATGTAACATGAGAGCAGTAGATGCAGAATAAATTATGACCTGCTGCATCAAATAATACCTATAGATAAAGTAAGCCTTAATTTGATATCATATACTTTGTTTTTATCTAATAAACATCTTGCCCGATTAGATACCTAAATTGATAATATCAAAGTTAACATACATTGTATATGGGCAGATAGCTCCTATCTAAATATCCATCAAAAACATAGTATGACTTGCTACTGTAAGGTATCCATTAGTATACAAATGCACGCCCGAAGTAGACGAATGTGCTCCGATAGGGCCAATTATTACTGACTTTCGACTTAGATTAAAACTTAATAAAATCTAAAACCTCATCAAAGTCACCGCAATGTAGCCATAGTACCTAAGCTGATGCTGGCAGCATTGCCCCTTTGGATGGGCAAACTAATCCTTTGGCCAAGGTAGCTGCCAGCTCTTGAATTCTTGGTAGACTCGACTACCCTTTTTAAAGAGGCCAAAAAGTAGAGAAAGTGTTCGAATATAAATATTTAGTTAGGTACTTGGTTGAGTGAAACTTGGAACAGTGATGAGGAAATTATGACGAGGATTAAAAATGAAATTGCCCGAAGTAACTTTAACAAAATGATGAAAATGTTGGAAACATTTTCATCATTTTGTTCTCTTTGCGCATTCGACTCCTGCGTTGTTACATCTGCCGGACTTCTAAACGAACCAATAAAGAGGACTTCAGGATACGCTTAGAAGTTTTCATGTGGTTATAGGCGAATGCTGGCCATTAGCTGGAACCAGAAAGTAAAAATGAGGAAGTTCTGCGTTGCGTCAGTAAAAAGCGCAAACTTTTGCAGACCGCCAAGATGAGAAAAGTCGCATATCTGGCGCATATGCTCAGGAACGAGAGGAATGAGCTTCTACAATTCATCACGATGGGAGGAGTTGCTTGTAAAAGAGGCGTTGGGCGCAGAAAAAGTTTGACTTCGGAACATTCGGGAGTAGACTGGAATCGCGAGTGCAGGTGTACTATTTTGCCTCGCGCAGCACAAGCAGGAGCATGCAAAGCTAACTGCCACAGTCGGAGAAGCACTCCAAGAAGGAGAAGATTTTTCAGTACCTTAAATTTTTGTACATGCTGGTGTGGAGCGGCAGGCCGTTCTCGTCAGCGCCGACGCGCGGGTCGTACCGCCACGTGCCGCCCACGTAGCGCGTGGCCTCCAGCAGCGTGAAGCTGACGCCCGCGTCGCGCAGGTACCGCGCCGACGTCAGCCCGCCCACGCCCGCGCCGATGATGCACACTCGAGGATTTGGTGTATGCGTCTGTGGGTTTTGAAGTGAAAACTTCTTTGGGTGCGTTGAGCGTTGATTTTTGGTAGGAGAAATTCTTATGGGTGCGTTGCGTGTATACTATTTAGGTACATCGTTGCTTCTCCGTGTAGTTATTTAACTCCAAACTTATTTATTGGTCATTTTGGCTCAGTTACACAAGGAGAATTTTTCGAATGCAAGTGAAAGGACAATATGACCAGTAGGACTGTGGGCGTTTGCCTAAGTATATCAGGTCGATCACTGTGCAACAATCATAGTTATAGTTTTATAATTGTTGTATTCTATAGTTTTCAGAGATGAAGGTCAATCACGCAGCAACGGAGCAACGGATAGACGTGACTCTAGTGATATGGGTATAGTTAAAATCCCGAAAAATCAAAAGGTTTTAAAAGTTAAATCTACGCGGACGATGTCGCGGGTATCAGCTAGTAAAATTATATAAAAACTTCAAAAAATAAGAAAAATGTTCGGTACCTACTTACCACGTTAATAAGTCCACAAAAAAATAATAAAAATGTCCCTTACCATTGTTTTGTAATTAAAACTATAAAGAACAGCTTAAAAAACACGGACTTTTATATCTTATAGTCAACAGCATTAAAATATAATATTTAATACTTGTATAGTAGGTTTGCCTTATCTATACAAATGCTTACAGTTCACTGAGATGCAGCGACTTTGTAATATGTAATAGGTACTTACACCAAAAAGTTGATAAAAGTTATCTATTGTATTACATCAGCACATTATCTCAGTGGTACAGAACAACCCAGGTATTTTGTCTACTGCCACAATAATTAATTATTATTTACTTCACACATCGAGCAATGACCGCCGACTTATCGTAAGCGACATTTTTACCTCAATTGAGTTTTTTTATTATTATAAACGATATTTTAAAGTATTTTATGGACTCTGGCAGATCGACATTTCTCGAGAGTACCGATAACACAACTTATTATGTTATTTTCCTACGAACGACGTCGAAGTGTCCTAGTCCTTTATATTTTAAAACTAGCGGACGCCCGCGACTTCATCCGCGTTCCTAAATCACCACAGTTTAGGTTGGCCGAACCCCTTCAGCATCAAGATTGAGGAGTTGGGTCCTAGAATTTGACGATGTAGTCTTTACTTGGTCCCTACAATAACTATTCATAATCAACAGTTCCTAAATCCTTCCTGTTTAGGTGGGCAGTACACCTGCAGCATCAGGATTGAAGAGTTGGAAACCGAAGTTTTTATGTCCCCATCTCATCAATCCTGATGCTGCAGGTGTTTTGCCCACCTTAGCTTTAGGGACTTAGGAACTGTGAATTGAAGACGCGGACGAAGTCGCGGGCGTCCGCTAGTTTATTTGTATAGATAGATGAACAACAAATTCCTAGAAAGCCGGCAACGCTTTGGTGGTGCCTCAGGTGCTACAAATGTTCATGGGCGGCGGTGATATTAGATACACTATAATTGAGCCCACAATCTAACTGAAAATAATTAATCTTTATAGAAAAACCCAATCATATTTTCTTTAGTCCTACCAGGGATTCAGGGATTTTAACCCAGGTTCACATAAGGCTGGTAATAAAAATAATATACAGATTTCAAACAGGATTTTAAGAGCAAAGCAAAATTAGCCGAGACGCTGCGAGCTGCAAAGAATGCTCCACTTTATTAGATTCCATAAGCCCTATTCATCGTTTTTCCGCCCCTCGGAGGGCACCTTTGAAGGCATCAGCTCGTATTAGTGAATAATGCGATCGAACATTCGATTTCGCGTATTAGACGCGGTCGGAGTCTATGATATAATGTGCTCAATGATAATAGGCTGTGAGCAGGAATTAGCGATTATAGAGATTCGGTGGTGCTCAAACTTGAAAAAAAATAGGTACTTAAATATTAACAATTTTTTAAATACACATTTTTAAAATTCAGTTTCCTCTAAAATCGAGGCTTCCAGCTTTCTCTGAGCTCTAGAAAAAATATGTGTTCGCCAATCGGCACTTCCGGAGAAAGATTCGTTGATTGTAGCAGAAGACAGAAGTGTGCTTTGTTCTTAATGATTAATCTCGGTTTCACACCCTGCTACAGGGATGTTACCAACTAATCATGTATGTGAGTTTGTATGAAAAGTGAACTGTGACGTTATAAACAATTGACGCACTTTTTGTAGTTTTATAGATTTTAAAATGAACACGTAAAATCTGTAAAATTAATGACTGACGATTATGACATGAATAAAAAATCGGTTAGAAATACTTTACTTTTAACATAGACAACATCGCTTTTTTTGCAAAAACCTAATACCGGACGTACCAATGAGAAAATAGAAATAGGTACGTAGATATTTATTACAAAAAAAAACTTTGAGGATCTCTAGTAGGTATTCGCAAAAATGTTGAGGCGATCACCTGTTTGATTCCATTAAGAATTACTGGGGATTACAAATGTTTTGTGTTGCGGATGAAGAACCGCGCAACATCAAGGGAAAACCTGAAAATAATGTTATGTATAGATAATACATTATTGGATCCATAGTCCCTACTGCGATATTATAAATGCGAGTAAAAGATTATTTAATAGTTGGTTTGTCTTTCAGTCATACGGCAACGGAGCAACAGTTCGACGTGATTTTCTGAGATGGATGGATATTGGAATATTTACTTTTCATTCTGCAAAAACATTGGATTCCCTCGGGATTTTCAATCATCTAAATGGGCCTACGAATTCGTAGAGTTCGGCACCCTATAATAGAGTTGATAGATATGGAGAAATCGGCACTGGGAGTGGATTTTCTTAGACATAATTTAAAAAGTCAAACCTCTATATAGTGTACGTCAATGCCTTTGTGCGGTAATCCCGATGTCCGGGCCTCATTTTGTCCGGGATTGCCGGCTCTGACCGGCTTTGTAAGGGCATGTCTAATACCAGCATTGTCGTGGCTCGAGACACCTTTGTCCGACATGTCTAAGAATTCCTTTCGCTTTGTTATTTTGTTAAGAGAAGGAAAGTAATCTTGTTAAACACGTACCGTTGGCGTCGGAAAATCAAATGATATTTTCTTTAGATAAAGCAAAAATAGTAAATCTTATCTAATATCTTTAAATCAAGAATGTATGCTGCATTTTCACTTACCATCAGGTGAGATGCAATCAAGCGCAAGTGCATCAAAATCATCTCAGCACATTGCCAATCCTCTATTCAACTCAGGTCTACTCTCAGAATAACAGAATAATCACTAAAATGTCTGAAATATTATAAAAATATAATGTTGAACACAAGAAATAAATGATAAATTTGTTCGACGGTAGCGCATATGATGGGAAATGGGGGCGCAATTTTCCCGCCTAATGGAAAATTCCGTGGAAATCTGTCAGCGCCCCACTCGCTCCGAGACTTGGCAGCACATCGTAGACTCATAGAGAGGAGGGACTCAAGCACCCGCAAAATCTATGTACCTACTTACCAAAAAAAATATACCTACGCGACTAATTGGTCCGCCCCTTGAATAACCCCATATTGTAATTTAGTGGGAGCGTCGCAGGAAGTTGGTTCCACAGTTTCAAAGTACTTGGAAAAAAGATCTGACACAACGGATGGTCGAAGTGCTCCAGGCACCCAGGTGGTGTGGGTGAAATTGTGTTCAGTGGCGAGCGGTTCGGTTGTAGAAGAAAGAGGGTGGAATAAGGGTTCATGTACGTCAACTTGTGTCTTGTGGTTTTTAGTTCAAGATAAAACTACCGCCTGTAATACATGTTTATTAAAACACCTCGAAAACTTTACTCATGTATGTAGTTGCCATTTCACATGAATAACTCGAGCAGTTTGGTCAACTTCCCCAGTGCAACCGCGCGCGCTGTTCTCAAACAAAGGCATGACAAAGGTAACCGTAACTGTGCGGTTTCGTCCAAAGTTTTGTGCCCGTTACACGCTTGAGTGTTATTATTTTAATGACCATATTATTCATATTCCTTTCCTTGAAACGCGTTTGACCGTCTACAGTTGTACGCATTGGATAGCAGCCTCAAAGTTAACACTTTACTTTGAAACTGGTTTCTAATGGGTGTCCCCTTAAAATAAGATTTTCTCTATACAGAAACTTGTAAAACAGCTGATATCTTTAAAAATTCTTCTTTGTAAATCTGCTGATAGGATTTTAGTTTTGGTGTGATGATTAAACTCTTAAAAAATTCAAAATTATTCATTTCATCTAGGCCAACTTCTCTTATTCAATTTAGTAGGGTTCTTATGACAAGTCAACATTCTACCATCAGTTTGAAGAGCCGGCAAGAAACTCAGCAGCTACTAAATCTTGTTATCTCTTATAAAAGGTGTCTTTTATTACCTGTATACGAGCCAATGGAAATAGAAATTCTTTTCCAAATTTTGCCCAACTATGGTGACCTGTCGACATCAACCTTCGAAACTGACAAAATTATTATTCTCGCAAAACTAGACTTTACCAGTTACACATAAGGGATATTTCAGAGAAGCAGCAAAGCCCTGTATGAACATTCAATTATTCACATCAATGGTCAAGTATTTATCAATTAACGCAAAATTTAATACAGCAAGCATCCGCTATTAAGTGAGGGACACATACCGCGCTATAACGACTAATCAAACTGGCTCGAATACTGATGTCGGTTAGTACATTAATTTGTGTAAGAATTTCTCATTACGAAAAGATATTGTCTTTGAAGAAGGAGCGTTTTGGCTTAAACGCCAATTCTTCAAAGACTATATTTATAATGTTATAAGAAGAATAAGAAGATAATAAATGACCCTTTTTTCCTGTGGGGAAATCCTCATGGATTCCCGGACCGATAAAGGAACTCCGGGACCGATAAAGCGGCCCAATGCGCCATCAGAGGTGCACCAAGAACATCGGGTGCACCTCCCAACTCGAGGGCTCTTTCTTGTCAGGCGATGTAGTAGGTAGATAGGTATACGGCAGAAAACACTAATACTTAAAATCTTAGGATTAAAATCATTGATGAATATGTGCGAATCTTTATCCAATAAATATTTGATATGAGTAGACTAAGAATGAAGAGGTCATGGGTTGAAGAGAGATTAAAAATATGAATCAAGTTCAAATCTCGCACATGAATAGCCTGTGATTCGGCCCACCCTCTAAGTTCGTCTAGCTAATCTACAGGAGGGTTCGACGTTAAACCGTGTTAATGCAAAATATTTAGATTAAACTCCCATAAGAAGCTTGTATTAAATTAGTTTCAGTGGTGCACAAAATGCACTCTACATATTGTTTCGAGGTTCACGGCAACGCACCAAGGCCAAAGTTAGAGTATTAATAAAACTTATAGCCAACCGAAACTCATAGCAAAATTCGAAAGCACTTTGTAAAAATTTATTTCAATAAAACATTGTTCTATTCTGTATTAATTGCAGGTTTTAACAAGTCAGATGGTGTCAAGAACTTGTAAGTCTATTGTAAATTATTGTAAAACAAAATTTGCTCGTAAGGCCAAACATTTACAAGTGTAAATTGAAAATTTAAGGCATCCCCGACATGTGAAATTAAAAAAATATTAAATTCGCCATTTTGTGGTGGCGGCCATCTTGAATTTGAAAATTATCATAGTGTATAGTATTCTAATAGCTATAGTCAAGCCACACACACAGACATGTCAAACTTATAACAGCCCATCGTTTTTGCGTCGAAAGTTAAAAATAGAGCTTTTTAAATTTGGTTGTGATTTTATCTGAAAAATTCCCACAGGCTGATAATATTCAGGGGCAACCTCCACTCAAATTCTTTTTCATGGTCAATTTAAAATATAATACAGTTGTCGGAAGCGAATGGCCCCTCGCGAATCTAATTTGCGCTTCTATCGCCCTCGCCTCATATCACCGAGTGACGCAAGATCTAACGCGTTTTGATGGCCTCCTAGACCTACTAGGACTCTATTCCGGAACCTTCTCAAAGATGAGAAAAATTGATAACAGGCGGGTCACGTGATGTTAAGTGATTATTGGCTAACTTCTCAACACAAAAAATTAAAATTCGTGGGTGCTGCGCATTATCTCTTCTCCAGTCGTGTCATTCACACTGTTTCATTGTTGCATAGTTCTCCAAAAGTTCTCCAGCACTTGGCGTATGTCCAGGAGTGGTAGTAAGTCCAGCAATGGGAGGATATCCGGACATGAGCTTATGTCCAGCAGTGGAAGTAAGCCCAGCAGTGAAAGTAAGCCCAGCTGAGGGCGTATGTTCAGCAGTAGACTTATGGGTCAGTAGGCATCCGCTAAGGAAAGATTTTTGAAAATTCAACCCCTAAGCTGGTAAAATAAGGGTTTTAAATCTCTAACCTAACGTAAGCGAAGCCGCGAGCAAAAGTTAATTCAATATTAAATAATGGGACTGCAACTGTATGTATAATAATAGTACCTACGTGCTACAAGTGTACACATTAATAGCAATGACAGCATTTAGCGGTTCCACAATCCACAATCGGCTTAAGAGCTTACTACATTACCTCGTGCCTAATAGCCATCAAATATGCATGTCCCACTCCGCATGTCGAACACAATCCCTCCTCGCAGTTTACTTTGTATTCTTCGGTACAAATCAACTAAATGCTCTCTGTACACAATCAAGTTTCCGTCAAGTGTACTGGATGCCGCTTCAAATCCGCTCCAGGCTTGAAGCGGCATCCAGTATACTTGACGGTGTATGGCTATCAGTGTGCACGACAAAGTCTACTACTTGAAGCAAAAAAATTTCGACTCTGCTGGCTTGATCAAGTCTCAAGGACCATGGAAACTCGAACATATGTATGTGCGGTAAGTACGCTCCAAGGTACTAAAGGCCATAGCGCAGCACCCTGGCCAATAAGTTTTAGAACCTTACATCCAGCCTCACAAATTTTCACAACACACTAATATTGTAAAGGCAAAAGTTTGTATGTGTATGTCTGTTACTCCTGAACCTGAACTGAACCGATTTAGCTGAAAGGAATGGAGACAGCTCCCACCCAGGGTTAACACATAGGTTACATTTTATTGGAAAATTAAAGAGTTCCCGCGGGAATTAAAAAACCTTAATCCACGCGGACAATGTCGTAGGCTACATCTAGTTTATAATATTAATAGGATTAGGTACTAGGATTCTAGAATGAAGGTATCTGACGAGTTGGATCTATGGCTTGGATGCTTTTTGTGTAACTACATGCAACTGTGAAACAGTAATTCAAAGGTTTGAATTGTAAACTTAGGTGAGGGTACATAAGCGGCTCGCGATGGGCGGGGCGCGGGCCTCCGGTGTAGGTTGGGCGGGCGGGCGGAATACTGAATACTTTATCACTGCTGTTTTCACTGTAGCCAGTTTAATGGATAACTTCATAAGCTGTAAGCTTTGAAAAGCGGACGCCACATAGATGGGTTGTTACTCGTATGTTGATGGGATGTATACTAGGTACACAGCGGTATATACGTAATAACTTTGTTTTTTTTTTTCGAAAACATATAGATAGATAGATAGAAAATTCTTTATTCCTACACACAAGAACTGATGTTTACAATTAAATCTTATAAATAGGTGTGCAAAGGCGGTCTTATCGCTTTAAGCGATCTCCTCCTGACAACCTTAAAAACTTTAAGAGAATCTTACTGACGGATATGGGAATATGCAATAATTTTATATAAATTACATAAGTATAATTATAAAGTACATACTAAATCATATGATTTAGTATGTCCTTTTTATGGCATATGCCATACTTAATAGTACATTATGGTACAAGTGTCAAAGTTGGTGATTACCGCTGAGGCGCTATTGAGACCCGAGCCGTCAGGTGAGGGTCTTAAGGTAGCCGAGGACGGTAATCATCAATATACACGTGTATCATACGACGTTTTTCAACACACTTGTGAAGAAAATAACACTAAAATAGTACATTATGGTACAAAACAGTGAAAACGAGTTGTGAAAATTTTTTCGCAATGGCGGGAAAAATTAATGTTGTTCTTTTGTTCGCCCTCTTGAGATGCTCTTGAGGGCAGGCAAAGATCGACGACCATACAGCCTATTCAGGTGTTTATTTGATTTAATCAGTTTTCCGAAACCTTTAATGGCCATAGACTAAAGAATGAGGTTTCTTTTGTTTTTGGCATTTCTCTTATAACCACGTACAAAATGGGGATTTCGAGTTTTCTTTATTAAAAAAAAAAAACAAAAGTTACTGACAGTTTTATTTATTAAACACGTACATGTTGAAATTATCTATTTAAATACGGAGTTGTATGAAATGATTGCTTGCTCAGGTACATTAATTTAACACGATATTTTTATAAATTATTGAACAAGATCTTTTTTGTAATAGAAACTTTTTTAAGAACACAGCAACTCACCCAATAAAATTTAAAAAAAAATTTTCTTTAACTCACATTGTGAATAATAGTAATCAAAAGTCACAGTTTGAGTTAGAGGTGTCATTGTGTGCCTAGTTGCGGTGAACCGGGAGCCCCTTTATGAGCAAGTGTGTTGAAAAAAATATACTTAAGCCATACTTACTTAGTCCTTGATTGCGATCTCAACTGACGGTAAATGCAGTCTAGCTTCGAAGGGGTTAAGTATAGTAGTATTTAATTAAACCCAAAGCTCTAAATTATTTTCTAAGAACGCACATAATTCCGAAAAGTCAGAGATATCGACCCTGCGAACCTTTGAATCCAGTTACGAAAAGACGAAGTATTTTTCTTATTTGGTAGCTGGTTCCGAAAAATAGTTACCAACGTGGATGGAAGGGAATAGGAGACCACAATTCTAACCCCTAGCCTACCAGTGCTGCACTTTGGCTTTGTCGTAAAAAACAAAGCAGCACGAGCAAACATTATAGTAGAGTAAACATCTCGCAGCCCCCGCTTCATTAGCATAACACGCGGCGTCACAAGCAGCTTTACAATAAACTTAATGGCTTTATAAATACGTTCGGGAAAATATTCTATTAAATAAACTTCCATTTGACGTGAGCTCGTATGAATAAATCATATCAAATAACTATCAAGGGAGCGTCGAGGCGGTGTGTTTTTTTTACATTGCAGTTTCATCTTCTGAACGGCCTATTTGTTTTATTATGAGTTGATATCGATAGTTTTAGAATGGGGTCTGAAGGATTTGACTGAGCTGTTTTAATGCGACTGTTCCCGTCTCTTTCTAAAACGAAATTTTGTATAAGAGTATATGACGCTACTGAAACGTGACATCATGTTGCAATAGCGCTCTCTTTTTCTAACAGGAAACTTAAAAGCTCTATATTTTCAAAACTAGTTATGATATAAAAAAAGGCATGACATTGTGTTATAATCAGTCTGTCGGTGTTCTACAAGATAATATACTAATTTCGGAGGGTGTGCCCAAGAGGTATTCAATTTAGTTCCTCCATCACCATTCTACCACCGAATCGCAAGGCATCGTACGAATCTGCACCGCTACGTGGTCGAAATTCTACGATCTCGTACTAAGCGCTTTGCTTCTTCGTTCCTAATACGCACCGTAAAAATTTGGAATGCCCTTCCGGCTTCCGTTTTTCCAACTAACTATAATGTGGTTGTCTTTAAATCAACAGTGAATAGGCATCTTCTAGGCAAGCGCTTACCATCTTAGGCTGCATCTTCACTTTCCATCAGTTGAAATCACAGTCAAGCGCTAGTCTATATATTTAAAAAAAATTATATACTTATATTAAAAACTTTTAAGTACCTAATTTTTTTTTTTGTCAAATACCCAATTTTGCGTTGAGCCAGCTTGTGGACTGTTGTCTGTGACAGTTCTTTGAGAGGAGACCTGCGCTCAGTAGTGAGCCGTTGATTTATTTATTTAAAGTCTATACAACCAAGTGATGCGAGAACAGATTAGAACGATGATCCCGCAGAAGTATAAACTGTGTTGCGGTGATCATCGCCCTCCTCGTAAATTATTAACAAAGACAGTTGATGGGTTGATGATGTTCGTATGTTTACACTTACTCGATACGCCAATATCTACAGTATCTGATGAGACCTGTAGGCATCCATCAACACAATCCATTCAACGAAACGAGCCGAGTTCCGCCGCCTTTCATCACATCTCTTCGTCTTTACATTTACGGATACATTGAATTTTTCACAGAAAATTGAAAGGAAAGGATTCCCGGAGGATGTCGGGGCGAACTCTTACGAAGATTTAAGCCTCTACGTTGCTTTGATTGACTAGAGATTCCGAAAATTTATAGGAATAATATAACAGTAACAGTCATATATTTTGACATTAAATAAAATACTATTGTTTAAGTATTCTATCGGCTATATAACGGGGAGTGTTCTGAAGAGCTATTTGACCTTATTCCACCGTCTTTCTTCTACAACCGCACTGCTCGCCACCGAACACGATTTCACCCTGACCACCTGGGTGCCTGGAGCACTTCGACCATCCGGTGTGCCAGATCTTTTTTCCCACGTACTTTGAAACTGTGGAACCAACTTCCTGCGACGGTGTTCCCACTGAATTACAACATGGGGTTATTCAAGGGGCGGACTAACAGATTCCTAAAAAGCCGGCAACGCATTGGTGGTGCCTCAGGTGCTACAAATGTTCATGGGCGGCGGTAATCACTTAACATCAGGTGACCTGCCTGCGCGTTTGCTCGCTAAAAATATAAAAATAAAAATGTCGACCGCTATAGTGACTGTCGCAATGCGAATGGCGTTGACAGCGAAAATTAGTTGCGGTCGTAGTCTCATTAAAATAACTAAACCTAATCCGTCCGGACCCGGGGAAAATAAATAATTCAGTAGGTACTACTAAACAGCCATGCCGTTTGACACTCGATCTTATTAAAATCTTAAGTTAAAATGTTGTACAGCAATTTTGTACGTAAAGGAGATCGCACATGTACCCTGGACGCGCAAAATTTAAGAAAAGCGGTGATACGAAAAGTGGTTAACACTTCTGTCACCATTTTGGGGAGGCCCAGAGTTCGATATAAGGCACGCATGTCTGACTTTTTGGAGTTATGTGTAATTGAATATCACTTGCTTTAATGGTGACAGAGAACATTGTGCACAGCCTACAGTTCCCCATAATGTTCTCAAAGGTCTGCCAATAAAAGTTTTGAGCCACTATATGTCATGATATAACATGATAGTTTGACGAGTTTGACATGAAAATTACAATATAACTAGTGGGTCCAATAATTAAAGATTTTGTGAGTCACTGTTGCGGTCTTGCGGGTCGTGTCGTGATAAGCGATCGCCGTAGAAGTAGAAGACTGTAAGGGAGACCACATACGATCAAGTTTGCCATCCAGTTTGCATGATGCTTCTTCTTCTCAGTCGTCACACTCTTGTCAGAGCGGTCGTGGTTGTCATTTAGGTGTTGAGGCACGCTTCACTTTATGCCGCCCTGATGATGCTTAGGGATTCGATCCCATTGAAAAAGGATCGATCCTGAGTAGTATCGATACTTTTGGTTCGATACCTAGGAAAGCTCCCGAAAGCTGTACCATCCCATCGAGAGAGATAACGCTATACATCAGAAAGAGACTATAGACTGCTTACTTACGGTACTTTCCCAATTACTCGATACTTTGTTGCCTCACTTACAAACTTTACACTTCTACGCTTATAACGAGACGACCAACAGTGGCTCACAAAAATGGTACTTACTGAAAATGTGTGACAGTTCAGCCTCTGGCGATGTTAGCAAATCTCTGAATCATTTTTGTATTGTTGTTACATGTGTATTTTTCGAATCCCTGAGCATCATGCAAACTTGACGGTAAACTTAATCGTATGTTGCTTCCCTAAAGAATTGACGGCGACGCCGGGCGTGTGCCTGACGCTGCACCCATTGTCGGCGTCTCATTCTCAAGCCCTCTAATTATTGCGCTGTGCCTGACGCGGACGTCCCGCGCGGTTCATTATCCGTGTAACTCACAAAGCTGATGCAAGGAATATTTTAAAACTCTACAAACAGTTATTTGTGGAGTTTTAAAACATTTATTTTGGCCTTTAATTAGGATCTGCATCACCATCAGCTGGGGTCTCTCTTATAGGCCCAGGCCTGCTCCGAAAGTTTTCTCCACACATCTCTATCATTCGCGCTCTTAATTATCATATTTTTAACCAATAGGTTTATTAATATAAGATTTGATTCGATGGGTATGACCCATCGAATTTAATTTTTGATGAGTCGTATTCATATGACATTAGCGTCAAAGTAAAATGAACTGAATTCAATTAGAGCTCAATTTCGTAAGTGTATTCTTATACTTTTACTTAAACGGATACGCTCCAAATTAGAATCGGTTGTACTCAATTTGTGACTTTAATTCAATCTTATTAAGGTTCATTTTACTTTGACGCAAATGTCATCGAATAAGAATACGAGCAATAGAATGAAATCTTATACTAACTTTCTAACCCTACAGTCCTTCGTTCGCGTAGACCTTTAATTTCACGTAGCACTCTACAACGACGAACCTACGAAAAGTGTTTTAGAACTTCACAGAAGCTTCACGTAGCAGTTATCTCTACAAAGACGAATCTACGAAGTAAGTGTTTTAGAACTTCACAGAAGCCAAGAAAGTCAAGAAAGTTTTTCGAAAATTGACCGTCAGAATTCAAGGATGACTCGCGAGGTGACGATGACTCGATTTGCAATTGCATGTCCCGGGGCTTGCCGGTAATCTAGTTGGCACCCCTGCTACTTGGTTAAAATCGCAAGGCTAATAAAATATTTTGACCCTTTTACTAGACGTCTACGCCCACTATCCCGTACAATCGCGTACAATTTTCTTGGTGAAGTAAATAACATAAAAACATACCTACATATTTTGAACATAAAAGTTTTAGGAGATCGGCCCCCCGATTCAGACCCTTCCGATAACTTATTTATCGATCAATTCGGTTTGTTACCGTACGATAACATATATTTTCAATTCGTAAATGCTCTTGTAATCGAATGTATCTTGTCGATGTCGATAACGTAGTCGATACCGAATCGTATCCTCAAACCAAACGCTCTGAATCACACGACAAAAAATTTTTATACGAGATCGATATCTAACCGTATCGACACGGTATGTTATCGAACAGGTCTGAATCGCCCCCCTGATTCTAGTAAGTGAAATGCTTTTAGCATAGAGTCCGCCTGATTGACTTATTCGGTTTAGTCCGTTATTCGGTTTTACGTTGTTGCAAAGCCTCTGGCTCCGAAACGAATATTTCGAGAAGGTGTAATTTTAAATAATCCATTATCTGAGATTTAAGAATCCGTCTCCTTTTTTTTATGAACCGATAGAAGTCCTCTGTTGAGCAAAGGTATTTTGCATGGATTTCCACAGGCCTCGGTATCACACCGTTTGCATCTAGCGGCTTCTTGCGACTCGTTTGATATCGTCCGAATTAAATTTAGGCAATTAAGTATCAGTGTTTTAGATCTGTATTACGTCCTAATGCCCATTAATTTGGAATAGCGGTAGCGGGTGCGGAATTCCACGCAGGTCTCAAGTTATCGCGCACGAGTAGTATCTAGGATTTTTTAAGAAAAGTGTTGTGTTGCTGACTGTACGTCAAACCCCATGTTAGTATTCGGATGCAACAATAATTGAAATTTGTGCCCGGAGGCATTCGTAGCAAATAACTTTATTCACCATTTAGCTTCCAATTTTGAAGGCGTGAGCTTTGTTCAGGGCGGGTGCCAATCTGATTGTTTGTCAAGAGCATAACAAAAGCTTTTAGAGATTAAAATAAAGTTTCAAATTTTTTAGCGCATGACGGTGAAAATAAAACGCGCTAATTTTTTGTTAAGTTCCAATCGAATTTATGGTTAGTAGATAATGTGCGTTTGCAATGGCCCTTTGTAATAGTTTATTTGTATACTAGCTTTTACCGATGGCTTCGCTCCCGCCATCTACTAACAGTAATCCGACGCCGCCGCCGTGATTCCTATGTAAAATAACCAATTTTGATTTTTTTGATGTTTCAACTGTTCTTTTCCCAATTTTTTTAAATTTCTAAACCACCCCTGTATTAAAGCAAACAAAACTAAAAAAAAATTCAAATCAAGCTGTTTTTGAGTTTTAGCCAGCCTAACGAACAGCAAAAAAAATATATAAAACTTTAATATTCTATTCTATCCGTTCATTTCAATAGCTTGATGGTACAAGTTTAACGTCTCCCGGTTTATCCGGCCTAAAATAAGCTATGTTTATTGAAAGTTAACTAGGCAAAAAGTCCTTGGATGAACGTCACGCAAGTTGACTAGAAGAAAGGGTTTGTTTGCAAGTACCAAAGTATAATTTAATATTTGTGTACAGTATGAGGTCGCGAGTCAAGAGTGCAATTTTTACAGCAATTTACGTCAGCTGGCGTGAGTGCCGTCACATGGAAAATTTCATGTAAATCATACTAGGAAATTACATATTTTAAACTTTACAAAATAAATCTTTACTGTAGGATTAAAAAAATATATATACGTGACGAACTGAACTCGCTTTTTTTCGAAGGTTAAAAAGATTTAAATAAGTACTGTATGTGGCACGAAGAAAACGAACAGGCCGGACTTTCAGCTCTCCCATCTAGTTACTGACTTGCGTCAACGTTGCGTATCGACTTCAACAAACGTGTACAAAATAAAATTATTTTTATACTTTGTAGTGGCGTTTGAAGTCGGTTTTTTGAAAAGAATTTTTATATCTAAACACTTATTGTAACATTCGCCATTTTTTTTTGGACAAAGATAAATAAAGTCAAAATTTTTGCCTTATTTGTTCTAAAAGCGAAATTTCGAACACAATTAATTACATCTTCGTCAAGTCCCAGCGCCGTCCCTCTCCCGAAGTACCGGAGTCGGCGCGAGTTAATTGTGCCTTGTATATTGGTTCCGCATAATTGGCTCGCCGTGACGCCGGCCGTGCGCTCGCAATGTAAGTAATTACACTTTTAACTTATAAAATTACCACCTTGTTGGGGAAAAATTTGTAGTTTTTGACGAAGCAACGTTTAATACGTATCTTTACAATTCAATACGTTTTTGTTTCGTCCATCTATTTTGACGCGAGTTCTTGAATCATGACAGTTTAGGTGAGCAGTTTCATAATTCATAATTCATGTGGGCAACATCATAATTGAGGAGTGTATCAGAGACGATTTTAATGCAAATGCTATTAGAAGGTGCCAGCTTATAAAAATAAATAAAATACCTACTTATTATTACTCAAGGAGGCATCAAAGCAACTCGCCTAATTAATTAAATTAAGCTCAATTCTTAATAATACCTCGCAAAAGCGTCGGAAACACCAATTAGGCGCCTGCGATTGAAAGTTAATAAATTGCTTTTTGTTTTTATTATAATTTTTGTATATATTATCACTTCAACAATTTTATGAAATAGAAAGAAACGAAAGAAAGAAAGAAAGAAACGTTTATTTTATACATTGTGTCACACATCACCCAATAGGTACCTATACTAGATTAGGTTATCTAGATTAGGTTGCTCCTACGCACTTGAGCATTAAAGACAAAAGGCGTAATAGCTGTGTTTTAGGTGATGATAGTTTGTTGGTTTGTCCTTCAATCACGCCGCAACAGAGGTATGGAACGACACGAATTTTGGCATGCGTATAACCAGTTAAGGGTTTGGAGAGTGACGTAGGCCATAATTTTTTGCCGAAAAAAAATCCCGGAAAATTAAACAATTCCCACGCGATTTTTAAAAACTAAATAAATCCACTCAGACAAAGACACGGGCATATAAAATATATGGATTAAAATATATTGTGAACGAAGTCTAGCTAAAATATACTTCGTTCGCGTGACTTTAGTTTTTAAAAATCCCGTGGGAACTGTTTAATTTTCCGGGATAAAAAATAGTTTATATTATACAACTGCATTACGGGGATACAGGCGCTCGGGGCGCGCATTATAGTGTTGTGTTACTGTTTTAACGAATATGCCTGCGGCCTGCGTATTCGGATACTGGATGCAGAAAGTAGATAATATACCTATACCTGCTATACAGGGTAGATACTGGATACAATAAGTGTGCTTGCCTTACTATAAGGTCCTGTACATACCTGACGTCCCGTGAGATTCAATGATAAAATAATATATTGTCTAATAATAATTAATAATCTTATTTTTTTTGTAATCCTTTTTAAGCTATTGCATAGCTTCTATCGCGGGCCAGCGTGGAGACCGAATCCAGAAATTCCGTAACGAAAATAACCTGACACGGGACTCCTCTACGGTGAGCCGCTAGATGGCGTTAATAAAAAATGCTATGCAATAGCTTTACCGCGACAGTCCCCGAGTGCCACACGTCTTTTTTTTAATTTTATAAATGCGAAATTTTGTTCGTTTTTCCTTCAATCACGCAGCGATGGATCGACGTTATATTTGCATGGGTATAGTTGATGACTTGAAGACTGACATAAGCTTCTGAGCATTCCCGCGGGATTTTTATAAACCTAACTCCACGCGGACAAAGTCGCAAGAAAAAGCTAGTTTTTCATAATTGCATCGATTTTTCATCACTCGCTCGCCAACATACCTACAGTATAATATTATTACACATGTAGATCAACCAATAAAACATTACAAACATTGTAAGCAAATGTTAACTGAACGTACAAAGTGCTACGTCATACTGATGGCCTAAAAGCAACCACTATTTATTTTCGCTTCCAAAAAACGTACCACTCTTACGGCTTTCACAATAAGGTAGTAAATGAGGGTATATTGATATTAATAGCTGTGCGTATAAAGTTGTATAAAGGGTTCCGCGACTCTTCGTGCATTAGGATTTGTTTGGGCGTATATCGTAGGGCACTTTGCAGCTTTGCTTCCGGTGTATGTGAACTATGTCACCTTGCCTGTCTGTTTGTTTCCATGGTTATCAACGGTCGTTGTTGGGTTGAGGGTAGTGGTTATATAATTTAACGGCCACAAGTCTTCCCGGTTAGCTGTTTGTACCATAACGAAAACTTAGTGAATAGGTTACGCATAATGCCTAAAATTGCAAATGTACTTCATCTCGGAAAAGATGGGTATTGCGAACATCGTGCACCGATACCTACACTCGCTTTAAGTACGGCGCGTCGCACGGCGGTTTGCTGTTTTGTGTTAAATATCGCCATTTCTTGTTATTTCAACTAAAACTAAGTTGAGATAGGTTTTACATACACAATTTTCGTGAATCTTTTTTTAATCGATACAAACACTGCGAGATGCTCCCATAAAAACTTCGGGTTCCTCAATCCTGATGCTGCAGGGATACTGCCCCCCTAAATTGTGAGGATTTTGAAAATGTCGATTGTGAATTGAAGAAGCGGATGAAGTCGCGGGCATCCGCTAGTAAATAAAATAAAGTATTTGAATTTTGACATTAAATACGTCCCGTGGATTCGTTCTATTACCCCCTCCCAATACTAACATCAGCCCTCGCAGTGTATCACAAAGCAAAGTCTTAGCTCTTCACGTGTCCGGTCCGACGGAAGTGGCCGAAGTCGCGGCAGCGTCCTCTATTTTATTTATTGATGGACTGCAGTAGGGTGACAATGCATGCCCCTATTAATATTTAAAACCTTTATTTGAAGTATAATCCTACTTATATTATAAATACGAAAGTTTGGACGGATGGATGTTACTCAATCACGCTGCAACGACTGAACCGATTTGGCTGTAATTTGGCACAGAGATAGATTATATTCTGGAACTAGCTGATTCTCGCGACTTAGTCCGCGTGGAAAAAGTTTAGAGTGACTTGCTACTATCCGCGAGAAGTTATGTCCTCTATCTCTGATAATATTTGGTAGATCTTCACCAGAATTGGACAAAATATTTCTACACAATTTCTACAAAAACATTGTTTTGGGCTATCGATAATGACGCATCCTCCGATTAAAATTTTCAAAATATATTTGATGTACAAAATTCGTCCCGTTACAGTTTTATTATAAGTACAGATAGCACACAGGCTACTTTTTATCCCGGAAAATAAGAGCGTTATCGCGGGAATCCAACAACCTCACTCCACGCGTATGAAGTCGCGGGCATCAGCTAGTTAAAAAAGACGTGTGGCACTCGGGGACTGCCGCGGTAAAGCTATTGCATAGCATTTTTTATCAACGCCATCTAGCGGCTCACCGTAGAGGAGTCCCATGTCGGGTTATTTTCGTTACGGAATTTCTGGATTCGGTCTCCACGCTTTCCGCGATAGAAGCTATGCAATAGCTTAAAAACATTTTTTCGAATTCCCAATAGTCCGCTGAAAACATAAAACTTGTGGGCCCTAGCAACAGGCCCCTGGAGCCTTCCGGCTAATAGTTTCTGCGGCCGGCGGTCCACCTCGCGAATACTTGGGGGCATCTCTCTCGATGTGGACTTTATTGCAAAGTAATAAAATCTGTACATCCGTGATTTACGGAGCTTTAAATCCATTTGATGCTCTTGACATTTTCTTTTATCTTTCTGATATTTGTTTTACAAAAGAGCTTTATGAGCAAGTAAGTAAATAGATTGGTAAGACTGTTGCTACAGATATAATATTACTAGCTGATAAGTGATACCGGGGATTTAGTTTTTCAAATCCCGCAAGAAATTTTTGTTTTTAGGGGATAAAAAGTAGCCTATGTCACTCTCCAGGCCCTCAATAATAACCAAGCAAAAAGTCACGTCGATCTGTAGCTCTGTTACAGCGTGATTGAAGGACAAAGCAACCGACAAACACATATTCGCATTTAATATTTGCAAGGATTGTAGTCTCTATCATTTAAGTAGCAATAGTTATTAAACTATTAAAACTATTGTGTTAAAGGGGTGAATTACGTAGATACCTATTTAGTATGTTCGATAGTACGATACATACTTACACTTACTTAGTACATAAAGGATGATATTATGCGTATTTGGTAAGTTTTATTTATGAGTAGGTGACTGCTGCTGACTTCTATTTCTTTTAAAACAAGTCAGCCATGTTAAACGGTTAGACAAAAGCGTTTAACATGGTTCGTGTTTTAAAAATTTTAAAATGAGTGGGTACGATAGTAGTGCAACGGGGTGAGATTTGTGCTGAAGTGTACCTACCTATCTATATTTTGTGTATTTCATGTATCACAACACACCATATCCTTTGTACCTATACATTATGCACCTGCACAGTAATGAGTGCGGTATGTCACCGCTATTACCGCACGTGCTGGATCCAGTTCCAATTAGGGATGTGATAAAACGAATGCGAAACTTATAGAATACTACTATCTTTTGTCCGCGGCTTCACTCACGTTAAGTTAGACTTTTCAACCCCTTTTTTCACCCCCTAAGGGGTTGAATTTTCAAACTGAATTTTTTGACATCATGGAACATTATGGGGAATTCTCAGGTTTGCAGGTTTCCTCGCGATAATATTTTAAGCATGTGATATTTAATTGCTTACACACATAACTTCGAGAATTCAGAGGTGCGTGCCCGGGATCGAACCTGCGATTCCACGAATAGGAGATCACAATCCTATCCACTAGGCTACTACTGCTTTTTAGAATTTTTAGAATGGCGGCTTCAGTATAAATATTAATTACTAGCTTTTGCTCGCAGGTTCAGTCACCTTAAGTTCGATTTTTCATACCTTTTAGGGGTTGAATTTTTAAAAATCCTCTCTTAGCGGATGCCCACATCATAATAGCTATCTATATGCCGAATTTTAGCCCGATCCTTCCAGTGATCTGAGCTGTGCGTTGATAGATCAGTCAGTCAGTCAGTCTCCTTTTTCTTTTACATATTTAGACTAACTAGCTGTGCCCGCGACTTCGTTCGCGTGGAATAGTGACTTTTCGGGCAGCATATTTTGAATTACATATACCGTCGACGCTCAGGCGCGAGGCGTATAGTACGTACTCTGTACGTTAAAAATGTTCGCCGTGATTCTTTAAATTGACATAACTTTTTTATTTATGAACCGATTGACATGAAATAAACACTAAATGTTAAGTGAAGCTTACTACAATATATTAGTGAAACCCGTATCTAAATCGAATAAGCCGTTTCTGATATTAGCGTGCACAAACACACAGAAACAGACAAACAGACAAAAAAAAATTAATTACAATTTCGGGTTCGGCATCGATATAATAACAACCCCTGCTACTTTTTTTTTATATATTTCCATTGTACAGACACCACTTTTCTACAATTTTATTATATGTATAGATAGATTTGGCAGCTGGGGCTCTAATCCAGGGCCTTTCGTTTTAAAGACCAAAACACACCACTGCGCCCGACACGTCTACTTATTTACGCACATGGCTGCCACCCCTAGGCCCAGCAAAAAGCTTTGTGTCCCCAATTGTCGGGTTTCATATGGTTCACTTTATTACGTGCAATTATTTTCACCCCCTACTGTGTAATTAGGAGCTGAGGTAATAATGATTTTTAACCCCCTACGCAAAGAATTGATTTTTGCTCCTGCTTTTACCAACGAAATTATTTCCTTCTTGAAACTTTTGTTTTAGAAAACTTTAAAACATAAAAAACAAGCTTCGAAACCAGAACAGGGGAAAGAAGGGATGTATAGTGAAACTAGGTTTTGCCGGCCGCTTCACCCGTTAAGTTCGATTTTAAAACCCCGATTTTAACTCTTTAAGGATTGAAATTTCAAAAATTCCTTCTTAGCGGATGCCTAAATCATGCCGAATTTCAGCCCGATCCTTCCAGTGATCTGAGTTGTACGTTGATAGATCAGTCAGTCAGTCAATCACCTTTTAGATATAAAAAGATCTAAAAAGGACCTTACCGGGTGCTTACGTCTTATACTTGGTTTTTCACTTGTAGCACGCTTTCATAGACAGCACAGTTAGAACGTACTATGCGCTGTGCTTGGCGCATCGCTTACGACTTTCTACAAGAAACCACTCGTTAACGTCGTCTCTACGTCGTATTCTTCAATATTGAGAGTTGTAATCCCATTAAAAAATTAATGGTAGGGGTTTTTTAGTTTAATCAGTACAAGATATCTAATGAATAATATCAGGACATAAGGCTGTGTCCACGCGAGCGGCACGCGCGCAGATTTATCAGCGCGCAACATTGGCGTGTAATTAAAAGGCGGCACATTAGTGCGGCGGGTGCGTGCGCGGCCGCGCAGCTGTCCCCTCGCGTGTACTGCGGGTGAACACACACGAGCCTTTATTTTATAAAGTTTTTTCAAAATGTAAATAAATATTATGTTAAAAATTTTCCCTTAAAGTTTAAAAAGGTAATAAAGAGAAATAGAGAAATAAACAACTTTTGTCAATTTTTGATAAGATATAAAAAGAAATACCTAATGTATCCAAGATTTACAAGCTTAAAGTTGCTTATTTTAGTATACTCTTAAAATTCCCAGGATATCTCACAAATATTATAAAGGCGAAAGTTGTCCCGGAAAATGAAAGAGTTCCCGCCAGAATTATTTTAGAAAAACCTTATCCATGCGGATGAAGTCGCGGGCATCATCTAGTAGGTTATAATTTTGAATTTGCTTAATTTAGTAGTAAAATAAAAACTATCACACTATCAACTACCGGTTACAGGTTTCCCCACTATATTTTCCTTCACCGTTGAAGCAAGTGATATTTTATTGCACATAACTCCGAAAAGTGTATGGGATTCAACGAAATCAAAGACCAAACTCTTAACTCTTGACCACTGGGCACCGCAAACATTTCAACGACCTCCCTGGTGCAGTGGTGAGCACTGTGGTCTTATAACTGGGAGGCCTCGGGTTCGATTCCCGACGGGGGCAATTTAGGAATTTATATTTTCTATTCTCTTTGTCTTTGTATTCTATTTGTCTCTGGTCTGGTCTGGTGGAAGGCTTTGGCCGTGGCTAGTTACCATCCTACCGTCAAAGACGTGCCGCCAAGCGATTTAGCGTTTCGGCACGATGGCGTGAAGAAACCGATTAGAGGTATGGGATGAAATTACACTGCTATACCCTTTACAAGTTAGCCCGCTACCATCTTAGACTGCATCGTCATTAACCATCAGGTGAGATCGCAGTCAAGGGCTATCTTGTCATCGAATAAAAAAAACATAACCAAGCCGTCTATAATTATCAAGACTATAATTCGCTGTACACTAAATCGCGTGACGTATCGTGATTGTCTAAGCCCTGACAGATGTGTGCCGGAATGTAATTGTTTGCTCGTAACTTTACATTTTATATCAGTCGGTACGCACTGTGGTACGCACCCTCGCGGTGGGATTCATTCACCTCGTCAGATGTTCAATGGGCCGAGTTTTGGGGTCGGAAGTGGGTAAAGGTTTTTTGGCAGAAAAAGTTCTATTTTCTAAATTTGATTTATTTAATGCTAACGGAATAACGGAACGGTGGCGTAGCAAATGCTCCTCCATTTATACTGTTACGGCTTTTTTAGACGCATAATATTTATTTACAAAAGGTACCTATAACATCGTAACTTTCAATGCTCGTAAGCGCTTAATGTATGTGATCTCTGTGCAATGTATACCTTGATATCAAATTAGACGTGAAAAAAAAATTACCAACTTAATTCGCTCTTTAAAAAGTTCTTTTTGTAGGCACGATTTGTTTTGGACCTCTTATAAAGGTTAAGTTCGGGTTAAGTTTCTATATTATTTTTGTACAAGGTATAATATACTAACTTTAACTACTGTGAAAGCCCGTATATTGGTAAATCTTAAGTTGTATTATCTATTTGTAAGTCTCAGGAATTACCATCATAAGTTGGTAAATATAAAGATTTTTATGAAGATGATTTTCCGGGATTTTGATAATATACCTTTTTTTTTGTTCGATGACAACCATTCAACCCATACTAGGGGTATGGATTTTAATAAACATATTTACTTTAATGAAATATTTGTTCATAGTAAAAAAAAGTTCGCTCGAAGTGGAAACTCTTCAAGATCTTTTCCAAGGAAACCTTATCTCACAGTTTTATAATAACGGGTAAAGATAAATTAAAACAATCCTGACTTCATTAACCCGTCTCGTTGGAGGTTTTAATTATAATTACCGTTCAAAGTTCTCCATAATGGAGGGCGATCTGAGAGAAGTCCTTCAATTTTCCAAGTTTCTGATCTGTTACACTTAAAGCTTGAACACTTTATTATAAATTTATTAAAAATCTTGTAAAATTTTTCTTCTGTAAAAAATAAAGTTAGGTAACTTAATTAGGTTCTAAAAAGAGAACCGTAGTCTCTTAATATATTTGAGCATATTTCTCCGTGTCTAAACATTCGAGCTTTCTAAAATAAAAATTGTGATGTAAATTTCGTTTTCACTATATAGTAGGGACTTACACATGTAGCGGCCTCGTGCCTCTCATATCCAGCAACTCTCTGCGCCTCGACTTAGGTCTTTAGTCTACCTTGTTAAAATAATAATATAGAGATAGACAACGAGACAAATAATTAATTAAAGATTGTACAATCTTTAATTAATTATTTGTCTCGTCTTTATAACCTTTTAGAAGTTAACTGAATATAGACTGTAGAAATAGATGAAGATATTAAAAGATGTAGAAGTCGACTGAATGGGTTAAACATAATAGGGACTGTATAGGGATCTCTATTTAAAGCCCCCAAAAATAATAATGAGTTAATTTTATAATTACAACATCAGTGAGTTGTCATGGTTAACAGTATGTTAGTGATCTGATAATATCTAATGATGATTCAAATAGTTGTACTTATGATTATTAAAATTTAAAATTAGGGACACATATGTCGACGTGTGGTCATAATATCATTTTTTGCCTAAACGTTATAAGTAGTTTTTGCTTAAGTGTGATAATGTTATTTTTTTTTCGTTTATTCGTTCGTTCATTTTTTAACATATTATAACTACACTAAAGCTTCTTGTCTTGCAGATTTTTGGTAGGAAAAACATAACATAGAGATCGGTGGGGCTCGAACGTTGACCTTTCAGTCAGGTCTCTTCAACGTTGCGCGATTGAGGCATTTCCATTAATCATTATTTTCATTCGCTGACGTTTCATTCATTCACTACAAGTGTACACATGTGAAGAAACAGGTCAAGGTCCAACCTGTTGCTCCCTCCTTAAGTTTACGAGGGGTAAGAAATTAGGGGAGCCCTGTTATTTATACGAGTATTTCTTTGGCTGTATTTCTGTGTAGCACTTCATTAAATGCAATGCTACTTTATAACCAACTTCCTAAAAGGAGGAGATTATCAATTCGGCCGGTATATTTGTTTATATACTAACTAGCTGATACCCGGGACTTCATCAGCGTGGATTTAGTTTTTAAAATCCCGCGGGAACTCTTTGATTTTCAGGGATAAAAGTAGCCTATTTCACTCTCCAGGTCCTCAATTATAGCCATGCAAAAATCACTTCGATCCGTAGCTCTGTTGTAGCGTTATTGAAGGACAAACCAACAAACAAACACACTTTCGCAGTAAGGATAGTCGAGGCTTGCGAATATAGGTTTTATAAAAATCCCGTCTAAGCCGGGAGCACTTTAATTTCCCGGCATAAACAGTAGCCCAAGTTTATGTCAGGCTGACAAGCTATCCTTGTGAAAAAATTTCGTAATTTTTGTCACTCCGAGCAGTTTTTACACAAGAAACCCCAAACATTTTACAGCAATTTAAAACTTCGCGTGTTCTAAACGCACTCTGTAGAGCTAAAATGCACGCCACGAGAAAATTTTGTATCTCTCTAGAGATCTCTATAGAGATTACGAGTAAACGTGTAGACAAAATTTTTTCGTGGCGAGCCCTACTGGATCTTAGAATAGCCTACAACAAACTCAGTTCATTCATATAAACCATGGCCATAGTGGCGTAAATACACTTGCTGTGTCTAAGAAACAGGTAAAGACGCCACCTGTTCAACCCTCGATAAGATCCTCGAGCCGGGGTGTAAGAAATTATTAGGGGAAGCGTGATATTACGAGTATAAACGATTAGGCGTCATTTAAATGCAAATATTTGTCAAGTTTTTCATGTATTTATATCCTGTGTTGTTTATGTTTTCTTTATAACAGACTAGCTTTTGCCCGCGACTTCGTCCGCGTGACTTAGGTTACTGTCTTTCCGGGGTAAAAGTTCACTTTCCTTGCAAAATATGCAAAATGTATGGGAAAATGAAATTTTTTCATAATTTCTTTTTCATGAATTTTTTCGATATTTTAATAGTTATTCAAAAACCATAAAAATCAGTTCAGTCGTTCTAGAGTTATAAGTGTTCGAACAAACACGACTTTGTTTTATGAACCGACTTCAAAAAAAAAAAGAGAAGGTTCTCAATTCGAAACGTATTTTTTTTTAAATCTTTATTTATGTTCCCCGATTACTCGATGACGCCTGGACCGATTAGGAAAACTCTTTTTTTGTTTGAAAGGTATACTTCCCAGGTAGTCCCATTGTCATCAGGTCAGGATCTGATGATGGGACCCTGGTCGAGGTAACTCTTCAAATTTTATAGGCACAATTGATATACTTTTTATAGTAGCGTTTGAAGTCAACATTTTATACTTTGGGGCACCTATTTAGTTTTTTAAAAAGATCTATTGATGACTGTGTGAAAACTTTTAGCACTACATTCAGAATAATAAGACAGATGTGTTAAGCACTTTAAATTGAACTCTATTGCAGCTACTTTAAGATTTAAATCAGCATTTTTTCCACGCGACTGAGTTACCTGTATAGGTATTGTAATAAGGAAACAAAACACTGAGCAACCACTATAGGTATTCGATAAGTGTGTGCTTTATACGCGAGTGGTATACGGGTACTTTGCATTGTGCTTTATTATTTAGACGTGCTTGTCGAGTCGCGATGGAGTTGCAAGAGTACTTGTAATCGGTAATGAAACTCATTTTGATTACGTGAATAAAAAAAAATGGTTTGCTGGGGGAATAGTTACAGTTGCACAATAAACTATTGTCGAGCTTATTTATGACAGTTGGCCTTTATTTGAATGTGCATTTTACTAGGCTTTGATATTCTGTTCTAGTCTAGTATTGTGGGGGCTGATATGGGAGTAGTACCTGTAATGTTATTATATAAATTCAAACAAGTTTTAAACTATTGCATAGCTTCTATCGCGGGCCAGCGTGGAGATTGAATCCAGAAATTCCGTAACGAAAATAACCTGACACGGGACTTCTCTACGGTTAGCCGCTAGATGGCGCATTTTTTATCAACGACATCTAGCGGTGAGCCGCTAGATGGCGTTGATAAAAAATGCTATGCAATAGCTTTACCGTGGCAGTCCCCGAGTGCCACAAGTCTTTTTACCATAAACCATACTAAAATTTGACAGATTAATAAAAATGCCCTTTCAAAGTTCAAAGTTGCGTTTTAACCCCTAGGCTATGATTGCTTGATGGCTTATTTATTTATTTTATTAGTTACTAGCTGATTTCCGCGACTCCGTTCGGATACATTTAGTTTTTAAAAATGCGGAAATCTCATTTTCCGGGATAAAAAGTAGCCTAAGCCACTCTCCACGTCTTGAACAGACTATACAGTCGCAACGACTGAACCGATTTGGTTGAAATTTGGCACAGATTAGATTATAGTCTTGAATAACACATATGCTACTTTTTAACCCGGGAAATAAGAGAGTTCCCGCGGGAATAAAAAACCTTAATCCACTCGAACGAAACCGCGGTAATCAACTAGTATCTAATATGAAAAACCAAGAACTTAGGATCATTTTCGCAATGTTATAATCCGCCCACCATAATATTAAACAAGCTTTGAAGTTGTCAAAGCTTATACCCGGTGCGGTAACCCAATACTGTTGTGAATGTGATGCATCCCCTTTGAACCATTGCTGCGTTGGTGTTTACCTACTGTGAGTTTTACTGAATTGCAGGGACATTCGTTGCAGTATAATACCATAGCATACCTATCTATATAATCTATCATATTCGAAAGCACTTTGTAAAAGTTTATTTGAATAAAAAATTATTCTTTTCTATTCTATAGGGTAAGTATCATGCGTCATGCTCGTGAACGGGTGCCGCCAACGGGAATGGGTCTGCTTTGACTGCCCATCTTGACATGCGTTGGATTGGTGTACCTACGTATGCATTTTTGCATTTTTGAAGCTTTATTGTGGAAGCACTGTATACATAGCATAGCTTTGTTAAAAAAAAAAAAATATTTTTTTTAAAAGCTGCTGAGTTTCTTACCGGCTCTTCTCAGCAGAATCTGCATTCCGAACCGGTGGTAGATTTATGATGTGTCATAAGAGCTACAAGTTAGCCTACATGAAATAAATTAATTTTGAATTTTGAATTTTGAGTACTTAAATATAATATTTTACGCCCATCAGCTTTAGATTAACATTTCTACCTACCTAATACTAAGAAAAATAAACAGCTTAATAAGCATTACTTTTTTGTTTGCTTTCTGTGACTTTTCATTGAGTTAAACTAGAAACTTGAAATTTTCACAACATTAAGAGGCCATGCATTAACCTTTGTAGGTATTCATTATTTTCAACTTAGTACCTTAAAAAACTTTCTTAGAAACAGGATACTGCTTTGACACATGGACAGACGGACAGACATCGAAGCGATCCTATAAGAAAACTGTCAAAAACTAAAACTGTCAAAAAATCGTTTTGTAATATTATAATAAGGGTCCATACACCGTTGCTCCGTATCATGTGATCTACACCATTGACCCCTCTTAAAAATAAAATATTTCAGTACTTTTTATTCCGTTACGTAAACTGGAAACAACTGGATTGAAACCGCTTTTTTTCGTCAAACATCGACTAATCGAACCCTGGCACCCATAGCGTGAACACACCTGCCCATATCACTGCGCACGCAGCTGCCTGCGGATACCCCAGGGCATACGGGCACGGGCGGCGAGATAAGCGCGCATTATTCGCGAGATAATGTGCCCGGTTACGGAGCATGAAGTGCCCATTTGCATATGAACGTACCCAGTTATAGTTCTTGCAATTCACGAGGGCGCGTGAGTTTTACTTGTGGTTACGTCGTGTACATGCACATAGCGTAAGTGTGCGTGCCTAATAGGAGCCTAGGTGGGAGCGCAGGCAGAGGTCAGGCAAGCTCTCGCTCACACTTATACAGATACGACACACACACAACCATGAGCCAGGTGCCCTCGAGAATTGTACGAGAAAATTTGTTAAAACTTTAAAAGTGCCAATTTCATCGACGTCGAGTGACGTTTAACCAAGGAATAAATTGGACGTTCTGACATTATTATTTTTTTATTCGATGGCAAGATTTGTCTGCGATCTCAACTGATGTAACTGTAAACGATGCAGTCTAAGATGGTATCGGGCTAACTTGGAAGGGGTATGGCAGTGTACTCATATCCCTTAATCGGTTAATAATAATCGGTTTCTACACGCCATCGTGCCGGAACGCTAAATAACTTATCGGCACGTCTTTGACGGTAGGGTAGTAACAAGCCATGAACAAAGCCTCCCACCAGACCAGACCAGACACAATTCAGAAATTATAAATTCCCAAATTGCCCCCGCCGGGGGCTGAACTCTGGTTACCACTGCGCCAGGGAGGTCATCCACCAAGTGACGTTTAAACAAGGAATAAATTGGACGTTCTGACAGTACCTAAGTTTGTAAGACCCTTGAATCAAGTAGAAAATGATGTTCTATAACTTCGCTTCACACAATAGTTACATGTAACTACGGTCCATGGACCGTCGTCATGATATTAAAACTTTATCGTGGTACATACTCGTATAACACATTATAACTATCTCTACCAATATATACATAGTTATGTAGGTATACCTATACGTATATAAAATCTCAAAATAACGGTCTGTGGATTAGAAGGGCACGCTTAGAAGCCCCCTCGAAGCGTACGCCGAAAAACACAATAAAATAATCCAACGCTTTGTATGAAATTTGCTTGTTGGTACTGTTTGCAAAAAAGGACTATTTAAGTAGTTTTTTCATCGACAGATCTTTGAATTTTTTATTAAGTGTATCTGTAGCTGATATCCATTTCAGCTCGTACTTAACCTACCTAACCATTAGTCATACGCTTTTGCCAGAGTTTCTGTCCTTTATATTGTGTGGAGTTTTCCGGGATAAATAGTGACCTATGGCACTCTCCAGGTCCTCAATTGTTTTGACATTCTTTTTTATCAACCGACAGACGTCTACTACTGGATGTATCCAGTCTCTCGCATGGACTTCCACGGGCCTCGCTCCCACCAATTCGCTAAACTATGTTGTCTTCAAAAATACCCATAACTCTATCTTCCACACGAAGTCGTGGGAAGAATCTAGTGTAAAATACTATTAAAAAGTAAGGATATGTTTATTTTTTTTTTTTTTTTTAAATGTCTTGGTCGTTGCTAACGCTAGCAAGGTGCACGGCGGGAGCCGCGTGCGGCGCGTGGCGGGCGCGTGCGCGGCGCGCTGCACTGTCATGGCCG
Organism: Hipparchia semele; assembly: GCA_933228805.2. Classification (NCBI taxonomy): domain Eukaryota; kingdom Metazoa; phylum Arthropoda; class Insecta; order Lepidoptera; family Nymphalidae; genus Hipparchia; species Hipparchia semele. The sequence continues at coordinate 2,827,332 of OW121725.1, read as the reverse complement.
ACGTTTTCAGGTGCTGCTTATTTTTTTATTTTTTTTTACGCATTTTAGTCTTGGAGACGACGGATATTTTCGATGAAACTCTTTGAACTATTTTTTTTATAACGAGTGGGTTTGGAACCAATCTGCTTTGCTTCAGCTGTCTTCAAGATAGATAAGCTACATTATTGTAACATTTTTGTTTTGAAAAGAGCAACTGCTGAGTTTCTTGCCGGCTCTTCTCAGCAGAATCAGCATTCCGAACCGGTGGTAGATTTTTGACTTGTCATAAGAGCCACAAGTGGGCCTACATGAAATAAATAATTTTGGGTTTGAGTTTGATTTCAGCTTTCGAAGCATACCTACATTTCGAACATACCTATTATATTGTATTATGAGCCCATGCTATGCAGTAATAGTTATTAAACTTTAATTAGTACTAAAACATTGTAGTCTTTTCTCTCTCTATGCGACGTAATTTTGCTTTGTCGGTAGGTACCTGTAGGTACTTAAGTAAGTAAGAATAATTATTCTTGAATGTAAGCGTGTTTGGCTAGAATTTCTGTACCCCATTATTTTGGCCACCATCTCTTACTTTATAAAGTGCACTCCTATTCTCTTTCGCTTTTTCCAACTAATCGACTATGAATTCACTAAACTGCACCATTATGTGCTGTAAGTTAGGGGAGTATGAAAGAATTCGTTCATGTTTACATGAAATATTTGTACGGCTTGCCTATTACGTCGCTAATGGAATTCTGTTAGAGCATAACATGTTTAACTATTATTATTTCAACGATAGCTTAGAGTAGGCTTAGAACGTTAACAGTTTTGTAAAATTTTAACTGTAAATCGCTTTTTATTCTTAATTTTTCTTATGATTTTAGTACTTAAGTCTGCGTTTCCTTGGAAAATGTAGACATGATACAATCCTAAAAAATATCGTTCAACGTTTAAAGGTATGGACTGAAAACTGATAGATGTCCACTATTATCGTAATACAAGCTTTTAGCTTATTTGGAGGGGGGGCGGGGAGAATATTAGCGAAGTTCAGCTTGGCTAATGAATATTCTTAGAAAAAAAAGGTTCTTTTCCTATTCTTGTGTGCAATAAAGTTTTTTTTATTTGTACCTGTCTGTTATATGTATATGACAAGTATACATATAACAGACAGGTCTATAGATATATTATTTATCTATAGAAAAACCGTATAGATACCTACCCTTTGGTTTCTACCACAAAATAATGGGAAAGCACTGTTGATATTTAACTAAGGTACCTATTCACGAGGTACGGTGGTGAGTACGATGCAATAGTTACATCAGGGGTGAGCTGTCAGTTACAATTAATTGATTAAATCCAGCGCACCTGCAGGACGGACGGACGGACGGGCGGCGGACGGGGCGCGGGCGTCGTCACGGCAACACCGCTGATAAACATTTTATAATTACAGTTTATAACAGATATAATTCAGATGCATCCTCACAAATTGGAATTAGCCTACAAAGTTGCGTTTTGAGATTACTATCCTCTAGCTGAAGCCATATTTACCCGCTAGGATCTAGTTTTTAAAAATCTAGCTTTTTATAGAATAGAATAGAATAGAAATATTTTTTTTTAGAATAGAAATATTTTTTATTCAAATAAACTTTTACAAACACTTTTGAATCGTCAATAAATCTCTTTTAAAAATCTTTATCTAGATAAAAAGCAGCCTATGTGTAATTCCAGACTACTATAGTCTATCTCTGTGCCACAGCCAAATTGGTTAAGTCGTTGTGGCGTGATTGAGTAACAAACATCCATCCATTCATCCATACATCCAAACTTTCGCATTTATAATATTAGTTAGTAGGATTGTCAAGGATTCGCCGTTACATCGTATTTCGGTATCGATCCTCGTGGAAATCAGTTGCGAGGGTGCGTTTCCGCCAATCACGTGCGCGGCGGAGACAGATGCGCGCACGCTACCATTGTCCGCGGCGCCATTGTTGTGATGGGGTGAGCGCGGGAGAGACGGCGTGTGAGTTGAAAGGTGAACTGATTGTGGGTCGTTACTCTTTTCCTATGTAATGCCTTTTGGGTCCTTTTTACACTGGACTAGCTTATGTTCGGTATTTTGTCCTCGTGGAGTTAGGTTTTTAAAAACCTGATTTTCCGGGATAAATGGTAGTTTCATCCAGTCTCCATGTCATACAAAAAATCACGTTTATCCGTTGCTCAAACGCTGCTGCGTAATTCAAGGACAAACTAACAAACAAACGCATTTTCGCATTTATTATACTGGTAGCCCTAAAATAAGAGACTTTCCGCGGAAATTAAAAAATTTCAATCCAAAAGTACGAAGTCGAGATCCTATATCGACATTTATCGATGCCCACAGTGCTGTACTAAAATGTGGATATCATTAAATTCATTACTTGAGGATGCCCGCGTCTTCGTCCGGGTGGATGAAGGTTTTTAATTTCCCCGGGAACTCTCTAATTTTCCGGGATAAAATCTAGCCTATGTATTCCTGGGTACGAGCTATCTCCATTGCAAACTTCAGCCAAATCGGTTCATTTGTTGGGGCGTAAAGGAGTAACAAACATACACACACACACATACAAATTTTCGCCTTTATAATATAAGTGTAATTTTTTGAAATTGTTGTCATAAGTAATAGGGTGAACGGAAGTTGTAAACGGAACTTCGGAACGGCGAATTTTTTGACCCAAAAGACCGATGGAAAATGCAAATTCACCCAAGTAGACTTTTGGTGACCTCCCTTCGTTTGGCCAAAATTCATTCGAATTTGAAATCACACCCTTTTTTTAAAGTAGGTTAACGTTAAAACCAAATACTCAGGGTAGTCCGTCAATGCCCTCGCACGCAGTGCGGTGGTGGGAACCCGATCCCGGTCGGAAGGATGTGTGCTATTGACACTTTGAAGTACCTACCAAGCGTACCTACCCACGTTGGTGAGCGTACACCTTGCCTAATTGACATTTTAACGTTTTTTTTTTACATAAAAAAAAAAAGGGAAAAAGCGCGCGCGCTAGAGTTCGCGCGTTTGGCGAACTCTAGCGATGAAAGTTTTTTCTTTTTATTTTAATCTATCTATCTAACTTGTTACGACTCCTGCTGCAATATGCATTTTATTAAATAGCGAGAAAATGAAAGTCAAAAATCAAACACAGGTGCACTCTCTATTCCCTCACTCTCATAGTTCTGTGGGACGGACATCACACACGGACAGATCAGGCTTTACTGTGCTTCCTAACTCCCGGCTAGAAGTGCTACTACTGAGAATTTCTTAAAAAAAAACTCAGTACATTTATTGGCCCGACCCAGAATCAAACTCGGGACCTCGTCATCCGACTAACGAGGCAGTATTTAATAAAGCTGAATCGACTTATTGGTAAAGAATGACGTCATCTAAGCACTATGCCATCACGGCTTCAAATTAGTGAAATTTATTGACGCAGCCAGCGATGACATCGTGGGAACTGCGAGGTACGTCGTTACGCGTTAGGGGTTCACAAGGTGTAATGAATTGATGGTTCAAATTGGATAACACAGCTATTTGGACCATTTTCTTTCACACGTGGATATTGTTGGGATGACTATGCCATACCTGCGAATCTGTCCTGGTATAGTTCTTTCGTTTCACGAGGGCGCGTGGCTCATGGTTGTGTGTGTGTCGTATCTATATAAGTATGAGCGAGAGCTTGCTCGCGCCTGACCGCTTCCACCTAGGCTCCTGACAGGCACGGACACTTATGCAATGTGCAGGTACACGACGTAACCACAAAAAAGCTCACGCGCCCTCGTGAAATGCAAGAACTATCCTAGAAATGGAAAATGTCTGTCTCTTTATTAAATTTTCACAGCTTAGCCGCTGAACCTATCTTAAGATACCTACATGATTTTCATTCTGGAGATGGATACATGATACTTTTTATTTCGGAAAATGAATCTCAAATAGCACAAAGTCGCAGGAAACAGTAATTCATAAAATTTAATGTAGTTGGGCCACGTACATTCCAATCTTTAGGAGTTTTAAAAAGATACAGTATCGAATCTCAGAAAGCAATCACTGAAGCAAACACAACTGGACAACAACGGCTCGTAGAGAGTTGTCTCTGTCACTATTACCCCTGTGACGTACTACGTAGGTACCAGCACGATGACGTGTAGAAACCGATTAGGGGTATGGGTTGAATTTACACTGCTATACGTCTTCCTTAACCCGCTACCATCCAAGATTGCATCGTCACTTACCATCAGGTGAGATCGCAGCCAAGGGCTATCTTGTCATCGAATAAAAAAGCTTTCAGCTTATTTCAAGTCAAGTTCAGCATAGCTAATCTAAATGTATAAAAGGAAAAGGTGACTGACTGACTGATCTATCAACGCATTGCTCAAACCACTGGATAGATCAGGCTGAAAATAGGCATACAGATAGCTATTATGACGTAAGCATCCGCTAAGAAAGGATTTTTGAAAATTCAACCCCTAAGGGGTAAAATAGGGAATTGAAATAGAAATATTTTTTTATTCAAATAAACTTTTACAAGCACTTTTGAATCGTCAATGCTGTGCGTCAATGAATCTACCACTGCACTGGAAGCATGGGCGGGAGAAATTGTATCCCCGGGAAAAGGATAAAATGTTTATCCCCTCGCTTAGTCTTATCCACCCATCGAGCATGGGCGCAGCGGTGGAAAAATATTGACAGTGGATAAAATGGGAGAAAATTTATCCCCAGTATAAGAAAATCATGGATGTAGGAGGTACAAATATCACAATACTTCAAAATTTATGTCAATTCAGTCTGAAAAAGTCATTATTTTTATCTATACTCGTGATTTTGACAGTTAATAGGTGATTCGTAGGTGGTTTTTGTCTGTGGTTTTTGTTTTCGTTTGACCCTTTCAAAAGTCAAAAAAGGACAAGTTTATCTCTTTCATTTGTTCCCATGCTCTAGCCGGGGGAACTTGCTCCACTTGTAATGTCAAATAGGGATATACTTCTCCTTTCCCCTGTCGCCATGCTCTAGCATAGGGAGAAGGCAATTGTATCCCCTGTCAGTGGATAAAATCGGGGGATAAAATGTTTATCTCCTGCCCATGCTGCCAGTGCTGGTTCGGAATGCTTTTCCCGCCGAGAAGAGTGAATTGAAATATCTTAAGCGACCTTAACGCGAGCAAAGCCGCGAGCAAAAGCTAGTATTCTTTAAAAAAGTACCTAATACTATGTAGGCACTGTAATCGATACAAAGCGAGTACTTGTATTTAATTAGGGGTACTCGCCGTGCGCGGAGTAGGATGCGCGGGCGCAAGCTTCCGGCGCGTGCTGAGGGGCTTCCCTGTTCCGCTCAGCGCCATGTGACACTCGGGGGTGAGGGACCTTAAAAGGTGGCCGGGGAAAGTAATACTGATTTCAGTTTTTTTTTTTTAAATTTTACCTCTAAAGAGTTTTTAATCCGGCTGCGGGAAAGTCAAAGGAAAGGTTATGAATTTTTCTTTTTCTTCTTTATCTACCACTAGACATTCGCACCATCTTAGGCTACATCTACCACCAGGTGAGATGGCCGTCAAGCGCTAGTCTATATATGAAAAAAAAAACAATAGATATCTATAAAGCATATAAGACATATTTAAGCCTCAATAGCCCAACGATTAAAGGTGCGGACTGAAAACTGTAAGGTCACAGGTTCGAATCCCACCCGTTGCACTATTGTCGTACCCACTCCTAACACAAGCTTTTCGCTTATTTGGAGAGGATAGGAGGATGTTAGTCAACTTCAGGTTGCCTAATAAAAAAAAGGTCTCTTGCATGGATTTTTAGTGTTCGGGCTGTGGGAAAGTCAAAGTCTTTATCAGCCGATAGACGCTACAAAGGTCAATTGCACGGATTTTCACAGGGCTCGGTGTTGCGCCGTATTTATCCAGCGGCTACCTGCAACTTGTTTGATGTCGTTGGTCCACATAGTGGGGGTTCTGCCAACACTGCGCTTCTCGGTGCGGGGTCGCCTCTCCTGCACCTTGGGACCGCAACTAACATCAGCTCTTCGAACAAAATGCCCCGACCATGTCCACTTCAGTTTTACAAGTATGTAGATATTTACGTGTGTTCCACCGAAACGCCTAAACTACGAAGACGATTTTGATGAACGAGGTGTCGATCAATTAATTCGTTACGATGGTCTGGGTCTCATAGGCTACATTTTATATGAACAAAATCAATATGATTTATGTTACATCCAATTTTTCATAGCCGGGTTACGGTTTTTAAACTTTTTTCTTGTTTTGTAGAATAAAAAAAGTTTAGTTAAAGTTTTATTTCCAACTGAAGTCTTCCTTCAATTAAACAGCAACAGAGCAACTGATCGACGTGATTTTTTGCAAGGGTATAGATTTGAGGATCTGGATTTTTTTTTAAACATAGGCTATTTTTTATCCCGGAAAAGTAGTTCCCGTGGGATTTTCGCAAACATAACTCGTGGGCAAAAGCTAGTAATTAAATTGAATTCTGTTTAATTCATACATTGAAAAGTTTCATGAAGTGAACAATTTCGTAACATAATAATAAGAGCAAAAACATCTCTGAATACCCATTCGCAGCATCCGCCGCGGCGAACAATCGCACAATTAGTTGCATTAATTGAATACAGTGTGATTCGATTACGTCCAATTATTCAGCGAGGGCGGGCGGAGGGCGGCGCCCCGGCTGGGCGGCGCCGGGCGGCGCAGGGCGGGATCCGCCCAAACAGTCTCCGGCTTTTTGGTTTTATCTCGCGTTGCGTATTCTGTTTTGAGAGGCATTTTTTTATTCGCGATACATATTTGAAGAATTATATAAAGGTAATGCAGCATAGATGTTGTTAACAAATTAATACCATTGAAAGGAACTACTACTGATCCAAAAGTTATTTTTTGTTTTTATTTTTTAATCTGTAGATGCGTTTTCTCTAAAGAGGAAATGAGCGAAGTGCCTTTATTATTACGTAATAAACTACCACAGTATATTATATAAAACACTGTATATATAATAATGCTTTCAGTTTAATTCTACTTCGAAATATACCCCAACTCTCATGTCGTTAATTATTATTTTAACTTTAAACTTTGTATTACTTAACAAAAATTACCTCACATTTGTAATTAAATTCCGTAACATTAAAAATCCTTTATCTTTGAAAAGATAGCAGTTACCTTGAATTGTACCAAGTTCATGACTCCAAATATACTTCACCTGCTCTAAACTACAGTTATAGACAGAGACAGGTATAATTGTTGACAAGTAACTGATGTAAGATGCGGGTGCTCTCCGAAGACTAAAGAGAAAATATAGATGGTAGAAAGGTAACTTAATGAAGACGGTTTAAAGAAGCCAAATAAAACGGAAAGGACACAACCGGAGCGAGACGATCAGACTCACCGTCTTTAAGTGTTCTTCAAGGCGTGGGGTTGTAACATCGCTAAATTCTCAACTATAAGCCTCCCTAATATAGATCGTCATATTTAGCTGAATATAAAACGAGTCATTCATACCGTTACCTTAAGTCAATATGTATTCATTGTTAAATAAGATGAGATTTAGGGTATTTTTCGTTGAATTTAACAAAGAATAAATTTGACATATTGCCTTTATTAATTCATGTTTAATTGGGGATGGATAACTAAGCCGTGTCTTAACCTAAACAAAGTCGCGGGCCGTCAAGTTGTCCTAACCTCTTTCAACTTGTAATAGATATTAATAATTAACAAAAAATTTTATTACTTGTTATTTATAAACATAATGTTTTAAATTTTGTATGTTTAAGGTATGACAAAAAATTGATAGTAACTTTGTAAGCCATATAAAGAAGCTTGTAAACAATTGACTGATTTGATTGTTAAAAAAGAAGATTGTTTACATTTTGTAACACCCTAGGAATTAAATCTTAAAGTAAAAAAGCCTTTCATTTCAAAGTTGTCTCTATAGTTTTCGTTCAGTCTATGACGTTATCTCGAAGGTGGTAATAGGTGGTAAAAAAGTAAAAAAACTCAGTGAACACCGCGGCGAGTGTATGGGGGTCGCGGAACAGTGTCGGGGGCTCGTGCTACTACGAAGCGGGCGAGCACGGATCACTGCACTCTACAGGGTGTGACGCATCCTTAGGACAAAAGTGACCTAACTCAAAATTCCTCTAACTTCTGTTTAAATATGTACATGTAATTTACTAATATATTACCTATCCATAATCAATATAGGAATCTGCAAAAATTCAACTTTTTGAAATAAAACACGGCAGAGATACATTTAAAACTCAACATAGAGCAACGAGGAGCATACATAAAAAAATTGGCAGATTGACTGGCAGATTTCACACATCTTTGAGAAAATTAAGGAGAAGGCATGAACGATTTTTACGTTCATCATTAAAGCAAGTGATATTTAGCTCTTTAAAACGTACTTATAAGACCGAAAAGTTAGAGGTGTGTGTTTCTACGAACGAACGCAAACATATAATTTCAAGTTGACCGACTATCGAACACAACGATTTTGACAATGAAATGATAGACGATTAAGTTGGATATGATGGCTACCGTATATATTTATATTGGTATACTCTGCGACTAAGTTATCCTACTTGAAATTGTAAGTCCACAGATACTCTGAACCCGCACCCTGCGAAAGAACGGCCGAAGTCCTAACCATTATGCCATTACCGCTGCTATCAGATACGAGAACACCCTGTAGGAGGGTTGAAACGAGTAGGCCCGTAGCCCGCGTCAAGAACGCACCCTGTCCGACCAGTCAGTCTACTCCAAACCGCCCCGCCGAGCGGACGGCCGCGCACCCCAACCGCAGAACACCCAACTTCAAATCAAACGTTCCAAATTCAAACACACGTCGAATAGTTATCTTTTTTTTTTTTAATAAAGCCAGTTGGAGGTGCAAGGGGTGAGCCGGCTGAGTCAGCAACACAGGTAAGGGCTTTATGAGTCATCTTGCCATAGTAACACCCTAAACTTGAGTTCGCGAATGTTGTGAAATGATGGTCGAAGGTGGACTATGGTATTTTTTAAATATTTCGATGCTTGATTTATTAAGTAAAGTTGTGCGAGTTTTTTGTTATTTAATTTTCAGTTTATCTTTCTTTTCTGAAGACCGCTTTTTCTTTTTTTCGGGTTCCGTACCCAATGAACGGAACCCTATACGTAATAACTATACTAAGCCTTCGTTGTACGTTTATCCGTCCGTTTGTTTGTTAGCGGGCTGTATCTCATGAACCGAAATATGTAGATTAATTTTTACAGATTGCGTATTTCTATTGCCGCTATAACAAAAAATAAAAACAATTTAAAAATTAAATTTAAAATGTACCTACACAGTGTTAAATTTTGTAGGATGGTATGAAACAATTCTTGTTTGAGTCCGACTGGAACTTAGCCGGTTTTTTTTGGTTGCCAAAGTGAATGTGGACTGTAAATATTAAAAAAAACATTTAGACAAAGCATGAAATCATAGATGAAGCGTCAATTTATTACACACTACTACAAAAACACACAATTTTTTTAACAAGAATCAATCATATAAGAAAACGCAAAATCTTTTTTTTTTTTGAGTAAATCGGTTTCGTATTTTATTTAATCCTTAAACAAATAATAATAAAAACCTAATTTTTTTAAATATATAGGGGGAAAGGGTGACTTACTACTGACTGACTGTATGATAGATACCTACATTGAACAATATTATATTATCTAATAAATTTAACAATAGTCAATATCAAGAAAAAGTTATTAATTTGAAATGCGGTGGTCTGTGAAATATAATTTATAAATAATACTATTATACATAGAATAAAATCATTTACCTACGTTAGGAAATTCATATTCTGATGTGCAACTATGAAGCCGCACAGATACTTCCGAAACAAAGTGAAAAGTATCGGTTTCATAGACAAGTTGTTACGTACGAGAACGTCTAGATCGCAGTTTGCGTGAAACTTTCGTACTGTAACTGAATCTCGGGTTCTTAGTAGGGTAATTATTATCGGGTAAGTTTGAGGAGCTCTACATGTAAACTTAAAGTTTGACCTAAGTTCTAGCTAAACTGTTACTTGACCACACACGTACGTATCTTATAGACTACCTACTAGATTATGCTGAACAATAGGTATATCAAGATAAAAGGTTTATGACATCTATTTTATAAAGGACTAGCGTTTGCTCGCGGCTTTGCTCACGTTAAGTTCGATTTTTCAAACCCCTATTTTACCCCCTTAGGGGTTGAATTTTCAAAAATCCTTCCTTAGTGTGCGCCTACGTCATAAAAGGAACCAACTGTAAAAATTTCAAGTTTCTAACTTCAGTAGTTTAGGCTGTGCGTTGATATCTCAGTCAGTCAGTCAGGACTTTGAATTTTATATATATAGAAGAAGATTCAAGGGTGCCTGTTTCTGGACAAAATCATGACAAGGCCACTCGTTTTGTTTGAAAATAGTTTTTTGTTCAAAATAAACCCTCCTTTGTTAAAGAAAATGCCTTCTTTTTGAGTGTTACTTTAAAGCTTTGATTTCTGTACTTAAGAAAAATGTGATGCAGAATTTGTATGAGATATTATTTTTTAACTGAATTCCAAAAAAGTAGAAGGTTCTCAACTTTTTTTTTGTATTTTTTATGTATGTTCCTCGATTACTCGAAGACGGCTGGGCCGATTTGGAAAATTATTTTTTGTTTGAAAGGGTAAACTTCCCAGGTGGTCTCATTGTCATCCCAGCACAAGCTTTTCGCTTATTTGGCCCTGCTCCCTCGAGAGGAGAATATAAGTCAAGCTCGGCTTAGCTAATATTCTTCTTTAAGAAAAAAAAAGACTTATGGCACTCGGGGACTGCCGCGGTAAAACTATTGCATAGCATTTTTTATCAACGCCATCTAGCAGTGAGAGGAGTCCCGTGTCAGGTTATTTTCGTTACGGAATTTCTGGATTCGGTCTCCACGCTCAAGGCCCGCGATAGAAGCTATGCAATAGCTAAACTAACCACGGCCAAAGCCTCCCACCAGACATCGATAAGATTGTTGTTTCTTGTAGATATAATACAGTCACAGCATATGCTATACAACTACGTTCCAAGCTCAATTAACCCTTTTATCCCTAAAGGAGCGGGCACCTACTCGCATTAAAAAAAATATTAGGCATAAGTCGCACCCTCGATTTAAAGTTCGTGTGACATTTGGTTATCGCTTATCAAGTAGTAAAAGTAAGTAAATAGTGAGAAGTTAAATGAAAATAACATTTTATAAAAGTTTAAATTGCTTCATTATCATATTTCGTAGCGAGGGTGAAATTTTAAGGTTGTAATTTGAATTTGAAAATTTTTTATTAGACCTAGCTTAGTTCAGTATAGCGATTCTAAAAATTGTTACATGCCATAAACTACTTAAAAAATACACAAACAAACATAATTAAAATGCGCAACGTATCGTAACTTATTTCTTTATAATTAATTATACTATTCTAAAGTATAAAAATAAAATAAAACTTTATAGTATCTAGTAATAACGAAGCTCTTAAACTAATGGAAGTAGATAAGTAATTTTGAGCCAGCGACAAACTTAAAAACTTAACTACGAGCTTTCTTTTTTTATATAGCAGCCATATTAACTTAACTACGAGCTTTATTTTTTTATATAGCAGCCATATTATAATTGGTTAAATCCGAGTCGGACTCGCATACAATGGGTTCCGTACCAAAAAACTTCGAAACAATACGTTTCTAGTAGGGACTGTTATAGCGGCAACATAGAGTAGGTTGGGTTATGGGTACCAACTTTAATACATTTACGAGTATATGAACGGTACAAAAGTGCCAGAACTCAGACCCTCTTAGCTTTAGCCTTTAGGTATCCTATTTTATGAAGATAGCCATTTCAATGCAGCTCCCATATTATGAGCTGTATCGAAATGAGAAGCAATAAGCCTCAATAGCCCAATGGTTAAAGCGGACTGAAAACTGAAAGGTCGCAGGTTCGAACTCCACCCATTGCGCTATTGCCGTACCCACTCCTAGCACAAGCTTTACGCTTATTTGGAGGGGATAGAAGGATATTAGTCAACTTCAGCTTGGCTAATACGCTTTATCAACGAAAAAAGAAAAGATTTCAATTTAGCTGTCAAATTCGAAATTGGAACTTTTCGATGCTGCATAGCCAGCACGGGCAGAAGATAAAAAGTTTATCCCCCGATGTTAATTTTATCCCCTGTCCACTGACAGGGGATAAAATAATCTTCTCCCTATTCTAAAGCATGGCGACAGAGGAGAAGGCGAAGTGTATTCCTATAAATATATCCACTGAGTGTTATTTCCACCGCTATGCCCATGCTCGACGGTTGGATAAAACTAAACATTTTATCCTTTTCCCGGGGATAAAATTTCTCCCGCCTATGCTAGCCCTGCTTGAATGGATAAAATAATTCTATTTCTTGATCATTTTCCTAATAAATAATATTGTTACATTTCAATCCAAGGTGTCATTAACACCTTGGGACAGCAATTAGGTATAATAGCTCGCTACACTGATTATAGGTGTGTCTGTATCATAGGGAGGGGTTGATGTAATATTCAGTAATAGCCACCAGTAATTATTGTGCTACCATAATCTTCTAATAACATAATACAAGTATTTGTAAGTAAATCGGTTTTGGTATTGAGATTACAAATTATATTTAAACTTGAAATGAAATGAATACACTTTATTGTACACCACATAAATACAGAAACATATATACAGTAACATAAATTAACTTAAAATAAATGATGGCACAAATGGCGGCCTTATCGCTAAGGAGCGATCTCTTCCAGGCAACCAGTAAAACTTCATTAAGTACTAATATTGTAAATCGTAAGAAAAATAAAAATTAAAAATAATTAAAAAACTAGTTGATACCCCGCGGGAACTCTCTTATTTTCCGGGATAAAAAGAAGCCTATGTGTTATTCCACACTATAATCTATCTCTATTCCTTTCAGCCAAATCGGTTCAGTAGTTTTTACGTGAAAGAGTAACAAACATCCATCCATCCATCCATCCATCCATCCATCCATCCATCCATCCATCCATCCATCCATCCATCCATCCATACTTACAAACTTTCGCGTTTATAATATTTGCAATTTTAAAGGACCCGACTTTAATGATTAATTAATTTTAATTTTTTGTTGTTATAGCGGCAACAGAAATACACACTCTCTGAAAATTTCAACTCTCTACCAATTACGGATCATGAGATACAGCCCGCTGACAGACAGACGGACAGACCGACAGACGGGCAGCGGAGGCTTAGTATTAGGGTTCATTTGATTACCCTTCGACTCGGAACCCTAAAAACTAGCTACACGCGGACGAATTCGCAGGCATCAGCTAGTTTAATAAATTATCCCAATTTTTTTCTACGCTGTTTAAAGAAGCAGTATAAATAATGTTTCCGCGCAGTCGTGTAACTGTATTTAACTGTAAAAGGCAATGATATTCCATAGTATAAAATGTCGTTGGTAAAAGAATAAAATTTGGCGCCCCGCCCACTCGTCCGCCCAAACAACTTATCTCTGCTTGGACACGCCCAGCCACCGTCAATGTAAAGAAAACAAGATGTTTATGAAAAATTGATTTATGCGAACTTTGATTTTGAACACCTGTGATACGAGGATTTCACATTCACTAACACAAATTCGTTAATTTTTCAAATTTTTTAATTCAAGTAAATAATAATCACGTTCAGAAAACAGATTCTGCTCACAAGATGGCAAAAAAAAATTGCAATTGTTCTTTAAGAAAGAAAATCAATAAAAATGTTTATTGGAAAAAATAACATGATTTGTATAGTAATATAGATATGTTTAGCTATAAGTTTTTAACCGACTTCTATTGTAACGTTTCAATTTAAAAAAAAATAACTGTTAGTGTAAAAGTGATAGGATCTATCTTATGTTCAGCTGAAGCAAAGCCGATTACTTTCATAGAACTTTTCATTACGAAATTCACTAAATAATTTGGACCTGATTATTTAGCGAATGCCTTGAATGACAAAAGCCTAATTTAGCCAAATAAAAACAATATATTTATGATTGCGTGTAGCAACCGATTAGGGGTATGCCCTTTCCAAGTAAGCACGCTACCATCTTAGACTGCATCGTCACTTACCATCAGGTGAGATCGCAGTCAAGGACTATCTTGTCATCGCATAAAAAAAAATACCTACTAGTATTCGCATTCTGCTTTGTACGTTAGTTAGGATATCTATGTTAAACATCGTGCACTAAATAAATTATTTATTTCTTAATTGGACCTTTTTTACCATTACCCTTTATCTATTGATATTTTAGTTTGCATTTATTTGCATTTTAAATAAACGCACCATCGAAGCTAACCATAACGACGCCATTACGGTATGGCATATTCATGCTATTTACTTAGCCAAAATACACAAAAAGTATTACGCAAAGAGGGTGGTGTGTTTAAAGCTGCTTGCCTATAGATCGAACGAGTAGCTATATATATAGTAATTTCTACTTGTGGTATAATAAATGTAAAATTGTTGGTTGGTTTTTCGTTTGCGGCAACGGAGCATCCAATCGACGTGGTAAGTATTTCGGAGTTGAACCTACGCCTAATATCAACAGGACGAGAATTCTAAAGTCGAACAGGGGCCCGAGTCTGCTATTTTACATGTCATTGTCAGTGAACCGCAATTCAATTATCATTGGTCCAAAATTTCGTAGTCTACTAAATTCACAATGGTCGTTCGATTTTCTTGTAATTGGATTGTAATTAAATGATCCGTGGTATTGCCATTAGCTAAAAAAGCGTTCGCCTAAACGAGTTTATCGTTATCAAAAACGTTATACGCTATCAATTTATGTTTTTAACCGACTTAAAAGTGTCAGTGGTAAACCATCGGAAAACAATTGTGACGCCATTGAATTAGTAGACTACCAAAATTGCTAAAAGTAGCAATTGGGATGTCATTGATGGACAATTGAACTACGATTGCAATAGCAGACTTGGGCCCCAGGTTCAATAGTGAATGACTTAGAATCGAAGCCTAAATAGCCCAACGGTTAAAGGTGCGAACTCAAAACTAAAAGGTCGCAGGTTCGAATCCTACCCGTTGCACTATTGTCGTACCCACTCCTAGCACAAGCTTTCCGCGTATTTGGAGGGGATAGGAGGATATTAGTTAACTTCAGCTTGGCTAATATTCTTTAAAAAAATGTGGTGCTATGTGAGGGTTTGAGTATAAGTTTGAACTGTGGAACCAAAGTCTTGCGACGGTGTTCCCGCTAAATTACAACATGGGGTTATTCAAGGGGCGGACCAACAAATTCCTGAAAAGCCGGCAACACATTGGTGGTGCCTTGTTTGCTCGCTAAAAATATAAAAAAAAAGACTTGTGGCACTCAGGGACTGCCGCGGTAAAGCTATTGCATAGCATTTTTTATCAACGCCATCTAGCGGTGGGAGGAGTCCCGTGTCAGGTTATTTTCGTTACGGAATTTCTGGATTCGGTCTCCACGCTCAAGGCCCGCGATAGAAGCTATGCAATAGCTTAAAAGGTTGTCATCTGAGCGAAGAGATCGACTTGAATGAGAATCACATAGAAACTGTAACCGCTCTTTCAAATAGGGGTAGACGGATTCAATAGAACAGAGTATAGAAGTGACACAAGTAAGCCAGTGGTGTGTCAACTTTAGATGGGTAAATCCCAGGAGGGTAACATTCAGGAGGGGAGCGTGGGAGCCATCTCGGTGACAGTAATTAGACAACTTTCTATTAGCTCTGTAGGCATACTGTACGAAATAAATGGCCAATCGCGTATCAGGCCATGCGCAATGTAGGGTTCCGTAGTTGCATTTCACAACATAATGCGTAGCTTAAAAGGGTGTGCACAATATTAATGATGTCTAAGTCATTTACTATTAAATTTTTACTTTTTAAAAGTTATTTTCCGATCACCCGTGATAGTTTTCCTTGAAGATACCTGCCTCGTTGTTAGGGACCTGCTCCGATGGTCTTGTGGTTAGTAAGTTCGACTGCAGCTGAAAAGGTAGCGGATTCGAATCCCAAGTCGGGTCAAATAAATGTATTCTGCTTTCTCGTCAAGAAATTCTCAGTAGGTACTAGCCCGGAGTTAGGAAATAGCGGTCTGTGACACCTCTGCATTTCAGAGAGCACGTAAGGCCGTCAGGCCTGCGCCTAATCTCTCTCTAGCTGGACTATGAGATTGAGGGAATAGAGAGTGCACCTGTGTTTGCACACACTCTTGTGCACTATAATATCTACCGCGCTAATCTGTGTGAATTTTAGCCACCGTGACTGGATTCGGTCGGGAGGACATTATCTTTAAGAAATTCATTTATTCGATTATAACGTTTTGTATTTATTTTACGAGTTTAAAAAAAAAGTATATTAGCCAAGCTGAAGTTGACTAATATCCTCCTAGCCCCTCCAAAAAAGCGGAAAGCTTGTGTTGTGGGTACGACAATAATGCCTGGTTCGAACCTGCGACCTTTCAGTTTTCAGTTCGCACCGTTGGGCTAATTAGGCTTCAATTAATTTTAAAAGAGTGTGTAGATTGGCAAGCACACTTTCGGAATCAAGTTATAAAAGTGTATGACTCAATCCCACAAAGTATTTCTGTAACGAAATACGTCAGAAAAGCCATAGCGTACAACAAAACGATGAATCACCATCGGTCTACAAGTAGTGTCTACGAAATCTCTACGAAAGTAATTCGAAAGGGTGTCTGGCATCTACGGAGCTACGACGGACAATCAAACATAATTTCTACCCCACTCTCCACTGTACACCTTTTACCACCTTTTTGTGTAACAGCAATTTGTTAAAGGAGCAATTTCTTTATTTGAAGTACGTTGTTACAATCAGAGAAATGGACATCTTCAATAAGATGAGGATGTTGTTCTTTTTGTTGTTTTCACTCTATATTATCAAACTAGCTTTTACTCGCGGCTTCGCTCACGTTATGTTCGATTTTTCAAACACCTATTTAACCTCTTTAGGGGTTGAATTTTCAAAAATCCTTTCTTAGCGGATGCCTACGTCATAATTATAGCTGTCTGGATGCCAAATTTCAGCCCAATCTGTCCAGTGGTTAGAGCTGTGCGTTGATAGATCAGTCAGTCAGTCAGTCAATCAGTCAATCAGTCAGTCACCTTTGACTTTTATATATTTAGATAACATTTCTTTGAGCCATAGCTAGTTGTTATTATTAACGTAGCTAGGTTTTTTTTAATCATGAGAAATTAACCGTAAACTGTGATCTCTCCCATTGGTAAGAAACAATGTTTTCTAAATCCCTGGCTTCGGTGGCGTTAAGTTCGATTATTCAAACCCCTATTTTACTCGGGATGAATTTCTTTCAATAATTTCTTTGCGAATGCCTACTTCATAATACTCGTAGCTATCTGTATGTCTTTCAGCCCGATCCGTTCAGTCATTTGAGTGTGATTTGAATAAATATTCAATAGAGCCTATTGAATATTTATTTTAATTAGGATTCGAATGATGCACTATTTTAACGGTTTTATGTTTTGTTGCAGACTAAAACAACATCAAAACCAAGCGGATGAAAAAATGAGTTTGAACTACAAGGATTTGTCGATACCTTTCGTGTGAAAATGGAGGCGGCACTACCACACTTTCACCGGCTAGCTTCCTCGCGATTTTACCAGCAATATGCTGCTCCCCCAGTACGCATATCCAGCAATTATCTCCACGACTTAATCCCTCAGCAACACCCGACCCTATTGCAGCAATATCTAGCATACTACAATGAACCTTTAGTACCCCTTGACTTATCACTGAAAGCCACTTCACCCATCACCCCTCCTTGTACACCCCCTCCTGCTCAAAAACGAAAATCCCCCGACAGTAGTAAAAATGATAAAAATGAAAAACCAAAAATCTTTCGGCACTTCGAAGACACAGACGACAATGCTATCGACGAGTCATTGGATAAAATCCAAAAGCGAAAATTCGACGATGAGATTTCAAACGATAGCGATAGCCCTGAAGCTAAGAAACTTAAATTTACAAAACAATTCTTTGAAGAACTACGCAGTTGCCTACCCAAAGAAGATTGCGAGAAAAGCGAGAGAAGTTCTCCAGACATTGTCGAAATTAGGGGAGTTGAGGAACGACCAAAGAAATCTCCGAAGCCTGTACAGCCGTTGAAAAAGAGTAAAGTTGTAAGAAGGTTGATGTTCGACGAGGACAAGACATCGCCAGTCAGTGGAACTATCATACGAGACCTCGAGGAGGATGAAACATTAGTAGTTCGAAAGGTAACTATTTTATGTTTTCAATCAAGTAAAGCGCGTAAAAAAGAACAAATATAACACTAGTTTTGTAAAAATTTTCAAGACATGTTACTTAACAGTGCATTATTAGTGCACAATTTAGGGATGAAATAGCGAAGAATCACAAAACTATCAATGGTTTGCTACTCGCAAAAAGATACTTGTTTGATTTAATCAAATTTTTGGCTTTACGATTATATATGAGTACAGTTTGAGAATTTAGCTTATTCAGAAGCCATACGATTATAAAACGAAATCCTTGTACATAATTCGTACCTTTGAAAGGAAACCTCATCATTTATTCGTGCCAAACAACCGGCAAAGCTGCACAGGAACTGTTAATTAAACGTTCTAACCATACCTTGAGCGACTTTCCTTATCGCTGTAACAATTAAACGCTGTAAATGTTAACTACAAATAGCCATACTTGCTACTTTTTGTTTCAATACATTTTTGTGGTGAGTCACAGTCTACTATATTGTATTTGTAATTAACTTCCTCTTCAGTAGAACTAGGCTAGATTGTTCTGCTTCGGAGTTCGAATCATAAGGCCTGCCAAAATTATACACTTAAGGTGGTTTGATCCGGTCAGCTAAGCACATCAGCGCCAATAGATGGCGTAGATTTTGTAATTAGACTTATTTTATTTTTTTTATGAATGAAAATGTGAATATTTTTTTATAATAATATGGTTCCCGGTTGTAGCGGTATATTTGTAATATATCCAACTACGTTTCAGATGTATTTTAATTTTCAAAATACTTTCATTTGTACTGATAATCACGCGGTGGTAGCAGCAGTCTGCTGCTACCACCGCGTCAAACCACCTTAAGTAATTATAATATCTATTATATCTAGTGTATTATATAATTATTATCAATTATGATAGGTATAACAGGGACAGCTCACTGATAAAATGTGTGTAGTAAATACGAGTAGCAAGTATGACCTGAATAGATTAAGTACTTTGTCCTGGACCTATTCCTATAGGCAAGACCTACCATTTTTCTATGTACACTTTTCGGAAAAATCGGTGTAAATTGTACACTTACCGTGTACAGTTTACACCGATTTTTCCGGGATATCTGGATAGATTCTGTCCAGATATTAACAGAAGTTAACAAAATGGTAAAATTTTAACTTTTTACTCAGATAGATTGCATAGAGATCCCAAGTTCCGAGAGAACTTTACTCGTGTTTTACGTTGCAAAATAGCGACTTTTTGTGTGTCAACAAAATTCATGTGTGCTCTCGCCCTTATTGTGTTGTGTTTTTGCTAATAACAGCTGTAAGGGCAAACCGCAACGTTCACAGCGAGGGGTGGGTCTTGGCGACATTAGATTTGAAATAAATCCGTTTCAGGCATTCCAACCTAACACTTTTCTTTATTATCGCAGAACTACTAATACGAATTGCTCTTTGTTTGTAATTGCTCTCCATAAACGCTAAACATTTAGCGCTAAAATGGTTTATAGGCCCAATAAGTAAGCTTTTAAAAACTTTGTATCAATTTATTTATTTGGAAAATATTAGTTTCACAAAATGATTTTTTCATTTCGTGTTGTAGGAATCTTTATTGAATTAAGCAAACAAAAATCTGAATATATTAAATTAAAAGGTGACTGACTGACTGATCTATCAACGCACAGCTCAAAC
The DNA here is from genome assembly GCA_933228805.2 of Hipparchia semele. Taxonomy (NCBI): domain Eukaryota; kingdom Metazoa; phylum Arthropoda; class Insecta; order Lepidoptera; family Nymphalidae; genus Hipparchia; species Hipparchia semele. The sequence goes on along the minus strand of OW121725.1, from coordinate 2,807,349 downwards.
CATCGGACGGATTAGGCTATTTGGCATACCTACAGATAGCTATTATGACGTACGCATCCGCTAAGAAAGGATTTGGAAAATAGCTCATATTATCCACGATTAACATATAGGTTTATCCCGGCAAATTAAAGAGTTCCAGCGGGAGTCAACGATGCCCGCGCCTTCGTCTGCGTTGATAGAGGTTTTTTAATTCCCGTGGGAACTCTTTAATTTTCCGGCGTAAAAAGATGTGTTATTCCAGACTATAATCTACCTCTGTGCCAAACAGCCAAATCGGTTCAGCCGTGGCAGTGTGATTGAGTAACAAACATCCATCCATCCCATCCATACATCCAAAAGATGGTTAATCTCTAGGAGATTGGCCGCCGTGGCCGGAATCGCAATCGGTCGGGAGGACATCATTATTTTTTAATACAAAACTCGCAGGGCGACATCGACCCGGCCTTCAACGTGGTGGAAGTGACGGACGAGGCCAAAGCGCTGATCGCCACGATAGAGAACCGGCTGGGCCGCTACATCTGCAGGCTGTGTCGGCGGCTGTATGGCGACGCGTTCGCGCTGGCGCAGCATCGGTGCTCCAGGATCGTCCACATCGAGTATCGCTGTCCGGAGTGTGATAAGGTAACTGTCTTTTACAAGGTTTTAAGATTGTTGGAGCGCGTTTGCCTAGAAGATGCCTATTTATTCTTGCCTTGAGTCCTTAAGCTGAAGTGGCAGGTAATAGGCGGAATACGGACCGCACTTCCAACCAGTTCCAACCGCAGGGTTGGACTGCGTTGCGGACACGTTCCCTTGAACAGATTTGGATACATTGTAGATAAAATGAGCTCACCAAAATGTACAGAATGCGATGTGATCGAGGATGTGTATCACTTTTAAGTGGAATGTGTCCGCAACGAAAGGGAAAGATTTCGATTTAAGTATAAGTTTAATATTGATTTACGGGAGTTAGGCACTTGTAACAGTGTTCTAGCCTGCCCGTTATCGAACGAGGTTGGAACACTGTACGAGATATACAAATTACATGTAAAACGTAGGCAGTAGGTCCGTAAGATGAGGCCCGATGAGGGTGGCATGTTCATAGAACAAACCCTCTATAAATATTTGAGATTAAAAAAATAAATATGCTTTGTAGTGGCATTTGAAACTATGATTTAGTATATGTATAAAACTGTGATTTGAAAACGGTTTTTTAAAAAGATTTTTTATTTCGGGTCTATTTGTATACGATATCAATCAAAACAGTCAACCTGGATAAACGTTATACCATTGTTTTATGTAAGCTAGGATTTACACCTTACAATGTTCATAAATAACATCGATATAACAAAAAAAAAATTTTCGATATTTTTCATTAATTACCGATGCCACTTAATTTTTTTTTTTGACACAATAGCGTTGGGTAAAAGGTTTCGTGCAGTGTGGGAACGCATAGCGGGACTGACAGGAGGGTGGTGATTGCAAACACTTGGCGCATTTCCATGGGAATAGCCGCGCCAGAACGCAAGCGAAATGCTCATAATGTTTGTGCACCTTAATTGATACTTCAGTTGGTGCGTGACGGACGATTGTTAGCGGTTATCTCGATGATGGGGCAATGTAATTATTAATTATGTTCTATGTTACCTATGTAAAAAGATTATAGAGTTTTGTCTGTATGTTAGTGAAAATAATAAGGTACTTTTAAATCACAAACTTTTTTCGCAAAATAAAATAGATATTTTTTGAATTTATAGTACACAATAGTAAGTAAGATACGACATTCCTTATATTGTTTAATTATCTTAATAAAGATATAAAAGGAAAAAGTGATTAACTGACTGAATAATCTATCAATGCATAATTCAAACTACTTGGACAGATCGGGCGGTTTAGTATATAAATACTCGTAGCTAATATTTTAAAAACATTAAATCGTGGCTATTATTTTAAAAACATTAAATAAGATTCGGAAGCAAAGTAATGGACTGCGACTAAATAAAAATTATTAAAAAAAAATGTACTTAATAGTGTTCCTATAAAGATCTTTGACACGAACAAGTACGACCTTATTGCAGCGCGGTTTGAATCATGATAATAAATTCTTAGGTGAAGATGGTGTGACTATTCAAATTAAAATAATTAATGAAGCAAATTATTACTAGGCGTGTTCTCAGCACTAGCCTTGCAATTGAGTACTATTCCACATTTGAAAGCCCTTTGTACAAATATATACCACTGTATCGGCACTCCATTATGAAGGGCGATTTTAACACTTGCCTTTTAAAAAAAGGATTCCTTCTCTGCTCAACTAAAATTAATAGTTTAAGCAGCGAATTTACATTGTCTCCCCCTTTTTGTTCTCCATCTCTTCTGGATCTTATTCTACTTTCTTCCATTGATTATGTTGCTAAGCATGGTCAATGTATTGCTGATGCTTTTTCAAATCATAATTTGATTTATTTAAAAATTTGGGAATTTTTGACAGATTCCCATCTTGAGCTCCTCAGATAAGTGAGGTATGTAGGAAGATTTTTGTTTCGGTTGAGTCTTTTCGTAGGCTCGGCAATTTCTTACCCATACCAACTAAAATTGCGCTTGCACAATCACTCCTTTTACCAATTCTCGATTACGCGGACACGAGTTATCTTAAATGAAGAATTGCTTAATGAAATTGAGCGCATTCAGAATCTTTGCATAATGTTTTTGAATTTCGCGAAAAACTCTAGTGACTTCCTATTCGCCTTCGCAGGAATACTTACATTCTTTCTCTTTTATACAGTGTTCTATTCAATCCCACATCCCCTCCTTACCTTAAAGAGCGGTTTGAGTTCCTCGGGGTCTCTCACTGTCGCTCCCTTCGTTCTGATAACAATCTTATTTTAAAAATTCCTTCACATAATACTTCCTTTTATTCTAAGGCCTTTACCGTTGAGGTTGCTCGGCTCTGGAACTCCCTACCACTTCATATTAGGCGTGCGCAATCTCATGCCATATTTAAAAGGCTCATCAAAGCGCACTTCTTACCTCCTTCAAAATTCTCTTCATTTCTGATATGTTTAAATAAGTTCTGTAATGTAGTAAAAAAAGTACATAGCGCATCCCGGTTTTCTTTCTATTTTTTTTTTTTTTATGTTTCTATCTAATGTGAAACATTTTTTTGGAAAGTGCTGAAGTTGACTAATATCCTCCTGTCCCCTCCAAATAAGTGGAAAGCTTGTCCTAGGAGTGTCTACGACGATAGTGCAACGGGTGGGGTCCAAACCTGCAACCTTTCAGTTTTCAGTCTGCACCTTTAACCGTTGGGCTATTGAGGCTTCAAACATTTTGCGATACGAAACGACGGGAGCCAACTGCAGTCGTAGTTCAGCGAAAATTTATTTGTATCAGGTCTTCAACTGCCCAGCAAACCTAGCATCGCACAGACGATGGCACAAACCTCGAGTTCCTGGTGCCACGAAGCGCCGTGAAGCACCCACACCTGACGCTGGTCGGTTCCCGTGCCACAAGTGTGGCAAGCTGTTCAGAAGGCAGGCGTACTTGAGGAAGCATCTGGTAGCTCATGAAACACCGGAAAATGATGCGGAGAAGGAACCATCCGCCTTCCGACAGGTCCATGTCGAGTATCCGTATCAACCGGTATGTATCACGTATTAAACGTTGATTTTCTCTGTGTTCACAATTTTAATAACCTGGTGCCATCTTCAAACAAAATAGTAGAGGCTACTTTTACATCTAAGGCTACATGATCACTTTTCATCAGGTGTAATCGTGGTAAAGCGTGTGTCTATAACGTATTCATAAAAAATGAAGTTTTTTAGTGGTAAATTTCTGGCATCTGCTGCAATGGAGCTCCATTCCTCAAAATTATTTTCGATTCACTCCCTTCTTTGTGATTTTTTTCGCTTTGATTTTTATCATGCTACGAGCATGAAATAATTCCTCTAACTTGGTTTAGTAAAGTTCTTCTACAGCACAAATTAATTAATGTAAATATCGCAGCAGGAACCAGTACGAGATACCAACTTCAACACTTTCTGGAACAAGCTTCCCCCGCAGCCGGAACAGAGTTGGGATGACGTCAGACGTTGTCCTTCAAACTGCTCGTCAGAAGATTCTAGAAGCCTTGACGTCACGGGGTCCGAGGACGAGGGCGGCGGGGGAGGGGACGGGTGACGTCGCGTCCTGCGGCCGGTGCCGCGGTTCCCTTACACTGTATCTAATGGCTTGTATCCATACTCGTCATATGGACATGATAGCTCCTTGTATTTTTCTTAAGTAAATAGTTAAGTTGTAGCTCCCAAGGTGCTGGAGGGGCGAGCCTACATCGGAAAGCATAGTGTTGATAGACCCTCCTCTAGGTGAACCGACGACGTCAGACGAGTTGCAGGGAGTCCGTAGATTAAGGTGGCGCAAGACTGACGTCTGTGGAAATCTATGCAAGAGACCTTTGTTCAGTAGTGGACCTCTAGTGAACCAGCCAAGAAGCATTCTTAATGGTTATAAATAAAATCTATCTCTTTTATAGCCAATTAATAAATAAAAGAAGAAATAGCTAGTTCGAATGCTTTTCGAGATACACATTTCTATCAATGATAACTTGATAGTCAACTTTGTTATTATCATAAATCGGTACGTAAATACAATATTATAAGCATTGAACTTCTAATTTTAACTATCATTATTATAGTTATAGTATTACATAACTTCTAAGTTCTAGATAAGTAGGTAGAATTAATTATAAATATTTAATGTGTAGTTAGAATTATTGTACATATATAAAAAAGATCTCCTGCAGCGACATTCCAAAATACATAAAGAAGGCAAAGATGTGAAACATCTTTCGTCATTGTAAAAAAAAAATTCTTGAATAATAGACATAATAATTTATAATATAATTGCTATAAGTGTTTCATAATTGTATTTCTAAAGTAAAAAAAACATAAGTATTTATTTTACGTTATATAACTACACACGTTTCTACTGCCTATACCATTTTTAATATAATTTATTTTCAAATGTTTGAAAAAGTACTAAAATATCTAGCCTACATAATATATTATCATGATTTAATTTTTACTGTTAATATCACTTTTACTTTTAATATCAAAATCATATCTACATAACTATAATTGATATACTATCTATATTGTGATTTATAAAGAAAACGTCTCTTGTTGAAAACCATTTTTTTGGCGTATTATTGGTATTTATACGAAAATTACGGTACCAGTGTTTAACTATGGAGACAATTTTCTTGGCAAATTGCTTTTCGATGCAGGTCAGTTCATTCGATCGATTGTTCGGCATATTTTTAGATGCATCGACGGACCATCTCATTAATTTTTACTTACCTATCACGTGAGGAACTGACACCTAAAAAGATTTTTTTATTTCAAATCCCATAAAATACAACCAAACGAAAATCCATCAATCAGTCAAAACACAAGAAAAGTTTTTAAATTTATAATTTTTGTAGACACATTTATACATTTTTGAAAATATTTTTCACAAATTAAAAAACTTAATTTTTAAAAATAACTAGAATAATTTATTTCTTTTAAAATACAAAATAGCAGTTATAAAACGAAACAATAAGTTACAAATAAACAATTTTTTCAACAAGCAATTTAGAACATTTCATCTTTGATTATTATAATTCTGTTAAGCAAATAGTCAACCAAAAATAAAATAAAACAAAAAAGTAAACAATACAAAAAATTCAAACCCCTAATCGGCATATCAGAGACAATGTTATTAGGCCATTGCAATTCGATTGTCTGAAGGGTTGGCGTAATCGATCGACTGTGAAGCATATTTTTAGATGCAACCCTCGCCATCTCATAATTCTTTCACCACCCACACAAGAAGTCCTGGTTGAAGTAGATTGCCTCTGATGATTATAGACTAAGCTCTATGGTACTCTATGGCCTCTACTCTAAATTTTACATTATAGATTTAATAATAATTTGGATAAAATAAAAAATTTAATACGTTTAGGTGTAATTTTATCCAAATCTAGTCATTTTTTATTGTAAATTCTTTTTTTAAGTTTATAAAGACGAAAATCATAATAATTTTGAAAAAGTTCTTTTTAATTATTATATTACTCAGATCTAGTCATTCTAAAGTCATTTCTAATGTTATTAAGCTTATATTATATTCCTAAAAGTAAAAAAAAAAAACACGAAAATGTGTATTTTATTTTATTAACTTAGTCTAGAAGTATTTTTATTTTATTTTAATAATTTTTAATTAAATTCTAGTCATGCATATTAGTCATTTTTAATTTTAAGTAAAAAAATATAACAATGACAGAATAAACAAATTAGTATTTATTTGTCATATTCTAGTCAGACTTTATAGTCATTATTATATTCGGCTACATTTCTCTACATTTTAAATTATTTATATAGATTAAATTAGATACTATTCAAAGTAGTTCAAAGATCTCAAGGTTTAGAAGGTAGTCGTTCCTAAATGCAAAATACTTGGGTATTACCAAAACAAAAGAAAAATAATATTATGTATTTGTCATATTCTAGTCACTGACTTTGTAGTCATTTCTAATGTAAGGCCAAATTTCTCTATATTTTATAGTAGTAATAATTATTTTAAATTAATTATCTTATAAACAAAATATATAAAATAGATATCAAGTTACTTCAAAGATCTCACATTTCTATTCTAGTCCTTATTTCTAGTCACAAAAAGATATATTTATTATAATTACGATTCCTATATTTTCTTATCCTGTTTTGTACGAATCAGGAAAACAATTAAAAAAACACATTGTTTTTAATTTTCAACATTAATTTGATCTCTAGTTTTATCCGATCTCAATATTCTAGTCATAAAGAATTTTAAAAAAGTGTGTATTTTACAGTTTAAAAATAAATTGAAAATGTATTCTGTGAACTTAAAACGTTCCTAGTCATATTATGAAAAATCTAGTCCAAATAATTATCTTTCTAGTTTTATTTAGTCGTCATACTTATTAAGCATTCTAAAAAAACTACAGTTATTAACAAATTAAAAACAAATGCGAAATCTTTACGCCGAGGCACCTGCAAAATTAAAGACTTAAACTAATAATATGCCAACAAAATGTTTTCAATAATAATAATTAATGTTTAATACTTAAAGATTATATGAAAATAAATAAATAAATATATTTTAAAAATAAAATCTTTAAACATATCAATGTATTAACTTAAATATTAATTAGCATCTTGTAAATATTCGGAGTATTAGTAGAAAATAGAATGTTACAAATATAAGGAATAGTATTTTACTAAAAATATCGAGTGGGAATCTAGTCAGTGTGTTCTTCGTAACGCGTTCCAAAGATTTGTACATTAAATGGCGCTAGTAGATTTATATTTACTTTTTAGAGTTTTTATATTTTGCACAGTGTTTTATTTCGACACATTTATTGAAACAAACAAAAGCTTGTAAAATTAATCGAGAAAAGATATAAATAATAGAAAATAATGCATATTTTTTTACTTATTTCAATTTTTAACCGACTTTTTTGTTAACTTATGTATTTTATCACAGCTTTTTTAAGAAATATATTTTGCTTTTGATTGTTTGTTAGTGGATACATCTTTTTGCAGTATTAATTTAAGTTGTAGCAAAATTACTTTAAGTAATATACTTGTAACTTATTTCTAAGGGCAATTGATTTTACCAAAATTATTTATATAACTTTAATTTTAAAAAACTTTGTAACTTCCACAAAGTAAAAAACATATGAGACTTAAGTTTTATGCTAGAACTTTAAATTGATTAATGTTGGATAACAGATATAAACAGAATTTAATTAATTAATTATTATAACTACATAACAGATTTATCATTTTAGAGCGTTGACACTTAACGGTCGCTCAAGTAAATTCGAGTTTTCATGCAAACGTATTTATGTATCATTTAGAAACTACGTGTTACATTGACATCAAACTTTACAAAAATGATGGGTTGTATCTTTCCTTGGAAAAATGATGTAATTTTGCCTGTTTTTTTTTTATAAAATAGTTAAAATTTGATCTACTGCTGTTAAAATCAAAAATGCATCTCAAGATTTACCACTACCCGCGCTCATAACTGACTCTATTTCTTTTATTAGTTTTCCCCAAAAAATACCAATTTCAAATCTAGAACTTTCTCAACCCATCAAACTTAAAAAAAAAAATACTTGCAAAACAACGTTTGCCTAATAACTCAAGCTTACAGGGGACTTTAAACTTTAAAGCATTCACAAAATGTTGTAGAAGTAATTGAAAATTGTATTTAGTTATGTAATATGCACTTGTAAGTAGTGAGTAGGCGTTATTCTATTGTAAATGTAGATATATTTATTAGAAAATGATTGTATGACTCAATAAATACCGATTTTAAAAATGGAAACGTGTTTCATTTTATTATTTAATCGACTTCAAAAACCGGCAAGTGCAAACGAAACTTGCGTTAAAATATATCGTATTTTAATAAAATTATTTTAATGAATTATTTTACAAAATCAAACGAAACCTTGTTTGGTAACGTTATTATCAGTTATTAGTCTTCTGCTATTAGTCTATTTTTCCAAATCGCAGAAGACACAATTTCCCGTCCCGTTTAAAACAGCTAAGGAAAATCTGATATACTTACCTGAAAATACCTGATTATACCTGAAAAATGAAATAGGTTAACTTTTGCATCCGTTGTGTACGAAAATTCATCATATTATGTTGAATTTTCGTAACTTCGCTGATATAGGTTGTAAATAGTACAGAGCCATCTCGTGAAAACCTGGAGTACAACTTGGTTCCCCGCCCTCCATTTCAAATATTCTAATTCACCTTTCATTGGATTGCATTGCACGCATTGCACCCGTGGACATTCGGAGAGGTATAGCAAATGTTTAATAGATGGCATTTAATGATTTTCCAAAATTAATGTTTAATTATTTAATAACCCGTATCCGTATCCCTGTTAAAAATAAAATCAGAAATGGAGAGATCCGTATAATATATCTAATAACAGTTCCGGACATAGCTCATCGAATAGAGAAGCTGAACTAATGGGTGAGGCACATAGATCGAAGAACAGAAAGACGTTAGGTTTCAAGTTGCTCGAATGGCTATCTCGTATCAGCGTTGGAAGACCGGTCACTACATGGACCAACACTCTCAAGCCAGTAGCAGATAACTGTTGGATACAAATGCCACAAAATCGGCTTCTGTTGTTCGTTCTTCTGATGACGATGATAACAATGAGATGTATTGCAAATCTTCGATCATAGAAATTTTTTCTTCTGTGATCGAAGTTGCAAATCGATACTTATCACCTACTTAGTAATGGCGGAGCAACGTAATTAATGATGCCTGATGAAATTGATTTTGTACCGCCAATTGTGACGTTTCTTAATAGTAATGAAATAGTATGAATTCAACGTCACAGACTGCATTCACTCATTGTGAAATCAACATCATTCAATCAACAACGAACCAATAAACGACACAAGAAAAAATTCGCATTTATAATATAGGATAATTAAGGATAAAAGACAGTTAAGTATGTGGATTCAAAATTTAGATTAATATCAGTTAACTTCTACATTTCTTATTCTATTCTACGAGGCTGTATTGCGATTGATAAAATCAACACAATAGATGCGATCAGTAATTACAATTACCGATGACTCCCGAGATTGCCTGACTCGGTTATGCAAGTTTTTTTTCCACTTAGCATAATGAAACACCATCTAGATTGAACTCTTGTTAATGAACCGACGACTCTCGAAGGGACAACATGAAAGCGTTTACTTTATTAATCGCGATAAACTTTGTGGTAGCAAAATGCTCTGTAGCGACTTCAAATAAAAATACGGACTCTGTCGCACCGTCGGAAAACCACGCTAACTTCTCCGAAACCAAAACTTACAGGAAGCATGAGATTTATAAAACGTTTAACGTTAACGAGAGTGGTATTTATTTGGACGATGTTTTGTTCGCGCTGAAGAATCAGAATTGGACGGAAGCGGAGAAACCGTGTCTGGAGAGGACTCTGTTGATGCTTCGTAATCTACAGAATTTTACGCTGTGGGCTGTTTGGGGTAAGTTTTATACTCTATTTATTTACAACTAGCTGATGCCCGCGACTTAGTCTGCGTGGATTTAATACGGGATAAAAAGTAGCCTATGTCACTCTCAAGACTATATCCGTACGAAAAATCACGTCGATCCGTAGCTCCGTTGCAGCGTGATTGAAGGACAAACCAATAAACCGACAAAAAAAAACACTTTCGCATTCGTCAGTCAGGATACGTGTAGTTGACGTTGAAAATTATAGTTGAAGTGAAAATTTTACTAACCCGAGGTTTTTAAATAGCGCCGAGAGTTTTCGCATAAAGTAGGCATTTATTTATAACTATTTATTACCTCTACTAGAGAGAGTAGAGAGAAAAAAAGCTTGTAGTTATATTTTTAAAAAGTTTGTCACCGACTCAAAATTACTTACTTTTTTAGGTACTTACATTTTTTTTTATAGTACGTTTATCTCACGAAGTTACGGGCATTTTACTTGTAGTTACGTCGTGTACATGCACATTCCGTAAGTGTGAGTGTCTGTGAGCCTTGATGGGAGCGGTCAGGCGCGGGCAAACTCGCTTGCACTTATACAGATACGACACACACATACAACCATGAGCCACGCGCCCTCGTGAATTGCAAGAACTATAAAAAGTAATTACATTTGTATAGATTGGGACTCGATATCTTCCGAACCGGAGGGCCTGCTGTACGGCAACAGGTTCCACCTGGGTAACTTCGACGAGTGCATGCGAGCGCCCTGGTACAAGGACCACCCCGAGCTGCGGACCCAGTACTGCCTGTCGGACATCGTGCTGGAGAGGACAGACCGCGCTGTGAAGAAGGCCGCGGACCCTTTCAATCCTTATGAGTCTGCGCTTAATGTGCTGGAGGTAAGAATACCGAGGTTCAGGAGTCCCTAACCCTAACCTTTTAGTGACTAGTTAATTAATTTTAAACAATAAAACTTCTTTTCAAAAAACCGACTTCCATACTAACAATTCGTAATCGAAAATACCTAAATCCTGACGGTTTAGGTGGTTTATCCTGCAGCATCAGGGTTGAGGAGCTAGGACCTACAACTCCAGGATGTAGTTTACGCTTGGTGATAACCATATCAGTTCCTAATCGAAAGTTCCTAGATCCTCACAATTTAGGTGGAAAGTATCCCTGAAGCTTCAGGCTTGAGGAGATGAAGGTAAAAAAAAATTTGGGACCACCTCGCAAGCTTCCTCTGTCGATTAAAAAAAACGGCATCGAGCTTCCGAAAAGCAACTAAAAATCGCAAAAACATCGATCTCCGTCGCTAAAAGCATCGTGTCTGGCCCTTGCCCATGACTTCATCCGCGTAGATAAAACCTTTTAACGACCTTTTTGGCGTAGTGGTGGGCGCTGTTATCTTATAACTGGAAGGTCTCAGGTTCGCTTCCCGGCGGGGGCTATTTGGGAATTTATAATTTCTGAATTGTCTCTGGTCTGGTCAAAGACATGCCGCCAAGCGATTTAACGTTCCGACACCGATTAGAAACCGATTAGAGGTATAGTTTGATTGTACACTGCCATACCAATGCCATAACCCTTCCAAGTTAGCCCGCTACCGTCTTAGACTGCATCGTCGCTCTCTACAGATGAAATTGCAGTCAAGGACTATCTTGTTATCGAACAAAAAAAACCTCCGTACATTTCCAGGGTAGGTAGGCAATAAACCGTAGTCGGGTTACAGTTTTTAACCTTTTTAAAAGCTTTTATTTAATTTGCAATGTATGTATGTAATATGTATGTATGTAACTATGTTTTTGTATACACGTTTAGTTTGGATGGCAATGCGTGGTTAGCTGTGTGACGTCATTGTAAATTCAACATGGCGGAACACCCAAGATGGCGGACTAGTTATTTTTAATGCACTCCTACAATATGGGTATCAAATGAAAGGGCTTGCTGAGAATAACTCACGCATTTAGCGCATAAAGCTTGTTTTTATTTTAAAAAGTTTTCTACTTTTAATTTATTTCTTATTCTTAGTACGAATCGCCTATAAAGAGGCCACTGAATAAGCTGACGTGGGGAGTGTGCGTGCCGGCGGTGTGCCAGCCCCGCTCGGTGGAGCGGCTGACGGGCGTGCTGCTCGCGCACAGCCACCTTGGCGCCGTGGGGCTGCGCGCGCGCATCTCCGTCAACGACAGCTGCCAGAAGGCCGACGAGCCGCTGCGCTATGACAGCCTGTTCTATGCTTTTGTGTACGTAGTATCGGTCCATTTCTTTCACGCATTTCTGCACGTCTCAGTCCTCACTGGCCAATGCCCGCGGCTGTTCGCTTGGATTTCCGTGGGAAAGGGAACTTCTTGATTTTCCGGGATAAAAAGAAGCCTATGCCACTCACCAGGTCCTCAACTATATAGATCCTGAGAGTGGCATATAGGCTTTTATGCAAAAAACACGTGGATTCGTAACTCTGTTACGGCGTGATTGAAGGGCAAAACACACTTTCGCATTTATCCCCCAAATCTTGACCCCATGCCATTATTAATATAATGGTATTTGGTGGTGATTACCTACGGTGGGATCCCAAATGTTTTTGCATATGACTCAACTCTTACTTTGCAACTCTTCGACTATATGGTACATACGAAAAACTCTAAATCGGATTACGGTCTTTGAGCAAAACATTAAAATGTGCTCTATAAAACGAGCTTTTGGAATTTACATATTAAACGTTTTCTTGTTAACGATGTGGATTCTAGATTATTATATTCTTTTAGCTGATGCCCGCGACTTCGTCCGCGTGGATTTAGTTTTTAAAATCCCGCGGGAACTCTTTAATTTTCCGGGATATAAAATAGCCTATGTCACTCTCCAGGTCTCCTCAACTAGACCCATGCAAAAAATCACGTCGATCCGTAGATATGTTGCAGCGTTATTGAAAGAAAAACTAACAAACAAAAACACTTTCGCTTTTATAATATTAGTTCTCTTATTAAATTACTTACATTGAAGTCAAGAAAAAATAATTCTGTTTGTATTTTAGCTCTGTGGCAGCATGTTTGATGGTGATCACATTAACATGCACGTTTCTAAACTGCAGAAAGAAGCAATCCAATGAAAATCAGTTAAGTATGTTGCATTTTATGTCTTGTTTTTAATTTAAAAAAAAAAGATCGAAATTCAGAATTATTTATTTCATGCAGGCCAACTCGTGATTCTTACGACAAGTCGAGAATCTAATAAGGGTTCGGAATTATTTTATTTTTTTATTTTTCTAGGGGCTTAAAATTTAAAGGCAAAATTTATTTATTTTTATTTATTTTTTATTTATTTATTTATACATGTACTTAAAATTACATTGGTATTTGATAGTACTGTGGTGTAATCATAAACTCCAAAGTTTTTTACTGTACACCACAGCGCCGTCGACAAAAGATGTTTGTTGAATATTAAATCTAACGTAACTTATGCCTAAATGTTTGTTGAGTTTGTTGATCTAACTTGCTTTTAAAATTTAAAAATATAATTTTTTGACAAAAATCATCAAGCTAAAATTATAATAATTAACTTGTTTTCCCTAGTAAAATTCAGTTATCACCTCAGACTTATCTCCGACTTAACACGTTGATTCTGGTTGTGTGGAATCAACTTTTTGATGTTTGTTTTTTTGCAGAATGCCAGCTAATAAAAGCATTCGACCTGCAGTCGAACGCTAGTAAGCTTCTGGAAAGGACTGACCAAGGGACCGATGTTGTATACGGCATCAAGTTTTTGTCCATGTGCGTCATAGTGTCCGGCCATCAGTATGGGATATTTAATGGCGGACCCGTGAGCAATGGATTCAAAGTGGATGAGGTAGTTAATTTACTATCATCATTATCAAGTAATAGCCTTTTCCCGTAGCTTCGCTCACGTTAAGTTCAATTTTTCCAACCTCTATTTTAGCCCCTTAGGGGTTGAATTTTTAAAATCCTTTCTTAGCAGATGCATAGATATGTCATAATATCTATCTGTATGCCCAGCCCGATCCGTCCCGGTTTAAGGTGTGCGTTAATAGATCAGTCAGTCAGTCAGTCACCTTCAGGCAGTCAGGCAAAGGTGACTTGGCTCCTCACTATTGAGAGCAGTTCAAACAAAAAAATATATATAATGGGGAATCCAAACAGAACAGCTGAAAAATCGAAAAATCAAAATTGGTATTTTTATAAGAATAAGCACTTCGGATTACTTTTAATATACCTAAGCTTGTAGGTACTTAGTGTAATAAGTGTTCAAAATTCCAGGATGCAGTATCAGTACTAGGATTGTTGGTGCTACACGAGGACATCGTGGTGGATACCTTCTTCCTCTTGTCTGGCTTCCTGACGGCCGTTTTCCTCGCCCAAGCTGAAAGATTTCCCAATATATTCCTGATGTTCTTTAAACGATATTTCAGGTAAATAATTATTAATTAATTTGACACCGTTTGATGTCCCCCTGAATTCCTTATACCGATTTTGACGACTTTCCTGGCGCAGTGATCAGCGCTGTAGTCTTATAACTGGGAGTTCTCGAGTTCGATTCCCGGGGAGAGCAATTTGGGAATTTACATTTTATAAATTTTCTCTGGTCTGGTCTGGTGGGAGGCTTTGACCGTGGCTTGTTACCACCCGCCGCCAAGCCGCCAAGCGATTGCATTCCGGTACGATGGCGTGTAGAAACAGATTAAGGATCTCGTTGGTTATCCTTCGGGTACGGAATCCTAAAAAAAATCCTGAGCTTATGCCGCCTTAAACTTGTTCGTTCTTTTCACAGATTAGTGATAACATACGCCGTTGTAATTTTCTACATCTGCGCGGTATACCCCTACATCGGATCGGGCCCGTTGTGGAACAGAGCCATCGCCGAGGACACGAAGCCATGCCGCCAGAACTGGTGGCTCAACCTGCTCATGGTCAGCAATTACGTTGACAGCCAGAATATGGTGAGGCTCTTCATAGCTTTACCCGAGTGCCGAAGCAGGGAAATTTTTTCTGAGCGGATATCCTAACTTCCTTACTAATATTTTAAATGCGAAAGTGTATTTGTTTGCTGGTTTGTTGTTTTGTCCTTCAATCACTCTGCAACAGAGCTACAGATGCAATTTTTTTGCATAGATATAGTTGAGGACTTAGAGAGTGACATAGGCTACTTTTTATCCCGGAAAATCAAAGAGTTCTCGCGGAAATACTAAATCACGAGCGATTTCCTTTTTCTTTTTATTCAATGACAAAATACGTTTAGGTGGTAACTAGCCACGGCAAAGCCTCCCACCAGAAAAAAATATTGAGGAGTACCGTCCTTTATTTTCGAAAGATCTTCATTAAATTTAAATATGGCCAAACTGACGGTATGTCCTTTCAAATAAAAAAAAAATATTGAAATCGGTTCAGATGTGACGGAGCTAGGGAGTAACATTGACAAAAAAATTCGCGTCGAATTGAGAACCCCTCCTTCTTTGAAGTCGGTTAATAATAGGATTTAAAAGTACCTAGAGGTCTCAGCAACTTATAAAGTTAAATATATGACAACATAATTGCAATGTTTGTCTGGCATTAGTCATTTCCGCTCCTGCTATATATCGCTGAGCAATTAAAGGCTTTACTGAGTATATTGCTTACAGAGATATTAAAATATAATACTGGATTTCTCACTATTCTTAGAAATATCATCTCATATCGAATATCTTAACATAAATTAGGTTGGTATGTAAGGTCACTAGGTACTATATACATAATAGAAAACAAAATTACTTATGTTATTTAACTATTTAATAACCTATTGGGAATATTTGTATAGTGATTAATCATTGAATACAATAGAATAGAATAATTTTTTATTCAAATAAACTTTATACGCTAATAAAAAATAATTAAATAATCACGTTACATCACACTAATATTATAAAGGCGAAAGTTTGTATGTGTGTGTGTGAATGCTAGTTACTATTTCACGGGAAAACTACTAAACGGATTTGGCTGAAATTTGGAATGGAGATAGATTATTAGGAGGAAAAGTAAAGAGTTCCCGTGCTAATCAAAAAACGCGGACATCGTCCAATAAGATATATCATATCCCTCATTTGCAACAAGGGTGACATAACTCAAAATTCACCAATTTTAGTGTCGAATATTTATACTTTTTGCTATAAAAACAACATAGCGAGAGAGATTGTGACTTAATGCTCTGTCGCTTTGTTGGCCGCTGTGTTGTTTCGAGACCGTAGCATCCACAAAACATTACTCTCTAACGAGAGAATTCTCTCATCGTCGATTTTGAATTATGCCACTCTTGTCGCAAACGAGCGATATAACTAGGTTGCAAAACACTGGTCGGTTTAATGTATATGTATTTTTTCAGTGTTTAGTGATAAGCTGGTACATCCCTTGCGACTACCATTTCTTCATCGTCACAGTTCTACTGTTCTGGTTCTACCGACGGCACCCGCATGCGGGGCGGGCAGCTGCTGCAGTAGTACTAGTAGCAGCAATCATAACACCAGGCGTCATCAACTACCTCAACACGCTACCCGCTATACAGCTGTTCACTTTTGAGTAAGTATTAAGTTTTGAGTAAGCAAAACAGACAAAAATTACATCATATTTCCAAGGGACGATACAAAGTTGAAACATAGAATAATGAGTTCGACAAAAAAAAATCGCTAAGTTATGTCTAATTTTTAACCAATTTGCATTAATTTTCTATGTGTTACACAGAATATTACCAAGATACGGACCAGCCATTTTTTTTTAAATTAATATCTTACGAGTTATTAGAATACATGATGTATTTGGCGCTTACTACACTCCTACACGCTAGCATCTGTCGCGTTTCACACGAGGTTTCGGGTATGTTTTATATTTTCATCTATCGCGGGGATTTTTTCTGGCAGTCTGCGCACTGTTAACTTTGACCGTGACCACCTCAATTTAATCTATGTGCATCCCACGTTTAGGTAAGTTAGGTCGTAGTAAGGTTTGTAGATGTAAATAGGTAATACCTAATCAATACAAGTAGCAGGTACAATTCAGTACATCTTGTAATAGGTATTGCGTGTCCGTAATGCATTTAGTTCAACGTAATAACGGAAAATGCCAACTGAATAATGACGCTTGATGTTCGATTTATATTACTATTATATATTATTTAAAATATATGCTAATAAGAAAGGCATATTATAAAATAAATGATATGAATTATAATATAGAAGAGATAAAAACGCCTGGAAAATCTAAGTTGCACAAGCCATTGTGAGGTTAGGAAAAAATTAAATTATGTGCTATTGTATATATCTTTTTTTTTTTTTGACATAAAAATTATGTACTTGATTACCTATTTCTTTTTTAGTCATATTTGTTATATTTAATGACATCACATTATTATAATTTTTTCTTTTGACATTTAATTAATTTATTTTTATTTTTTATTAAGTACTAGCGGACCCGACAGACGTTGTCCTGTCTTAACTATGAATATTGAAACTCTTTGACGAAATTGGCAGCACGCATTCTGTCAATGTTATGTCAAACGCCATAAGGTTACATCAAAAAGTTTGAATTGTAAAAGCGGTTACATTAGAAATAATTTAATATGGTGGTTAAGTTTTCTTAAATTTTCTAATTTTTCGCGCAATTTTCTTATTTTTTTCTTTTTTAAGAACCTTCTCCTGACAATAACAAACACAACAAAAAAAGAATTAGCGAAATCAGTCCAGCCGTTCACGCGTGATGCGATGACCAAGGAAATAGGGATTCATTTTTATATATATAGAAGAAGATAGATTTTGTACTTATTTGATGTAAAATTTGTTGACATTCGTAAGCGCTTTTGTAAATCAGAATCGGAGAAATAAACAATACAATACAGTGTGGGAGTCTATGCAAGGGACCTAGGTATGTCCAGCAGTGGACGTCTGTCAGTTGATGAAGAAGAAGGAACTCTTGTAACTAGTTGTTATAAACCTCGCGTCCTAGAAATACCTATAGGTACTTCCTAGTAAATACAAGATAGTAGTAGGTAGAGGCCTCAAGGTTCCTGATTGTTTGTAACTTTGAATATTTTGCAAGAAATGAGCATTTTTTAAATACTATTTGTGTAACTACTATTATTTAAATGATATTATCAGAGATTCAGCTTTTGATGTTTTTGAGATAAACCCTGAAAAAAATGTTATCATAGAGCTCAAACGTTTAACATTTGAAGTAAAAAGTAGTTTTCTTGCATCTTAGAAGCAATTCTATGGTCAGTAGTCACCCCCCTCGATTTAAAAGTTTTATTACTTTTTACATTAATTAATTATTTTCGACTTTTGGTGAAAGATTACTTGTGTAATATTTTTAAGTAATTCTGTTAATTAATTCAATACTTTCTAATCTAAATATATAAAAGGTAAAGATGACTGACTGACTGACTGACTGACTGACTGACTGACTGACTGATCTATCAACGCACAGCTCAAACCACTGGACGGATCAGGCTGAAATTTTGCATGTGGATAGGTATTATAACGTGGGTGTCCGCTAAGAAAGGATTTTTGAAAATTCAACCCCTAAAGGGATAAAATAGGGGTTTGAAAAATCGAACTTAACGTGAGCGAAGCCGCGGGGAAAAGCTAGTTATTATTAAGACTCTGACAGACACTCAGAAAAACAAGTGTAAATTCACCTATGCAGATAGACCCTAACTTCGCTCGGTAAAATGCTGGCTACGATATAAATCGGCAAGAGTAATTACTTAGGATTAACATTAAGGAAGAATTTCCTTATTAGGGAAACTTGTTTTCTCTATTTTACCTTTGAATAGTAAACAAATACTACTCGTAAGGAGCAAACTTGTTTCAGTTGATTCCTATTAAAAAGTACACGCAAATAAGGCTAAGGTAATAAATAATTATTTGCATGATCATTTATCAAAGAAAAATAATAATCGTATGATTTGCGCCATTATTCACAGTTTACTAATAATTAGCATTGTTAAAAAATAACAATACTCCATTAATTTTTATTAGCACGTGGATTTCAGAATTTGCATGAATTCGTATTCATGCAAATTCTGAAATCCGATTAATGCAACAACTATCTTACTATTATGTTATTACTAAAGTCGGAATTTTAATTCGATTCCAGATTTGACAATTTCAGTGTTGCAACGTAATGACAAGTACTAAATAGTGACGTTGCGAAATTATTCGATACGGAAATGGAATATTTCCGGATCGATTTCTCTCGTTTATAGTAGTATATCTAAACAACTACTACTTTAATGGAAACTAAGTACTATATCAGGAAATTAAATATTTCTGATCGGATAATTTAGTTATGACGATTAATTTTATTAAGGATCTGAGAGTTTTCTTTAATAATTGTGTGTGAAATAAATAAATAAATGTGAAAATGAAGGAACATGAGAAATAAAACAAATAGATGTATTATGGTAATATTTTATTTTATAAATCGTCGCCGTCATCGCTAGCGCTGTCACTTTCTGTAACATTTATTATAAACTAGCTTTTACCCGCGGCTTCGCTCACGTTAGGTTCGATTTCTTGAACTCCTATTTTACTTCCTTCGGGGTTGAATTTTGAAAAATCCTTTCGTAGCGGATGACTACGTCATCATAGCTATATGTATGCAAAGTGGTTTAAGCTGTGCGGTGATAGATCAATCAGTCAGTCAGACAGTAACCTTTGCCTTTTATATATTTAGATTTAGATGATGCCTTTAGTGGTAGATTTTTCAAAACCTGTGACACATGTATTTTATTTATTTTTAATCGAAAGCCCAAATACAAAGTTTATACAACTTTAAAAACGAAAAACTTTCATACTGACATTCATCCCCTAGTTGATCCCTTGGGGGGTGAATTTTTCAAAATCTGTGAAACACGTATTTCTTTATTTTTATTTTAAAGCCTAAATACAAAGTTTCATGGATATAACTTGAAAAATGACGGACTTTCATACAAACTTTAACCCCCTATTTAACCCTCTTGGGGTTGAAATTTTCCAAAATCCTTTCTTAGCGGATGCCTACGTCCTAACAGCTACCTGTATGTCAAATTTCAACTCAATCGGTCCAGTGGTTAGAGCTGTGCGTTGATAGATCAGTCAGTCAGTCAATCAGTCAGTCAGTCACCTTTGCCTTTTATATATTTAGATGAAACATGTATTTTTTTATTTTTAATCGAAAGCCCAAATACAAAGTGTATACAACTTTAAAAATGAAAAACTTTCATACTAACATTCATCCCCTATTTGATCCCTTGGGGGGTGGATTTTTCAAAATCTGTGAAACACGTATTTCTTTATTTTTATTCTAAAGCCTAAATACAAAGTTTCATGGATATAAGTTGAAAAATGACGGACTTTCATACAAACTTTAACCCCCTATTTAACCCTCTTGGGGTTGAAATTTTCCAAAATCCTTTCTTAGCGGATGCCTACGTCCTAACAGCTACCTGTATGCCAAATTTCAACTCAATCGGTCCAGTGGTTAGAGCTGTGCGTTGATAGATCAGTCAGTCAGTCAATCAGTCAGTCAGTCACCTTTGCCTTTTATATATTTAGATGTGCCTGTGATATTGTCAATTAACATATCTAGCCTACTCATTTTTTCCTCTTCTTTGACAACATGGGATATATAGGCTCTTTTATTATAAGTTTTGTTTTTAATATAAAAAACAAAAATATTAACTTTTTATAAAATAAAGCAGCGGTTACTAATTAATAAATAATTATTATGAATAATTATGTATTTATTTAAATAAAAATCAATAATTTAGTCTTTAATTGGCACACCAATATTATGATTACATAAACATAAATCGCGATTGTTTATCGATTTTTGTGTTCATCACTACACTATTATATGTGGTATCATTATTTTACAAAATGACAGTAGCTAATGTCAAATGTGGAATCGAATTATAAGTCCGAGTATAGCGGACCCGATAGACGTTGTCCTGTCTTAACTATGAATATTGAAACTCTTTGACGAAATTGGCAGCACGCATTCTGTCAATGTTATGTCAAACGCCATAAGGTTACATCAAAAAAGTTTGAATTGTAAAAGCGGTTACATTAGAAATAATTTAATATGATGGTTAATATTTCTTAAATTTTCTAATTTTCCGCGCAATTTTCTTAATTTTTTCTTTCATAAGAACCTTCTCCTAACAATAACAAACACAATAAAAAAAGAATTAGCGAAATCGGTCCAGCCGTTCACGCGTGATGCGCTTACCAACACATTAAGCGATTCATTTTTATATATTAGAGATTAGTTACTTATCCGCGGTATCAAAACCTGTTTATAAAAATTTATTACTATTACTTTTAGCCGACCAAATTAAAACTTCGCATAAGTAGGGGGTTTCTTTACGTAGGCAGCCCCTTAATACAATCCCTTACCTAATGTAATTTTCACCTTTAGATGGTCCATAAAGATTTGTGAAAAAAAAAAATTAACAGAAAGCGTCACCCAACTTAGCTTACGTAGCCCGTAAAAGTTAGGGAATATTAATGTAAAGTTACTCTACTTTGCAGTTTTCTCTCAAATCCCCGTGGGCCGAAGCAATTTCACCTGACGTATATCAAGAGTCACACCCGATACGCTCCCTATCTCATCGGGTTCCTCAGTGGCTACATATTCCATCGGATCACCGCCGCTGGTAATATCAAAAAAATTCCACAGGTTCGTTATAAACTTCCTCTTTGACACCTTCTTTCCTTCTTAGGTACATATTATAGCCATCTAATTTCATAGAGACCGAGAGCAAAGCTCATTAAATCATGAAGCTGAAGTGGCAATAGGTAAGGCATAGTTCTAAGAACCGATATACGTTGGGGTCCTAATTCCTAAGGGGCCCAAATGGCGCCCTCATAACAGGAGATACAGAATTGTGAGCCTAAGGTGCCTAGGTGGACTGACGTTATCAAGGGATTCACTGGCAGTCGCTACACAATCAAGTCGTGACACAATCTGTGTTCTGTGGAAATCCTTCCAAGAGACCTATGCAAACGTCATAAATTTTGGATTTAGGAGACCAACTCTAAAGTGACGTCTGTCTGTCTATTGAGATATCTTTAAAATCCCTGAAAAAAATCGCTAAAAGTCAAGATAATAGCATTGGAATTCCAGAAATGGGCAATCTTCGGCGCTACTCTCAGCATATTGGTTATGGGCGTGGTGGCACTCACGGGGCCTATGTTCCTGTGGAGAAGCTACAACGTATTGGAGAGCGCAGTGTACGCTGCTCTCAACCGCCCTGTGTGGGCTGGCAGCGTTGCCTTGCTCGTCATGTGCTGCTCCCTTGGATATGTGCGTAAGTGATCACCACATGTTCCTGCGGAGACGCTAGAATGTGATAAAGAGCGCAGTGTACGTTGCTCTCAACTGCACTGTGAGGGCTGGCAGCGTTGCTGTACTCGTCATGTGTTGACCTTTGAGGTTGGTTATATACTCAAAGGTAGCACCTTTGGATACGTGCATCGTCGTCTATCTGACGTTCCTGTGGAGAAGCTAGGTTCAACTTACTAGACATGCTCTAAACTGCCTATCGACACTTTGTGATCGGACCACAAGACAAATCTGAGTTCCACTTCTTAAAAACAGCTTACAAGTCTCGTTACTCTCATTATGGAGTAATAGTGAGGACATAGAATTAATCCCCAAGATCTGAATTTGATAATACTCTACTTTGTATACCTTAACCGATGGGTTATGCATACAGATCTACTCCACAAAGTCAGCAGCTTTGGCGTACCCATAGATATCTATCCACCGTTAGTGACCATACGTTTGTAACCTTCCAGCGATTATTAATGGATTCCTGAGCTGGTCTCCGTGGGTGCCGCTGAGCCGCCTCACTTACGGCCTCTACCTGTTCCACACTACACTGATAGCGAGAAACGTCTATGTCACCCGCAATCCTCAGCATCACGACCATTTTAATGAAGTAAGTAATAATAACTGTCCTCCCGACCGAATCCGGCCACGGAGACATTATAGTGCACAAGTGCGCAAACAGAGGTAAACTCTCTATTCCCTCACTCTCATACTCCGATGGGACGGAAATCCGATACGACTAAATCAGGCACAGAACTGACAGATTTATTACGTGCTCTTCGAGGAACGAAGGTAGCACACACGCCTAGGTACTATAATCTAACCTAACCTGATTCTGGGAACTAGGTAGGTACTACTCCTACTGAGAATTTCTTGACAAAAAACCCAATACATGTTTTGGCCCGACCCAGAAATCGAACCCAGGACCTCGTATTAATACTTAACTCATCATAAACAACAATTAGGAACCCATCAGATAAGGGTTCAGCCATAGATGCTGGTCCAATGAAAATTTGCAGACTTCACATTTCTTCTTCACATTTCTTTTGAGAACTTGTCCTATGTTCTCAAGCAATATTCGATTTCTCCGAAGGACTGAAGGATATCGTAGGATAACCACAGTAGCTAAGAATATAACCCATAGAATTTAGAAACTCGTAGGTACACAGTAAAATGCCCGGCGCGGCGTGCTGTGTGCGAAGCGCAGCACACACAGCAATTTGGGCATACAATTTTGTATGTTCAACATTACATCGCCGCGCCGGTCATTTTACATTGTCGTATACTAAAATAATATAAAAGCGGGTTTTTGACTTGTTTCTATAATTCTATTTTTTTTTCTCAATTCCAGCTGACAACTTGTATTGGTGTAATTGTCGAAGGCACCATCGCCGCTCTTCTCATGAAACTTTTTGCCGAAGCTCCCATCCTAAATGTGCTCAACATTTGCCTGACTCCGCGGTAATCACAATAATAGTACTTTATGTAAAATCTTAAGGATTTAATAATGGTGACGGTGTTCCCACTACACAACAACATGGGGTTATTCAAGGGGCGGACCAACAGATTCCTGAAAAGCCGGCAACGCATTAGTGGTGCCTCAAGCGCTACAAATGTTAAAAGCCAAATAGAAAACAAACACTTTTTCGGATTTACAAAATTATTTTTTTACTAGCTTTAACCCGCGGCTTCGCTCACGTTAGGTTCGATTTTTTAACCCCCTATTTAACCCTCTTGGGGTTGAAATTTTCCAAATTCTTAGCGGATGTCTACGTCCTAACAGCTACCTGTGTACCAAATTTCAGCTCGATCGGTCCAGTGGTTAGAGCTGTGCGTTGATAGATCAGTCAGTCAGTCAGTCAGTCAGTCAGTCAGTCAGTCACCTTTGCCTTTTATATATTTAGATTAATTTATCAGAGAAAATAAAACAATAAAACATATACTTAAAGGGCGTGCACAAGGACAGCTTATCTCTAAGAAAGAGATTTCTTCCAAGCTTTTCCTTAGTAAGAATTATATTGATAGCTTTTAGGAAGTTTTTTTACATTCAAATGAAGGTGTTTTTTTCATTCCAGAACAAGTCGACGTGAAGGAAATATCTCAGATGTGGAAAATAGCCACTCAAATAAAGTTATGGAGAAGGGAACTTCAGAGAGTGGTCACCTAGAGGATAACTTGCCGACGACTGTACATGTTATATCTTCGAAGATGTAATAGGTATTATTTTAAGTTGAATGTATTTAAGAGTAGGAAATATACAATTTGTACGTCTAAAATGTTTATTTTCTTTTTAAAAATCATCAATTATTTATTTTATTACTAGATGTTGCCCTGCCCGCGACTTCGTCCGCGTGGATTAAGGTTTTTTGATTCTCTCGGGGACTCTATGTTCCGAGATAAAATGTAGCTTATGTAGGTACATATCCTGGGTATGAGCTATCTGCATTCCAAATAGTCAAATCGGTTCATTCGTTGTGAAGTTAAGGAGTAACACACATATACACACACAGACACATACAAACTTTCACCTTTATAATATTAACGTGACCGTAGTCGTACGTATATATAAATTAGACTTTGGAACGACTTTATTCCTCTCTGGCTTCTGGGAAATAAAATAAAAAGCGACATTAAATGAAATAAAATATTAAATGGGGTGTCCATAAGGTTGATAAATAAATAGAATAAAATCTAAAATGTTCTACGAGAATGAAACATTTTGATTTCAGCGCCATCTATGTAGCATAGCTAGTACTAGGTAGCTAATCAAGTACTTATAAACAACGATATCGTCGACTTATCAAACGGTTATACTCGTAGTAGGACGTGACTGGTGTAATAGAGCAACAAAGTTACAGCTGTTTTTAATAGAGGGCACGTCTACGTGTACGTTAACGTTTATGTAGCAATTTATGTTCCAATTTTTTCTCAACCCTCCGTCTTATTTGCGTAAAAACACTAATGTTAAAAATGATTTTTTCACAGCTGTGCCATTCAGCAGAGTAGTCCAAGAGCAGAGATAAAATTGGTTTGATCTAATTATTGCAGTCGGCTTTTATATTACCTATTACTTTACTAAGTAATCATTAAACATTGGTTGTTAAAAATCGAAGAGGATGCGGATTTGGCAGGGCTGAAGGTGGTATCGAAGTAGGAGTCAGGAGCGTGGTTATAAACATTACCATCACCACACTTGAGTACCTACTCTCCTCGATGGCGATTCTTTGCATGTGACAATGGCTGTAATGTATTTGACTCCCATCGATGCATCTGCGGTTCCGGTGGAAACTAAAGGTTGTCATTCCATAGGGAGGCTCCCGCGTCACCAGACCCTGAAAGTAGTTGTCCGCAGAGACTTCGTATCTATTTCATCTAACTGATGTAAAACTAGTCAATGCCCGCGACTTCGTATGCGTGGATCAAGATTTTTTAATTCCTGTAGAGGACTCGGAGGTTTTTCATATACGTTTTATCCCGGAAAAACATAGGGTCCCCGCGAGTTTTTAAAAACCTAACTCCACGCAGTCAAAATCGTGGGCAAAAGCTAGTTTTATTTGTCTGTAGGAAGCTTTTAAAGCTGTAAGGCCGCCTTTACGTACCTACCTACTTAATTTATCTGTTTCATCTTATATTCTACAAATATTTAGATGTGGGAAACGATAGAAACTTTAGTGAGTACCTAAGCATCACAAGACTGGACGTTGCAGGTAAATCAACAATTAGCACGAGATGTCGTCACCGACCACACGTGATGTTGGCATTATTATTAGAATACATTAAGAATAATATAATGCACCATAAAATACGTAGAAGAATAAAATCTATCTATAGAAATAATTTCATATTATTATTATGTAGTAAGAATTATGTAGGTACAATTTTTTAATAATAGGTATACTTTTAATTTTGAATTTTGAATATTACCATAAAGATTAGAGTCGAGTAGGGTTCCTATACCAAAATCATTTTTGAAGACATTCCCGAATTGTAAAATCAATGTCATTGTAATATATTAATTTATTCAGTTTTGACGTTTATTGTAATATAACGATTGATTTGTTCTTTCTGTGAAGGGATACTCAAGGGAACTCTTGTGGAAGTTAATTGTTCTAAGAACAATAATAGTTTCAAAGGTGTATTCTAAAGTATTTTTATTTAAAGGCATATGGAGTTTTTTTTACTGTTGAGGTGTGTATTTACTATAGATAATACTAACAATTATGTAAAAGCTTTTTATCAAGCAAGTTTACAATAGTTGCAGTAAAAGCATGTGTCAAACATAACTTACAACTTGGCACATGTAAATTTTTGTCCCTCGAACATATAATATACCTATACCGTTTTGTAAATTCAAATAAAATTCATTACTTACCAATTTACTTTTTATTTATTCAATATCTTATATGGATTATTTTCTTAGTAAGTACCTACCAATATATCTTTATCGATAGCAAGTCTCTACCTGCATATTATAAAGAGTAATGAAGCACAGCGAATCACAAGTGTAAATTAAAACTTAAATGTGGAATCAATAGCCAGTACCTACTATATGTACGATATACCCGACATCTTGTTACTACTACCTTCCTGCTCCAGCATTAGATATTAACCAATTTTTCTACCAACTACTAGTTAAGACAGCTAAGAACCATTAAAATTGAACACGCTTGCGAGTAAAAAACCACATTCAAATCGATCATTTGAATGCTGTAATGACATAGAAAACATATAGATAGACATGCAAAGCATTCAAACTCATACTTAACATCCCCTTTTTTGGGTAGAGCCTAGAGGGTTAAGATCGGGTTGGTAACTACCTAGGTAAACTGTTACTGGTAGGTACTTGTTTTAACCCTAAAGTACTTAATAAGAACAACAATCAATTTAAAAAATCACAGAAGAATAAATACATAAATAAATTATCTTTTATACCTACCTAACATAAATAAATAATTAATCAATTGGCATCACAATATTTACCACCTGCTTGCTTACTTAGAATTTTTACATACTCGTACCTAACACACATTGAAGACCTTGGACAGATATACAAAGAATAAGCACCTATATAATATGTATCATAATTTATTTGCATATTGAATGATGCATCAAGTCGTTATAGGAAACACGTGAAGTAAAACCCGTGCTCTACAAAGTTTCTTGATACGAATTAAGCACAGTTCGTAGCTATAAGTCATTATACCTATCCAGTAAGTATCAAAATGTCGTGAAGCCAAATCGTCACATGAAATATGTTAGGAATCTATCCAGCGCGCAGCGTCCAGTGGAGCGCGTCTCTGTTTGGCAACACAACAGCAGCGAACATAATGACATAATTGCCGGAGGAGACGCGGGGCGGCGCGGGGCGCATGCGCCGGTTTGACGGCCAAGGTCGAGGCCGCGCGATTCTGCCGCGCGCCGCCGCGTCGGCAAGTCTTGCGTGCCCTCTTTCTCGAAACTATTTCTATGAGGGCTAAATGCGCAATTCACGACGCGAGTGCACCCACAACCACCCCATCACATCCGCAAAAGGTAACTTTTCATGTAAATTTCGCACTGGATTCCTCGGTTCGATTTCAGTCGGTTACGGATTGAGCAATGTTTGTAATCAATATATTATTTATAGGTAGGCACGTATCTGCCTTCGCGGATTAAACATGGATCGATTAGCGGATACAAAGACGCTTCTGGGTTCGGGAATGTTTATTTTGACTACGATAATAATTGCAAAATAGATTTACGGGCGGATATTTGGAAAATTGGCCGCCTCAATTTGATTTGGGTTGGTCTTACGTGTCTCACGTCACCGCGGCAAGTGCTAATCTCCTAAACAAACTACCTACTCGGTAATAGGTAACACTTTAAACAATTTGGTTTATGTTTATAAGTTGGACTTAAGCCCCTGAAACAAAGGTACGATGTTACGTAGGTTATTAAATTGGCCCCGACAAACAGCTGCACATAATTTTGTCTGTTGCTTAGGTATATTTTACCCGACTTACGAAGGTTTATCATATTATTAGCCTATGTTTATGTTGTTTTAGTATGTATGTTTGTATTATTTCACCTTACTCACTTTCAAGGGAAGCTGGAAGAAATGTCTTGTTTTTAGAGATAAGCTTCACCTATGTCTACTTCTTCTAATATATGTTGTCTTATAAATTCTTATATGTACCTACATAAAAAATAAAAATAAATAAATAAATATGTTCATCTATTATCCTGTTACTCTCAAAAGACTCATTAGATTATGATAAATGTGGTGTTGTCGTATAGGTAAGCATGATAGGTTACACATAAATGACGTAATGACAAATCAAACATGGCTGACATACTAGGTCGGCATGAAAATCGAAAATGAAATAGGTATGCAGAAAACAAAAATTCATAATATTGATTACTAACTAAATGATCAGCGCGACTTCGTTCGCGTGGATTGAGGTTTTTTAATTCCCGGAAGAACACTCTTATTTTTTGGGATAAAAAGTAGCCTATGTGTTATTCCAAACTATAATCCATCTCTGTGCCAAATTTCAGCCAATGCGATTCTGTCGTTGCGGATTGATTGAGTAACAAACATCCATAAATCTATCCATCCATCCATTCATTCATCCATCCATCCATCCATCCATCCATCCATTCATCCATCCATCCATCCAAATTTTCTCATTTATAATATTAGTAGGAAGTTGGATAAGAAAAGTTTATTTCAAATGCATACTTTAAATTTATTGAACCATATGTATACATTATTTAGGTGATTACGAAAAATATAAAAATCTAACCATTCTACTCTGGTATTGTTTTTAACTTTAACAAAGTTGTCAGATTTAAGTGTATCTACTCTATCTTTGTGTACTAGGCATCCACTGGTAATAGAATTAGAGATAAATACGTTAATGGAATACCTACCCAACAAACGGCGGTTCGCAGCACATGTAACCTTTGTCAATGAAGTTCAAGGTTTAGGGAAGATTAAGTAATAAATAGTAATATATGCTGATTCTTTTCGTAAGGATTTTTTCAGTGAATCATAATGCAATAGGTATGTAATCTGTTTACTGCCTTAGCAGTAGATGTAGGTTATGTTTCCATTGGAATCAAACCATTACTACGCGGTTGTGACTATTTTTTATTATCAACGTTTGACATTAATCCTAACATTTCCCAATAATTTTTCTATTTTTTATTTACCTAGCTAAATGGGATTTTCAGTTGTATCTTATTACTTTTAGGTCTTCAGCGAAGGCTAAATAATAACATTGAAAACTTATTTACTTACCAATTAGTTACGAATACTTACTTATATTGGCTAAAAAGTAGGCGATTTATTTAATTCTACAAATTAGACTAATAACTACTCGTGCATACTTAATTAAGGTTACTATTTTAAGGGAATAAAACAAATAAAACCTGTCATCCGAAACGGGACTTATCCGAAAAAACTGTGAATCATGGTTATTCTACAAATATCAATGATAGTAATTACATAATACATAATATAATATTTTTAGGGAACAAAATGGGTTATTAATTTTACAATAAACAAAAAATTATTTTAAGTAGGTAGGTAAAAAACTTCTGGTAAAAACAAATCTGACATTTTGTACCTTTTCTACCTTAACTTAAAGATTTTTTATAAAGATATTTGTCAATTGCCACTACTATCAGTCTATGCTTTGCATTGATGTATAATTTAGAACCTTTGCTTTTACAGGCTTTTCCTAAAGATCAATTGTTTTTCATTAGTTACCTATGGTAGGTAGGTATCTAAATTTTCTTTTTTCTATTCTTTCGCAGTCCCTGTGAATCCAAAGACCGGATATTATATCGCTCATTTACAACAAGGTAACATAATTCAAAATCGATGGAAATCGGAATCGGGATGGGAATGGGTCTGCTTTGGCTGCCCATCTTGACATGCGTTGGATTGGTGTACCTACGTAGGCATTTTTGGATTTTTTTTGATCATAGCTTTGTAAAAAAAATTTTTTTTTGAAAAGAGCAACTGCTGAGTTTCTTACCGGCTCTTCTCAGCAGAGTCTGCATTCCGAACCGGTGGTAGATTTATGACGTGTCATAAGAGCTACAAGTTAGCCTACATGAAATAAATTAATTTTGAATTTGAATTTGAATTTGACGACGAGAGACGACATTAGGTGAGATCACAATTGGTAACACCATCCTATCGTCTGCCTAAAGTGCAGAAATCCTTTGTGGGATCGAGTATATACATTATACATACGCTTTTATAACTTGATTTTCCCTTTGAAAGTATATAATATGAATACGATAGGCTGTCATATAGGTAGGTACCTTAAAACGAGGCTACTTGCAATTGGGGGGCTATTTGAAAATTACAATTATAAAGATCTGAATGTGTCTTGATTGGGGCCTATTTAAGAGGTCTACTAGCATTACTAATACTTTCAGGAAAGATATAATTGTGGGAATCTTTATAAAAATCTTGATCCAGAAAAATTGGTAGAATTACCAATTCTTGAAAGCAATGGCTTTGACTCAGCTATCTACAGGGTAGATAAGCTACGTATTGTAACACTTTTGTTTTGAGCAACTGCTGAGTTTCTTGCCGGCTCTTCTCAGCAGAATCCGAACCGATGCAGGTACAGTCTTGACTTGAGTCACAAGAGCCACATGTTAGCCTACATGAAATAAATAAATAATCAATATAATAAAAATAATTTGTAAGTATAATAAATACCTCCATAACATTTTATAAGATACCTATCTATAACGATTAAAATAGCAATGCTCATAGGATATAAGTAATTAGAGTTATAAAATTAGTAGGTTTTTTTGTTCATACTTCTCGTATGTATATTCGCAAACCGGTCCGCCGCCTTGACTCGAGACTATTGTAAGTTGTAACAACTATCAAGACTACTGTATGAATAACAAATAAATGATCTTCTATAGATTGTGTGCTTCGCTACGTGACATTGGTGGAGCAAACTGTGCTCTATTTAAGGAAAATAAAACCATAGAAACAACCATTATGTAGAGACTAAATAATATCCGCGACTTTCGCGTTGATTAACAAGTCTAAAATACCCCCGACATATTGTGAATCTATGGCTGTACTATGTATGATATACCTACCCGACATCTTGTTACCCAGTTCTCTGTTCCAGTATTAGATCCTTCTCCTCGATCCTCGATCATCATCTATTTAACACCTACTGATAACTCATTGAGACCATTCGCACCTGGGAAAGTTGGTCAGACCCTTTAATCAACTAGGAAATGAGCTGATGATCTTCAAAACGCCTGAACAGATCTTTATAAATTATAGCTAAGATCCACCTCGATTATGTTAGCTTTCAAACAGAATTGGGGTTATTCAATGGCCGGACCAATAAATTCCTGAAAAGCCAGTAACACATTGGTGGTGTCTCAAGCGCTACAAATGTTAAAAGCCAAATAGAAAACAAATACTTTTTCGGATTTACAAAAATTTTAAGCTATTGCATAGCTTAAAAGATTCCGACTAATTGAGAACCTCCTCCTTTTTGGAAGTCGGTAAAAAATATTGAAGTCTTGAAGAAATCCTGAAAATAGCATACCAATTGCCAACCTATAGAGACAATTTATAACATGCAGTTTACAGATAAGCAGCTAATAACATCTGATATCCGGAAGTGGTAAATAGACTAAGGCCGTAATACAACACCGCGGTACATGCACCTACGTTTGTATGGGTATACACCAAACTAAATAGGTTGCTATGTGAAACTATGTAGCACTTGAGAGGAACAAAAAGCTATATTATACATACATACACTAGCTTTTGCCCCCGCGACTTCGTCCGCGTGGAATTAGATTTTGGGGTGGAATTTTCAAAAACTGTGACACACGTACTTGTTTATTTTCAACTGAAAGCTCAAATACCAACTTTGATGGAAACAGCTTGAAAAATGACGGAGTTTCATATAAACTTCCATCCCCTATTTAAACCCCTTAGGCTAGGGGTGGAATTTCCAATAATCCTTTCTTAGTGTGCGCCTACGTCATAAAAGGAACCAACTGTAAAAATTTCAAGTTTCTAACTTCAGTAGTTTAGGCTGTGCGTTGATATCTCAGTTAGTCAGTCAGTCAGTCAGGACTTTGAATTTTATATATATATATAAACGCCATATTATGCAATTTTTAGGCTTCCTTAGTAAAACTAGAAGGATACCTTATAGTTTCGCCAAGTTCGTCCGTCCGCGTCTGCAGTATATCGCGGAGACTATTGGTACTAAACAGCTGTAAGGTAAGTTTACAGACAGACAGACAGACAGACAGACAGACAGACAGACAGACAGACAGACAGATAGACAGACAGACAGACAGACAGACAGATAGGCAGACAGGCGGACGGACGGACAGCGAAGGCTTAGTATTAGGGCCCGTGGGCATTCTTTGGGTATGGAACACCAAAAAAAGGTAAAGTAATGTCGGACTGTAATACAATACAACTAAATTACAACATGGGGTTATTCAAGGCGCGGACCGACAAATTCCTGAAAAGCCGGCAACGCATTGGTGGTGCCTCAGGTGCTACAAATGTTCATGGAAGGTGGTAATCACTTAACATCAGGTGACCCGTCTGCTTGTTTGCTCGCTAAAAATATATTTAAAAAAACAAAATGGGTGATATAGCCTGATATACGTAATACTTAATAGGTACATAAATCAGACGCACTCTAAGACACCTAATATGTATTTGGATTGCATTTATTCACACCCACAGTCAAAGATTAACCCCTAAACCCGAGCCATAAATTCATCGGAATCATCACACATAATCTGCGACTGTGTGCGTAATACGCTTGCGTACTCCCGTCTCATCCCCTATATAGGTCAGGGGTGGGGGCGTGGGCGGCATCGCCTCTATCGACCGACCCGACATCCCCACACCGCCCACAGATAAAAAAAAAATGTTTATTGACGCTGCTTCACGGTAAATTCGAATTGAGATACATTCCCATACATTCCGGTGCGGCCATCTTGATTTTGCTGACAGGTAGACAGGCTTTGTTATCTATATTTATACAAATAAATAAAATTGAATGGTCTGTTTGTAATACCTAAATAACAGCTTTTTACTAAATGCATATGTGAAAACAAATACGGTTTTTATAACAAAAATGCATTTTTTTTAATTTTTGTCGGTCTGTTTGTTGCCGCTAATCTTGGGAACTGCTGGACCTATTTTGACGGGACTTTACACACGGAAAAGTTTACACAAGGCTCATAAAACATAATGTATTTTTGACATAAGAATCATCAAAATCAATCCACGCGTTTGGTCTTCAGAGCGCCACATACATACATACATAGACTGATAAACACTACACCCTCCTTTGCATGCCGCAGTCGGATAAAAATAAAAGCTGTTCGTTTTAAATATTTACAATAGGTAGATATTAATTTTATGTAGGAGAATTTTGTATAATGTGAGATAGAAGGTTTTTGTGCATAATCAGTAAAAAAAGCAGTTTGACTAAAAATATCAGATAGGCGCAGCGAATGAATATAGATAGGCGCTCTTGGTGGTTATTAACCGTTGATAAGCTATCTATATGAATCGATCTAGATTCATAAATAAATAAATAAGTAATAATTATATCAAATCGGCTGCCATTGACCGATTGATGGTCGAACTGTTTTGGCTATCGGATATCGATGTTATGAAATCGAAAACTATGTTAATATGTCGCGTGACGCGGCAAGGTTTACGATATTTTGTTCATCCAAGCTATTACAATTGGTTAAAATCAGTTTACACTGAAACGTAAATTGTTTAAACTTTAAGCGATAGATTACAATATAGAAACCGAGCGTAGGTAATTTCAACCTCTGGCACGCGAGCTAAGTTTTTCTAATATTTTTCCGCCATCAGTCTCTTGTCTATGAGCCATGAGCCTTTACAAATTAAGTTGCTAATGTTGGCCGCTTAGCAACAGCGGCATTGAGTCACTCCACAAATAAGTGAGCGTCCTCGAAAATCTGAATTCATGTTTTGGCCGCATGTGCTAGTTTTTTGCGATACACTGGCGCAGGTTACCGGTTAGAACGTTGATTTTACATGTGTAAGAAACTTAGGCGGGGAGCCGGTGGACGAATGGACGACGGGGTCTAAGGGGTCTAAGGGGTCCAGAAAGAGGGGAGTAAATGAATGAATGAATGTACTCGTACACCACATAATATACAAAAAAGCACAAAAAACATAAAGTTTCGCGGTCTTATCGCTACTTAGCAATATCTTCCAGGCAACCGGTGTGAAAAGGCAAATGGTGTAAAATGACATACCTAGCTACAGATACGAGGTAGCTGATGAAACTATATAATATTTTCAAATAAATACCTAAATAATAAAATAACTTAAGACTTACATAAACATACAATACCGTACAGTAAAATATAGTTAGGTTAGATTAGGTATTCATTTTAATAAATAGCCTGAAAATACCTAGATATCTTTATTATTATATTATTATGGACACTAAAAATAATTACATATCGTCGGCTTAATTATCAAACCTCGTATCTCCATTTGGTCAAACTTTACAGGAGAACGAAAAAACTTTTTTACTATATACCTAACTAACAATAAAAACATAGACAAACAGCTTTATTTACATTTGAATATTAATGTACTTATGTTTGTTGTAATTATGATTTATTATTTGTTATCATGATTCAATAAATGGACTTAAAATATTAGGTCAAAATGGCGTCGGTTTATGCCGTGGTATTTTTATTTTTTTTAAATAGCAAAAAAACTAAAAACAAGTGGGAGATACGAGTGATTCCATCGTGTTCGTCATCGAATTTTACACTAGATGACGTCAAAATAAAAAAAACGGAAATTTTGGAGTTACGAGGTTTGATAATTAAGCCGACGATATACTAAATCCTCACGTAAATGTATTAAATTCAATTATCTTCGAGTAATTGCAATAAAGAGAGATCTAATTATTATTTTATTATGATAAGCCAGTTTATGCACGAAATACATGTATATGTGGAAGGTTGCTGACCTGGTGTTATTTGAGCATATATTTTTTTCACCATCGATGCCCCGAGGCACTGTTTTACATCTCTACGTATTCACATACTTGAAGCGCTTTCCTTATGCGTATATTACGTGTTACGTGTGTGATTTTATAGGGAATACCCTTCCGAGATTTGTGTTTCCTGTGACCATTCAGAGTATCCTTAACACAGCAGTGAATAGTCAACTTCTATATAGACAATCGCGTTCTATCTTAAACCACATATCAATTATCATTAAATGTTTCTATAGATGTAGTATAATTTTTTTGTAATTCTTGTGTGACTTCCTATTGGAAAACCAATAAATAAAATAAAATAAAATCATCACTTTCCATCAGGTTTGAGTGTGTCTTTAACGAAAAAGTTTTTGAAAATCGTCCACCATCTCCTAAATTTTTTGTGTTACGTAAGTAATAAGTATGGCTTGTTATAGTATAGCAAAGTTGAAGAAAAAAAATTCTGTGATATTAGAAGCTGTGTGTGTGTGAAGTTAGATGATATTCGATAGTGTCACGGTGAAATAATTGTTTTATCTCAACTATTACTGTGGTTCGCCCCGAACTGAGACCTCGCGGTATCCCATAATTCCCAAAAGATAGTTTTAATTATATATTGTAATACTTTTAACATTAGACGCAATAAAAAATAAAAAATATTAAAATAAATACGTGTGGCACTCGGGGACTGCCGCGGTAAAGTTATTGCATAGCATTTTTTATCAACGCCATCTAGCGGTGAGAGGAGAAGGCCCGCGATAGAAGCTATGCAGTAGCTTAATAACATAATTATAAGGCTCTGACAGACGGACGGACGGACGGGCAAGTGCAAATTCATCCAAGTAGACACAGAGAAATCGCTTCGCTCGGTCAATAGAAATTGTGCTACGGATGGAGTTTGAAAAAACCATCAAACTTTAGTTTTCAGTATGCCTTACCGTAGGTACATTAGCCCATAGAACTTGGGGCTCTACTCTCTAGTCACGAGTTGGCTCTAATAAATTGGTAGGATGCAGATAGTATCCAGCCACTTCAGTATATTGCGGGCGTGTCAGCATTTATAACTGCTGAATTTATATTTTCTGTGAATATATTGGAACGAAGTTCCTTATCGCGCGTTGTGAAAGGGGGCTAGACGGAAAAAATTCTTACGAAAAGTTGTCACGACACTTTTTGCTATCGGCGTCGCATGTTTCTCTGTCTGTCTCTCTCTCTCTTATAGAAAGCAAGCCAGATATTTTCATTTCTATTTCGCATTGAACTTCGTTCCATCCGGGTGTCCCTTGACACCTCTCAAGTTTTTTTTAATTTTTGGTGTTTGGAAGTAGTTCGGATTTTTACTTAACTGCCCAAAAAGGGAGTGTAATTTTTTCAGGGTTCGTAATGTATGTGAGTTTGTTTAAGCTTAAGTACAAAAAGGGCATGAATCCACAGCCTCTATAGCCCAACGGTTAAAGGTGCGGACTGATAACAGTACCTAAGGTCGACGTTTCAATCCCCACCCATTGCACTATTTAATACCCGCACTTAATAAAAGCTTAATTTTTATTTGAAGGTACATATATACAGGTTGTCCCACGGCTATGCCACATGGAGGGGAAGTACCTTAAATATTGTAGATGGAACATTTTACTGAAAGAAGACTTCATTTTAATTTAAAAAACAATTTAAACTGCATTCATAGATTTTTAAATAATTGCCTGGTTGAACCGGGACACGAACCCGCTATACGAGAAAAAAAATTAACCTGTATCTTTATCATACCGATCGGAAGGCTTCATCATAAGGATTATTTTTTATTAAATAACATAGCATGAGAAATAAAAGCAAGACCATGAATTTTAGCCTTTGATGTAAAATTTTGTTCAGAAAAATGAAAAGCTGACATTGGCGTATCGACATACAACAAAGAAAAATGAAAAGCAATTCGTAGCTCTGTTGCAGCGGGATTGAAGGACAAACCAATAAATCAACAAACAAACACACTTTCGCATTTATGGGTAATATAAGTAAGGATTAGTAAGGATAGTAAGGATCGGGAAATGATGCGTACTTCTCAAGTGGGTACTCATTAGTAATAGTTCATGTCAGTTGTACATATGTCGATACGCGAATGTCAGCTTTTCATTTTTCTGAACAAAATTTTACATCAAAGGCTAAAATTCATGGTCTTCCTTTTATTTCTCATGCTATGTTATTTAACAAAAAATAATCCTTATGATGAAGCCTTCCGATCGGTATAATAAAGATACAGGTTAATTTTTTTTCTCGTATAGCGGGTTCGAGTCCTGGTTCAACCAGGCAATTATTTAAAAATCTATGAATGCAGTTTAAATTGTTTTTTAAATTAAAATGAAGTCTTCTTTCAGTAAAATATTCCATCTACAATATTTAAGGTACTTCCCCTCCATGTGGCATAGCCGTGGGACGCCCTGTATATATCGCACCTTTAGAATTTAAGTGACGTAGGTCAAAAATTGCAATTTGTGGACAATGAGCAAAAAATAACAAAAAGGTATATTTTTGAGTAAAAAATGTATCTCTGCCATGTTTTATTAGAAAAAGCTGTTTTTTGCAGATTTTTATAAATTGATCTATTACATACGGATTGGTAATATTATATTAAATGTATTTAAGCCAAAGTTACATGAATTTTTAGTTAGGTCACTATAGGTGCGATATGTATATGCTGGATTCAGGCAGCGTAAGACCTAGGCCTGTGAAAGTCCACGCAAGAGACCTTTGTCCAGCAGTGGACTTCAATCGGTTGACAAAGAAGAATAAGATATATGTATAAACGTAGCCGTTTTTGTCCTGGGATCTATCTCAAAAAGGTCTCAATATCAAAAGCTGAAAGTCATGTATGTATTAATTTTTTCAGTAAACAACAAATATTATTGAATAGAAATAACATTGCTAAACTCTATATTCAGCATACGGGTGAAGAAATCTGTCCTTTTTCGATATGAAATTATAAATTCCTATAACGAACGAACCAAAATAACTCTACTGTGACCTTCGCCTGAAGCCATTACCATAATAGTTGCGTTAACAAAGTGCAAAGTTCGCCATACAAGGCACATTTATACCCCTTGGTATTTATTTATACCCATCGTTTGCCCCATAGTATTTAAATTTAAATAGATGAAATCTATAAGTTACCTAGACATAGCGTACCTAAGAAGTGTTAAAAATTCCAAATTGAATCGCTGATTAAAGTTTACTTAGGGATGGTAAATACGGTACTCTTCGGGGATTTTTTTATAAGAGGGGGTTGTCAAAAATACAATTTTGTTGCAGTGAACACATTTACTGAACCTTTTTATTTAATTCTGTATTTTTTTTGTACGGCTCAAATCAACTATTCAGTTCACAATTTGATTTAAATATCCATGAATTTATTCACACTTAGGCTGAAATCTATAGACTGAACTGTCACTCTGCCCATACTCAAGACAGGGTTAAAACGAGATAGATTTATGTCAGAGCATATTTGCGTCTCGTTTTAACTCTTAAAGTCCGAGCTGAGTCAGAGCATGCTCTATAGATCTTAGCAGGGTCTTATTAAGAAAACGCTATATACGCTTTTATAACTTGATTCCGAACGATTGGTAGATTTACCATTACATAAATTTAAATACCGATAAGGGGTATGGGTTGAATTTACACTGCTATACCCCTTCCAAGTTAGCCCACTACCATCTTAGACTGCATCGTTACTTACCATCAGGTGAGATCGCAGTCAAGGGCTATCTTGTCATCGAATAAAAAAATAAAAAAAAAACAGTGTGTAACGACTATTTTTTTTCTGTGATCGAAGGTAACGACACATTTAATAAATAGAACTTATTACACAGTTAATGAATTCCTTAATGACAAAGTTGCTTGCAACCAAACTGCTTTGCTTCAGCTGTCCACAAGATAGATAACCTACGTATTGTAACAATTTTTGTTTTGAAAAGAGCAACTGCTGGCTTGCCGGCTCTTCTCAGCAGAATCAGCATTCCGAACCGGTCGGTGGTACATTTTCGACTTGTCATAAGAGCCACAAGTTGGCCTACATGAAATAAATGATTTTGAATTTTGAAACTTTCCTCGTGGTCCCGCAAAAGGGACATATCATCCCGGCAGTCGGCTGGACCCAGCTGAGAGCGCGCGCTTATTGATTTTGTACTCGTAGGTACAAGGACAAGGCCACCCACACGCCGACGGGATTGTTACACGTACCTTATCTTTACCTTATCTCACGTAACGTATTAGGTACATGTTGTACAGATGTAAGGTAGAGAACATCATTACAACCTGACACCTGTACAATTTATTGAATTTTTTTTAAGCTATTGCATAGCTTCTATCGCGGGCCTTGAGCGTGGAGACCGAATCCAGAAATTCCTTAACGAAAATAACCTGACACGGGACTCCTCTCACCGCTAGATGGCGTTGATAAAAACTGCTATGCAATAGCTTTACCGCGGCAGTCCCCGAGTGCCACACGTCTTTTTTTTATATTAAAGTTTTAGGCCAAACCTCGGAACAGACAGACGCACAGATACACAGACACACACACGACAAACTTATAATACACTCCAAGAGGTAGAGGTGTGTGCCTGGGGATCGGATCCCAGACCTCGTAAAGGCCGAAGTTTTAACCCCTATACCAGTGATTTTCAAAGTGGTCTAGATGGACCCCCAAGGGGTAAAAAAATGTCGGTTCACAAGTTGTAAGTGGTCCACGAAAATTTATCTGGTTTCGATAGTAAAAAACAAAAATGTTGAACTTGTCTGGAAATGGATCAGATAGCCTGTTTCTTTCTTTAAAACCTCCCTCAGTTATTTTAAGCTTGCATAAGACCTATCTGATTTTCCATAGATCTAATATTCACAAATTTTTTGACGAGTTTTGGGAATATAGTAGAAATGCAGCAGCAGGGGATCCATCGCAACCAGTAAAATTTTAAAAGTGGTCTACGAGTAAAAAAAGTTTGGAAACTAAACATATAACTGCTGTATGTTTATTTTTAGAAACTAAACATGCAACCTCTCTACTAAAATTTACCAAAAGAAGTCCTTAGTAGCGGCCCGTACATGTGATTATACATGCACTCTACGATGTGTAAGTTTCAACCATGTTTCAACAAAGCCTATTGAAAAGTAACGCGCCAGCCTATATGTTACGGTACTCTCATTACGTATACACGATCTCCCTTTCGACAGAGAAATGACTCTGTCAGCTTAGAAAGGGTAAAATACCTACGAATTTCATAAAACTGCACTCTGCATAAACTAAAATAGGATCCTCAAAATATTAGTA
Source organism: Hipparchia semele (assembly GCA_933228805.2). Classification (NCBI taxonomy): domain Eukaryota; kingdom Metazoa; phylum Arthropoda; class Insecta; order Lepidoptera; family Nymphalidae; genus Hipparchia; species Hipparchia semele. Next base: position 2,766,584 of record OW121725.1, on the reverse strand, counting down.
ATTTTACAGATATTTCCGAGATCATAGAGATTTTTAATGTACCTTTGGATCGAACTCGCGATTTCAGCAAGATAGGGTCTTGTCAAAATTATATAGAATTCTATCTAAATTAAACTTGCCTACCAAAAGCAAGGCACAAAGTAAAAAAATTATATTAGGCTAAGCAAGGGCTAAGCATATATTCCGAATAAAAAAACTAATCTCAAAATGTGTAATGCTCTTTGCATTGAAATAGATTCAGCGTTTGAGCCGTGATTAGTATGATTAATGGTGGTTTACATCACAGAGAGTTAGGGTAAGGTTATGGTTAAGGTTAAATACCAGGAAAAAATTTGTGAAACCAAACAAATTTTTACCAATATTTGATCCCTTTACCTTTATCATGGTGGTATAACTGATAATGACTTATGGACCTCACTTTTCTAAAATTTTTGGAGGCCCTTAGCAGTAACTTAATTTTAACCGCTTGACTTACAATCGCTACTAGTATAATTGATGATGAAAGTATGCGAGTACATTGGCATTTTCTAAGTACTAGACTACAAAGGCTAGGTACAGATAAATGTAGCCCTGAGCTTGTCACGAGCTAGGCTTCCAGGCTATACAGGTCTGCGCATGCGTCAGCATCGATCTAAACCCCAACCTCGACTCCCTTCGCGTAGGAAGGCTCCACATCGCCCGAATAATTCATTTTGTTGCTCAATGGAAATATCCGCTGATGCTACTCGAGTACCTACTCATAAATCTGCCAAACATTTATTGGCCTAATTTTTTTCTCTGGTTATGATTTTTGCAAAGTGATGAATTAATGAATTTTGAAAAAGATGGCTCAGTTCCATAATGTTCGTTTTCAAGAAATCCCGTGCCTTCTCTTTGATTTTCCAGGTAGAAAAGAACCGTATATTCTTCCTCAATGTGCAAGCCTACCGAAATCGGTTCAGCAATTAAGACGTGAAAAGGTTACAAACAGAGAAGAGTTACATTTCCATTTACATTAATATGGATAAGTTGGACGTAGTTACGCAAAAAGGATAGGTACAACTCACAAAATATGACAATAAAAAGTTAACCTGGAGTTTTCACTCCATAGTTCAATAGAGATACCTAATATGAGAAATGTTTTATGGTTTAGAGCTTTCGAACACTGATTTTTTTTCTGTGATCGAAGTTTAGATCCTTTTTGCATAACTTCGTCCAGTTGCACTTCCAAAGATTCCAAACAGATGCGTGTGAAGCAGATATTCAGTGCGTTTTGAATCTGCCTAGCATCCATCAGTGAATAATTTTCGGAACTACTCTCTCTAATTTTTCCGCAATTGATAGTGAAGTAGTCAACTGGTCAAAAAGTGGACTGTTGACTTTTGGAAATCTTATGAGTGTTTTTGTGCAAACCATTTCCTCTGGATTTCCGTATTCAGCGCCATGGCAGTAGGCACCTACCTGAACCAAACAGTCCGACCAATGATGGCTGTGAAGAAGTAAATAGTTTGTGGAAAGATTAAAGGGGTTTTTGTTTTTGCCTAGTCGTGGGAGAGTCTAGTATTGATTAGATAAGTGATAGCTGTTATCTGCTTCGATGTACTTAAATAACGTATCCATCTATTCCGTAATAATTATAAAAACTGGCTACGTCGACCCTTATGTGCATTAAATAGCATTATGACCAAATTATGACAGTTGTCTGGGGGAAAAGTAAATGGACAAAATGAATCTTGAATTTCATCATAATTCCATGACAGGGCTTGGTTATCATTGGTCAGCTGTGTTAATTTGTGTAAGGTATCTACAGAATAGGAAAGACTACTGGTATGTGAAATTATCCATTATGTATGAAGGAAACTGGGATAGACGGCGTTTATATACACTCAATGGCAGTTAAGGAAGAGAAATGGACAAAAGGAAGCTTCAATCTGATCACTAATCTGGTTAGGAGTCTTGGTCGTCATTGGATAACTTAGCTATCAAACAATGTTTTGAAAGTGAAGAATAGGAGATTGAAAAGGCCTTAATGAAAGCCAAAATGCCGAAGAAAAATTCCGGTTGCGTTTTCCCGCTAGATTTGCCTTGAAGGGGGGAAAATCTTTTTGCGTCTCCCATGAGTCATCTTTAAGCTTTGTTGTACCTCGACTTCACTCATTACTCAACATACTTTTGATTTCGAAATGGTTGATCCGATTTTGACGGAAATCTCATAGAATATGGCAGATATAAATTTATAGAAGGAGTGACTAATGCTACTATTTACCCGACTTTCTAAAAAGGAGGTCGATTTGCGGTATTCTTTTATTTATTGATAGAGTTTTGCCAGTTGGTTCAATAAAAATTTCTTGTTCAAATTGTCAATCTTGACGATGCAAGGGTACTGCCCGCCCAAACTGTGGGGACTTAGGAACTGTCGTTTATGAATTGTTTTTGTAGTTCAAAGTAGACTTCATCATTAAATCAACGTGCCGCCAAGCGATTCAGCGTTCTGGCACGATTGTGAGTAGAAACCGATCAGGGGTATGGGTTGAATGCACACTGCCATGCCCCTTCCAAGTTAGCCCGCTACCATCTTAGACTGCATCGTCACTTACCATCAGGTGATCGCAGTCAAGGACTATCTTGTCATCCAATAAAAAATCTCCAGGCCCCAAGTCCTCAACCCTGACGCTGTAAGGCAAGGCACTCCTAAACCGTGATTATTTGGGAACCGTCTTTTTTGATTTCGTATTATAAGTTTGTATAGACTTCAACATTAAAGTAATCCAACTTTCAATTTCCAAATTCTGATTTTTCAAAAAAGATTCCAAAAGAAACTGCGAAACCGTCGCGACGCTTGCTTGGCTTCGACATACGTGTATAAACAAAAATTATTTAGGTGCACTTTGTATTGACTTTTGAAGTCTGTATTTTGAAAAGCATATCTCTCCCGGAACAACGATGAGTTTCCACTTTCCACAAGCTTTTATAAAATAACCTAAATTCATGCGGACGTAATCGCGGGCATCATCTAGTTGATAACATTGCCATCAATGAGTCCAATTTATATCGGTTGGACGGTCTATAGGTTTCCTAGTTACGTATCAATAAATACCAAAGCAGGCTAGGTACGTCCACTTAAAAATTGGAGAACGGAGAAGGGTTGGTGGAGGCGATCTCGGCAAAGCGGAAGGACGGAGGCGGGAAGGGGGTGCAGCTGCCGGTGCATCGCGGACGGTGAGGCGAGGGAGCAGGGGGGCCACACCGCCCCCGACCCGCCCCGCCCCGCGCCGGCCCATTGCCAAGTTCAATGCCAAGGTCATGCGCGAGCGAGTGCGCTGTGCGACTGCGCGCCGCAATGCAGGAGCGGCCGGCGACGCGGCCCGCCGTCACTCTCAGTACCTAAGCGACGACGCCGCATACCGCAGCGCGGAACCGTCTTAGACCCCACACACTCACCGAACCGCCAAACACTCCCAGGAAGTCCCAACACCCACGCCAATCAAACCGCATCTTCCTGGTCTTGGCCAAGTGATTGTAACATCCACGTGTGTTTAACGTCCGTCAGTAAACGGTGGTCCCGTGACCACCATGTGCATTCAAGAACATAAGAAGACCGGCTCCAGTTATGCAATACCTGACAATTCGCCGGTAAGCTATAATATCTAACTCTGCTAGTTCCGTGATGGTTTGTGACTTGCATCCTTTTCGTTCGAAACGTTTCCCACTCATTTACCACACTGACAATAAATCGGGACAAATTGGAAATTTACTGAAGGTAATTGTAATTGATTTAAACTTTCCACCTTCAAAATTTAAGGAACGACTTCATATTTTGGTATTAAATACTATCTATTTTAAGTCAAAAAATTAAGGCATCTTGTAAACCGTAGCCATATTTGTTTAAGGTATTAGACGTAGCTGAAAGGTTAGGTCTTAGCTAGCTAGCCAACAGTTTGCATTCGTGGCGGTTTTCATGAATAGTTTGCAAACGTTTTTCTTATCCATTTGGTGCACATTGTTTTACAAAATTTTGAAATTACTGTAACAGAATAACTAAAAGTAGCGGCTGGAAAACTTTTTAATGATAGTAACGAATAACGATGTTATATAGTATGGATTTTTCTGATTTTATGGGAGCTAGGGACTGTACATAACAAGAATATGGGGCATAGTTTTGAATTATTTTCTAATAGTTTATTTGAATAAAAGCTATTCTATTCTTGATATTGTTGAACCTACAGATGAAAGAAAGCTGATGTCAAAAAAATTGTTACTAAAGACGAAGTACATATTTAAAACACAAATCAGGCATTAGGATGTATCTTAACAAATAAAGTTTTTGGACAAAAAGACAGCGCTCGGAATGCCGAGAAAACTATTTCAAGTTTTGCTTTCAAAATGGCAGCCAAAAATTTTTCAAGCCCATCAAGGCCTCAAGGGCATCAAGAATAAGGGCTCAGAGACTGATACATTGCGTCGTATCCTGTTGTGGAGTTGGCAAAAAATATCGAACACACAAGTTCAAGGCGATCGGGTGATCCCAGACGGCGACGCTAGCTAGCTTTGGTGAGCCTTTAGCAGGCAGTATCGTGTGAACACTATGCTCGAACATAATAGTTATAAGCATAGGTACAATTTAATTAAACAATAATAGTGACTATCCACCTCTACCTTTATAGCTGTACAATTTATTTCTTGTTTTGGTGATGCTTTAGCAGATTGTCTCGAAGGAACACTATTTTGTGTCCGAATATAATAGTTTTAAGCATACATTTTAAACAATAATAATGACTATCCAGCACATACTTACAGTTAGATCTTTATAGCTATGTTTAGCTATATAATTTATTTCTAGTTTTGGTGAGGTTTTAGCAGTCGTCTTGAACGAACACTATATTTTGTATTCGAACATATAGTAGTTTTAAGCATACAATTTGAACATTAATAGTGACTATCTAGTCCTATATAATATAGTTAGACCTTATTTCTAGCTTTGGTGAGGCTTTAACAGGCTGTTTCGAACGAACTACTTTTTGTTCGAACATAATAAATAGTTTCAAGTGTAGTATAATTTAAACAATAATAGTGATTAGAAGCATACAACGTAAGGAAGTAACAAACCTACACACACGCACACATACAAACTTTCACCTTTATAATATTAGTATGATAATTTATTTCTAGCTTTGGTGAGGCTTTAGCAGTTGTCTCGAACGAATACTACTTTGTGTTCGATTCGAAAATAATAGTTTTAAGCACACCTATGTGCTTAGACCAAAATTAACATTAAGGCAACAAATTACGAGGGTCATTCCATTGAAGGTTTTACATGAGATTACTGCAAAATTGACATAATGTATTGTTCTGTATTTCTTGAATTTTATTGAAGGTAATACTTATATATCATAAAAACCAGCCGGATTTGTAATATTATATGCTAACAAAGAGCTAAATCTAGGTACGTTACAGAACATAACTTAGGTAATGGCATGAGTGCCAGTTGAACATGTTGCGTATATCATAAGCGACTTAAAAAGTAGGATTTCAGTTTTTTCTTAATATTACGAGGATTAATATGCTCCCGTACATCAATGAGTGACGCAAAAACCTACTTATTCGAGAAGAAACATTGATTTACATGATAGTGTTGGAATTTTTATTACTTAAAGTAGCTGAATTCTTAATAACTCATGATTTTGAGATTCAGATCCAGTATTATGACAGAAGCAACACCGAAACGCGAAATATTACAGTTACTTACTAAAAAAAATTATTTATCCTTAAATGCCAATTTTTTTAGATACTTATTTGTAAAGGAGGATGATATGACTAGCTTATAGCCCGCGACTTCGTCCGCGTGGTGTTAGGTTTTAGAAAATCACGCAGAAAAGCTCTGTCTTTCCGGGATATATGGTAGCCTTTGTCACCCTACCAGAATATACCCATGATAAAAATCACTCCGACATAATTGCTCCGTTGCTGCGTGATTGAAGGACAAACAAACACATTTGTATTTAAAATATTAGTAAGGAAATAAGGATTGATATAATATACAATTTTATCTTTCCAGACGACAAGGGATAAATTAATTGAACGAGCGAAGCGAGTTCTCTGAGTCAACTAGGGCGCTTGCCTACTAGACAGAGAAGTGTGTCCGTCTAAATGTCTGTCAGAGCCCTATAACTTCTGAATTACTGAATATTAGAACGTGAAACTTGGTTGAAAATTCAGTTATATCCTGTACTTGAACAACAAATACTAAAATTAGATAAATGTTATAAAGAAACGAAATTATTTAATTTTAATGCGCCATCTATTAGCATTATTGTGAAGCTAATAGCTTCACTATAATGCTAATAGATGGCGCTGTGTCAGTAAAACAGTTTTATGTCAACTATTATTTTTTTTATTGCGTCTAATGTTAAAAGTTAATTATTACAATATATAATTAAAACTTTTGGGAATTATGGGATATCGCGAGGTCTCAGTTCGGGGCGAACCACTAGTATTATACAACTAAGTATTTTTTTTTCTTTCGTTTCGCAAAAATGTTTCGGAATAAGTTTTTTTATCAAAGACGTCTTTTACACGTGTATTTTTTATCTGATAAACCGATATAATTTACAGTAGAGCTAGGTATTTAGAGGTAGAAAACTGAAATTAGGGATTCAGTAGGTACATTGATCCTGAGAAGCTCAGAGTTGGAATTTTTCATCGGTATTTTCGCGATTTGGACAATTTTCATTTCTTATTTTTTTAATGAATTGCAATGGGAATCGCGTATCTATCGTGTCTCAACTTGATTTAAACTGAAATAATATGTAAACGTAAAAAAATCTTTTTACAAAACCGACTTTAAACGCCACTACAGAGTAGATCAAATTTTGCCTATAAAAGAAGAGTTCCCTCGATTTCTCCAGGATTCCATCATCACATCCTGACCTGATGATAATGGTACCACCTGGGAATTATACCCAAACAAAAAACGAATTTTCCAAATCGGTCCAGGCATCTTCGAGTAATCGGGGAACATACATAAAAATAAAAAAAAAATAAAAAAAGGATTCCAACGAATTGGGAACCTCCTCCTTTTTTGAAAGTCGGTTAAAAACAAGAAATTGCAAACAATTTAATTCCCGGGGGACCTTTAATCTTCTGGGATCAAATGTACCTATGCCTTTCAGCCCGATGAGTCTAGAGATTTGAACAGTTAGCCACTTTTTCCTTTTATAATATGTTTAGATTAGCTTTTGCCCGCGGCTTCACTCCCGTTAAGTTCGCTTTTTCGAACCTCTATTTCACCCCCGTAGGGGTTGAATTTTCAACTCTTAGCAGATCCTTTCCTAACGGATGCCTACGTCCTATTAAGTAGGTATGCCAAGTTTCAGTCTGATCCGTTCAGTGGTCTGAGCTGTGTGATAGATCAGTCAGTCAGTCACCTTTTGTGTATTCAGAGATATATAATGAGTAATAGGTACAATTCAATTTAACTAGTGGTTCGCCCCGAACTGAGACCTCGCGATATCCCATAATTCCCAAAAGTTTTAATTATATATTGTAATAATTAACTTTTAACATTAGACGCAATAAAAAAAATAATAGTTGACATAAAACTGTTTTACTGACACAGCGCCATCTATAGTGAAGCATTATAGTGAAGCTATTAGCTTCACAATAATGCTAATAGATGGCGCATTAAAATTAAATAATTTCGTTTCTTTATAACATTTATCTAATTTTAGTATTTGTTGTTCAAGTACAGGATATAACTGAATTTTCAACCAAGTTTCACGTTCTAATATTCAGTAATTCTTGACATATGGCTCAAATTAAAATCTCCACTTTGAAACCCCCCCATTTGGTCAATTTTTAGGGAAAAATTAAAAAAAATATATTTTTGTACTCTGTTCAAAGTCGTCTTTAAAAAGATATATCGCAAGTCTATGTAGAGCAACAAACAAGATTTTACCTCAAATACGCTTCTATGAGAGCCCCCCTGAAATAAAGCTTTTTATATTTTTTTATACAATGTTCGGCTGAAGGCCATCAGTTTACATATTATATTTAAATTTGAAGTAATTACGTTCAGTAATTCAGAAGTTATAGGGCTCTGACAGACATTTAGACGAACACACTTCTCTGTCTAGTAGGCAAGCGCCCTAGTTGACTCAGAGAACTTCGCTTCGCTCGTTCAATAATATAAAACGCTTAAAATCTAACATAGCAGTGATCGCGTGCCAACCAAATATTAAAATTGATGACTGAAACATTAATTCTAAATTCAAATTCACTATTATATTTTGCCGCTATAAGCCTGGCTGTAAACATCCGGAATTCAGAAGACCATCGTCATGTTTGAAATATAAGTGCCACCAACTTATAGATAGATAGATAGATAATTAATATTGCTGCAAACACACAAGTTATACACACCTATAGTCAATTAATGTACGGTGCAAAGGCGGTCTTATCGCTTTAAGCGATCTCCTCCAAACAACCTTAAAAAGTTTAAAAGAATTTACTGATGGTTTATGGGAAAGTGCAAAAAATTTTATATAATTTACATAAAAAGTATTATAGGTACTAAATATTAGATAGATTAGATAGCAAAGTTAATTTTTATTACGAGTGCCTAGTTTGAACCCCGAGCGGGCGAACAACTTTTCACCTCACTAGTTCAAAAAGGGCGCCTTTGCTGTCTAAAATCAGTGAGCAAAAGTCGTTTTTACTCACTCATTGAGAAAAAATGTTGTCTCAAGAAAAGTTCAGTACTTTTTCTCTCTGAGTGAGCAATAACGACTTTTGGTCACTGGTTTTAGACAGCAAAGGCGCCCTTTTTGAGCTACTGAGATGAAAAAGTCCGTTTTCTTTTAATTTTGTGTCGCAAAAGATTTCCTTAAACGCTACATCACATTCGTACATACAAGGCTAAATGACTAATCAATTAATCAACTTTGCGCATAACGTGTACCTACCTACTTTAATAATTCGCTACCTTTGCTTGGACATTTGGTTTGTTATTAAATTCAACAAGTCTCCTGAATACGAAAACCATACCAATATTGTTCATTATTTGATCTAAAACCGGATCGGACGTCGTTGTAGAGCTAATATTTCATTGAATCTAAAGATTCTAATGCATGAAGTCGTGTCGCCTCGGCAGTGGCGTAAGCGTTTGAGGCCCGTGGCAAATTTATCGGATGGGGCCCTCCCTCCCAAAGAATTTAATTTATATCCATTTTAATTTTGAAAACGATCACTAGCCGTAGTCACAGGAATGGCTATAAATGTTAGAATCCTCTTGTGCTTTCGGCCCTCTCTGACTGGGGGCTCCTTCCTACTGGAGACCCGTGGCATTTTGCCGTCTTGCCACCCTATTGTTACGCCACTGCGCCTCGGAGAGCGCGTAAAGATGTCGGATCCTGCGCCTGTTCTCTCTCCGGTCGTGTCGAATTTCCGTCCCATCGGACTATAAGAGTGAGGGAATAAAGAGTGCACCTGTGTTTGCGCACACTTGTGCACTATAATATCTCCCGCGCAAATGTCTAATCTCTGCGGAGACCGGTCGGGGGCACTTGAAAAGCAGTCTCGTTTTAGCTCTGTCTTGGGTCTGAGCGGAGTGAGGGTGCGGTCTGTAGATTTCACTTAGTGTTACTCAAATTTTGTATCTTTTTATTTGTGTGAGCTGAATAAATGTTTATTTATTTATTTAAAAGTTACACGGCCTCTGAAAACCGATGATTTGCTAGTATTTAGTAGGTAACTAGCTACTTATCGCGAACAACCTTCACGAGGAATAATAAAACAACTTCGCATAGTGGCTGCACGGCACAGAGCATGCGCTATCAACAATATCAGCTGACGAGCGCGTCACGCTGACGTATGTTCCAACATCCAACATGGCGGACAAGATATACTTATGTTTCCATGATTTTATGTTTATTTACGTTTTGAACCTACTTATTAGTCATGGAGTAGGTATATTGGTGTATTTACAATTTAGGCTTGGCTTTACATTTTCTATTTAACAACTGCCTTTCTGATCTATTATAATGGATTTTATTTTGTTACTAGCTGATTCCCGCGACTTCGTCTGCGTGGAAAAAGTTTAGAGTGACTTGCTACAATCCGCGAGAAGTTATGTCCTCTATCTCCGATAATATTTAGTAAATCTTCACCAAAATTGGACAAAATATTTCTAACAGTACACAATCTGCACTAATATTATAAAGCTAAAGAGTTTGTTTGTTTGAACGCGCTAATCTCAGGAACTACTGGTTCGAATTGAAAAATTCTTTTTGTGTTAGATAGTCCATTTATCGAGGAAGGCTTTAGAAGTTTAGGCTATAAAACATCACGCTGCGACCAATACGAGTGAAGCATCAGTGAAAAATCGCGATCATAATAACAGAAATTGACGCGGACGAAGTCGCGGGCAACAGCTAGTTTATAATAAAAAAAAAAGAATTATCAAATTTTAAATTTCCCGCGACCTTTCAGTTTTCAGTCCACACCTTTAACCGTTGGACTATTGAGGCTTAAAGAAACCTAAATTCAGCTATTGTTTTTTTACTATACACCTACTATCCTACAATACTTATTGTACACGTTCCAACTCATTTTAGAACAATGCGAAACCGCAGCAAGCATTTGCGTCAGTACATTTTAAAACTACTGAATAATATAAACTTATGGTTTTAATCGTTTCTAATAGCTGTAAGTTACGGTCGTAATAGCATCGTAATAGTTGATTTACGAGGTCTTAAGTAATTAAGTATTATTATTTCCCAAAATTACGAGGCTCATATACATTAGACGTTTAGAAGACTAAGCAATAAACATGTATTCAAATATATATCCAAATGCAGATTCTGCTGAGAAAAGCCGGTAAGAAACTCAGCAGTTGCTCTTTTCAAAAAAAAAAAAAAATTTTTTTACAATAGGTAAGAGAATTATGCTATGTATATTGTATACACATACAGTGCTTCCACAATGAAGCTTCAAAAATGCATACGTAGGTACACACAATCCAACGCATGTCAAAACGGGTAGACAAAGCAGACCCGTTTCCGTTGGTGGCACCTTACTTCCCTGTAGTGCCTGTATAAATACATAAATATATTTGAACACTTTCAACTATTTGCGCTTCACCGTACTAAGCGAGTGAGGGAATAGAGTACGCCCGTTCTTGTGCATATGCGCAACCACTCGTGCACTTTTCTTGTGTGGTTGACTAGTCTGTTAAGATAGGACGCTATGGCCGGAAAATAACGTTCACCATTGGCCTGCCTTGGTAGCATGGGCGGGAGAAATTTTATCCCCGGGAAAAGGATAAAACGTTTATCCCCTCGCTTAGCTTTATCCACCCGTCGAGCATGGGCACAGCGGTAGAAATAACACTCAGTGGATATATTTATACAAATATACATCGCATTCTCCTCTGTCGCCATGCTTTAGCATAGGGAAAAGATAATTTTATCCCCTGTCAGTGGATAAAATCGGGGGATAAAACTTTTATCTCCTGCCCATGCTACCAGTGCTGGAGAAAATTATTAAATTTCGGATAAGGGGTAGTAAAACTCATACGTGAAGCGGGGCAGAGGGTAGTAAATAGGTAGGTGAGGTGAGGTGAGTCAGCGAAAACGAGGTCACTTCTCTGTAGTGCCTGACATTGCAAAGGTTACCGTTTATTACGTTTACCCCTTTTACGTCAGAGCAGAGTAACGTTTACGTGTTTACGTAATGAACAGTTAACTGCCTCGTTGGTCTAGCTCTAGTGGTGACAAGGTGCCGGGTTCGACTCCCGGGTCGAGCCAACAACTGTATTGGATTTTGTCGAAATTCTCATAACTACTAGCCCGGAGTTGGGAAATTGGTTGTGTATCACACCGTACCAGAGAGCACGCAAAGCCGTCGGTCCTGCGCCTTATCTCGTTCCGGTCGTGTCGTATCTCCATCGGACTATGAGAATAATGGATTAGAGCGTGCACCTGTGTTTGCGCACGCACTTGTGCACTATAATATCGCCCGCTCAGATGGCTTATCTCCTCAGAGATCCCGCCCATAATTTGTAAGTGTGTTCCTCAGTTTTTCCGGGATAAAGTGACAGCTATGTCACTCACCAAGTCTTCGCGAAAATAACGTCGATCCGTTGTTCTTTTGCTGCGTGATTGAAGGACAAACCAATAAACAAACTCTTTACCATTTCAAATTTTGCCACATTTTGTATTGAAATAGCCTTTTGAACATTACTCGACAAAAAATGGTGAAATCAGCACTTGGTACTATTGGAACGACATTTTTTGAATTTCGAATTTTAAGGGGATGAAAAGCGTGTGGCTGTTTCCATATATTTTAAAGGAAACCCAAAATTAACCTTAAATGCTTGCACGTGCTAGGCTTGCGAGATTCATTATGTATACCTACAGACATAGTGCAAGAGGCAGTGCCAGTTGTATAAAACAGCTCTATAACCTTTCTTAATTGCCTTCACTAAATAAATACAGATTATATAACTAAAACTAACTTATATAACTAACTATTTTTGTCAAATGTTTGACAAAAAGGTACATAATATTTTTGGCATACTTGATTAAATGATAACTAGTGGTTCGCCCCGAACTGAGACCTCGCGATATCCCATAATTCCCAAAAGTTTTAATTATTTATTGTAATAATTAACTTTTAACATTAGACGCAATAAAAAAAATAATAGTTGACATAAAACTGTTTTACTGACACAGCGCCATCTATTAGCATTATTGAGAAGCTATTAGCATTTAAAATTAAATAAATTCGTTTCTTTATAACATTTATCTAATTTTAGTATTTGTTGTTCAAGTACAGGATATAACTGAATTTTCAACCAAGTTTCACGTTCTAATATTCAGTAATTCTGAAGTTATAGGGCTCTGACAGACATTTGGACGTACACACTTCTCTGTCTAGAAGCAAGCGCATTAGTTGACTCAGAGAACTCGCTTCGCTCGTTCAAAAAATTACCGAACTTCGCCCGGCTAGAAGCAAGTCAATCGCATAAGAATTCACGATCTTAATACATGCATATTGTGCATAGTTTGGTAGAGACTAGGGTAGAGTTTAGATACAAGTTAAAAATAAAATCGACTTTGATGAAAGCTTAATCTTCTTTTTGAAGTGCCTCATCTAATGAAGGCCACTGTTGCTCAGAATAAAGATCAGGTGTTATTATTAAACCACTAGCGCATGTTCTTCAGCTGATGTCCTTGGCCATCCCATGCCTTTATAAAATGCTTAAATAGAAACTCAGTAATAATATCTTCAATCATGCACGTGTTTCAAATACCTTGTGGCATATATTGGACGAGAGTTGGCAACTCAAAATGTAACACAATGTAAAATAAATTCCTTATGTATCTAATTTGTTGTAATATTTGAATAACTATATTATATTACTTCGATTGTTATTTAGCGGAACATTTTGAATTTTAATATTATCCTTACCAAAATAGCCCTAAACTTAAAATGGATTTAGGCCTACAATTGATAAAAAATAATTTTAATAATGGACTGATATAATATAAGATAGGTAGATATTATTCAAACGGGATCATTTTCATTCTCGAGATTTGAACATGTAGGCCAATTTGTGGCTCTTATAACAAATCCAGAATCTACCACCGGTTCGGAAAGCTGATTCTTCTGAGAAGAGCCGGCAAGAACCTCAGCAGTTGCTCTTTTCGAAACAAAAATGTAGCTTATCTATCTTGTGAATATTACAATTTACAACCTATCTATATTTACCGAATAGGACTGGTTGGCTATAAGTAATAATTGTGCTTAAGTTTGGGGAGCGCGGGTGTCCGTCTGTAGGTTTATTGTCCTATAGTAGCCTCTTAACCTAACAAAATACAATCTGGTGGGAGGCTTTGGCCGTGGTTAGTTACTACCCTACCGTTAAAGACGTACCGCCAAGCCATTTAGCGTTCCGGTCCGCGAAGGCTTGTAGAAACCGATTAGGGGTATGGATTTAATCTATACTGCAAAACTCCTTCCAAGTTAGCCCGCTACCATTTTAGACTGCATCGTCACTTACCATCAAGTGAAATCGCAGTCAAGGACTATCTTATCATCGAATAAAAACAAAAATTTACCTTCGCAATTTTTGTCACCAGCTCTCACAGTATTACACAGGTTTCATGTGTGCACTATCCATGCAGTGTGAGTGCAGCTTGCACATGCGCCGTAGGGCGGGAGGCGGTGCGGGGAGGGGGGGGGGGGAGGGCGGCCGGAGACCTTGAACGCGCCTAGCAACACCGCTGCCAGCGTTTGCTTATTTATTTCTGTTTTAACTCGTCTGCACTCTGCACGTTGGCTGGCAATTTTTGAACGTTTTATGGAGTCTATTATAGGGTTGTCGAGTGAGGGAAAATCACTAGTATCGTTCAGAAGTCGCTAGTAAATATAGGTATATCTTGTATAGAAGCAGACGTTACACTTTGTGAAACAAGTGTAAATTGAAAATTTAAAACATCCTCGACATCTGAAATTTAAAAAAATAAAAGATGTAATTCGCCATTTTGTGGTGGTGGCCATCTTGGATTTGAAATTTGTCATAGTGTCATATTCTACTAGTCAAGCCCTTTCATCTGATACCCATATTGAGAGAGTTGTGAAAAAATGTGTAATTGTTATAAACCGACAAACAAGAAAAATCTGTAAGACAAAAACCAGCCATTCGCGCTACACTTTGTTGCTTCTACAGGACATATAGAAGAGACGATGGAACAACACAACACCACCACGCATCACCACACAAACTCTTCGAAAAACACTCTAAGTAGGTAAGGTTGCGCCCCGATACCGGGGCATCCTCAGACGATGTTGACTCAACAATGCAATGTGCAATCAATTTACAATCCCTTCCAATATTATAAATGCGAAAGTTTTTCTTTATCAAGGAGACAAGAAATTTTAAACAAATAAACTTTTTCTTTCAAAAATTTTTCTTTGCCAAAATTTTACGTATAAATTCACCCAAGTAGATTCGTGAGATCTTTTTTATGCCCGCCATTCGCATCTTTGACAGCTCCCTCTAAGGAATTATGTTCGTTAATTGAGGAATTATAAGGGTCTGACAGACACTCGGACAGATAAAAAGACAAAACTGGTCAAGTTGCACTTACTTGTAGATTTAGTACGAGTAGATCTACTTGTAATAAATTTACGCTCCCATCGCTCGGCCAACAATTCGAGGTACCTACAAAGTTCTGGGGTACGCGAGAGTTTAGTTCGGGGCGCAGCACTAAGCACATTATTCCTCAACCATTTTTACGTCGCGATCCAAGAAAAAGTTAAAAAGTCAAGTAAGCCTTGTGACGGACGAGTCGGAATAACTATATTATTAGGTCTAATAATATTTTAATGAATGGAGATTACACAATGGTTATTCTTTTATTATTTTTATGAAACCACCAATCCAATTTCTGACCCGCACGGCTAGGGTCTGAAACGCTCTTCCAAGATCTATATTTCCTAACACGTATAATTTGGGTTTCTTTAAAACAAGAGTGAATAGGCAAACGCGTTACAAAGCGCGTTACACCTTAGACCACATCATCACTTTCAATCAGGTGCGATAGTGGTCAAGCGTGCGCCTATAATGTAAAAAATAAAAAGACGTGTGGTATTCGGGGACTGCCGCGGTAAAGCTAATGCATATTTTATCAACGCCATTTAGCGGTGCCATCTAGCGAGATGGCGTTGATAAAAAATGCGCCATCTAGCGGCTCACCGAAATTCTGGATTCGGTCTCCACGCTGGCCCGCGATAGAAGCTATGCAATAGCTTAAAAGCCACTGAAAATCTAAGCTAGATAGAATAAAAGAGTCCTACTTTAAATAACATTTTACAAAAAATTGAACCGACAATAGAAGCAAGTAAAAAGGGAAAAATAAAATATAAATATTTTTAGTCTGACTAACTATGCTCCTAAACTAATGTAACGTAAGTAACATGAGTCGGAGATAAACTTTTTAAAAGCTAAACTACGAGCTGTATTTTTTAAGCATAGCGAACGAGCTGTATTTTTAAGCATGGCTACGAGAGAGCTCATCGCAAATTGAACGATGGACGGTGCACCGTATAATTTGGCCCCTTGAGTATATTTTGGCCCTTGTAAGTTGTAACATCTATCTGTTGTGGTAACCCTGAGCAGGCGGGCGGGAATTTGACCTTTTGTGCACATTTAGTCAGTTGCCCGGCCCTCACAGGCGGGAGTTAGTACGGATTGTCATCAATGTCGCCTCACGACTCCTTTTGTTGTTTCGCAAATTACTCGCAAGATAAGTGGGAGGGTCGTAACTCGTATCGCGTGAGATTTTGTCTTATCGCGTCTTTTGCACGTTTCCCTTAGTTACCTACTATGCAGAGATCTATAGAGCATGCACTGATTGAAGCATCAAGAAATTTTCACAGAATGTGTATTTTTCTATTGCCACTATAACAACATTATCTTTTTGCTCAATCTTAATAATAGCTGGTACCTATTAGATCTTGTACGGAATCCTTCGTGCTTGTTCAGAGTCGCACTGGGCCGTTTTTATAATGAAAGCTTCGTTAATGTCTACAAGAAATATGCTCTCCCGGGTCTGCCCTTTGACATTTCCGTGGGCGTCAGGAAGCGCATGCGTACATCCTGGCGCTCCCCCCTTCCCCTCCTAACCTCTTCCATCCTCACCCCTGGCGTGGGCAGATGACGCAAAAGCCTGAGAGTCCTATATTTAGGATACTGGCAGTGCCTTGAAATCTCAAACATGGCATTAGCAATCGATAAAGTTTCTAAAGATATTGAACATCCGAACAAAAAGTTTGTACCTACACAGGCTACTTTTTATCCCGGAAAATAAAGTTCCCGCGGGATTTAAAAGCCTCAATCCACGCGAACGAAATCGCGGGCAGCACCTAGTATTATAAATGCGAAAGTTTGGATCTATGGACGGATGGATGGATGGATGTTTGTTTGTTAATCAATCACACCGCAACGACTGAACCGATTTGGCTGAAATTTAGTACAGAGGTAGAGTATAGTCTAGAATAAGACTTTACTTTTCATCCCAGAAAATAAGAGAGTTCCCACGGGATTTAAATACCTCAATCCACGCGAACGAAGTTAGGACTAGTAGATAATAATGTACTTACACTTAAACCGGTCACAACGGTCAGTGAGAGTAAAGAAATCTCCATAGAAATTAGCCCTCTGCGCGGGTGATATTATAGTGCGCACTCTCAAGGTATTCACTAAGCTTCTCTTATAGTTGGATGGGACGAAAATTCCAGTATAGTATAGAGTTCATGCGCAGGACCGACGTCGACGGCTTTGCGTGCTCTCCGGGGCACGGGGATGACAAACCGCCAACTTCCTAACTCCGGGATAGTATTGAGAATTTCTAAATCCAATACATTTTTGACCCGACCCGGGAATCGAACCCGGAACCTGGTCATCCGCAGTCGAACACGCTAACCACTAGACCAACGAGAAAAAAAAGACGTGTGGCACTCGGGGACTGCCGCGGTAAAGCTATTGCATAGCATTTTTTATCAACGCCATCTAGCGGCTCACCGTAGAGGAGTCCCGTGCCAGGTTATTTTCGTTACGGAATTTCTGGATTCGGTCTCCACGCTGGCCCGCGATAGAAGCTATGCAATAGCTTAAAAGTCAAGTGTCAGCGTCATGATATGGATTTTCGCTATAATTTCGCTTTTAAAAAGCAGACGCGAAACTATAGCGAAACTGCCGGTTCTGACGCGAAAAACTGCATCTATCCCTTTCTTAACGCTGCTACAGTTTGAGTTAAAAGGCCATGACGATTAATTTGAAAAGAAACAAGCACACGGGACGAAACGCCTCAAGGGCATCGTCTATTAGCGCGGATGACGGATGACATCATCCGAGCGAGTTGGATGCATCCGTCGATGCATTATTACATGCATAATGCATTTTCTATATCATAAAATATAATTGCATTTAAACACAGATATTGTATGTGTTGTTACTTGTTATGTGTGTAAATAAAAGCGGCCAAGTGCGAGTCGGACTCGCCCATGAAGGATTCCGTAGCAGCAATTGCGGTTTATGATTTATTACGTATTAAAAAAAACTGCATACTAGATCTCGTTCAAACCAATTTTCGGTGGAAGTTTGCATGGTAATGTGGCTGTGACATACGGACGGACAGACAGACAGACATGACGAATCCGTAAGGGTTCCGTTTTTTGCCATTCGGCTACGGAACCCTAAAAACCGGCCAAGTGCGACTTGGAACATCGCACGAAGGGTTCGAAGGGGAAGATCGAACAAAAACAAAAGTTTATTGTATGGTCTCTACGTTCATGTAAACTTCGATTTACCAAACCCCTATTTTACCCCCTAAGGGGATGAAATTTCAAAAATGTCTGCTTATATGTATAGCAATCAGCATGACAAAGTAGCTCGATCCGCCCGATCTTGAATTTTGAATTTTTTCTTTGAGTTTTGATCCGTCCAGTGATTTCAAGCTGTACGTTGATAGATCAGTCACTCAGTCAGTCAGCCACCTTTTATATATTTAGAAGAAAAATAAGATAAAACACACAAAAACGTGTAAATTGTACCTAAATAATTATAATAACAAGCGGATGTACCTACTAGTTTATCGTCAGGGAAATCTTTACAGCAATCTTAGCTTAGCACTGACTCATGTCTTATTACGTAGGTAAGCCATACACCAGGGCCCCAAGTCTGCTATTTTACATGTCATTGTCATTGATCCGCAATACAATTACAATACAATTATCATTGGTCCAAAATTTCGTAGTCTACTAAATTCACAATGGTCGTTTGATTTCTTATAATTGGATTGTAATTCAATCATACCTCGGTATTGCCATTAGCTTAAAAAGCGTTTTCCGAAATGAGTTTCAAAAAAAAACTACATATTAAAAACGTTTATTTAAGCTAGATTCAAAGCTAGATGTGTCAGTGGCAAACCATCGGAAAACAATTGTGACGCCATTGAATTAGTAGACTACCAAAATTGCTAAAAGTAGCAATTGGGATGTCATTGATAGACAATGTAACTACAATTGCAATAGCAGACTTGGGCCCCTGCTAGCTGCTAGATGGAATTACATCCATGGTGAACTACGAGTAGTATCTTATTTTATCTTCTACCCGGTTGGACCGATTTTTATACGACTGCCTGATAAAAGGAGTATATTGTTTTCAGGGTTCATGTATGTATGTGAGTTCGTATATTCCACCATAATTTCTATAAACCTGAACCGATTTTGATAAATGAGGTATCGTTCGAATCCTTAGCTTATTCCGGGTGACATAGGCTAGTGAAAAAAGTTGATGGTGTGAACATGATCCCGCATTAAAGACTAAAGTTGAAAAAAAAATTCGAAAATAAGATTAAATATACATAATCATCATCTAGAAAATGATGAGTAGATTCAAAAAAATTAGAACAATATAGTTCAAAATCAAGTGATTCACAAAAAGTGTCATTAAAAATGCGAATTAGACTCCAAAGGTAACGATACTGTGGTATTTAACTTTTTACTTCGGTTTTTTGCGTAGGCAGTGGTGCTTTTAATTTTTTTAATTATAGCTTGTTATGATCTTTGATTCGTAGAATTTGTCTCCGCTCCGAACAGCAGATTAATTATTAAAATAGAGATTATGAACGTCAGAATTAGCACCGTTATCTATGCAATCGCAAAGTTAAAAATGCATTCCACTGAGACGTAAAGATTAACTTTGTTTATCTTAACGCATCACAGGTTTTATTTTAACTTTTAAGGGCCTTGTAGTCATTAAGGCATTTCATTTATTGTGACAGACACAAACAGGTTTATCGTGTACTGGATCCCTTTGATCCAGCATCCTTAGGGTAAGAACATGCCAAAGATGCCTCACTGCGATACCTCTCGGTCGCGGTTTAGCTCGCTACCTCGATGTCACCTCCATTTAAAACAAATGTATGCAAACAGACGAGCACGAACATGTCGAAGATACCTCGCTGTACCGCGATGTATCGCAGTGAGGTATCCTTCGACATGTTCGCGCTTATTTGTTTGCATCATTTGTTTTACATGGAGGTGACATCGAGGGAGCGAGCTAAACCGGGACCGCGAGGTATCGCAGTGAAGCATCTTTGGCATGTTTTTACCCTTAGAGTAATGATAGCGTTGTGGTTAGGACTGTCGCGGGGAGTCGCGGGTTCGATCTTGAACGTGCGCCTCTGACTTTTTCGGTGTTATGTGCGTTTAAGCAATTAAATTTAAATTACTCCAACGGTGAAGGAAAACATGATGAGGAAACCTGCACTCCCAAGAGTTCTCCATAATGTTTTTTTTTAATATTTTTTTAATATTTTTTTTTTTTTAATATTTTTTATTTTTATTTGCAAGAATATGGGTATACATAAGATCTTAAAACTTGAAGGTGCCGCATATTCAGTCAGGTAATAACTGACATACAAAATTCCAGTTGCTTAAAAACTAAAGATTAAAGTTTATCTTGTATAATGTCATTACACACTGTTTAAGCATAACTTAGACCTATCGCATTCAAAGAATTCATTTAGCGAATAGAAAACATTTTGCGCTAGCCACTTTTTTAGCGTAATTTTAAATTTTTTGTAGGGTACATCTGAGATCTGAGATGGAATTGCATTAAATACTTTTATGCACATGGCATAACAATTTTTCGAGTACATGGCAGTCCTCGCTAGTTTCTTTGGTATTAATCTTTCTTTTTTTCTAGTGGCTCGTGGGAATTGTACAGTAGTCTTATTGAAAAGATGCATGTTTGATTTTACAAATACTGCTAATTCCAGTATGTAGATACTAGGGAGTGTGAGGATTCTTAAAGATTTAAAAATAGGTCTACATGTCTCGTACGGAGCTTTACCCGTCATTGCGCGGATACATTTTTTCTGTGCAATAAATGCTCTCTTTATGTCCGTGGAATTCCCCCATAGCAGTATACCATATTTAAGTATTGAATAAATATATCCATAATATGCATTAAGAACGGTTTTTAGAGTAGATGTTTTTCGTAACTTATTGAGAACATATACAAATCTATTTATTTTATTACATACCACTTCAACATGCGATTTCCAATTACAATGTTTATCTAGTCTGATTCCTAAAAAAGTAATTTCATTTGCTTCTTCAATTTCTTGTTTGCGGTAACTCAGGTTTAATTTAATTTTTCTTTTATTGTTATAATTAGAAAACTGTATAAATTTAGTTTTTGATACGTTAATTGATAAATTATTTTGATTAAGCCATTCTATTATTACTTCAATTTTATTATTCATGTCAAGTTCATCATTATTAATATTATTATAGGAATATGTCAAAATAAGCGAAATGTCGTCAGCATATAAGATGCATTTGTCAGTAATTGTATCTGGAAGGTCATTTATGTAAAGAATAAATAACAAGGGGCCGAGTAAGCTTCCTTGAGGTACCCCAAAGTTATTTTGTTGGGTCGATGATTTATAGCCTGTTAGAATGTGTTCTTTATTTAAGTTTTTAATTTCAACAGATTGCGTTCTCTCTTTGAGATAAGTTCTGAGCCAGTCTAGAGCTGGTCCTCGGATCCCGTAATTTTCGAGTTTACAGAGAAGTAAGTCATGTGACACAAAGTCAAACGCCTTTGTCATATCGAAAAAGACGACTACAGGCAATTTTAAAGAGTCGAGATGGGTGACTACACTGTCAATTAGATTGAAACAGGCGTGTGTGGTAGATTTGTGTTTTTGAAACCCGTATTGTTCTTTTTTAATTATATTAAATTTGTTTAAGTATTCAGTAAGTCTTTGGTGCATTGCTTTCTCATAAATTTTAGAGAAAATTGAAATTAAAGTTATTGGCCTGTAGTTCCCCATTTGCGACTTATCTCCTTTCTTATGAAGCGGTTTTACAATTGAAAATTTTAGAATTGTAGGGAAGGATCCCTCTTCAAAAGAATTGTTAATTAGGTGAGTCAAAATAGGACTAATTTCGTTGGCTACAGCCTTTATTATTCTTGTTGCTATTTCGTCAAATCCTACCGCTGCTGTATTATTCAAAGATTTTATTATTTTAGCCATATCGATTATGCTATAAGGTGTAAGAAATATACTATCGCAAAGCCGTATTTTATTAGTGTTTTTAGTTAGATTGGGTTTTCTATTAGTTAGAGCTATGAGATGATTATTAAAAGCATCAGCAATTTCCTGGGGGTCAGATATTATTTTATCGTTTGCCTTGATCTTTTCTATTAAGTTTCCCATTAAGTTCTTATTTGGCTGTCCTTTTATGATGTCCCAGCTGGTTTTACATTTATTTTTAGCCATTGATAAGCGATTATCGTTACAGCGCCGTTGTGCAGTTGTAAGGCACCTTCTAAGTATTTTCGAGTATTTCGTATATTCATTTTTAGTTGATATAGTTTTATTTTTATAATATTTATATTGCAGCTTTCTTTTCATTTTACTACTTTTCCTTATGCCTTTTGAAATCCATGGCAACTTTGTATGTTCTCAAAGAAGTGTGAAGTCTGCCAATTTGCATTGTTAACTATGGCCTATACCCATTTAGGTATGGTTGGTGAAAACGAGTATTAAACTCCCAATTTAATTGGTTATCATTACTTAAATATAGCAACGTCCTGTTTACAATATAATATTATGCATAAATGAAAATTTTATAAAAATTTAAACCTGTTATCTTTTCAGGAATGCCTGGAGTAGCTAGCCTCGCTGAAAAGGAATTATTTATGTAAGTATTTTCAATTAATAAATTACATTACTTTTTAATAATGGAAAAGTTATATGTAGGTATACAATTTCAAAATCTAGCAAAAAGTCCCATGAATTCACGAAACCACTCATATTCCGCTTTCAGGCCCAAAAATGTATCTTTTCAAGTGTCCAAATCTTTTAAATAAACTAACATTATTTTTTCGTTTGCGCAAATAAAAAAAAAAAAACAAAATTGGACAGCTCTGTAGAATAAACAAAGTCTGAAATCATATTCATTAAAGGCAGGACGTCATTAAGTATCATTAAGTGAACAATACAACCTGAATAATTGAACTAGACGGGCAGGGGAGTTCGGCGAGGCTTTTCGAACTTACTAGAGGCTGTTGTAAAGGGTTGTGCCATAAAATAGAAAGGTTATTGTGAATTATATTGAACGTTATTACTCATACTATTAATATTAATGTCCCGGTCAACATAATCTCTTAAGTATACTAAGTAAGACTAGGTTTAATAATAGGGCTATCACCTTAGGCTTAAATCTACAAAACTTACTCTCACTCTGCTCAGATTTAAGACAGAGTTAAAACGAGACAGATTATCAGAGTATATTTGTGCCTCGTTTTAACTCTATCTTAAATCCGAGCTAAGTCAGAGCGTGTTCTATAGATCTCAATATTAGAGCTGTCTATTTGAGCTAACGCCATTCCAAGTTTCAGTCAAATCGGTTCATGGTTGTGGCGTGAAGGAGTATCAAACATTCATCAATCCATCCATTCATCCATACATCCAGTGGCGTGCACACAGGATAGGCATAATGCGGAAAAATGATATAAAATGGAGAAAATCGCCAGTACGAGTTATAAAAACTTAAGGGTAGGCTTTTTATAATTTGTACAATGCCTACCCTTAAGTTTTTTTTAAATTCGCACCGAAGATTTTTTCCATTTTGTATCATCTGCCTACCTGTAGTACATCCTTTGCACGCCACTGCTGATACATCCATCCTCACAAACTTTCGTCTGTAGACCTATTCTATACCTACCTAATTCTATACCGAACGATCCAAAATAGGTGTAACATTTTTGGATCGTTCGGCATATACCCTATGTTAATACCCTTTTGGCTGTTGTTAGTAGTATAATATAGTTGTAGTTCTGTAACCGATCTCGCGTCATAATTCCGCTCGTTACTCCTCACCTATGTCGTTATCAGCTGTTATCAGTGTATACCTATATGATAGACATGTGTTACAAGAGTCGATGATGTGTTGTCTGGCCTTTACTGTCTGTTTATATACATAAAATGATATACCTATCTACTTATCCATTTATCTAGAGGTATATGTAACAATTTTATGTCTACATTCATTAGCTATATTTTCTTTATTATCTAAATGCATTTTTCGGTTCCTCTAAAAGTTGTTTGAACGTTATAAACGCAGTCTAAGATTAAAGCGGTCTTACAGTATTGGTTCTAGGTGGCATCGTACCGGAACGCTAAATCGCTTAGTGGAATGTCTAGTTACTACACTATCGGCAAGCTGAAGCTTATTTTTATACTAGATCAATGGCCGCGATTTCGTCCGCGTGGATAAAAAGTAGCCTATATCATTAATGGCCCTAAATGTACCTATTTTAGTTTTTTTTTTTGTTTTTTTTGGTTATTTTTGTCGTTGGTTTTTGTCCAAAAATACTAAGATTTTCAAATATAAATATTAGCAGCGACATCTGTTGCTTACTTGTTGCAGCTCGATGTGAAATGTGGACGTAGTTCAATACAAAGAGACAGATGGCTCTTATCTTCAGTAAACGATTAACACGATCTCCGGTAGATGACGTTGTTATTGTGACGTTGAAATTTTTAAAAATATTTTATTTGGTAGTTATTGTGGTTTACCGCAAATAATTTTTCACAAGCAGTTTTCCGATTCGCATTGAATTTCGAAGCATATTAAAAAAAAAGTGTCACTGTCTCTGTCACTGTGTTTTGGATAATGAGTATAGAAAATGAAGACCGGTGGCAACTCAGCAAGTTGGAAGAAGTTCAAGGCTGAAGATGACTGACCACGGTGAAGATGACGACGCAACTCTCGATGAAGTGGAGTTGCAGTCTACGGGCTATCGAACGACCGGGTGCCACGCTGTGCTCTCTCGGGATATGAGATGAGTGAACACAGCTGGTGGTATCTCAGTTGTTCCCTAGCTCTCACAAATCGCGCTCTACGGGCTACGCGCTACGGGCTACGAGCTACGGTCTGATGAGCACACCAAGAAATCGAAGTTCAAAATTGGACGCACGTATACGCAATAAAGAGTCAACCCACACATCTTATCAATTGAGAAGTTAACTTTATTCCTTTACATTATGTATGTGTTTAATTTAACAAAGGTTTGTGGGCTGAAATGTTATTGCGTATGTGCGGCCAATTATGTATTTAGAAATGAGAAGATGGAAGAAAACACTTAGTATCTCTAGTATGTTTAAATATACTTATTATTTTAAAATATTCAGTAATTCTGTCACTCTTATTATTAATCGAATGCAATGGCATGTCTATTTTTTTTTGTTTAAAGAATATTAGCCAAGCTGCAGTTGACTAATTATGCTCCTATCCTCTCAAAATAAGTAGAAAGTTTGTGCTAGGATGAAATATAACATTTTAGTTTTACATTAGTCATTTATATTTTTTAGTCTGTCCCCAATTATCCATGCACAAAATCAAGTTGATCCATTGCTCCCTTGCAGCCCTTGCAGCGTGATTGAAAGACAGACTAAAAAACAAACACCTGTGTTCATTAGTTAACTCTAAGATATTATTTTAAACATCGTGTAGCAAAATGTGTAGCAATAAAGAATTTTCTATCTATCTATCACATTTTCGCATTTATTATATTAGTAAGGAGGAAGGACACAAAATCTATATTGTAAAAAGGTCGTAAAATTAATCCATATCACCCAAGGTATTAAGATAAAATCTGTAGTAGAATAAGGGCGAGGATCGTGTCACACTGACCCCAAAGGGCTACGTCAGTAAACCTGTATCCACCTCAGGGCAGAAGCGTCTACCAACTAGTTACTTAAGTACAAGTAGCTTACTTGGATATGAATTTCTCTTGCTATACGGAAAATTTTACTTCGGTGTGAACATAATGTTAGCAATCCTTACTACCGTGAAATGTTAACTTTATGGGTGAGAACAACGCGATGACTATTATTGTAAAGTATCAACCTAATTCCAATTCAAAATAACCTACCTCTCTATAAAATATCCTACTCTATTAGTATAGAAAACATACAGTGTTGAGGCCTATACAATGTGCGAAGTGTTTAGTAGTAAATTGGTGCTAAATCAGTTCCCAATCTGTCTTAAAGTAATGGGATTTTTTAAATTTTCTATTTTAGACCTGTAAAGTCCTGTCCTGTGTTAGTTTAGAAATTGTTTACAAGCGATTTATCACTTTGCTACTAAACACTTCGTAAAATGGGCTTCGGAAACGTTAATTTTTTCAAGTTATTCATAGGTCTAAGTTTCATTGATTCAATTGAAATCCCGCGAACGAAATAACGTGCGCGGAATTTCTCGAGATTTTACTAGCTAAAATCTAAAGGGTTGTCAACCTCATCGTCACTAGCCCCCCGTGCGTGGCAGCCAGAATTTATAACCTTAGTAAAGTATTATTGCTAACTTCACTCTCATCTTCGATTTGATACTAATATTATGAGATTTGTTAGTGAAGTTAGCGGTCTGTGTTCAAGTGACGACTGTTAGCTCTTGGATAAGATGGAAACGAGATTTTATGAAATAAAAAGACATGTGGCACTCGGGGACTGCCGCGGTAAAGCTATTGCATAGCATTTTTTATCAACGCCATCTAGCGGCTCACCGTAGAAGAGTCCCGTGTCAGGTTATTTTCGTTACGGAATTTCTGGATTCGGTCTCCACGCTGGCCCGCAATAGAAGCTATGCAATAGCTTAAAAATTAATATCTCTAGTAGAGTCACCAGATGAGTAGAGATTCTCTACTCATCTGGTGACAGAAAGGCTGGCTTATTTTTTGCGCAACGGATCAGCCTGGCTGTCCTACGCGGAAATGCAGTCCGTAGCATTCCACGAGGGCATGATTTGTATAGTAATTAATTTAGCTGTAAGTTTTATTGTAACATTTTAATCTCTACTCTGTATGGGAACAATCTGCTTCCCAGCTGCCCACAAGATAGTGTAATAACTTTCTTGCTAGTTCTCAGCAGAATATCTGCTTTCCGAACCGGGTGCTAGAGTCTTGAGCTGTCATAAGAGCTATATGAAATAAATAGTTTTGAATTTACGTTATGAAAATAAAACATTGCGACTTTTTGGTGCGTAGATTTTGCAACTGCATTCAAGATCTCTGTATAAAACGTAAGCACAGAGAAAGCTGCCGTGATCTCGCGTACCGACGCGATGACCGACACTTGAGTTTATCTAGATTTGATGCAAATAAGGCATATGGGAAGTTAAGTTCTTAAGATTGATAACACCCGGTGAAAGTAAACTGTGTTTACTTAATTTAAGGGACGTAAAACTGGTTCAAATTCGGCCAAAGCAGTAAATCTCCACAAAGATTATTTATTAGCCTTCTGTGCCGTAAATGCAATGGCTATTCCTTCACTCTCATAGTCTGAAAGGTAGGAAATCCGACACGACGGCTTTTAAATTAAAAGTTTTAATACGTGCTCTCGTATGCTGAGATCTATAGAGTATGCTCTGACTCAGCTCAGACTTAAGACAGAGTTAAAACGGACAAATATGCTCTGATATAAGTCTGTCTCGTTTTTACTCTGTCTTTAATCTGAGCTGAGTGAGTGTGCAGTCCATAGATTTCGGTCTGAGGCGCACACCGCCAACTTCCTAACCCCGGAAATAGAATTTCTTAATAGGAAACTATATTTAGCTACATGTATATTTTATTATTCTATATTTTATGAATAGCTATATTTTGAGCTGACTCAGGAATAGAACCAGGACCTCCTCAGTCGCCTGTCGTTGACCATGCTAACTACTTGAGAAACGAGGCAATCAAAATATACGTATTAGAGTTACACCTACTAAGTTTACTACAGTTGTATAAATATTGACATGTAACAATTTTTACTTTGATCTAAAATATCGCAGCTCATTAATGTGTGTGCCTGAAAAGTCACTTATGTAATAACAATAACTCCATAAAAAAATATTTCAATCGTCCTTAATTAGCTTAATAAATTCAATCGTCTGAGAATAACACGGTATAAGGAATAAAATTCACTAAAAAAATTAACAATCATAGTTTTTAAATAAAAATTTCATTTAAATTATACAAATATAAATATATGTAGAAGATATCGCGTCACCATTTCATCCTACGCTACCAATTAATTGAATGAAACTGTATACCTACGGGCTTACCATAAAACTAGTTGGGCCTCGCGTTTATTGTTATTGGCAGAGCAAGGCCAAACCGTTTTTGTGTCTACTAACACACCCATGACATCCTTAACTTGGGGTCCCAAAATTCTGTACCTATTATATAGGACCCAAAATTCTGTACCTATCATATGGGACCCAAAATTCTGTACCTATCATATAGGACCCAAAATTCTGTACCTATCATATGGGACTCAAAATTCTGTACCTATCATATGGGATTCAAAATTTTGTACCTATCATATGGGACTTAAAATTCTGTACCTATCATATGGGATGGATATATTATTTTAAGCCTCAATAGCCCAACGGTTACAGGTGCGAATTGAAAACTTAAAGCTTGCAGGTTCGATCCCCACCCGTTGCACTATGACCTACCCACTCCTAACACAGGTTTTCACTTATTTGGAGGGGGGAGGAGAACATCAGTAAAATAAATAAAAAAATGGGACATCCATATGATACCTACAGGATTTGTTGATGAAATAGATCTTCAGTCTAAAAGAACCTTTATTATTAAACCCAATAAATATGAGGAGTGTTATAAGTTTGACGTCTATTCCATCGTAGCTCCCCAAAGATATAAATTTTTTCTGTTTGAAAGCTCACATGATGGAGATGAAAACAAAAGATAACGTCGAATTGAAAACCTCGTCCTTTTTTGGAAGTCAGTTAAAAAATCGATTTGATTGGATATGTAGAACATTATAAAATTGGTATTTGGTGAAGACTGGTTTTGGCGCCTTCGAGTCTAAATAGCTTTGGCCGGGGGCTCGCGGTGCACGGCCAACACGCCATGCCAACTGTCTCTGGCACATCCCTTGCTTGCAACAGATATATACCGCA
Organism: Hipparchia semele; assembly: GCA_933228805.2. NCBI lineage: Eukaryota > Metazoa > Arthropoda > Insecta > Lepidoptera > Nymphalidae > Hipparchia > Hipparchia semele. Next base: position 2,737,550 of record OW121725.1, on the reverse strand, counting down.
AGGGCAACTCCGCGGTTACAAATAGTGCATTCGAGTAACGAGAAAAAAAAATTGCAAAACACGTGTAAATCTCTAACCCTCTAGCTTCTACAACCGTACCGCACGCCACGTGTATCGAGAGAAAAAATTGCTAAACACGTGTAAATCTCTAACCAGTTAGCTTCTAAAACCGCACCGCACGCCACAGAACGCAATTTCACCCTCACCACCTGGGTGCCTGGAGCTCTTCGACCATCCGTTGCTCCAGCTCTTTTTCTCCACTTACTACCAAATTATGAAATCATCTCCCTTCGACAGTGTTTCCACTTAAGTACAATATGGGGTTATTCAAGGGGCGGACCAATAAATTCCTGAAAAGCCGGCAACGCATTGGTGGTGCCTCAGGTACTACAAGTGTTCATGGGCGGCGGTAATCCATCCATCCATCCATCCATCCATCCATTTAAAAAAAATCGATTAATTGACCTTCTATTTCTATCAAAAGTTATCTTTGGTTTTTGGACACATAAAGTACCTATTGATGACGCTCAATGTAATATTATGATTAACTTCTTTGCTCAAGTATCATGCGTTAAATGTGTATTAAGGGATTGCAGTTTATCATTAAAATATGTATCTTGAAGCCTTCATTGTTCTTTGAATCAGAAAGAAACATGATTTGTTTTATGTAGTTGGAAATTTTGCTTAAGTTCGGGAACACAATTTGCCGAGAAAATCTGTAAATTGTTTTTAATATAACTTTGGTAGGTGGTAATTAAAAATTTAATAATTAAACTAAAAATTCATTTCATAAATAATTAAAAAGTTAAGGTATTTTAAGGTTAAGTACACAGAAATATTCGTCAATTATATTATTATGAACGGAAGTTATCCACTTAATATACCGTATATAAAATGTTTTTGGAGAGCGGAGGATGTTATAAGGAAACTACGAAGGAAATTTTCAATGGTGTTAGACACTGTAGGGAATAGTTTCAAGGTTTTTGCTTTATTTATGTTTGATATCTCTCGTACATATTACATATTATGTATTTCTTTACCATTTAATTTTTGACAGATAGACGGACGGACGAACGGACGGACTGCGGAGGCTTAGTAATAGGATCTCTCGATCACGTCAGCTTTCAAACAGAAAAAAACGCATCAAAATCGATCCATTCAGATCCAGAAAAATTACTGAAAATTAACTGGTAATTCTTTACCATTTAGTTTTCATTAATTTTTCTTCAAATATGTTTAACGTAATCATCACATTAACAAAGTACAAACACACACAAATTGATGCTTAAGGAAAAGTGAAAATCACAGTGCAATTTACAACAGGAAAAATTCCTCGTATACTTAGTGCCACTAAGGTCTGAAGTTCAAGGACATCTGGGACCTCGAAGCAACAGCTGGATCGATAGAGGCAGCACTCCATCGCCATGACGACCTGCAGCCATGACCTGGAGGGGGGGTGGGGGGAATGCATCGAGCGGCCCGGTTGCACTGAGCAGTTATTTCGGTGCTGGGTGCAGCTCAGTCGTTCGCCGCGCCTCCGATAGTGCGCGCGTTTTCCGCCCGATGCAACGCTGACGCCTCCGTGTACTCTGCCTCTTAAACGATTCCATATTCAAACGTCATAAATATTTTTTTTTAATTCAATACTAAAATAAGGTTTTACAACTAAACAGCCAGTAGTGTCACGTGTTATAAAGAGCCGCCATCGCCACCTGTTGCGTGGAGAAACCGTGTGGAAAACTCTTTTTCTTGGTAGCGGACGAGACTACTTTCACCGTTCACATTCCGCGGTGCTTGCAAACCTGTCGCAATATTATGTTGTCCTAGTACCGATTCGTACTTGCGTGAAGTAATTAGACTAAACTCAGTGATAACTATTTCATCCAATAGTATTATAGTAAAGTATTGTAAGTAAGTTTGTACGTGGATCTGTATTTTCCCTGAACTGGAAGGGAAATCTTGGAATACCCGATGCCAATCCATCTCTCGACGCCCTTCTTGCAACCCTTCTGATAATAATCTTTCAACACTACCTGATATTTTTTTATTAAGTGCATAACTACTTGTTTAGCCATAATTCCAAGGCTAGGTTATAGTCCAATTCTTTCATATACAAAAAAAAATAACCATTAGTTATTTAACTTGAACGATACTATTTGATAGTGTTGTGATTAATGGTCTCCATTTAGGTATAAAAATACCTGAATGAGGGGACAAGTTATGTAAATAACATGTACGTACATAGTTGCGTAATATACGTCACGATGTGCAACAGTATGGACTCAATAATTGGTTAGTGAAGATTGTTGGTATAATTTAAGATGTTATGAAATGTAACTAAGAGGTATGCCTGCATCTGGCGTCCGGCCAGGGATGCAATCCCGAAGGTCGTCGGGCGGTGGGGAGGTGCGAGGAGAATGCAATCATTTACGAGTGAAATGCGCAGGTGCAATCGGTCCTCGAGATCCCAGCCATCGGCCCACACAAATCAGCTACGACCTCGCATCGGACCTATTGATTTTGTAAAATTCTCATATCGATAACCACTCGATGCCCAGCCTCCCCTTTTTACCCGACTACAGCAAAGCCAAAAGGGAGGGTTACGATTTTAGGATATACAGGGTGTAAGGAACATCACACTTCCAGTTTAAAGCTACCAATTTTAAAGTTTAATCCAAAAAGCGGAAAATAAAGAAATTACGCCATTTTATAACTAGTAAACGAGGTTTTTCATATTGCTATATCAAAAACTACAACATTAAGCAGTATACCGATTAAATGGGTCGATAAAGATTTTTTTTAAATGTTGGTTAACGACGTTACAGCTTAAGGAAGGGCAGCATAACAAAAACTTTGTGAATAGGGTACACTTAATCCCTATATTGAAATTACAAATACCACTCATTTTGGAAATGATGGTTTAGCAATATTGTAATTTTTGATCACGCAATGTATCGCGAACAACTCACGCTGACACCTACACTCGCTTTAGGTACATCGCGTTGCAAGTGGAGTTTACATTAGATGCGCGTATTACATTGCTGTTTTGTGTTAGATATTGCCATTTCTTGTTACTTTTATTCAATTAAAATCAAGTCGACATAGGTAACATACACGATTCCATTTGTGTAATTAATTAAAAAAAATTGTTAGTTAATGCTGTTGTAAATAATTTAAAATATGAAAAAAAAAATTTCAACATCACGAAAAGACTGATGAAAAATTTCAACACTGAGCGACTCAGAAACATGTACACTTTTTACACCCTGTATGTGTCTTTTTACGTAACAAATTAACTACTGAGCCGATTTTGATAAATGAGGTGTCAATCAGTTCGGTATCATGGCCCGAGTGACATAGGCTATATTTTATACGAATAAAATTGATACGAAGGATGTCGCATCCAATTTTCCATTGTCGGGTTACAATTTTTAAACGTATATTCTTTTAAACGTAGGTAGGTACATTCTTATTGTATCATTGACAAATGAATCACGTAGATAATCGCTCCGGCTGGCACGTGTAGCCTTATGTATGGAATCACTCCGAGAGACGTTATCTATTGGTGAAAACATTAATATAATTAGTTCAGTATTTCAGTTTAGCGTTTTTCTTCATAAAACGTAATGTGATTAATGATTATATATCGCACACCTAACTAGATCAAAATTCGGATAGGTAACTCAAATAAGATCTCTATTCCCTTTTACGGATCATGAGATAAAGCCCGCTGAGAGACAGACGAACGGACGGACGGACGGACGGACAGCCGTGGCTTAGTAATGGGGTCCCGTTGGTTATCCCTCGGGTACGGAACCCTAAAAAGTTGTAAAAAAACTATTCGGGGGGCGTTCTTACAAGCAATAAGGCAAAAGCAATATCGCTTTACATAGGTCTGTGGGGTACCAGCGGAAAAACGTTTTAAACAGAGCGCAAAACTATTTTTTGTTTAATTTTACTTCAAATATTGACGATTGTTATATAACAATTTAAGTATAACATTATTGAATAGTCTAAAGATTACCATGTTTTAGAAATAATCCGAAGTAACCAAATCAATCGCACCTGTGAAATTTTTTAAGTCCCTTTAATCAAGTAGAAAACGAGCTGATAATCTTCAAACGCCTGAACAGATCTTCATAAGATCCATCTCGTCATCACGTCAGTCTTCAAACAGAAAAAACCGCATCAAAATCGGTCCATTCGTTAGGGAGCTACGAGGGAACAGACACACACACATACACACACATACACACGTCAAACTTATAAAACCCTTCTTTTTCCGTCGGGGATTAAAGACGGACTATGCTAAGATTTCGTGGCGCATAAATCCTGTGCTTTCGCGTATTTTCCGTACATGTGTTATCTCTTTAAACTCCAATTAAATGGAGAGGTAACGTTGCAAACATCTCGACAGTTAACCATCGCCAAATTACCATTCTAAAGGTCACACCACTCAAGATGGTTACCTCTTAAACGTAGCGTTATCACTTTCATCTCGCTCAAAACTCGTATGAGCATGCATATCATATTGCGAAACACGCGTTAACACCTAGGGCTGTCGACCATTTTGACGTGAAAACTTTTTTAGGCGCGTTGAACGATTTTTGGTAGGGGAAAATCGTATTTGTACGCGTCACCTACATACTAATGTTAACAGTATTACTGTAGCTATTAGTATAACGTTTTTACATTTTTGTCACCAGTCCCCATGACTGCTCAATTTAATTTCAGTATCTAAATCTAATTTGAAATATTTTGTAAAAATAATCAATAACTATTTCAAAAAGTAATGAAACTAGTTTAGTTGACTTGTAAAGTTAGTGATTATAATGAATAACTACCTTTAGTGATTATGTACAGAAAAATAATTCCATGAATCATTTGAATAGAATATCTCAGTAATTTTTAAGGAAAACCCCCAAAACCTGTAGCTATGGTTTCAAAAAATAAATGCAAGACAAAACGATTTTTTTAATTCAAAAACTTTTTATTAAGTTTTCCTTTTTTACAAAGATATACATTTACATTCTTTTTCTTAAATTCAATTTTTTTTAAATAGTTTTTAAAATATTAGGTATATTTAAATCGTGTCGTAATTTTATCTTAACTTCTTGTGTTGATTTATTTTACTATCGGTAAATAACACAAATAATCATCTCATCTTTATCGTTATAGCATGGCCATTCAGACCATTAAAATTTCTTTGTTTTTGCCTCTATAAATTGCCTATTGCCTATTTTTTTTTTTTTTTAAATCTGTTTTCGTAATTTGAACAATATAAAAGACGTGTCACTATACCCATGCTAAAACGAAGAAACTGTAAACATTTTATTAACAGATTATTTTATTTATTAAAAAAAAAAAAAAAAATGGCCAACCCTGACCACACCATACGAAACTTTCGCTGGCGGGACCATTGACCGTGGCCCGACTTTCTAAACGATTTCGTAACGTTTTACGTCGGTGATCGCCCCGCGCCCGACTCGGCGAATTGTAATTCACGATACGCCTCAACGAGACACGCGATGTCATTACCAGTGTTTTTTGTAACATTTCGTAAATCCGTAGAAAGTTTCGATTGCAAGTCGCAAAGTGAACACCCAATCGTTGCACACTTCAGTCTTTAGGTAGGTATTTCAGGATTCCCTCAGCGCCCGAAAAACGTAAAGCTATGAACAGATGGCGCTGTTTTCGTTTTAAATCGTGATACTGTGTTGTTTCAAGTTTGCATGTACTCATAATATGTGCGCAGTATTGTTCGTTACACAGCTTTATATTAAATTAAGTAGATTAGCTTCTCAATTTTCTAAGGTATTTTACTGTTTATGAGTCAAGCGTCACGACTCACGAGCGACATCTACAGTGAGAACTTGGCAATTTTCTTCTAAATCGCACATTGGCGATTGCGGCAATCTTTTTTGTGTTACAATGCTTTTTTTATTAATTTACAAGTAAATATTTGTGTTTAGCTAGCGCCAATTGAATATACTATGATTGGCCGAATTCGTTAGGAAATATTACATACGGGACGCAGAAAGAGACAATAGACCAAACTAAGTAAGCTTCGTACGGTGTTATCTCTGTCACTCGTGCCTTGTGACGTTTTGTAGCTTCACACAATAGAGACGACGCTCTATGATGCATAAGACAGCTGATGTGCAATATTCACTGACATTTATTATGGTACAGCTGCAGTAGTGTAAAGATATCTGTACACTCAGCAACATTTATAGTGTAACAAAATATGACGTTTAATATGTTAGTATTATGTGATAAAGCCTTTGATAAGGCGCATATTTTTTTGATTTTACATTAAAACAAAATTTTCACGTCGTCATTGCGCTTCTACGTGCTAAGCTAAATGTTGAATAACATGTTGATTTGTTGCTGAAATCTGAATACTTACTTATAACTCCAGGTTGTATCAACATTATAGCGAACGAATATCGTTTAGATAGCGGTGGAAAGTACAGATAAAGACTCCATTTACCTGCATTAAAAGTCTTTTTGCACGCCACAACAAAGTCTTTTAAAAGTAATTTGTAGCTTACGATGTCGCAAATCGTCTAACATCTTTGCTAAACCACCTGTGGAATGCAATGAATGGCGACAGCTACGCCGCTGTTCAAGTACCTCTGATTATAGGGTTGTCACTGAATCGGTTCCGGTACAACCTGTTAAGTTGTAGGAAGTCCTTCCGACGTTCTGCCTCATCGTATAACTTGAGTTCCTTCAAAATGAGAGATTGCCTTCGCAACTTAGAATCTCACTACTACCAGATTTTTTCAAAAATAACCGAACCGGTGGCAGTCTTGGCTTTTTCATAAGAGCTACAAGTTGGCCAACATGAAATAAATAATTTTCAATTTTGAATTTAACAATAGCTTTTGCGCTTAGTAAAATAATTTTGAACCTCGGAGATAATAAAGATTTTTTAATTTATTCATTTAAAAATCAATTTTATAAGTTCTATATTCAATCATCGATATTGGTCGCCATATTGAATTTCGATTACTGTCATGTCTTTCTTTAGTGACACTCGGGAGTGAGAGTGAGATTGACACTAATCTATTGACATAAGAATCATCAAAATCGGTCCACAAGTTTGGTGTTCAGAGCGCCATATACATACATACATACATACATACATACATAGACTGATAAACACAAGACTCAAAATTCATGATTTTTTGTCTGCAATATGTATAAAGATGGCGGGATTGTACAGGCAACCCTATCTTATACCCAGCTTGGCAATGGGGCTAGCCCGGCAGTCGCACTGTGCCTTTCTTTATCCTCCACATGCGATGTTATACTCTTAGTCATAAATAATAAAGCTGATATTTGAATGGCACATACCACTTCCCAGCCTTGCTCTATCCGTGCGAACTATTCCAAAGCTTCGAAACAGTTGGTAATTTAGGTCAATCTTTTATTAAAATGTACACGAAACTCAAAATATTTTATACGAAGCAGACTTTATACTGATACCCTCAAGTCTGTATGTTGGTAATGACTCTACCACCGTTTAGAAATGATGATTCCGGCAAAAAACTCAGTAGCACTTAGACAAAAGTGATTTTTAGTTTTTACTCACATTTTTAGAGTATCAATTTTCACCACGATTTTCATAATATCATTGTCCAACATTGTTTATGGACCATATTATGCCATTTAGGTATTTTCATAATTAAGACTGATTTAATAATAATTAGACTGATTTAATAATAGTATCTACTTAATTCATGAAAAAATTCCGTTTAAAAATTTTAGTTTCTATTTGTTTATTATGATTAAATTATCATTAAAGGGTTATTAGGAGTAGATAGTGGGTGACAACCCTGACAAAAATAATATCAAACAAATCGATTAAAAATTTTCGTTTGTTTAGTTTTTCAGTTTGCCTGTGTTACGGTATAACATTTTTATTAATATGTTGCCCGGAAAAATTCAATACCTAAGTAATAAAATAAAAGAACCTTTCACTTTGTTTAAAACGAAATTTTATGCCAAGAACAGTCAGTAGTTTACATATTAATTAAGCAAAGAATTTGAAAGGAAAACTGAAAGTAGGTAAGAGCTTAACTTGCCATTCTTGTAAATAAGTAGGAAAAAGTTTAATGAGCTTAAACTGCCGTCTTGTGAATAAGTCAAGGTAGTGTGAGCTTAAATTAAATGAATTAATAAATTAAAAAAAAAAAATTGCATTAAAAATTTATCATAGTGTTTAAAAACTAAAATAATCTTGTAAAATTGTGTTCTAATTGCTGTTGATTTTATCAATAAATAAATAAATAAGTAAAAATAAAATAAAAATTATCTATAACGGTGGCAAAATTTGAATAGCGGCATTAGCTATCACTGCTTTATTAATAACAGCTCAAAAACGCTAATTTCCATCTCGCTAAAACTTGAACGGCCACCGCCACGTGTGACCTAAGTCCGGCCCGACCCTGACCGCACGTCCTAGGTCGGGTGCTGGTCGGGTGCCGTCCTTGGGCTCCGCGCCAGCCCGTGCGGGAGTCGGGACGGGCAGGAAACGAGCGATATTGCCAATAGAGCTGCAATAGGTATTCCATCAATTATCGGGACGACCTAATTATATTGGCCGTATCTACACTTACTACCCGTCCACGTCAAGTTGGCTGCTTCCTCGCACCGCACCTCAAGTCAGGCCCGCTTAGTACAGATAGGAACGTACCGCTCGCAATTGTCACTACCAAATTTTTTCAGTTTTATTACTGTTACGTTTTTCATTTGAATGATTTGTTACTTTAAATTAGTTAAGTATTTATTTTTCTTTGGTTACTGTTGTTAGCGTATCGTCTTCTACGATGAGTAAAAAAGGAAAAGTTTTGCAAAGCGCAGACTATTATTATTTTAATTAATGACTTTTTGAAGTGGAAAAAATAAAAAATAAAAAATTACGCCTTCAGACTTCCAAGATGACATTGCTATGAAAACCATTGCCAGAGAAGAAAACTTCCGTCATAGTTGTGGTTACAGTAACAAATACAATTATTATTTTCTTGTTAACGGTACGGTATGACGTCATTTTGTAACGGTCGACGACGGCCAACTTGACGTGAACGTGTAGTACTGATAGGTATACCTAACTCTTCTTATTACGATCTACTTCCTACCTACTTTCTAGTCTTTCTGTTCGTTTTTAACCTCCGACAGAAGAAAGTGGGGAAAGTTTGAGGTATATTTGTGTGTATGTCTGTTCCCTCATGCCTTCCTAACGAATAGACCGACTTTGATGCGCTTTTTCCTGAAAGCTAATGTCATCCATATGGATCTCAGGCGTTTGAAGAACGTCAGCTCTTTCTTATTTCATTAAAAAAGCTAATAGTAAATACAGGCACTGAACAAAATTATGTTTGAGTTTTCACCAATAGATAGAAGTCTTTTATCGTAGAAGTTGGTTACAGATAGACGAATAAGAAGACCGTAAATATTTATCGTATTTACATAGATACTACCTCTGCAGCTGTTTTTCTTTGTGTGTCTGTTTATTCATTATATTATCCTTACCTACTATAACTTGTAACCATGCCCAAGACAAAAAAAAGACGTGTGGCACTCGGGGACTGCCGCGGTAAAGCTATTGCATAGCATTTTTTATCAACGCCATCTAGCGGTGAGAGGAGTCCCGTGTCAGGTTATTTTCGTTACGGAATTTCTGGATTCGGTCTCCACGCTCAAGGCCCGCGATAGAAGCTATGCAATAGCTTAAAAAGTTAGCATAATAGAAAATGTAAATGATTTACATTACCATTTCTCTTTTCTCAAGTGCCGATTTCACTGACGCGCAACGTTGAGTAACTTTTAACCGTGGAATATATATTTTTTGGCAGATTTTCAATAGAAAAAAATATTATGGGACCACCTCGCAAGCTTCCTTTGTCGATTAAAAAAAATCAGGCGAATCGGTCCAGAAATCCCGGAGTAATCGGTGGACATACATAGAAAAAAAAATATACCGGCTGAATTGATAACCTCCTCCTTTTTGGAAGTCGGAAAAAAACTGTTAAAACGCACAATTTATCCCTGTCAGACGACGTTGGTTGAAATCGACATATTTAGAATTTTAATATCTCTACCAACTACTCCAACACAAAGTACCTAATTATCCAAAATTAAAAAAAAAAATTATGTCAAAATACTTAATTACCGGGCAACTAGTCTAGACACTAAATTACTAGATCACGTAGAATGGCGTAAATATCGATAAAGATTGATTGATAATAATATAATATTTTGAAATAGAAATCGGGACAAACTTAAAGTAGGTACTATTGGTACCTACCATCTATATATTTGGTATCTACCAACGTGATTTTGGTATTATTTTATAACTGCTTTTTCGACTGCAGAAGATTGCAGATGACGAGGTCCCGAGTTCGATTCCCCGTTCGGGCAAAAAAAAAAATGAAATGAATGAAAAATGTTTTGGGTGCTTAAAAATTCTCAGCTCTAGCCCGGAGTTAGGAAGTTGGTGATGTGTCACCCCCGTGCCTCGGAGAGCACGTAAAGCCGTTGGTCTTGTGCCTGATCTCTCTCCGGTTGCGTCAAATTTCCGTCCCATAAGAGTAAGGAAATAGAGAGTGCACCTGTATTTGCGCACACACTTGTGCACTTTAATATCTTCCGCGCAGAATCACTTTGGCGAATGGCCGCCGTGTCCGGATTCGGTCGGGAGGACATTATTATTAGAATAAAATTATTAGTTGTGCCGGCGGATTCGCTCGCGTGGATTTAGATTTTATAAATCCCGCGGGAACTCTTTGATTTTCCTATGTCACTCTCCCGGTTCTCAACTATACCTATGCATAAAACCACGTCGATCCGTTGCTTTCTTGCGACGTGATTGAAGCACTAACTAACAAACCAACACACTTTCGCATTTGTAATATTAGTAAGGATTTTATTTAATTATTTAAAGACAAAAAAAGTGAACACAATTTACACCATAATTTATAGACCAAAGCATTAGACTAAAACTTGTGGCTTTTGGTGTTATTTATTATAGGCATTATAAAACGTTTTTGTCGCAACTCAATCAAATGTCTCACTAAAGTTTAAATAGGTACATACCTTCGAAGATATCTGGGTCGCAGCACGCGCCAGGGCTCCTAAAATACACCTTCGAATCGCCCTCGTGACTCGACTCGCCCGGCAAAATTAAAATGCCTAAAGGTTTAAAATGCCAGCCGTTAAAAACGTTAAAACAGAAAATATCGAAAGAGAATTTACCTCTTAAAAAATTTGGATTATATTTGATTCGAGTCCATAGCTTCTCAAACTCTGCAGCAAACCCCTAATGAGACAAAACACTCTTATAATATACTTGCCCCCTCTAAAGACTCAACGCAACGTTTTCGTATTTCAAAGTCACGTTATTTTTAACCGACTTCCAAAAAGGAGGAGGTTATCAATTCGGCCGGTATCTTTTTTTTTTTTTTTATTTGAAAATTTTCATGCAGTGAAACAGCTATTCTTGATAACGAGTGAATTTTAAAACTAAATAGGTATGCTCACAAATGAACTTACATATTTTTTGTATTCATAATAGATTTTTGTTTAAGTTAATTATTATTTTTAAAGACTGACGCCCGGCATTTAATGTATGTTACGAGAAAAAAAGAATTTATTATCTTTAGGTACAATCTAGGTACAATGTTATAAACACCCCCTATGTTTGACGAGCAATAACTAGATTGAGGAACGATGTTCTAGAGTCTAGGCCATAATAATTGTACTTAATGATTTATATTCCATTAGAAGTGAATAAATAGAGCATACTGATAATAGAATGCAGTAGCTGCAATCTGAGCGCGTTATCTATTTGCTACATCGATAGCAACGACTTGCCATTATTGCACCGAGATAACCTCGTCCTTGATAACAGGCACATTTAGAAAGCCAGTTAGACTTCTTTCTTGTTATTAATTTTTAACTTTTAAATACGGTTTAAAGTCTGAAAATTATTGTATAGAGATCATTTGTTCTACTCATATGTCATTGAGGCAAAACATAAATATCAAAATCTTCAGAATTCTTATTATTCATACTTTACTTAGATTGAGTTAACTCTGTTTTTAAGGTAAGGATTCTAACAATGACTACTTAAAGACGTCGATGAATAAACTGGAAGTGATAAACCTCTGTGAGAGTGATCTGAAGATCCCGGCAATTTTACCCTTGCAAACCTCTATAAGAGAAAGTTTTCTTATCCTCCATGATCTATAAGTGAGACTGTGTACGTGCAAAATGCACTCTCTATGTGTGTTAGAAGGCATTCACATATCTCTATGAGAAACCTCTATAAGTAAGAAAATAATCCAGATACCTCGATCAAGATGTAATACTAAAGCATTGACACGTTTATAAGTGCAAAATATTATGCACATGCATAAAGCAAGTGAGGTATGATCTGTAGAGACGCTAGGCGTGACTCACGCGACCTTGGAGCTAGTACATAAGATGCGGGCAACTGAAATATTGTTTTATTGGACTATGAGACGCCGGAGGCCGCTTTACTCCCATGTAAAGTCCATTCAATAAAGGAAATAGAACGAGCAGTTTACAAATGCAATATTAACCCTAGAACCCTACTCTATTCTGGGCACTAGTTATTCCTACACTGGGGTCCTGGAGTACCCCATACAAAAATGTGTGTAACTTTTTTAAATAAAAACCAATGTATGAAAATATTTTTTATTATCAAATAATAGGAACTTCTTTTAACAAATCAGCCTTAAAATAAAATCTTAGTTTTCATTTCAGCATTTTTCACAAACTTTAATCTGATGATCCGAACAAATGGGTATTTTACACTTATGGCACATCGCTTTGCTTTTTCGGTCTTTAGACCTTGGACAAAAGCCACAACGTCTTGGTGTCTGCTGTACGGGAACAGACCTAAGCAAATCTGGTGTTTTTTGGAGAATCGCTGCAATGGTCTCTTTCATATCCCTCCTCAAATTGGGTCTTAGGTAACGTTCCTCCAAATGTTCACCATTGAGCTCTAAGCCTAATTTTTTTACGATCATCATCATCATCAGATAATTCTGCTAACTGACATTGATTTTTCACATCTTCCTCTTCATCTTCACCAGATTCGTGGTTTAAAACAGAATTAATCTCTTCGTCATTCAAACCTCGATTGACAGCCCTCTGAAAAAACATTAATAATAAACTTAATCCATTAACTGAGTAATTGCTGAACAAAAATAGTTAAAACATTGATTTTTTTGATGATCTTAGCAATTTAAGAAATAAAATCATTTAAAATTGTGAAATGAAGAAATAAATATATTTATATAAAAATTATACATTACAAAAAAATACTTACGGGTTTCCTACACTGGGGTACTAGGGTACCCCACGTCGCTCGTAGACACGTACACAAAGTGCGACTGACGCCGATGCACGAATTAATCGAAAGAGGTCAACACTAAACTTAAATACACGGACGCTCAAACCTATAGGTTTTATACAAACAGTAATAATTGGAAAACAAACTGTCTTGGGGTCCTCCAGTACCCCACGTAGGGTTCTAGGGTTAACTCCAATCGTCCGTTGTATGATCGTGTGTGAGTCATTTGTGGGTAAAATAGCGTACAGGCAGATTCACTCTCATAGCACGGTTAAATCTAGTGTTCACGTTCATAAAATCGGAATACTTTTTGCTTCGGTATTCTTATGATTCGTATGATTGCATCAATATAACAATCGCAATGACCTCTGATTGGTGGAATTTATGGCGTTCTTGCTGCATCAATGTATTATAACCAATTTGGGGGAGTACCAGCCAATCAGAGGGCGTTGTGACCAATCAATTTTAGAGAATACCACTGCAGAATTCGTGAGCAAATGTGAACACTTGTGTGTAGTTAATTTAACGGATTTCTGTATTTGTGTATTTCTGTAAATCTAAATCGATGCTGATATTTTTTTATGCCAATGGTAATAAAGCAAGTCCTATTTTGAAAATCTAATTTCGTTAGCTTTTCAAATCTGACTATTAATTCACCATCCATGATTTAGACCTGATTACCTAGCAGAGATCGCTCTTAAGCATAAACCCATATTTAGTATAAAGTTTCTTTTACCCGTATTTCTTTATTATGTACCTACGCTATGAATATTTTTAAGTAAATAAATAATCCACTAACTAGAAGAAAGTAGGTAATGTCCACACTTTGCCAGCAAGTCTGGCATTCCGCCGTCTTCGTGACTAATTGGCGTAGTAGATAGAAGTGAGTTACATAATGAGATACCCTTGGCCTATTGGAACTAGCCTAGCTAATTAATAAATGTTTAATGCATCCATCACCCAACGTAGGCCAATTGAGGCCAAGCCACTTGCATTTTTAACAATTGCAGCTATGTAGGAGCTTTGATTCTAGTCTCATGTACATGATATATTGAGTGTGTGTCAGCTAGGCAACCTTGGCGTATAGCAGGCCGCTGACCACTAAAATAATATCGTTTTATTCGTCCACTAGTTGACGACGGTTGGCCGAGGCCGTTTCACTCACATGAAAACGATTTTAGGTCTAGTGGACATCTTGCACATTAACAAGGCCGTAGCCAGGAATATAACTATATTTCTGGCTATAACTATACTCCTCGCTATGGGGGGTCTTAACCTGGACAACTAGGCAATTAAGATGAAACATTTTTTGATAAGATCAAATTTTTTACCAAATCCTCTCCTTCACCAGCTGAGAAGCTTTCAACTGAGTAGGGTCCTACAAATTGTGCAGGACAACATTTTTAAACAACTCTCAAAATTTTAAACGAATATAGAGATGCAAAAACAAACCCAAATACCCAAAATACGTGATAATCTTCATAAACCTAAACTCACATTCGTGAACAAAAGAAACGCTGCTTTCAAAAATGTTATCTTATATTTCGACAGAAAGCAGCACAAAAATATTTACGTAAACCGATCAGAATTCCAAGAAATGCACAGACTGTTTTCAAATTAAAAATAGACTTGGTAGCGTATTCTATAGTGAAAATGATGTAATAATAACTTTCTCAGTCTGTGCAAATAGTAAACGGTTAAGTCCTAAATATAAAATAGAAAATCAGCAATGTTTTCGCTTATCGCGGCCGTTGAAATGGTACATCTATTTGTAGCGCGAGGCCCGCGACGTTATTACTGTAACCGAGTGGCGAGATATTGGCCTATACTTTTAAACTGTACACAACTGCTGTAACCTGCGAACGAACGTATTTGATACAGACCATTGTATCACAAAACAATAATAAATTTCAAAATCATACAAACAAGAGGCAGAGTGCCGTGGCCTAGTTAAAAGGTGCATCTGGCAACGCGCGCTTATCTCACGCGTACTACCATACACTGTGCAAATATAATACGCTCTCTACGTGAATTCACACGTATGCTGTGCGTTGGAGGATGAAAGCGAGCACGCAGGCGAAAGTGATATACGTGAAATCAGAAGAGATGGTGGGGTGCAACAGGTGTGAGGCTACGCGATGGCGCGATGGTGCGGCGAACGACGGTGGACGGGCGGCCGCGGCTCGGTTGCGGCAACGCTGCGGCGTATTTCAAGCCGGGCTCGCTGCACCGGCGCTTTGCGAAACCGATGGTTATGCAAGGCTCCTCGCTGCCAACTCGCGGCCGCTCGCACGCCCGCCGGAAGGAAAAGTGGAACGCGTCGCAGTGGTTCAGCCGCGCGCGCCGCCTCTACACGTTCCGCGGACTCCAGTGAAGTGCCTAGTGTCGTGTAGTGTCGCTTCTAGAACGTTTTTGTGTTGCGCAAGTCTCCGCCTACAGCGGGATTATTTTAAACTAGATAATTAGACGACCTCGTCGCACTCGACTCGACTTCCAACCCCCTACCTGTACATAAGTAACATAACTGACACGTGCAGTGTTGCACTGTGGCCGTCACGTGCGCCTACCGCATTATCATTTTGATCGAGTCTTTATGCATGCGAACTATTCATGTTTCTGTTTATACTTCTATTCATCTGGAGGGGCTTTGCTTGGCTGTTTGCATAAAATATGATAAAGTGTAGGTCGCACGGAATGCTAACTACACTGGCACTGTAACATTTAAACGGAAAGTAGGTGCAGGAATCTCACAGGCGAGTGCTTACATCAGTCGAGTCAATCGTGACGCTGGGGCCTAATCAGACCGTATAAGCCCCGAGGGTCCTAGACTATCCCTTTCTAATTTGGGGGCCTCAAGTTTATGTCTTATCTCTCACAAGGTGTAAACTAATATTGTACTAAATAGTGAAATTATAACTATCTAAACTATTTCACATACATTGAGTATGTGTTCCAATCCCATCGAAAACAATCTCTCCGCAATCACCGCATATTTTAAATTAACAAATAACGCATTTAATTTAATATAACAGACATAGAAACACACATACACATAAAATAAACATTAATACACAGGAATTCTTTAATGTGTTATGAAATAAGCAGACTGGGGGATGTGACGTCGAGAGGGAAAGTAAAGTATTCATTAGAGCGTTTCTTCCTCACCGCTCGCCTCGCAAGCGGCTAGTAAAAGTGTCTGTAACTTTTGAATTCACTAACAGATACTCGCGACTGTGTCTGCATAAAACATACAAAGCAATGTCGAAGAGGTCTCCACGTATAGGAACCTAAACCTAACACACGCTTGTTCTTAAATCATTGTTAGAACTCTATTGATAAAAGGTGGCTCAGATTACATTTACCCATTTATTCAAAAAGTAATAACTTCATAAAAAATTATCACACATTTTTGTCTTTCCCGACGAGTTTTGATATTTTTATGGCAAGTCTCAAAACATTCTTTTTACTCTACTACTACTAATTATTTTACTTTCCGAAAGCAATAAATTCAGAAAAAATATTAAAAATTTATAAGATTTTAGGGGTATTTCGATTAGGGGGTAATCTCATTAAGTTTGAGAGCCACTGGTCTAGAACAAATAGTCACAAAGTGGCTCATTCTGTTGTACGCAATCTCCCTTAAATAAATTGAAAGCATTTGACAGGTCTAAATCTCATGTTGCCCCTTTTATAACGCTCCCTGCATAAAGGATAGCATTAATCTGTCAATATTTTTTTTAATTCGATGACAAGATAGTCTATGATCTTACCTGATGGTAAGTGACGATGTCTAAGATGGTAACGGACTAACTTGGAAGTGGTATGGTAGTGTAAATTCAACTAATCGGTTTCTGCACGCCATCGTGCCGGAACACTAAATCGCTTGGCGGCACGTCTCTGACGGTAAGTTGGTAACTAGCCACGGTCAAAGCCTCCCACCAGACAAGGTATAGTTTAGTTTAGAGATTGTGTACTTACAATAGAATTAGGCCACATTATCTTCCCATTCAATGGTTTATTGCAAAGAAATAAATAAGATATAGTATACTAAGTATGTTAATCGTTAAATAGCTAACGTTCTAACCGGTAACTCTCTTAATGCGGCCCATGTATCCAAGGACATATTAATAGGGGAATAGCAATGAAGCATAATGATATATCATATGCCCCGTACATTGCACAATGCAATCCGCATGTCTAGATAATTGTATGCTCTACTTTCTTGCTTATAATACGATTACGTTACACTTAATTAATTCCATTGTAACTGGTGACATACCTAGGGCATCGCCCAGGGGACAAGGGATTAGTCCCCTGGCATTATTTTGTCCCCCGTTCATTTAAATGAAGATTGTGCTGGGGACTTTTTACCCTTTACCCGAATACGGCATATCCAAAAGGAAGGATTATGATTTTACCAGTCTATGTATGTATGTTATCTATTTACGTATGTTCCACAGTAGCTAATACCTTCAAGACAAGAGTCTTGAAGGTTATACGTGGCCGGAAACACAGACGCTGGAAGTGCGTTCCGTACCTTAGCCGTTCGTTTCAGAAACGTTGAACTGAAGCGTTTCGTATAATTATTCTAGGCGACAACTTTAAATACAATTTTCGCTTTTACTTACATTAGATTATTATAATAATAGTCAAGCAATGCTCGAATGCGAGTGCCCAAAATTTCCTGTAACTGAGCCATTATGGATGCGCGAAAAATATTTTCTGCCAAATTTTGAGGTCTCCCTGTCGCCTATATATGCGCAATTAATGTAGGTACACTGACGGAAAAATTATGCGTCACGACAACCGAATAGATAGGTACATAAACAATTTTAGGTACACTTCAATATTGTAGCTACTTGATGACTGCACGCAAGAACCAAAGGTCAATCCTATTCTACTAATACGTAATCTTTACGTAATACATGCTCGTGTACTTAGTTCAAAGAACATATGGTCGTTGGGCTCCCGAGGTGCTGGAGTGGCGACCTCACGCCGGAAAGCGCAGTGTTGACAGACCCAGATAGATAGAGCCTCAAGACCGATACATGTGGAAGTCTATACAAGAGACCTTTGTCCAGCAGTGGACATCTATCGGTTGATAAAGCAGAAAGAAGAATAATGTAGATAAGTACATCTAGTCGACATTTTACCGGTCAGGAAATTAGCTATTAGCAAGCGAGAGGTCCTGCAGGGCTCTCTATCAGTGGCTATGTATGTATTGTCAACAAATATGTAACAGTCAAACTTCTAATTTGTTATTGGTCAACGCTACCAAAGATATGACGTCATAAACACCGTATGTCGGTGATAGACGCTTGTTTGCACTTTGTTCGGCACTGGCGGCCGGTTTCAATAACCTATAGGGCTAAAAATTGAAAATGATTAACCGAAGATTCGTTGATGATAGTACTTAATCTTTTGCTCACGATCTCTAAAGTAAAATTAAATTAATAGGTCTTAAAAAAAATGCTACATCACACATTATAAGTGTGCATAAGTGTACTCAGGCTGAAATCTATAGACCGCACTCTCACTCTGCTCAGACTGAAGACAGCGTTAAAACGAGACAGATTTATGTCAAAGCATATTTGTGTCTCTTTTTAACTATTTTGAGCCTGAGCTAAGCCAGACCACATCCTATAGATCTCAGCATTAGTGAAAATAAAAAAAAAATATACGAGAGTTTTTTCGACGATCTAAAATGGGATATTGTGAAAAGGATATTAAAAAAATCCATTTAACTTGACTAACTAGCTTGTTAGTCAAGTTAAATGGATTAGGCTATTAGGTGTAGGCACGAAAATAGTGCAATGGGCGGGGTTTGAACTTTCGACCTTTCTGGTTTCAGTCCAAACCTTTATAACCGTCACTTAGGCTTGTAGAATTACATTTAACATGGCTAAGATAGAATTCCTTATGGACTTATAAAATGTAGTTGAGATTGTTTACAAAAGATTAATTAGAACTATTGTCAAAAAACCATACTATTTCTGACAAACAGTGACTATATCTATATTAGGCAAATAAGGATAGAATACAGAAACCGGACGTTAGTAAAAAAATTCACAGACAATATTTTCCACATATTTAAACTCTGTAGGTAGTTTGTTGATTTATACAGGCAAAGTCGCGAGTTATATTCAAAGTTTAGGGTTTGGAAAATACCCATGTAGAAGTTAAGTCTTGTTCGAATATTTTCTGCATATTCTGCAGTCATTACCGTGCCTAATGTGCATGTCGCATGCAGATTACGTCATATTGCATCGAGCACGGCGCGTAGGCAGGCGGCATTAAGGCTGCAAGCACATCTACTGGAATGCAGTGGTCACGCTATGCGCATACCGAATAGAAGAGTACATGGAGCAGTCATATTAGTGGTTGTGTTAATTTTTTTTTTTTTTTCATTTTGTAAAGTGCAATTTTAAAGTCAAATTATTTTTAGTATGCTCACACACAGTACGATGCCTCAACAACAAATAAGATACAAATACAATAAAAATAAGTGAAAATATATAAAAAAAATTAAGAATATAATTTAAATTAAACCATCAATGATGAAAAGTTCATAATATATTTCTAAATCACCATTTTATATTTGTAACACAATTTCTTTCTTTACATTTCTTTAATTAAAGGAATTTCAGAAAAATAGATTTCAGTGTCAATATACCATTAATTGAGATTATTACACTGATTATAATATCTTAAATTCATTCACGAAATATTATACGAATGTATATTTGTACTAATAAATTAAACAATTGATGATATCATAAATCATGGCACCTTAATTATACAAAAAAAACACCCCTCTCTTTTTTCATCGGGAGTTGAAAATTAAACGCATTTAATGGGCATGCAATAAGTTTAACTGATTTCATGAACGTATTTCTAGGAATGCATTAAAGTTGACGCGTGCACTTTTTGCCGGTGGTAAAAAATTACACAAAGTCGTCTTGGGTAAAAAAAAACAACATGACTCAAACAATTGTACACAGATCGTCAGTTCAGCGGGGAATACCAACTAATGATGTCAAAGCGCACATCTTGTACTTACGAACACGTGCAATCATTTATTAAGTCCTCCTACTGCATAATTACCTATTACAGAATAATTGATACAATATTATTGTAACTCAAACATAGAAATACGAAACTAATCTGTTGCATTTATTTTGTATTTAAAATTAAAACTTAATCAAAAAAATTCATTAAAAATTCAACTCTACATTTTTTTATGTTCAATGTCGTATACCTTAAAAATTTAAAAGGCACAACTTACGTTTAACTGAATTTTAAATAGTGATGTTAGTTATAAAAAAAATATATATCGATGAATTCTTACAATAATACACTATTTCTACTTATATTTGTAAATTCTAAAATCGATTATAGATTACTCGTAAATATTAGAAATTGTAGAGGTTAAGAATTTGAATTTACACACTTTTTATTTTGTATCAACTATTGACACAGTTGGGATATAACTATTATTTTTCACCGTTGATACGTGAAAAATGCAAATTCCTGGCTTTAAAGTTGCGATATCGATTTAAGCCGATGAAATCGATGATATGTATTTCCATCTATCCCATTGCCTCACTCGGACGGATGGAGGGCTGTGTCAGTTAGAAGGCAAGGCCGGTCTGACCCACATTGCGCTCACCTCCGCGTCTGTTCACCGCGATTCTCGTCTCTAATGGCGAACAATAATTACTAACAATTGACGCTAATGTAACTATAGTTGTCTACACAATGCTGGTGCTCGGTTTTCACACGATCAGTAGCTTTTCATTCAACGCGAAAAATACTTTAATATTGCAAAAAATACATTTAAATATCGGGTTCAACAGTTATGAGATAGGTACACTCCAGTGAAAGCATTTTCTAACAATAACGAAGCTAATTTTAAATCGATTTTTTATAGTTTTCCTAATCACGTAAAAATGTGTTGAGAATTCCGTGTTCGTAAAACTTATTACTGAGATATCAAACGATTTTTTGTTATTTTTACTAATGAAGCTGTATTTTTAATTACAAAATATATAAATTTATTTTACCTAATATTGAAAGGTTGAATTAAAACAATAAAACTATAATTCATGACTTTTAATTATTAATTATTGTTAAAATTAAAGTAAAGTGTTTAATTTAGAAAATTTATTGTCTAACGTTGCCATATTATTATCAGTTAAATATGTACATAACAGTGCATGTATTATCTACGTAATATTTTACACGTGCCAAGCCAACCAACAATGTTGTGTTCCTTTGTAGAGAAACGTCACGATATAATATCGTTAGACGATTGCATGATGACGAAGTCAACTTATAAGAGTGTTCAGTGGGTTTGTCATCAAAAGAAACAACCACAAAACTTGCTGCATTTATTTAATTTATTTCTTCACAAAATACGAATAAATATATAATTACTAAATAAATATTAAACATATTTTTATAAATGAAGTTTTGTTTCGTTAAAAATAACAAAACTAAATACAAAGAACTCACTTTTTATTTGCTAGCATTCATTTCAGCGTAAATATTTTATTGAAATGTTACTGATAAAGATTGTACAATGCACTATTTAAAAAGGTTTTTTTTAAATATTACACTACCTATTTATTTGTTTACAAATGAATCCAAACAATGGAAACTGACACTGATTTTCTATTTCTTACCTTGATCTATGATAGTCCGGAATGACGACATCTAATGGCCGATGAACAAACAACAGAATTAATACACAATCATATATTCGTTAAAGGTTTGAGCTTGAATGCTTGATATCTCTCTTATTCGTGATTTCATCATAGTAATTAAATTGACTTATTATGAAAGGTACCAATGATCAAATCAAAAAGAATTAAAATGATTGAAATCATATTTAACTTACTTTACTACATATTCATTAATAGCTTTCAAAATAAACTCACATCAAAGTTAGTAACAATTGGCATTTATTGCATTGACATTTTCATAAAAAAAAAACATCGGACATCGTAATATCATAAAATATTATCTTAAGATACTACAACGCAAACAACAATATATTCATAGAAATGCAAATTCAATGGAAGCAACTCCATCTTCTTACATTTGTACGCTTTTTAATATTTAAATTTCATACTTTCACCAACTTTCCATTTCGTATCTAAGCCTTTTTAACACCACGTCTTCATCAATGACTCGGTAGTCCAAAACTGGATATCATTAATTAATAATCGCTAATCAAACATGTATACCTTTTTTTAAAAATGGAAACAAACACAATACTACTCATGGTTAATCCAATGACGCATTACGAATACAGAATGGACAATGTCAATCAGTTTGTGACAGTCGTTGAGCCTATAAAATATTAATTAGTGTGACACTTAGAAATGCAATCAAATACAAATGGTAGCGGGGACGTGACAATCATTGTGAAATAATACTAACTAACTAACTTCTAAGGCTTAATTCACACAGTACGAGTACTACAAAATAAGATTACTGAACGATAGTTGCACTACTTTTTACCCGACACGGAAAAGTCAAAAGGAAGGATTATGATTTTAGCAGTCTATGCAATTATGTATGTGACTATTTACGAATGTTCCACAGTAGCGAATAACCTACTGAACCGATTTTGATGAATGAGGTGTCAATGGATTCGTTGTAATGATCCGGACGATATAGAGTTCATTTCATATGAATAAAATCAATATAACGGATGTTACATCCTATTTTCCGTAGATAAACTTTTATCCTTGTGCAACTTAATTTCTAAATAATGATGTGGTAATACTACAAATGTGGCTACAGTTGTTGTCATATAAAAGTATTGTTCTTTTTACTTATGCTTGCAGCTTGTACCAACATAATATTAAATTTAATTTATCTTAAAGCCTATGAAACAGAGTTTATTAAAATAAATGAAGGCTGTGATAAGAAGGTTTAAGTCGTTTATTTATTACCTTATTTCCACGCGATTCATTATCAACTACGAATATTTCCAAGATTACTATAACATCTAAGATGATGCGTCTCCTGTACTAAATTATTAGTCGAAAGACGACTTTTTTGTAGCTTTAATTTGTTCGAAAGTGGTACGTGTGAGTTTTGCCTAATTCATTTCACTACTAACAAACGCTAACGCCTTGGCTACATTGCAGTGTTAGATTACTTTTGGGGACCTTAAGTTTTGTGATAGCGGCAAAGACGCTCCGTGCTAATAAACGATAGTGACGTTCATTTCATACGTGAAATATCGATATCGACGTTTTGAGTACGTCTCGGGGTGCGTGCCAGGAGTGTGTTTGCAAAGCACGCGACGAGTTTGCTTTATGGCAACGTTGACACTGTAAATGCACTATCTGGTACGACACCCCGTGATGTGTAACGACGCTTCTGACCCACCACTTGGAATATAAAAGTCTTCCAGTTAATTATTTGAACATTAAAGTGCTTTTTACAGTTTATTTTTTGACTCACTTCTGTTTAATTTGATTAGTTTATTATATTTTATATTATTGTATGTTTTATGCACTAATTTGAGATTATTTTATGCAAAATGCTAATATGTAACATATCTAATTTTATTATTTTTATTTAATGTTATTGTATCAAATTGAAAGTAGTTATTAAATTTTAAATAAGATACATCTCATATTACTGTGCCTTATAGCATATTTTATGTTTATTATTGTATTTTTTTACTGTTTGTATAATTTATTAGAAACTATTTGTATGATCCTCTAGTTAGTTTTACTTTTCTTATGTTTATCGTTAGCTTAATATGATGTATTAAATTTATTTTGTGTCAAAATTTCAATGTTGCTATTTTCTTGTAGTTTCTTTAATTTTCTCTGTTTTTCAATGTATTTTATTGATTTAAGCAATTTTTCGAATACCAAAACTACGTATAATAGTCGAAGACAGAAATAATTTATTATTTAGATTCTTCTACTCAAACTCAAACGATGCACGATATAGAATTTATCATTAAAACAACGATAATATTGGGAACGATAGCAAGCTATTATGACTTTAATTGCTTCAGTTTACCTTCAATAATTAATTTTCTTCGACTCTCTCATTAGCAACACTTCTATATTTTACAGGCTGGTGTAATTTTAAAACTTTTAGTAAATCAAGACGTAAAAGAAGCGCTATCACTATAGAAAGTTTCTAAAATAAGTTATTTCTTTTTGAAATATTATCCATGGATGTTCTAGAAGACAAATTAGCAAAGTATTTTCTTAAATACATAATATTTAAATAGAACTGAAAGGTTATTTATTTCATGTAAAGGGCTCACTCTGTAAATCTTTTTTCGTAATTTCATATTAATGAAAACACCATATCATCATAAACTGTTTAAAATTTAAATTGATTCCGTCTGAATATTATGTTTATTTATGTTTAGGCGCTGGTCATTAATATAAAAAGTATCTCTCTTTTTTTACGAATTGTAGGTGTATTCGCATTCCATCAATCTGTCACCAGCTGCATACATGCTGCCAAGTGATGGAATCGTTAGAAGTTATGAATCAGCGGACGTAAAATAACTCGTAAGTTTACGTAACAGAGGCCACTGCCACGATGCATAGAAATAGTTTTTATTGCTGCACTCTAAAACCTAGTAACTATTATATTACTTTTAACAGCATATAGATAGACCTATTTGTAAAATAACCAGCATATTTTCGTAATGAAGTTTTCATATTTTGTGTCGCAATTTATTTTCTCTGATTAATAGATATTAAAATTAATTACTACGCCCACATCTATAATGAAACTTTTAACTTCTTAATCCGTAATATTTGAGGTTTTTGAATGAGTTATTAATATTGTAAAAACTTTTTTAAAATGTATACTTAATTATTATATATTTAATGATTCAAGTATTGAATCAATGGAAAATATTTAGATCAGATAGTAAGCTTTATTAGTTTCATTCAGTACTAAGGTTATGCTGGTATTCTGAATAAACCCTAGCCAGTTACTTAATGGTGCATAGAGATTGTTTATTCTAGAAAATCAGTGGCCTAGATTCATAAGCGAGTTTGACGGCTGACATCTACGAGACCAAACACTATGGTAGCAAGATACTGGCGCGGATATAATTAGCGATACCTTGTAAAGCCCCGGTCACACAGAATGCGTAACGGTGGTTATGCGCGATGGCAGTGATTCCAATAAGACTCCTATTGGAATAGTAAAAGGAGTTGTATCAAGGCGTTTACAATACGTAGTAAACGCCTGGATACAATTCCTTCCATGTTTTGAAACTCCGTAAATGCTTTGTACTGTTTCTTGCATAAAAAATGACTAGGAATACTGCAACGATATTTTGCTTTAGTTTCTGGAAAGAACACTAGCAACACTAAACATGACTAATTCTATTTTCCTTTCCACTCCAAATGAGCATTCAGCTGGTGCTTGTGAGTACAAAAATAGTGAGACGGGGTTTAAGCCGTCGACCTTTCAATTCAGTAGATACTGCTGTCGCGCGTTCTGTGTGGTCAGGCCTTAATAGCATCAAACATCGCGGTGCTCCCTCCTATTCACACATCCGCACTATTCTCGTATGACCTTGAAAATCTTACCAAGCAACGCGAACGATTCATTGTGTTTTCTAGGAAAGGATGTCATGATTACGTACCCTCATACAATATGTATCCTTTTCGCTTCACTTTTTTCCATAAGAGAATAATATAATTACATATATTATGGGTTTATTATTAAGCAATAACACCACCGGTCTCTATCTCTATAATAATAATAGATTGAGATTGAAGTAATTTTTAACATTTAATTAAACAAATTATCGATAAATTACATTTAAAGTAATACGTACATCCCTATTTCTTGTACGAATCGAATCGTATTTACTTATATTCATATTCGTTAATATTAAATTATGAATGAGTAGTGATTAATAAATATTAATGTAAACTTATAAAATATCTATTTGGAGTTCGGTATTTCCTTATAAATCCAAAAAATATCCATGCAATTAAGTCTATACCCTATATACTGGTCGAGTCGTGGGAATTTCCACAGTTTAGCTTCGTAGTAAATAAAACATTCCTAATTCATAATTCTTGTAAGTCTCCAATCTACGAGTATACCTATTTATCATTTAACTTACTTGTTAATATTGGTATTATTAAAGGAACATACATTGGAACGTTAAGTTTAATATACATATATTTCAATAATTAATTTATCAATAAAATTACTTTTAATACTTACTTATTAATAAAAGATTATTACGATTATTTAGTGTAAATTCAAATCTTGGCGACAAACCCTCTTCTCAGTAGGTAAGGGTAATATTTAATATTATGACGTATTTTAGATCGTGGATAAATTCCTAGGCAGCTGCATTCCACGTGTTCAATGAATGTAGCTGATGTAAAATGTTTGCACAGAAGGACAAACTAATTACTGAATGATAAGTAATTATTAGGTACAGTCGTGTTTTATCTGACCGGATTAAGCTTTTAAATATTCCACCAACCCCTTAATATTTGGGTTAAAAAATTTATTTAATTTTCCTGTCAACGCCTAGAGAAAATTCAGGAAGAGTGACAGCATTACAAGATTTAACTGAATTTAATCCGATTGGTACAAAGGGACCTTAAACTTTGTAAATAAGTAAAGGTTTTCATTATTATCGTTGTATTTAAAATGTTTTTAACCGACTTCCTTTGAATAATTTTTACCGCAAAATATACTATAAAATTTTACTGTATCACCAATTAAAGAGAAGGTGAACGTCACTAGTTATTATATTTATTTGAGAATGTCATCAAGTGTAAGTTCCAACTGTATATTTAATTTTTCATAAAATCTTTTAATTTTTTTTTATTCTGTATCTCCTTATTTTATTTTGTCGCGATAGAAATGAAAAGCGAGTGTTTAACTCGGGAGTAAAACCCATGCATACTCGATTCAGTAGCCTCCCTCGCTATCGCTTGGGAGCTAAACATGTCGTATATAATGGAATCGTTTAGCCCCTTTGTAAAAGTTTATTTGAATAAAAAACACTCTGTAAAAGTTTATTTGAATAAACAACTATTCTATTCTATTCCTTGATGAACACTCTATTATTTCAGTTTTGGCTATAACAGTGTGATTTTCAATTCGAATACATGAGCGAAATGCACGTTTTCTGTCTTGAGAACGAGCCTCGAGCGGTGGTTCAGTTGCTAGATATTGAATATTAATAGAATATGCAAGAAACACATTTAGTAGGTCAAGTATAGTTGGTTCACCAATGCGGGGGAAGCCTTAGTTGGCCTTGCATTGTAATCCCATTTTATTGTACACGAGTGTAGGTACTCTAATAATATACTTATTTATTACATATGTAAAGTAGGGTTACAGATGGATAGATAGTCTGTAACTAGGCGATATTATTGCGAATTCAATGAACTCCTATTGAGTCTGCTCGTATTGAGTCTTGCTGGTTCTTCTCGGTTATAACATCATTCCGAACCAGTGGCAGATTCATTTGACGATTCGAAAGCACTTTGTAAAAGTTTATTTGAATAAAAATTATTCTATTCTGTTCTGCATCTGGGTATGGATGGATCCTTTCTTCATTGATGAATTAAGAAGCCTGTTTAATTACATGCCATTTATAAATACATAAATGATTTCAACATACTTTTTGATATAATGATATATTTTATTATTCATGAATAACGAAAAAATTTATAGCTATCATTTATGGCGGATTGAACAGGCCTTTATAATTAAAAATGTTACTTATTCATAATTTTTGTTTTTAATTGTGTATCTACTTATTTCTATAATTTACTGTGTGGGTTATTTTCAATTGTACCATCTTTTTATTATGATTATTATTTATTTAATTTTGTGTTATTTGTCTTTTTCGTTTATTGTCAATTTGTGTTATTACTTTTATTGTAATTTTTTATTCATTGTCAACTTTTTGGATTTTTTGTTCTTTTATTGTCAAATAAATTTGTTTTACATTTTTCTATTGTTTAATTTTCTAGTGTTATGACGTATTATTGTACGTTGAATTCCTTCTTATTTAGAAAAGAACTGCTTACCTATTTCGAGAAAAAGAAGAAAAGCTAATCAGACATGGCAATAGAACTTTATAGTTCCCGCTAGGTATACCTAGGATTATTGAGAAGTTGCCAACTAAATAGAAAATGCACCATATCTATCTGTTAAGACTTAAAACTATATTTTGCTCTTTAAGTTATTAAAAATCCCGTGAGACCTCTTTGATTTCCCAGGATAAAAAGTATCCTATGTTCGTCTCCGGAATGCAAGCTATCTTTGTGTCAAATTCCACCAAGATCGGTTTAGGGATTAAATCAAAATTCAAAATATCAAAATCTTTGTCATGCTGTGCGACCCTATAGGATTACAATAAGATTGAAGTGTAATTTAATTAACAATTAATTAATTATTTAAGGTTAAATAATTAATTAATTGTAATCCGTTTGGTTTGCCTAAATAAATAAAATAAAATATATTTTTACCAACTTCAAAAAACAGATTGTTAGCAATTCAATACGAGTATGTATGTAATATTATTGGAACTCCAAAATATTCACATAATCTATTAGTGCTTCCAAACAAATGTACAACATTTATAGGTGTATGTATGTATGTTTGTCCACACATTTCCCGGAAACCATTAGTCGGATTGTGATCATTCTTTTTTTATTTTTTTACATCAACTTAGAGAACAGTAAAGATTTCATCAAAATCGGTTCAGTAGTTTTCAAGACATGGACACTTTTCCCTTTTCAGTTATTCTTTATTTTTCGGTATATTGAAATCGATTTAGGTTTTTTAAATTATAGCTCGTTATGAGTTATTATTACAAAGCATCAACTTTTTCTACTCTCTATAAATCATGATGATAGTGAAATAACCCACATTAAAAAAACCGTTGCGTAGTTAGAGCTAAGCGCACAAACGGACAGAATATAAAGCTAATTTGTTTTAAACTACTTATAGAAGATATTTTATCTAATTCTAACCCGACAGTAAAGAGGTTAGGAATAGATAAAATAATTGATTTGCAATATGCATTTTGTGCGCTTAATGATTCTTCGTGTCTATAGTTATATATAGTTCTTGCAATTCACGAGGGCGCGTGGCTCATGGTTGTGTGTGTGTCGTATCTATACAAGTGGAAGCAAGAGCTTGCTCGTGCCTGATCGCTCCCACCTAGGCTCCTGACAGGCATGCACACTTACGCAATGTGCATGAGCACGACGTATCCACAAGTAAAGCTCACTTGTCCTCGTGAACTGAAAGAACCATAGGTACCAACTTCTACCGCATAAAGCGGTCCTTACATAGGTTGTTTTGGCTGTGTCAACTGTGATGCTGAGGCAGTAGTAGTGGTGGTACGGTGACAAACCTTACTAATATTATAGATGCGAAAGTGTGTTTGTTTGTTGGTTTGTCCTTCAATAACGCTGCAACAGAGCTACGGATCGACGTGATTTTTTACATGGGTATAGTTGAGGTAAAAACTCTACCACCACATGTTTAGTATATACTATTACTATACGTAAAACGTATGATTAACTGGACGCATATAATGCAATAACGCTTCAACCCACAATAGGTACTGTCAAATTAAATACATAGGTAGGTCCATAATGTAAAGGAATAATGTTAACTTTTCAACTGAGAAGTTGTGTGGGTTGACTCTTTATTGCATATTAGCGACCCGCCCCGACTTCGTCTGGGTTGAAAAATTAAATATTTGTTCATACGGGACTGATCGCAGATCGCAGAGCTTCTTATAGGAGACATTGTTAATAAGATCACCACAGCTGCACCACACTGCGTCCAACTAAGATATGGGGCAAAACTTATAACTAGGTGATATATATAGTTATAAGTTTGTCTGTCTGTCTGAGTGTCTGTCAGACAGAAAATAAACATTAAAGTAGTTACTACACATTGTCCAGCAGTTTAATTGTGGAAAGGTAATAAGCGGACAGACATACTTTGGCATTTTAAATACCCACCAGTATGGATTTTATATCTACATATGTGAGATCTCAAGGGAAGAGGTTTCTCTTCAACAGCAATTAACTCGGAACGCTAAAACGGTTGCCTTGAAGTGTATCCGCTGACATTAAAATAATGAAACCATTAAAATCTTCAAACAAATGAATGTTAGCTTATATCAGCTTAGTTAATTTTAAAAATAATCGCTTTATAAAGTGAAAGAGAGTGAAGTTAGCGACGTTTTATTTATCCACTTTCATTTTTTAAGTTTCGACTTTTCGGACTTTTTGTGTTTTCGAGTTATCGGACCTCAGCCGTATCTTTCAGTTGACACCTTATAGATCAGCCTAAGATGAACGCAGTAATCATAATTCAGCCCAGACAAGCCAGCAAGTGGTAACGATCACGAAGCTAGTATTTTTAAACGACTTCCAAAAAAGTCTTCAATTCGTCGGAATCTTTTTTTTATGTATTTCCCTCGATTACTCAAAGACGCCTAGACCGATTTGGAAAATTCTTCTTTTGTTTGAAAGGGTGGTCCCTTCCCAGGTGGTCCTGATGACCATGAGGTTAGGATTTGATGATATGAGATCTGGAGAAATCGAGGGAACTTTCAAATTTTATAGGCGCACTTGATACCTATACTTTGAAATTATACTTCCGTTTGAATTTGAGAATTATTATGTTTATATTATCTATATACTTATATAAAATTCAAAGTCCTGACTGACTGACTGACTGACTGAGATATCTACGCACAGCCTAAACTTCTGAAGTGAGAAACTTGAAATTTTTACAGTCTGTTGGTTCCTTTTATGACGTAGGCGCACACTAAGAAAGGATTATTGGAAATTCCACCCCTAAGGGGTTTAAATAGGGGATGAAAGTTTATATGAAACTCCGTCATTTTTCAAGCTGTTTCCATCAAAGTTGGTATTTGAGCTTTCAGTTAAAAATAAAGAAGTCCTACGTGTGTCACAGTTTTTGAAAATTCCACCCCAAAACCTAATTCCACGCGGACGAAGTCGCGGGGGCAAAAGCTAGTGTTCGTATAAACTGTAGTAAGTCATCCGTACCATCATTAACAACGGATCGATTAACACCTCAGTCATTAAAATCGGCTCAGTAGTTTGTTCGCTAAGGCGGAACATTCGTAAATCATCACATACATACATATCATAACCCTTCCTTTTTGCTTCGCCGTAGTCGGATAAAAAAGAGTAGGTATTATGATAAACTGATGATATTAACCTGTCAAAAAAATTACGATCAAGGATATTAGAAATGCAAGCGAGCACGCAATGCGTGCATGCATTAGAAACCACTGGCTAGGCTGGTATTTCAATTTTAATAAAACGTGAGGTTTATTATTGATAGTTTAACAACAGTTTGGCTGAAGGAAGCAATTCAGCGGCAGTTAACGCAGCGATCAATAACACTTTCAAATACCTCCAGTTCATTACTTGTATACATAAATGATATTAGTTATAGCATGTAGACTGAGGCGATAGTCTAGTGGTTAAGACTCCAGCCTCATTGACGGAGGTTCGGGGTTCGAATCCCAGGCACGTAGATTTAACTTTTTGGATATATGCGCGTTTCAAGCAATGAATGTCGCTTCTTTAACGGTGAAGGAAACTACTGTGAGGAAACCCGCATGCCTTGTGCTGAGATCTGTAGAGTGTGCTTTGACTTAGCTCGGACTTAAGATAGAGTTAAAACGAGACACAAATATGCTCTGACATAAATCTGTCTCGTTTTAACTCCGTCTTGAATCTGAGCAGAGTGAGAGTGCAGACTATAGAGTTCAACCTTATGCTAAGATCTATAGAACGTGCTCTGACTTAGCTCAGATTTAAGATAGAGTTAAAACGAGACACAAATATGCTCCAACATAAATCTGTCTCGTTTTAACTCCGTCTTGAATCTGAGCAGAGTGAGAGTGCAGACTATAGAGTTCAACCTTATGCTAAGATCTATAGAACGTGCTCTGACTTAGCTCAGATTCAAGATAGAGTTAAAACGAGACACAAATATGCTCTGACATAAATCTGTCTCGTTTTAACTCCGTCTTGAGTCTGAGCAGAGAGTGCGGACTAAAGATTTCAGCCTTAGAGTACTCCACAATGTTCTAAAAGGTGTGTGAAGTC